>CM076688.1:124277314-124877314 GCA_038501925.1 Xenopus petersii | reverse complement strand
TAGTGCAGGGTAGTCAGGGTCACTGCGTATCTGCGTTGGGAGAGTGCAGTTCAATCTGCAAATCCAGTGCAGGCAGGAGAATGTCTGTATTCATTCTTAACATGGTTCTGCGTTGCATTTAATGCACAACAGAAGCAAAAATTGAAATGAAACAAAAAAAAAAAAAGCAGAATTCACTGAAACTAAGTAGAAATGAGTACGGGACTGATAAGTGTATCTCACAATACGTGTTTAAATATATCATACAATTGGCCAGCAACATTTTAGAAAGGTATTTTTTTTTCTTATTTAAATCACAAAGGGTCCAACCGAGGTGGCCTCATAACCTAGCCGGTATTATACTTGCCTGGAGGTCAACTATCCTTGATATTAGTGTTATTATGTAATATATATAATATTATAATTATAGGTAGTTTCCACAAAAGCAAAAAGGACACATTCCCATGTAGAGGCTAATAATTCATCATGAATGTACACCATAGAAGGGCTATTTCACACTGTAGAATTTGGTATGATTTTGTCATTGAGGTTATAGAGCTGCAACACTTATGTCCAGGTTTAATCAAGGGCAAGTTAAAAGGAAACTGGCACAGATGTAATGGTTCCATCAGATTATATTGCATGATTAATTAAGCTCTTTCACGTATGCATTTGATATATTTGCTGCAATTATTTCTGAGATATAAATGGTTTATTAGTGACCTTCCTAAAGTTAACCATTTTCCCTGCCGCAAGTAGCTCTAGTCGTTCTGTTTGGCACGACTTTACTCTAAATCAGGAGTGTCCATACTTTACTAATGCAAGGTCTACTTTTAGTGATGTTGTCCCAATATGATCTGCATCCATAAAATCATAAAGTTAGCATTCTGTTCCATGGAGAATATTACTTAAATATTGATTTATGAGAAAATGTATATAGTTATATTTAATAAACAACCATTTCTTATGTAACCTTAACATAATAATTATCTGTATAGAAAGCATGAAACAGGAGGGTGATTTAGACATGCTGTTTGTTGACAGTGTCTTGAGATCTACTGATCACCAGCTACTGGTAGATCCCGATCTACCTTTTGGGCACCCCTGTTCTAAATGATCCAGGGCTGCAGAATATGTTGGAACTTGATAAATAAACGTTAATAATTATTGGCTACTTGAGCTGGCATAAATGTGTTACACCAGTTGTTTGCAGCAGGAACATTTAGAGAGATCACTAATAAAATATTAAATATCTCAAGAACATAATTTAGTCTATAAGTGAAACATATTCATTAATCAATGACTAGATTTTTTTACACATTTAAAAGCTCCTTTTATGCCCCAAAAGAACATATCTTAAGCATGTATGAACCCATAGGGCTTCCAACTCAACCTGATATGCCCCTGTATGTAAGTCACCTCTGTAAAAATTTCCTCCCAAGCAATTAAGCTGAGAGCCCCTAGGAACTAGTCATGCACATTACATTAGCAAGGGGAGGGCACCAAACTGTTGGACCTGGAAGGTAAGACAAATACAAGATTCCTCTGCACTCAATTTGTCTATATGTATTTTGTGGTCACACCCTCACTGCACCCCCGCCTAATGATTTTAAAAACTAGTGGTGAGCACAACTTTCCCTTGTTTGTTATATATATATATATATATATATATATATATATATATATATATATATATTTATTATTATTTTTTTTTTAAATACAAATCTACATAGAAAATGCTGTGTTGAATGCAAGGAGGGATAGTAAAGCACCAGGGGCCCTTTAATCCACTGCTAGGCCCATGGTTAAGATAAGGTTCTGTCAGCCCTCCCTTGATTTAAATTTTTGGCAGTAATAACATTAATCTTCTAGATAATATATACAAAGCCACAATAATACAGTTGCTTAAACTTCCAGGTCTTACTCCCATAGGAAGTTAGGTCTTTATCCTCTTGCATAAGGGACTGTGGGAACCAACCAACCTGACTTGCTTCAATATTTCAGTGGCTATGGCTTTTTTTGCCAAGGATTTTGAAGTTATTACATATACAGGTATGGGACCTTTTTCGTCTACTTCTAAATAAGGTAAACAATGATTCAACTCAATAGGCTGGTTTTGCTTCCAATAAGGATTAATTATATCTTAGTGGGGATCAAGTACAGGTACTGTTTTATTATTACAGAGAAAAATGGAAATTATTTTTAGAAACTTGGATTATTTTGGAGACAGCCTTTCCATTATTCAGAGGACTTCTGGATAATGGGTTTCCGGAGAACAGATCCCATACCTGTATTGTGTTGTAGATTTATATTGGCCTTTACACTATAACTAAACTTAATAAATGTGCACCTATTTATTTATTTTTAAACCCTCTTCATTCCGGATAATGGATCCCATATCTGTATTATCAATGCAGAGACTTGTGTCCCGGGGCAAATGGGCTGTCTGTCTGTCATGAAATGAATGCTGTCTGCGTAACTGTACCCGCTATGCCAGTAGCCCAGTTTGCAGGTACAGAGGCCGGAATGAACAGTACAAACATTGCTTTGAGCAGAATCACACAAACTAGTCTGCACTTTCCCTGCCAAGTTCAGAGCGAACACTGCGCCGCACTCCCTGTACTGCCATAAAGGATTCGCAGACAATACGGTATTCCTTACACTGAAGTCTGTAAAGATCTATTATTATTCTCCTTTATTTATATAGCACCAACGTTTTACGCAGCAATGGAATTCTGTTTAAAGCAGGGTTTTTCCTGTGCGTGTGAACCAGCAAGAAGGATAAACGGCAGCCGCCGAGTGTAAGTTAAAGCCAGGGGATGAGCGATTATGTGCCACACAGACCGGGAAGCTGCCAATGTGCTGACACAGATGGACTCAAGGTCACAGTCAGGACAAGCCACAAGTTCTCAGTTAGGAAGTTGCTGAAAAAAAACCCAAAACAAATGGCTCTGGTGTTGCTCCCTCCGCAAGTCACTTGGGGAGATACCCTTTGTTTCCCGGAGCTGAGCGACTTGTCAATGAGGGGAAACACGCTTTGTGCCACTGTACGCCAGTGCAAATAAGCATGAATACTATTGTACTTGGGTGCCCAAGAGGGAGGATCTTTAATAGGAACACATGTTTCTCTTGTCTCGGCCCAACAAAAGGGACTGTATTAACAGTACAATGTCTTTTATGGCAGAATTCCATTTGCTAAATGCACAGAGGTGCAGAAAGGGCTCCTAAAAGACACGTTGACCAGTTCACACCCAGTATCTACTGCCACCAGTAATTACATTTCTATAGTATATAAGGTTGAAAAAGACACGTGTCCATCAAGTTCAACCTTTTGCCCAAGTAAAGCCAATGGGGGTTATGGGATCTGGTACAAGGTGTAACAAGGGACATATTTGGTGCATATTTTGCTGCTGGGTCTCTTTCTACATGCTGCATTTTGTGCACCCCTGAAATGTATGTCACTGGTTGCCCCCAACATCTAATGCTTCATATCATAGATTCTGAATCCCAGGGTTCTATCTGCTCCGATCCCATAACCCCCATTGTGAATTTAAACCTACAGCAAGAAAAGCAGGGCCAATAAAATAAGTTAAAAATATGTCTTATCAGTCAAAGTTAGAAGTGTACATGCGTCTCCATCAGCTCTACGTGTTCCGTACCCCCAAGGTACATAATCATGGGCTGCATTGTGAACTGGTCACTTTATATTGCAGTTTTCTTTAACCTTCTAATTGGAAAGATTGAATTCTTTGGGTACCAGGTCCCTGACCATTTTAGGCTGTAGCACTGGCCCTGGTAAAATGGATTTGGATCTATTGCCATTTAGCTGTTGTTAAACTACATCTCTCAGTGCCATGCTACCTACCTCACTTATAGCCAAGTTACCCATATTTGCACCCCCTAGGATATGCAATTGCTGTTGATACCCAGGGTCTGCAGGACTGTAGCACACAGCAGCAGCTTTGAGTGAGGGGTGCAAAGCCAACATTATCTGTCTCTGGTGGGACCTCCTTTTAATATGAGAATCCCAATTCCTTTCATTTAATTCATGTGCAAGTGAGATCTCAGCCGCTGCTTCATCTCTCAAGTCTTTCACGCTAGAATTCCCCTTATCCCGGGACACCCACTCTCTCCTCAATGCAGCATCCCAGACGCACAATGCAAATCACTGGACTCCAGCTGCAGCTCTCACACACACACAGACTGCACTGCAGTGCTGAGATCCTTTCCCTCCTGCAATCAGACGTGCACACTTCCCAGGCTGAGTCAGCACCCCCCTTTTTTTTCTTTTAATTGGTCGATCTGTGAATAACACACTTTCATTTTATTCTAGAATAGAGCAGTTTATTAAGGCTTCCCAAGCCCCCCATCTGCATCTGTACACCACCCTGCCTGCAAAAGTGAAAAATTATATTGCTTCCAGCCAATCACTTCTAACCTTTCACCTTGTCCCCCCCAAAATCACACATGATATTATTTTCTCATCCAGCCCCCCTACATTTTAGTGTCTACTTTACATTCTGATCACTAATTATTTGCAAAATAATGTTTGATTATGGTTAAGCCTAGTGGTACATCTGTCTACACTTATAATTATGTGTTACTTAGTCTCTCTTTGCCTCAAAGAGCTGGCAATCTATACTTGAGGCACAGTGAGACTTGCCCAGGGTCATAAGTGTTTGACAGACTCAAGCCACCCTGGGAATCATGGGAATCATGGGAATGGATGAATCAAAAGGTATTTTAAAAAGCCATATTTCCATTAAATAAAAAAACAGCAATGAATTAACATTAGAGCTTGTAGTCTATATAGCTACTGTTTAGTTTGGGGTCTAAAATGTTGGTGCTGTAGAGTGGGTGCTGTTAACCTTAGCTACTGGTGCCTCCATATTGACAAAATGTAGCGTTTTTCTCCAACAAAATGTTTTTTCTGACTACAGCTGGTTGAAACAGGGAGATCTGGTCTGCATGCAGCGACTGCCCCAATATAGCGAGTCAAGGACACCTTTAAAGGAAAACTTTAAAGATACATTTTACACACAAATGTGTTCTGAAAGTGAATGCAATTTCTCATTTGTTGATTATGTGATAAGACGGAGGGTTCCATGCACCCACACACACCAACATAAGCCTCTCCCTCTCTCTGTAAGTTGCACATTGAACCAGAGACTGCAAGGATACAATAGTCCCACATGCAAGATTCTCCCATGGCCTGGTAGAGATAACATACCCACCATATCTTCCAAAAGCACTCTGCCCCTACAGTGCTTACACATTCCTCCTACAAGGATCTTTGATGCTCCTATCAATGTTTCTCTTGGAAGTCAGGCATGGATTTTACTTGGTGGGAGGCCGATAATGGAAATCAGCTTTGACCACTCCCTGTTTTAAACCACATCCACTTTAAACCACATCCATGTTACCACAAGAACTTTTAAGACCATATTCCACATTAGTGGTGGTAGCATGCCAAAAACCCAAATGGTTGGTGGTCACTGCAGAGAAATCACTCATCCTTCATATGTTTTAATAATACTTTATTAAAACATAAATAAAACATGCCCTTAAATCCAAATGGTTCCTCCTCCCCTGTGGATAAAACAGCATCCCCCCCCCCCCCCCGAGCACATAATTAAACACCTTATGGGGCCCCCTAACAACAATTTCCAAATGCTAACAAAGCCTACCAAGCTCAAATCCCACAGGTAGAGTAGGGCAAGCAGAGTATGACACACACAGGGAGCATAGTGAAGGCAGACTACAGCAGGAGACAGGGAAACCTATCAGGACTCTAAGATGAAAGTTCATATTGTGCTACATATAGTGACCATACTGGTGCCGTTCCAGCAGTTTGTATGAGGTGTGAAGAGTGTGGGCACTTTCAGTCTGGCTCTGAGGTTTGAACAACATAGGGTTTTAGGGGTGTGAACAATAGACAATGTAGGGGGGATTACAGGTATGAACAATGCAGGAATTTGAGGTCTAAACAATGCAGGGGTCAATTAATCTCAATACTGATATACTTTAAAGTTTACACAAGGTAAACAGTCACAACAGGCATACTTTCATGTGGGGGGCCACACAAGGGGGGCGCAGTTGGACAGATTTAGGGTATCCTAAAAGGTTATGGAAATTGACAACTTCAATACTCTCCTTGTGCCTATTGAACAGCATTTCTTAACCTTTTGCTGAGGGGACTGAAGGGAAATTAATTCAGTAGCAGTAAGGCACCTCATTGTAAATTAGTATTTGTAATCACACCGGTTTATAATCCTACTATACATTAACACAGTGATCCCCCAACCAGTAGCTCATAAGCAACATGTTGCTCTTCAACCCCAAGGATGCTGCTCCCAGTTGCTTTAAGACAGGAGCTTATTTTTGAATTCCAGGCTTGGAGGCAAATTTTGGTTGTATAAAAAACAGGTGCACTGCTAAACAGAGACTCAATGTAGGTTGACAATCCACATAGGGGTTACCAAATAGCCAATCACAACACTTATTTGGCACCCAAGAACATTTTTCATGCTAGTATTGCTCCCCAACTCCTTTTACTTCTGAATGTTGTTCATGGGTTCAAAAGGTTGAGGTTCCCTGCATTAACACTGCTCTGAGGTTCCCTGCAATTAATTTCTGCTTTAGGGAGTTCATCCTCTTGCCCATAAACAAAATGAGCACAGCCACTTTGGATTATTGAACCTGGCAGATTAACTCTTTAGGCTGCAGATATATATTCCGCAGTAAAATAGCCCCATTTACAGCCAGATGAGATATAGGGAAGCCAACATGCCTTTCTGCTGTTTTTTGTGCAAGGGTGCTGTAGCTGCTGGTCCTTGTAATAAGACCTTATAGACAGGTGTTCTTATAATACTAAGCTGTATCCTTTATAAATTGTTTATTGATGATATTGGTTATTGTCCGATCCTAGTGATGTCACATGACTCATAGAAATGTGTGAGATACTTGCCCTGTTGTAATATATGTGGATTTTATATGTGGGTGCCATCTATGACTTGTATGACAGTATGCCTTTATATGATCACAGAACCCCCCAATGACTTCTAATATCCTTATATACTTATATCTCTGTATAACTCAGCCTGCAGCCTTGTGCCTTTATATGGTCACAGAACCCCTCAGTGACTTTTAGGGGCAGATTTATCAAGGGTCAAATTTCGAAGTGCAAAAAACTTTGAAATTCGACCATCGAATAGGCTAGTTCGATAGTCGAAGTAGAATTCGTAGGATTTTTAACATCGTAGTACGATCGTACTTCGAATGGAACGATTCGAACGATTTAATCGTACGAATGTATGATTTCACTTCGACTTCTAAAAACTTAGCTAAATGTTGGCTATATGTTCTAGGAGGTCCCCATAGGCTAACATAGCAATTCGACAGGTTTAAGGTGGCGAAGTGTCAAAGTCGAAGTTTTTTAAAAAGACCGTACTTCGATTATCGAATGGTCGAATAGTCCAAGATAATTTTCACTTTGAATCTAAGTCGAATTTAGCCTATTCAATGGTCGAAGTACCCAAAAAATACTTCGAAATTCGAAGTTTTTCAATTCGAATATTCACTTCGACCCTTCGTAAATCTGCCCCTATATATCCTTATCATTTAGAGTAGGAGGTACATTATCCCTTATAATACACGAGTGATACAAAGTTTTGTAAATACAGGTATTGGACCTTTAATTCAGTATGCTCAGGACCTGGGGTTTTCCGGATAAAGGGTCTTTCTTTAAATTTGATCTCTATACCTTATTTATTCTGAAAAAATCATTGAAACATTAATTAAACCCAATACATTTGTTTTGCCTCAAATAAGGACGAATTCTGTCGTAGTTGGAGTCTTGTGCAAGTTTTAATTATTACTGAAAAAAGCTAAATCATTTAGAATTAGTTGATTAAAATTAGAATCTACAGGAGATGGACTTCCCGTAATGTAAATCTTTCTTTATAATGGGTTTCCTGATCCCATACCTGTGTGTGTATATAAAATACATACATAAATATGGTCAATGATACTACAGAGTATTTAAATTGATATTTTATAAAAACTTTATATTTATTTCATCTTTAAAATGATGATTTTATTGTTGTGCGTCTTGCTTTTCATTCCTCTCCCTAGAGAACTCATTTATTACTGTGTTCACAAACATAATATATGCATGCAGTTTGTTTTTTTTAAAAGAAAAATACAAGCAAGGGGATAGTGTCCATTGTGGATCCAGAGGATAAATTAGTATGAGCTTCATTTGATTTTATTTCCTATAGATTTATAACACACAAAATAAGTGTGTTATAGTAGGGCAAGATGGAAACCGTTTAACATGATCCAAATACAACAGAAAGTGGCATTTAATTCAATGCAAGCTGGCCCAGATATGGAAATTAATGAGAGGGCTATGATTTAAAAGGTTGTAGTTGAGATGGGGAAAAAAATATGATTATAAGCAAATTTATTAATTATAGCATCACAGAATTATATGTTCCAGGTATAATCCTCTGCCAGTGTTCTCTCATGGGGCAGTTTGCCACAAGTGAGTTTTATATGATCGACACTAAGGGAAATCTAGGATCTTTTGAAACCCAAACGGGAATTAAAATTAATAGAAGAACAAAGAAACCATTTTAAGTTTATTCCACACTGAAAAATATATAATCCTATTTGATTCTGTCTTAAAATGTCCCATCTGCATCCCTCCGCAGGTTTATGTGAGAACATTCATTATTGTTTTTCAAGACTGACCATGTTATTAACGGTGCCAAAACTTTTAACAAAATAAAAATAGCCCCTAGGATGCTAAAGAGTGTTGGTTCAACGCTTGGGGATTAGAGCGTGCCTTTAAGCATTTTGTCACATCAATAAAGGTTACTCTGCATGACATAGATTTCTAGCTTTTATTGAACTATAGCTCATAGCATAGAAACAGAAATCAAGGGTTTGGTGGGATGAATAAGTAATTAAATTTTGTTTAATTGTTCATCTATTTTTAGTGGTTTTAGTGGTGTGTATATATGTGTGTGTGTGTATATATATATATATATGTATATATATATATATATATATATATATATATATATATATATATATGTGTATATATATATATATATACAGTATAATGTTTGCATAATTATTCAGGAACAGAATTCTCTGTCATAAAGATCAGCTAAAATCAGATAGGATCTGTGAATCCACTGTGACAGAATGCTCTGTTATACAGATAGCTAGAATCTCAGCCATAAAGCAGGACAGGACTGCTGCTTACAATGAGGATCAGATAGGATGTGTGCAGTCACTGAGACAGAATGCTCTGTTATACAGATAGATAGAATATCAGCCGTAAAGCAGGACAGGACTGCTGCTTACAATGGGGATCAGACAGTAGCAGCTTCAGTACACACTTGACATTTTACATTTTTAATTTTATATTTTTGTCTTATTTAATTATCTTATTATTTTAGTACCTATATTTTATAGGATGGTGCCATTTGCATGAGCAGTTATTTATATTATTTTTGTCTTATTGTATCTAGAATTTTTTTTTTTTAAATGGACTCGGGTCTTAATCTCTAAATCTCACTGTAATTCTATCTAATTTTAGGGTCATGAAAGATCTAGGAATAAGCTGAGGTTGGTTTTCAGATGCAATACCCACACTCCCTTCTTGCTTTGGCCTTAAATATGTGCTGCTTTTTTCTGTCGCTTCCTTTGCTACATCACTTGGGTGCATTGGAGACACCTATGTAGCATTTAACTAGTGTTTCTACTTCTCTTTTAGCCTTACTACAGCACAGGGCTTGGCAGGGATAGCACAAAAGATTTCCCCTTGATTTACTAATTCTGGAATAAAGTTGCTTTGCTTTTTGCCAGTTATGCTCTATTAGTAAGCTGTCTGGGAACTGCCCCTATGTTTGGATTCATTTGTTCTACTGAGCAGTTATTTACTATAATTGCTCTTAATTATTTAAATGTAATTTTGCTCTTCACTTTAATCAGTGCGTTCATGAAAATAAGATGATTAAAACTACCCGGTACCTCTCACACAATTATGTCTATTATAATGCTTTCTTCTCCTACACAGATATTACAGAATGCAGAAATATTGCAGAATATCGGGCACATTCTACTACAGTCTGCTACAAGGTAGGTAATGAAAGCATGGATCTGATAGGTAACTACATGTTTGTAAGTATCTATTTCACCTATGCATTTTGTCCTATAAACAAAAAACACAAATTCACCATGTCTAATCCTAACCTGAACACATTTTGCCAAGTGCTATGATACACATTAAGCCTGCAGTGAGGTTGCCAAAAACATCATCAAAGGAGTCTGTTTAGGCTTTTTTCCCATTTATTTGGGATACCATGAGACAAAGGTTCGGAGTGCAACCATATTTGACGTCATTACACTCTACTCACTTTATTGCCAATAATACCATGTATGAACTTGGTAGGTTACAGTGACCATACTTAGATGGATCCACTGGATTGGCCATGTTTCCAAATGAGCAGATCTTTGGCCATTTCATTGCACATGTTCATCTTTTTGTACCAATGGGACGACAGGTGAAACTACATCCACACACCACAGCTCTACCCTGAATAGTGATATGTGAGCATTCTGTATTTTAATTTCAAGGGTTGTTGGTCAAATCCCCACAGAGGGGAATATTATGAAACCCAGGGAAAAGATGCTAGGGCACCGCACCATGTAATGCACCATTATATACAGTATGTGTAACACCAAGAACATCACAGGACATTGCTTGTATTGCTTTTTCTCTCTATATCTTTTCTACGAATAATCTGCACTCAATCCGTTAATCATCAAACCCTCCTCCATATATGTACAACCTGCTTCTATTAAAACAGTTTTTTGAGGACTCCATACTAAGATATATTACAGTCTTTAATGGAGTGACCACATTGCAACAAATCATTTTCCCTTTTAAACCTTGGCTTTTGAGGCTCTTCCTTATGTGCTGAGAATCAGATTTTGCATCTCCAGGTATGCTGCCAGCATTATTAACACTTTTGTGCATTTACCTCTCCTCTGCAATCTGCATTACTGTGTGCACAACCCTTGCTAGTGTGAAATAATGAGTGGGATAAATCATTTCGGGGAGGCTGCCCCCCTGCCCTAAAGTAAAGGGCAAATGAATAGTGATATCCAACTTAGAGCCATCCAGCTACTGTTGGATTCAGCATCATCCATTCAGCTAATTCACTTTAGTCTATCTATAGGGATAGATAATGGAATCTATACTCTGTACAGCGATATGACTGGTTGAACTTACTGAGCAAGTGTGGCTCAAAGTACCACTTTAATGACCACATGGAGAGTGGCACTAGAAGTGAGAGAATTGGCCCTAATTCCCCTAAATTAGTAGACACACAGCAGGAATATTTAACCATAGTTGGAATGTGCAGAAACAGTTTCCACAAAGCTGTATAAGAGGGGCACAATTAGAAAATACACAAATAGGCATCATACGCCAGGCAAAGCTTACGAATCGTGTATATATATATATATATATATATATATATATATATATATATATATAAATATATATATATATATATATATATATATATATATATATATATATATATATACACCCAACAAGAAGAGGATCCGCACTCACAGGTCTTAGATAAAAATAAAAGGATTTATTGTAGAAAGCACGACTGAAACCTTAGTTGTGCTTTCTACAATAAAACCTTTTATTTTTATCTAAGACCTGTGAGTGCGGATCCTCTTCTTGTTGGGTATATATAGAAATTTTGATACTGCACCCAGGCACCTTAAACCATTTAACGAGAGTGCTGGCTGTCTTTTGGATTATATATATATATATATATATATATATATATATACATTAATTATGTAAAATCCAGGAAAATTTGGAAATTTGTTAAAGTAACTGTAGTACTGAAAGGATATAAGCAAAGGAGTCCGTTTTACTTTGAGAAATAATATTTACTGTGTTAATAACAAGGGTTAAGCATTGCAGTGTTAATGTTATACTATGGGGGCATGTGCAAGACTCTCTGTCAGTCACATACACAACCTAAAGCAGAAGTGATTGGTGCAGGACTGTATAAGGGGCAGACTCATTGGAATTGACCATTTAACCATGGCAAAATATACATCTGGTTAGTTTTTTTAAACCTCTTTATTTCACAAATAATAGTTCATAGAGGAAAAAAAGCAGTTTTTGGGTATATCAGGACAACATTTTGATGTAAATCTGGGAAAACATTACTTAAAATCATGGCATATAATTCCCCATCCCTTGATTCCTGGTGTAAGGACGTGTCAAGCTGTACATTAGGCTTGTGCTCCCAAAGTTACTAGACCTGGGTCTGCCATGGGTTAAGGCTCAGTAAACAGGGACACAAGTTTTTGTGTGATTTAATTACTGCTTGCCCTAGTGCAGAAATCTATTTGGTAAAGTGAGACGGTGTGATAGCAGATTCTACTCCATTAAGAGGGATGATTTTTTTGAACATAATATTCAAGGTTATTGTGATCTTAAGATCTACAGTGTATAGATAGGTCTGTATGTGTATATATGTGTATAGCAATTCATTTGGAGGCTTCAGACTTGATGGACTTTATTTTTTTCAACCCATATGAACTATGTAACTGTTCCCTGCACATATGGTACAGGTAAGGTAAGATCTGACCTTATTTACTACTAAGGGTAAAACAAACAAATGGCACCTTGGAGAATCATTGAGAATAATTTAGAAGGGAGATTCTACAACACAGGAGTGCAGGAAACGTCACACACATTTGCATACGTGCACTATATGACCAAACCTTTGTGCAATTTTAATATGGCTGTGTGCTCAAATTTGGAACGATTAGAGACAAATATCTAGTTAAAGCCGGCTGCATCGGTATATATAGAGTTTCTGTTCTTTTTAAAACCCTGTCCCATTGTGAACACAGAGTGTGTAGTGGGGGTTGTGTGCATAAGATTAGGATGAAAGAGCCAATGCCAGAGACCCCTGGATTTAAGGAAACAAAAGGTGGTCGGCTAGATTTGCCTGGTGGTGCCTCTCACTGGCCCTGCCGCAGTCAGCTCTTTGAATATTTAATGTCCTGATGAGTAGGTCCACCTGCTGACACAGTCAAAGTGCTACAACAATACACACACCAGTACAAGATCATCAATTGACTTTTCTCCTACTCTGCTAGGTCAGGGATTTTCCAAACCCCCCCCCCATTGCTAACCCTTTGTGAGCTGGACTGGAGCACAATTTGTTAGAGCAGGCCTGAACTTTCTGGCACCAGGACAATTCCCTGTTTAGTCAGCAAAGCTTTTGTAATCATATCATTGGCATATATTGCACATAAGGGCTTCCAGCCTTTCTCATGTGCCCCCCTTTTTTATTGAACAGTCAAGTTTACCCATTGCAATGTCCAAATGTATGAATCTCTTAACTATTTTTTAGATCTGGAGGTCTTTATTAGAATCAGATCTATGGCAGAGTGGCCTGGGTGGGAAAAGCCAACCTAGTGTGGCTCCTAGTAGCCCCAGCAGAACTTTTGCGGTCTCACAATGTGCTTTGCTAATCATGCAAATAAGCGATATCCAGTGCAGAACAGTAGGGCAGCAGATCTCCCCCGTATAGTGACTTTGCAGCAAACCCTATCGGAGATACATACTTCTTTACATTCCATAGCATTGGCACTTTCATATGGACATATAAAGAAGTATGTCTCCCAAACAGGGTGACAGTCCGGGTCCAGAACTGCAGGAAGCACCGGGGAAGCTGGGTAATAGGAGGCACCAAGTTCAAGTTTAATTCAGGATCTGTGTGATGCAACACCAATCTTATTCTAGCAAACAGACAACAAGCTCCCCAAATCCTCCCAAGGGCATGCACTGTAGGGCGTATTCTATATCTGGTATCTACGGAGGGACAGAATCGGTAGATTTGACAGTTGTTGTTATACAGGAGGCAGCATATCCCTCTATCATGTAGGGCCACCGATATTATGCAAACTGGTTTACAATGAATGTACAGGTATGTGAAAAGATGAATGTGTTTACTAAGCAGGTGTGTGGAATGGTGTTTGTGTTTACAGTGCAGGGATACGGAAGGATATGACTATTTACAGTACATGTACAGTACCATAGACGGATAAGGCAGTATCTAAGTAGCTTATTGTGCAGATATAGTAAATGGTGCAATAGCTAACTTAGCAGTTATATGGATATATGGAAAATACAGCTGCTTTCTGTGAAGTCGCATGTATGTGACAGACTTTATTATGCTTCATCATGTATCTGAATGACTTTATTATGTATGGGAATAAGCAACCGAACAACGATAGACCTGCTTAGACCGGTGCATTATGCAGCTCTGCTCATGAGAATTTTCATGCTATGTTGGTACCTTCCAGTCCATAAAATTTATAGAATTAGGGTAGTATGGTGAGGTTTTGTTTGAATTTAACATTTTACATTAAAAAATGAAAAGTCAAATTCGAAATTGGTAATAGTTCATTAATTTAATGTGCCCTGCCCCTTCTGTGGATTAATACCGTTTAACACGCAGTGTCTGGTGCGTACTATCCTTATTTACAAGACTGCGTAGTAGTGAAATCACAGCAGTTTCACAGCCGTGGATATTTTTTCACTTGGCAGGGGATACGTATGCTGAATAGTAGGAAACCGTTGATATTATAAGCTACATTAAGCGCTGAGCCGGTGATCTTGGCCATTGTTGTGGGCCATCAGCTTTTAGGGGTGGCTTAATAGTTTCAGTTTTGACATTCATGTAATAGAGTATGTATTATATGAAGAGTATTGTGTAGTGGCAGAGTACATATACACTCTACTTAAAGCCATCTGTCCTTTATATAAATACAGATGTATATTCTATAAATGGCACTCGCATGCATTACTGCACCTACAATATGACTCCAGGCAGGTAAGAGCAATTTTGTCCTTATGCATTTCAAGCTTCATGCACTTTATCCCCATTTATATACAGTCTGCAAAACCTTATCAATCACTGCCCTTCGTGGCCATGAGTTATATATCACGGTTGTCCCAAAACTTCAAAGCCGCACAAAATGAGTTGACTACGTTTCGCATCACATTGTACCCCCCTTAAATTAAAAAAAAAAACAGTTAATTCTGCAGCAGCAGAACGGCACTGAACTAGTGTTTTGGGCTGTCAGCGCGCTAATGTTTGTGGGCGGAAAGGATTAGCTGGCAGTCAGTCCAGAAAGGGTTAAACACGTTCAAGCAAAAGAGACAGAATTCATTTGCAGTACAACAAGAACAAGGGGGAAAATTCCTCTTACCTCTGTGGTTCCACAGTGGCCTGGTGACGTCCCATTTTCTAAGTCACTTACTGGCAGTGCCCATTATGTTTCCCATAGAAGCACAAGCTCATTCCGGGCATCTGAAATGAGAGATAAATCAGGGCAGCTCAGAGAAGAGGCCGGATACAGGCCCGTGCCTGGAGGTCTCTCACCTCTCTCTGTCTCTCTCCCTGCTCACTCTTTCCTTTGCAGCCACCCTGAGCTTTAAAGCTCCACAAACAATGTAGAATGAGTGCCACCAGGGAAAGTGATGATCACACTGAATGGGAGGCTATTATGGGCTGGATTTAGGCATGTGGCACAGCAAGAGAGGTCAGTGTATTGCTCACTCAGCACCACTGTAATGGTATTCTCAGACGGTCAACTTACCTGCCTCAACTCCCTCGCCTCCCACTTACGTCGCACACACCACTCAGATCAATAGCAATTTACAGGCAAACGAGCAATGGCTGCTTCACTCTTAATGAATACTGCTGCTATTTTTGTAATGAACCCTTTAAAGGCGATTTAAGTAAAATTACTAAAGCGTGCAAAGCCTTCCTGACGAGCTTGGTGCAATGCCTTTTGCCATAGAGAAAGCCCCATTTCAGCAACTGAGCCGGGGATCTAATGGCAAGTGAGTGAAGGATCATCATGAGATACTTTATGGGTTCTGGGAATATTTACATTTTTTTGATGGCAAAGCAATATGAATCAACCACTGGCTCATGGTGTATGTCATGGTCAAACCTCATGGCTTTTCTTGCCAAGGAAAATAATTAAGGTTACTGGAATATTCTATTTAAATATCTTTAAAAAAAAAAAAACTCTAAGGAAAAACTAACAAGAATTGCAGCCATATTCATTTTTTGGAATCTCCGTTTTATCCAAATAATCCAATTTTTAAAAAAGTATTTCATTTTTCTCTGTAATAATAAAAACAGTACCTTGTACTTGTTCCAAACTAAAATATAATTAATCCCAATTGGAAGCAAAACCAGCCTATTGGGTTTATTTAATGTATATATAGCTGGCCCTGGTCTTGTAATAAGGAACCTCTGTATAACCAGAGGGTATATATAATTGCGAGGGCAATTTAACCTATGTGCCAATTAGAATACTTTTTTTTTGATTGAATTTTCCAGGGATAAATGCTCAGACCTTGCACTGCCGTCAGCGCTCAACCCAACCTATATATCCTGCAGGAGGGCACTGCCGCAATGAAGCCCCTATACCACCCTGTTCTGATACTATAAGCATTAGTGGCCTGAACTGAAACACATCACTTATAGCTTCTCTGTTAACCATTTGCTGTACCCTGTGTAGCATAGCCAAAGGTTAACCCTTTACATCAGCAGTAGACTCCGTGGCTGCAGTCAGCAGACCAGATGTTCAAATGCGTTTTGTACAGTACAGTTCCATTGATCTGTGGTTACAAATTATATATATAATCCTAGATCATTTTTTTAAAATGATTTTTAAAGAAATGTGAAGACATTCACGTTTTCGAGTGAGGGTTTGCCACGTTGTGTATTTGATTTGGGGTTGTTAGTGGTATCAAAGGTAAAGGCTAAAGTGCCATCAGTTTAGACTTGTGTGAGTGATGCAAGTGTCTTGTGTAAAGCTTTGAATGGGACCAAATGTGATTATTAGAAATGTGAGATCCGGGTCTGTGATGTGCCAAAATAGTGGTTAAAAAAGGTTTTTCTGACCCCCATTTTTTGAGTGAAAAGGAATTCTAAAGTTAGCGGCTAAGTGCAGGTTAATAATATAGGTGTCCCCATGACACCTGGATGCACCGGAACAGTTCCCAAGCCAAGCTGAGTTATAGGAGTCATTTCTTACTGATAGCAGCCTGCCTTCAGCACAACTTCTAACGTAACATTGTATATTGTGTACCAACAGAAATTCCCGTCTTCCCTTGCAGTCTTGCTGGCACTTAAAGGGTTAAATCACTTGTTCTGCTGAATGCAGGCAGTTATTGGTTAGGGCAGATTCATGCAGTCTGGCTGGCTTTGAAAGTGCTGCGGTGCCTCCATACAGTTACACAGTGCAGCACATGGCAGTGCAGGAAGCCTGCCCATATTATATATGCCTGTTATATGGGCACCTATATTTCACTATGAATAAATCTTAATCGATTTCTTTAAATAGCTACACCATGCCTAACCAGGGACCTTCTGACTGTAACATACTACACCAGTTTCCCTGCCACAGTAAAGGTGGCTGGAGTTCTATGTGTACCTGACCATGAAGGAAGAACTATTTCCGCTAGCCGATAGCATGTGAATGGGGACAGAGGAAATTCAATTATTTTGGGAAACAAATTTGCATACTGTGAAAAATAATCTTCAAGGTTAAACATCCTTTCAATGATTTACTTACTATAACATAAAAAGTCAGGGTGGGGACATGAAATATTCTAGTGATACCCATGCCCTGAGGCTCCAAACTTTCACCAAGTTTGCTGTTCTGCTCACACCATGCTCTGAGATTGGTCTCCTTCTCCCACAGAAATCACAGCCCTATGCTGGTTGTCTCTCTCTTATACCCCATAAAGAATATATTTCTGGGGTGCTACTTCGGATAATGACCTGCTATTAAATACTTAACCTAATCTGAACCTCAGTCTTTGAACTGGGGACACACCAATTCACAATTCAGCATTGAGCTGCCTTATCCATTGCACCAGGACTGACTGATGTCAATTAATATCTTGTGTTTCCCCTGCGTGCGTGACTTTAATGCAATTTAAATGCAGAATGGCAAGGCGCATAGAGTAAAGATCCCTGGCCATCAATTCTCAGTTTAAAATAGAAATGAGGTGTAAATAAAATCGGCTGAGCAGCCAGGCCCTGGCGTCCCTCACCTTATATTTTATTCCTCGCCTAGAACCCGTGAAGACCCCACTACTGGGATTTTTAAACTATACGTGCAAGATTATAGGAAGCTATGTTATTCTGACACGGCTCTCTGCATTTTTATTTTCAATTTCCATATTGTCTAAATATGAATATTTTCACAAAAATATGGCAAAGGCAAGGGGCGGGCAGGGAAGCGGTGCAGGTGGAACAGAGCAGCACTATACTGCAAGCAAAGAAAATAGTCGTCGGCACAGGGTCACATCTATTTCCATACAGTAGTGTTGGCTGCTGATTAAATGAGTGCACTGTTCTGTGCAGCCCCCATGCAATATTGCCTGCCCTGATGATTCTCTACCAAAGTCTCCTTAACCCATTCCCAGCCGGACACAGTAAAGAAGCAGCTATGTATTGGAATGCAAGGCCTCCGCTGGCAGCGAAGCAGTTACGCCAGCTGAACGATTACATGTCAAAGTTGTACGCTCTCAGCCCTGATGCATCCAGTTTAATTGCTGGCTCTGCACAATTCTACACTAAGCAATTTTTCCTGTACAGACCCTACAAAAAGATGCATTTTACACCCCCCCCTCCCAAAACAACGCATGCACCCACATAGGGCTACGGATGCTCTCATTTAAAGTCACCAGCTAAGTTTGAATGGAGCAGGTAAGGGCGCTGCATTTGCATGAGAGCGAGCAAGCTGAGCCGGTGCAAGCATAAGATGGGTGAGAGAGAGTGAACATACCCAGCCAGAAGAGTCTGTTGCAGCATTGGAGTCACCAGAGCACAAGCTGAAAGCTGAATCAGCTTTTGAGAGTTAGGGATGCATAGAGGAGGGTCATAGAATCACAAGGTAATATTATGCTGCAAACGCCTTCCCCTCTCCCAGAGCCAATCTCTAATGCAGGAAGGGAAGGGAGAACAGGCCTTGGAATGGTATTAGTGCACACTTTGAGAGATGAAAAAAATACAAGACTGCCACCTCCTCCTCATTTGCTTCTCCACCTCCCCATACACTCACACTCCAATATACACACACTCACACAAGCAACACTCTCATACTGAGAGTGAACACCTCTACAGAGCCCAGTTGTTTGTGCATCTTCCCTGGGGATGGACCTGTACAGGGATGGGACAGAGGGCCTAGGGATAGAGAGCCCCCAGGCTGACCTGGGAGTGGCACGTTCAGGGGGGCATGAAATAAAAGCAGCATTCAAAAGAGCCAGAGCCTAGTTAAATGTCCAGGGGCCATGTGCCGTGCTGGGGGTTTAGGCATATTTATGCGCTGTGCTCTTTCTGGTGTTGGAAAATGCAGTTCAGCCCCAGTGTGTCCCATTTGCATTTAGATCATTGATGTTTTAGCCTTTTTATTAAAGCATTTACAGGAAAGAATTTCAGGGTCTGCTTGTGCTGCCGTGAGTAGGATGTTGCAGTCACACAACCTATAGATTGTAATGTGACTAGCCAGCCATGATATGTGTAATAGACTTGCCTAACTGCATCCAATGTGCAGACAAAGGTCCATGGCATGTCTAGTTGTAGTGGTTTTCTAACTTCTTCAGTATTAGCCCCTCTTTTAGAGGACCCCCCTAGTAGCCAGGTTATATATATAAAAGAAAGCACAGCTAAATAGCCATTCAGTTTTAGATCTAATAACATATGTTACAGCAAACCTTACTTACTCTAACTGACCATCAGGCTGTTAGGAGAATAATCTGTCCTTCTCCCCAAACCTCACCCTGACTGCCCTTTAGGTAAGAACCCTAAAGCTACTGCTATTGGAACAACTGGGGAGGGTGACGGACAGATACACAGCTTGGTAACTAGTGCTTATTTGTGCCCGGGTACCCCTGGAACTATAGCAGAGGGACTTATCCCAATATGTCTATAGAAATGTAACCTTATGAGCTAAGGGGGCCCAGCCTGAAGACCAGCTAGAGTGAGATTTGGGGCAAGTACTAATTTGTGTCCTGGGTACCCCTGGAACTATAGCAGGGGGACTTATCCCAATATGTCTATAGAAATGTAACCTTATGAGCTAAGGGGCCCCAGCCTGAAGACCAGCTAGAGTGAGATTTGGGGCAAGTGCTAATTTGTGTGTGTGTAACCTTGTTATGAGCTAAGTAGTCTTCTAAATCAATGGTCACATCCAAAAAACTTACTTGAAAGTAACCTTTTCTAGATCCATCATAGCACCTCCGCTACAGCTTTAGCCATGATCAGTCTTCATTCTTATGAATAGGAAATCCCAAATGATATAAAGGCAATATATGACCCAGGAGAAAAGGTGAAGGTCTCAGCTAAGCATGATGGGAATTGTAGGGGGTGGGGCTGGCATGTCCATTAGCAAAAAGAGAATTAAAAAAAAACCCATCGGGAAGGGTTTTCCACATATCAAGTCCTTATATATCCAGCTGAGAATGTGAGACACTGGCAAGTGGCCTCTTCTAATGCCATTTCCCTCCCTGACCATATTTAGTAAATCCATGGCAAAAATAACCTGCCAGCTGCCACGGGGCAACGTTGGGAGGGCCAGTGGATCCTTCCTTCTCTCTGCCCATTCACTACTAATACTGCCTGCTCCAGACTTGGCCTGTCTCCTTGTTGTTGGGTTATTTTTAGGCAGGCCAAATAAAGAGATGTCTCCGCTTGCCTACACTATGTGCTATGTATGGTCAGCCTTGCAGTGTGAAAGGCCACTGATAACACCTCTGAGCAACTCCTGTGAAATCTAAAGCCCTTTTAACTCTTCTGGAACTGCAACCTCTTTCCATATACTCAATACTTTCTGGACTGCAGTGAAACCAATGGCAAACTGGACTTTGTAGGGTCTCATCATGTATTTAAAGTAGGAGGTCCAAAGTCTGACACTTCAGCTGTTGTTGAACTAATACTTTACAGTCAATAGGGCTTCAGCTGTTTTAACCCAACTCACCATAACCTTATTGGTTGCTCTGTTAGGTTCCAGTGCCATTGTGGGACAATCCCCATGTCTTGATCCAATTTTTTTAATTTGTTGTTTATCTGTGGAATCTGGCTAATGTAAACCGAAATAATACACTTTTCATTTAATGTGGACTTGGGTCAGAATTTCCTAACATTTTCTTCTTTTTGCTGGCAGCACTGTGGGCTATGCCCAAGACACCCCTGATACTTTAACTGATCTAAAGGTTTGTTTATGGATGAGAATTATTTGAGATTCTTGCATTATAGTGAACACTATTTCTGCCATTGTTCCTTTGCTGGGCACAGCAACCCGTCCATTGATTGATATTTACCTTCAATTATTCCCTAGTTGCAGTTTTGCTTATCTCCCATGCCCCATTTCTCTTGCAGGAGATGAAGTAGGATAACCCAGTGGAGGGCATGGTGTCCCAGAGAAGCATTCAGTCTCTTATAGTGCTCCTGAGCGTTCCTTCTGGAGTCAGTACAAGGCAGAATTTATATCGGCTCTGATATTTAGATCTCTCTGGCTGCGGGTCTCCTGGTGCTTGTGCTTAGCCCCTGTGGAAAGCTGAGGAGCCCACAAGTCTCTCAAACGTCTTGGGTATAAAAGATTAGTTACATTAAAAAAAAAAAAAAGCTGATTTGCACAAAATGCAGCCGGGGGTGGGAAGGCCGATTGCAATATAGCCAATGTGAGGACGCATAAACAGCACTATTATACTTTCTCCATTTGTGCCATTTAGTTGTATAGTATTGATATTGTGCCACCCAATGAGCAAATCATGTAGACACCTGCACTAAATCAACTGTGCAAGGAACCCACCCATTAAATCCAGGGTGCCCTTTGGCCCCTATTGAATCAGATGGAGAATAGCCACACCATGATCAGCAGAAATGCTTTGGCCACATAATTCACAACTGGTGTTAACATTTTGGGAAGGAAAAACAAGAAGGGAGCACTTCACCTCGCTCACCTGCACGTGTAATTCAGCAAACCTGTGTGCTTGCACGCAGAAAGCCCCCGGTCCAGGCCAAAATCACATAGGAGACAGAACAGAAGTTGCGGAGCATGTCGATAGCGGAGTCATAAAATCTTCATTTATTGTATATAATTAAAAGCATGGACATAAGTATCATAATAATAATGACGTACCCCTACGCTTGACGCGTTTCGTGGCGTCTCGCTACTTCCTCAGAAGCATTTAACATTTTGGGAAACAATCTACTTTGGGTAATTGTCCTTATTTCTGAACTTTATTTCTAAAATTATCACTTTCCTGCCTCTGACAACTATGAAGGAAACTTTTTGGCCAGGGGTTAAACCTGATGTCTGTATTTTCAGAACCCCCAAATGTTTCCTATAGGACAAGCAAGTGTTATGTGTCATAAATGTTTGGGTTGAGGGCCCACAATGCATAATGTTTTAGAGCAGTTATGTATGTGTGTAATTACAGTCCAGTAAGTTTGACATCTGTGATAGGCCAGTTATTTGAAAGCTTGTTAAGGCATCACATTCAAAATTATGTTCTGGAGAATGGAATTATGAGCAGTAATCAGCATGGTTTTATGAAGGATGGTCATGTCAGACAAACTGTATTGCTTTTTATGATGAGATAAGTAACATGCTGGATAGTCTTGTTGCAGTTGATCTTTTTGGGTTTTGCCAAAGCATTCTCTGCTTGGAGTAAAGTTCTTAGGCCCTCCCTGTAATGGGTCCTCTTTTTTAACTTGTTTATTAATGACTTAGGGGATGGTATTGTAAGTAATGTATCAGTGTTTCAGAGGACACAAAACTATCCAGTCCAATTCATTCCATCCAGGATGCGGCACTTGCAACAGGTTCTTGACAAACTGGCAATCTGGGCAGATGAGATTGTGTCCATACATGTAAAATCGTGCATATGAGGGAATGCCAGGTTATGGAAGATATCTCGTAGTACAAGTTGATCCAGGGACTGGTCTGCCATCTTGGAGTGAGGAAGGAATTTTCCCCCTCAGAGGCAAATTGGAGAGGCTTCAAATGGAGGGGGGGGGTGGGTTTGCCTTCCTCTGGATCAACTAGTAGTTAGGCTGGTTATATATAGACATAAAAGGTTGAGCTTGATGGACATGTCTTTTTTTTAACCTAACTTACTATTTTACTGTGTACTACAGTCAGTCATACTTGGGGGAACAGTCATCCTGCTATAGCTCCAGGTTACAAATAAGCACTCACCCTAACTGGCCTTCAGACTGGGCCCCTTAGCTCATAACAAGGTTACAGATATATAGAAACATTGGGGTAACAGTCACCCTGCTATAGTTCCAGGGGTACCCAGGGCACAAATAAACACTCACCCCAAAGCTCACCCTAACTGACCTTCAGGCTGGGCCCCCTTAGCTCATAACAAGGTTACAGATATATAGAAACATTGGGGTAACAGTCACCCTGCTATAGGTCCAGGGTTACCCAGGGCACAAATAAGCACTCACCCCAAATCTCCCCCTAACTGGCCTTCAGGCTGGGCCCCCTTAGCTCATAACAAGGTTACAGATATATAGAAACATTGGGGTGACAGTCACCCTGCTATAGTTCCAGGGTTACCCAGGGCACAAATAAACACTCACCCCAAAGCTCACCCTAACTGGCCTTCAGACTGCGCCCCCTTAGCTCATAACAAGGTTACAGATATATAGAAACATTGGGGTAACAGTAACCCTGCTATAGTTCCAGGGGTACCCAGGGCACAAATAAACACTCACCCCAAAGCTCACCCTAACTGGCCTTCAGGCTGGTCCCCTTATCTCATAACAAGGTAACAGATACATCAGCTGTAATTAATTTCATTTCTACCGATTTGCCCTTGGAAATGCTAATTAAACAATCCTGGATCTCCCATACCTGGAGATCTCCATCCAGATCTCTCAGCACCTCATTTGCATATGTTCCAGCAACATGTCTAGAGCCCCAACCTGCGCAACCCCCTTGGAACGACTTTGACAGAAAATAGATTTAAAGTTTTTTTTTTTATAAATGAAAACATCAGCATGTTCACAGGGGGTTCAGTTATTTATAAAGAGGAGGGACCAGTGCACCCTGTGTATTGTACTGATTGTAAATAGAAAAAAATAAACCAGCATAAGTATTCCCCTCCAATAAGCAGGAACAGCCTCTTCTGATGATCTCTTCTGACGAAGAGCCCAAAGGTGCAAAACACATAAGGACGGTGGAGCACGGGGACCTACTAATTTGGTTGTTCAGTTAAGTCTTATACTTGCTCATAGCCAGTACAGAGAGATCCCATAAAACTATGGCAGCATAGGTATTCCCCTGTACTAAGTACAATTCAGCAGGAACAGCCCCCTAAGTTTGCTCATAGTCTGTACAGAGAGATGCCATAAAACATAGATATTTCTGGCCCTTTATACTGTTATCTGTTGAGATATATTTCCCTAGATGTCCTGCTTATCCCTGGAGATTTGCAGCAAAGGACATGAATGAATAATACAGTAAGTCCCACTTATTACAGGGATGAGTAAAAATCCCCAGAGATGCTGCTATTAGGTTTTTGTGCATAACCACTAAACTACCGGGGATATATTTTTCTAACCTTAAATACCACATTTTAGGGAATAAATACCCAAGGCTGAACAGGCAACAATCCATTCAAAATACTGTATACCCGCTGGCACTAGCTTGTGCAACAAATTGTGGAGCACACAAAAAAATCTGTATTCCTACACACAAATGCATCTGGCCAGCCTGCTGTTTATCCCATTTATGTATTTAAACATACCCCTGAAGATATTCACAGCTCTCTGCAATTCCTCACAAAAACACCATTTTTATTAAGGGGGTGCAAAGTGATTTAGAATATCTTAGCACTTTATCCCATCCATTTTGGGCATGTTGGTTATTAGACTGATACTGTAAAGTTCTGGAGTAATTTTAAAACAAAAATACATTGTATGGGAACTACTGTGCTGAGTCTCTTTCTACGTTGTAATGATCTAACAGTCCATCAGAATTCTATGGGCAAACACAATGACATCCCCTAACACAGTGCTGTCCAACTGGATGTGCCCCCCCCACATGAAAGTCTGCCTGCTGTGTCTGCTTACTATATGTAGACCTTAAAAGGTAATACTACAGAGTGTAACTGATCCCTGCATTGTTTAAGAGTCTAATTCAGACTGTAATAACCTGTACTGTTCACACGTTATCCCCCCTGCATTGTTCACACCTGTGACACCTCGATTGTTTACACCCCAAAAGCCCTGTACTGTTCACACCTGAGACCCAGACTGAAAATGCCCACACATTTTTCACCTGTTCACACGCATGTAACTGCTGAAGGGGCACCAGCACTGTGTCACTGTATGTAGAACATCTTAGAGTGGTCCTGATCGGTTTCCATGTCTCCATAGGATTCACTGTCTCCTGCTCTGTTTTGCCTTCCCTATGGTCCCTGTGTGTGTCATACTCAGCTTGTCACACACAGGGATCATAGGGCAGGCAGATTATGGCACAAAAGTAGCATAGGGCAGGCAGAGTATTGCACACACTGGGAGCATGGGGCATGCAAAACATAACACAGGGAGCATAGGGCAAGCAGAGTATGACACACACAGGGAGCATGGGGCAGGCAGAGTAAGGCACACACAGGAAGGATAGGGAAGGCAGAGCAAGGCACAACAAGGAGCATAGGGCAAGCAGAGTATGACACACAGGGAGCATAGGTCATGCAACGTATGGCAAACCCAGGGAGCATAGGGCAGGCAGTGTATGGCACACAGGGAGCATAGGACAGACAGTATATTGCACACAAAGGGAGCATAGTGCAGGCAGAGTAAGGCACACGGCGCATAGGGCATGTAAAGTATGGCACCCAGGGAGCATAGGACAGGCAAAGTATGGCACCCAGGGAGCATAGGGCAGGCAAAGTATGGCACCCAGGGAGCATAGGGCAGGCAGAGTATGACACACAGGGAGCATAGGGCATGCAACGTATGGCAAACCCAGGGAGCATAGGGCAGGCAGTGTATGGCACACAGGGAGCATAGGACAGATGGTATATTGCACACAAAGGGAGCATAGTGCAGGCAGAGTAAGGCACACGGCGCATAGGGCATGTAAAGTATGGCACCCAGGGAGCATAGGGCAGGCAGAGTATGGCACCCAGGGAACATAGGGCAGGCAGAGTATGGCACACAGGGAGCCTAGGACAGGCAGAGTAAGGCACACACAGGAAGGATAGGGAAGGCGGAGCAAGGCACAACAAGGAGCATAGGGCAAGCAGAGTATGGCACCCAGGGAGCATAGGGCAGGCAGAGTATGGCACCCAGGGAACATAGGGCAGGCAGAGTATGGCACACAGGGAGCCTAGGACAGGCAGAGTATGGCACACAAAGAGAGCATAGGGCAGGCAGAGTAAGGCACATAGGGCAGGCAGTGTATGGCACACACGGAGCATAGGGCAGGCAGAGTATGGCACACACAGGTAGCATAGGACAGGCAGAGTATGGCACACACAGGGAGCATAGGGCAGGCAGATTATGACACACAAAGGGAGAATAGTGCAGTCTGCCCTATGCTCCCTTTGTGTGCCTTACTCTGCCTGCCCTATGCTCCCTATATTTGCCATACTCTGCCTGCCCTATGCACCCTGTGTGTACCATGCTCTGCCTTTCTTATGCTCCCTGTGTGTGCCATACACTGCCTGCCCTATACGCCGTGTGCCTTACTCTGCCTGCCCTATGCTGTCTTTGTGTGCCATACTCTGCCTGTCCTAGGCTCCCTGTGTGCCATACTCTGCCTGCCCTATGTTCCCTGGGTGCCATTGCCCTATGCTCCCTGGGTGCCATACTTTACATGCCCTATGCGCCGTGTGCCTTACTCTGCCTGCGCTATGCTCCCTGTGTCTGCCATACTCTTCCTGCACTATCCACCCTTTGTCTGCCATACTCTGCCTTCCCTATGCTCCCTCTGTGTACTTTACTCTTCCTGCCTTATGCACCCTGTGTGTGCCTTACTCTGCCTTTCCTATGCTCCCTGTGTGTGCCTTACTCTGTCTGTGCTATGCTCCCTGTGTGCGCCATACTCTGCTTGCCTTATGCACCCTGTGTGTGCCTTACTCTGCCTTCCCTGTGCTTCCTGTGTGTTCCATACTGTGCCTACCCCATGCTCTGTGCGTGTGTGTCATACTCTGGCTGCCCTATGCTCCCTGTGTGTGCCATTCTCTACCTGCCATATGCTCTGTCTGTGTACCTTAATCTGGTATGCTCGCTGTGTGTGTGCCCTGCTCGACCTGCTATGCTCCCTGTGTGTTCCATACTCTGCTTGCCCCATGCAGCCGGTGTGTGCCTTGCTTTGCCATCCCTATGCTTCCTGTGTGTGCCATACTCGGAGTTCCCTATTCTTCCTGTATGTTCCATACTCTGCCTGCCCTATGCTCCCTGTGTGTGTCATCCTCTGCCTACCATATGCTCTGTGTGTGTGCCATACCCTGCCTACCCTATGCTCCCTGTGTATGCCATACTCTGCTTTTCTTATGCTCCCTGTGTGCCATACTCTGTCTGCCCAATGCACCCTGTGTGTGCCTTACTCTGCTGTCCCTATGATCTTTGTGTGTTCCATACTCTGCTTGCCCTATGCTCCTTGTGTGTGCCATACTCTACCTTCCCTATGCTCCCTGTGTGTGCCATAAGCTACCTGAACTATGCTCACTGTGCCTTACTCTGCATGCCCTATACTCCCTGTGTGTTCCATACTCTGCCCGCCCTATGCTCCCTGTGTGCCATACTCTGCCTGCCCAATGCACCATGTGTGCATGTCCCTTTCACTGCCTGCCATATGCTGCCTGTGTGTACCTTTTTCTGCCTGCCCTATGCACCCTGTGTGCCATACTCTGCCCGCACTATGCTCCCTGTGTTTGCCATACTCTGCTTGCCCTTTCCTCCCTGTGTGTGCCATTCTCTACATGCCATATGTTCTGTGTGTGCAACTTAATCTGCCTACCCTATGCTCCCTGTGTGTGCCCTACTCGACCTGCGATATGCTCCCTGTGTGTGCCATACTCTGCTTGCCCTATGCAGCCGGTGTGTGCCTTACTCTGCCATCCCTGTACTTCCTGTATGTGCCATACTCGGTGTTCCCTATTCTTCCTGTATGTTCCATACTCTGCCTGCCCTATGCTCCCTGTGTGTGTCATACTCTGCTTACCATATGCTCCATGTGTGTTTGCCATACCCTGCCTGCCCTATGCTCCCTGTGTGTGTCATACTCTGCCTACAATATGCTCCATGTGTGTGTGCCGTACCCTGCCTGCCCTATGCTCTCTGTGTGTGCCTTACTCTGCCTGTACTATGCTCCCTGTGTGTGCCATACTCTGCCTGCCCTATGCTCCCTGTGTGCCATACTCTGTCTGCCCTATGTGCCATGTGTGCATGTCCCTTTCACTGCCTGCCATATGCTGCCTGTGTGTACCTTTTTCTGCCTGCCCTATGCACCCTGTGTGCCATACTCTGCCCGCACTATGCTCCCTGTGTTTGCCATACTCTGCTTGCCCTTTCCTCCCTGTGTGTGCCATTCTCTACATGCCATATGTTCTGTGTGTGCAACTTAATCTGCCTACCCTATGCTCCCTGTGTGTGCCCTACTCGACCTGCGATATGCTCCCTATGTGTGCCATACTCTGCTTGCCCTATGCAGCCGGTGTGTGCCTTACTCTGCCATCCCTGTACTTCCTGTATGTGCCATACTCGGTGTTCCCTATTCTTCCTGTATGTTCCATACTCTGCCTGCCCTATGCTCCCTGTGTGTGTCATACTCTGCTTACCATATGCTCCATGTGTGTTTGCCATACCCTGCCTGCCCTATGCTCCCTGTGTGTGTCATACTCTGCCTACAATATGCTCCATGTGTGTGTCCCATACCCTGCCTGCCCTATGCTCCCTGTGTATGCCATACTCTGCCTTCCCTATGCACCCTGTGTGTGTGCCTTATTCTGCTGTCCCTATGATCTTTGTCTGTGCCTTACTCTGCATGCGCTAAGCTTCCCGTGTGTACCATTCTCTGCCTGCCCTATGAGAGGTGTGTGTGTCCCTTTCTTTGCCTGCCCTATGCTCCCTGTGTGTACCTTTCTCTGCCTTCCCTATGCTCCCTGTGTGTGCCTTACTCTGCCTTCCCTATATAGGCTCCCTGTATGTTCCATACTCTCCCTGCGCTATGCTCCCTGTTTTTTCCATACTGTGCTTGCCCTTTCCTCCCTGTGGGCCATGCTCGGCCTGCCCTATGCTCCCAGTGTGCCATACTCTGCCTGCCTTATGCTCCCTCTATGTGCCATACTTTGCCTGCCTCATGCTCCCTGTGTGTGCCTTACTTAGCCTGCCCTATGTTCCATGTGTCACATACTCTGCCTTTCCTATGCACCCTGTGTGTGCCTTACTCTGCTTTCCCTATGCTCTGTGTGTGTGCCATACTCTGCTTTCCCTATGCTCCCTGTGTGTGCCATACTCTGCCTGTCCAATGATCCTTGTGTCTGCCATACTCTGCCTGTCCTATGCTCCTTGTGTGTGCCTTACTTTGCCTGCCCTTTGCTCTCTGTGTGTGCCTTACTTTGCCTGCCCTATTTTTCCATGTGTCACATACCATACGCTGCCTTCCCTATGCACCCTGTATGTGCTTACTCTGCCTTCCTTATGCTCCCTGTGTTACATACTCTGCCTGCCCTATGGTCCCTGGGTCTGCCTTACTTTGCCTTCCCTATGCTCCCTGTGTTGCATACTCTGCCTGCCCTATACCCCCCCTATACTCCCTGTGTGTGCTATACTCTGCCTGCCATATGCTCCCTGTGTGTGCCATACTCTGCCTGCCCTATGATCCCTGGTTGTTGCATACTCTGCCTGCCCTATGCTCTCTGGGTGTTCCATACTCTGCTTGCCTTATGCTCCCTTTATGTGCCTTACTCTGCCTGCCCTATGCTCCCTGTGTTTGCCATACTTTACTTGCCTTATGCTCCCTGTGTGCCATACTATGCCTGCCCTATGCTCTCTGTGTGTGCCATACTCTGCCTGCCCTATAGTCCCTGGGTGTGCTTTTCTTTGCCTTCCCTATGCACATTTTGTGTACTTACTCTGCCTTCCCTATACTCCCTATACTCTGCCTGCCTATGCTCCCTGGTTGTACCATACTCTGCCTGGCCTATGCTTTCTGGGTGTTCCATACTCTTGCTTGCCCTATGTTCCCTTTATGTGCCTTACTCTGCCTGCCTTATGATCCCTGTGTGTGCCTTACTTTGCCATCCCTATGCTCCCTATGTTACAAACTCTGCCTTCCCTATGCACACTGGTGTACTTACTCTGCCTTCCCTATGCTCCCCGTGTGCCATACTCTGCCTGCCCTATGCTCCCTGTGTGTTTCATACTCTGCCTACCATATGCTCCATGTGTGTTTGCCATACCCTGCCTGCCCTATGCTCCCTGTGTGTGTCATACTCTGCCTACAATATGCTCCATGTGTGTGTGCCATACTCTGCCTGACCTATGCTCCCTCTGTGCCATACTCTGTCTGCCCTATGCACCCTGTGTGTGTGCCTTATTCTGCTGTCCCTATGATCTTTGTGTGTGCCATACTCAGCCTTCCCTATGCTTCCTGTGTGTTCCATACTCTGCTTGCCCTATGCTTCCTGTGTGTGCCTTACACTGCCTGCCTCATGCTCCTTGTGTGTGCCATACTTTACCTGCCCTATGCTCCCTGTGTGTGTCATAAGCTACCTGCACTATGCTCCCTGTCTGTGCCTTACTCTGCATGCGCTAAGCTTCCCGTGTGTGCTATTCTCTGCCTGCCCTATGAGACATGTGTGTGTCCCTTTCTTTGCCTGCCCTATGCTCCCTGTGTGTACCTTTCTCTGCCTTCCCTATGCTCCCTGTGTGTGTCATACTCTGCCTACAATATGCTCCATGTGTGTGTGCCATACCCTGCCTGCCCTATGCTCCCGGTGTGCCATACTCTGCCTGCCTTATGCTCCCTGTATGTGCCATACTTTGCCTGCCCCATGCTCCCTGTGTGTGCCTTACTTAGCCTGCCCTATGTTCCATGTGTCACTTACTCTGCCTTTCCTATGCACCCTGTGTGTGCCTTACTCTGCTTTCCCTATGCTCTGTGTGTGTGCCATACTCTGCTTTCCCTATGCTCCCTGTGTGTGCCATACTCTGCCTGTCCAATGCGCAGTGTGTCTGCCATACTCTGCCTGTCCTATGCTCCTTGTGTGTGCCTTACTTTGCATGCCCTTTGCTCCCTGTGTGTGCCTTACTTTGCCTGCCCTATATTCCGTGTGTCACATACACTGCCTTCCCTATGCACCCTGTATGTGCTTACTCTGCCTTCCTTATGCTCCCTGTGTTACATACTCTGCCTGCCCTATGGTCCCTGGGTCTGCCTTACTTTGCCTTCCCTATGCTCCCTGTGTTACATACTCTGCCTGCCCTATACTCCCCCCCTATACTCCCTGTGTGTGCCTTACGCTGCGTGTGCCATACTCTGCCTGCCCTTTGCTCCCTGTGTGTGCCATACTCTGCTGCCCTATGCTCCCTGTGTTTGCCATACTCTACTTGCCTTATGCTCCCTGTGTGCCATACTATGCCTGCCCTATGCTCCCTGTGTGTGCCATACTCTGCCTGCCCTATGCTCCCCATATGTGCATTATTCTGTGCCTTACTTTGCCTGACCTATGTTCCGTGTGTCACCCTGTGTGTGCTTACTCTTCCTTCCCTATGCTTCCTGTGTGTGTACTTACTCTGCCTTCCCTATGCTCCCGTGTGCCATACTCTGCCTGCCCTATGCTCCCTGGTTGTTGCATACTCTGCCTGCTCTATGCTCCCTGGTTGTTGCATACTCTGCCTGCCGTATGCTCTCTGGGTGTTCCATACTCTGCTTGCCTTATGCTCCCTTTTTGTGCCTTACTCTGCCTGCCTTATGATCCCTGTGTGTGCCTTACTCTGCCTGCCCTATGCTCCCTGTGTTTGCCATACTCTACTTGCCTTATGCTCCCTGTGTGCCATACTATGCCTGCCCTATGCTCCCTGTGTGTGCCATTCTCTGCCTGCACTATGCTCCCCATATGTGCATTATTCTGTGCCTTACTTTGCCTGACCTATGTTTCGTGTGTCACACTGTGTGTGCTTACTCTTCCTTCCCTATGCTACCTGTGTTACATACTCTGCCTGCCCTATAGTCCCTGGGTGTGCTTTTCTTTGCCTTCCCTATGCACATTTTGTGTACTTACTCTGCCTTCCCTATGCTCCCTATACTCTGCCTGCCTATGCTCCCTGGTTGTACCATACTCTGCCTGGCCTATGCTTTCTGGGTGTTCCATACTCTTGCTTGCCTATGTTCCCTTTATGTGCCTTACTCTGCCTGCCTTATGATCCCTGTGTGTGCCTTACTTTGCCATCCCTATGCTCCCTATGTTACAAACTCTGCCTTCCCTATGCACACTGGTGTACTTACTCTGCCTTCCCTATGCTCCCCGTGTGCCATACTCTGCCTGCCCTATGCTCCCTGTGTGTTTCATACTCTGCCTACCATATGCTCCATGTGTGTTTGCCATACCCTGCCTGCCCTATGCTCCCTGTGTGTGTCATACTCTGCCTACAATATGCTCCATGTGTGTGTGCCATACTCTGCCTGACCTATGCTCCCTGTGTGCCATACTCTGTCTGCCCTATGCACCCTGTGTGTGTGCCTTATTCTGCTGTCCCTATGATCTTTGTGTGTGCCATACTCAGCCTTCCCTATGCTTCCTGTGTGTTCCATACTCTGCTTGCCCTATGCTTCCTGTGTGTGCCTTACACTGCCTGCCTCATGCTCCTTGTGTGTGCCATACTTTACCTGCCCTATGCTCCCTGTGTGTGTCATAAGCTACCTGCACTATGCTCCCTGTCTGTGCCTTACTCTGCATGCGCTAAGCTTCCCGTGTGTGCTATTCTCTGCCTGCCCTATGAGACATGTGTGTGTCCCTTTCTTTGCCTGCCCTATGCTCCCTGTGTGTACCTTTCTCTGCCTTCCCTATGCTCCCTGTGTGTGTCATACTCTGCCTACAATATGCTCCATGTGTGTGTGCCATACCCTGCCTGCCCTATGCTCCCGGTGTGCCATACTCTGCCTGCCTTATGCTCCCTGTATGTGCCATACTTTGCCTGCCCCATGCTCCCTGTGTGTGCCTTACTTAGCCTGCCCTATGTTCCATGTGTCACTTACTCTGCCTTTCCTATGCACCCTGTGTGTGCCTTACTCTGCTTTCCCTATGCTCTGTGTGTGTGCCATACTCTGCTTTCCCTATGCTCCCTGTGTGTGCCATACTCTGCCTGTCCAATGCTCAGTGTGTCTGCCATACTCTGCCTGTCCTATGCTCCTTGTGTGTGCCTTACTTTGCATGCCCTTTGCTCCCTGTGTGTGCCTTACTTTGCCTGCCCTATATTCCGTGTGTCACATACACTGCCTTCCCTATGCACCCTGTATGTGCTTACTCTGCCTTCCTTATGCTCCCTGTGTTACATACTCTGCCTGCCCTATGGTCCCTGGGTCTGCCTTACTTTGCCTTCCCTATGCTCCCTGTGTTACATACTCTGCCTGCCCTATACTCCCCCCCTATACTCCCTGTGTGTGCCTTACGCTGCGTGTGCCATACTCTGCCTGCCCTTTGCTCCCTGTGTGTGCCATACTCTGCTGCCCTATGCTCCCTGTGTTTGCCATACTCTACTTGCCTTATGCTCCCTGTGTGCCATACTATGCCTGCCCTATGCTCCCTGTGTGTGCCATACTCTGCCTGCCCTATGCTCCCCATATGTGCATTATTCTGTGCCTTACTTTGCCTGACCTATGTTCCGTGTGTCACCCTGTGTGTGCTTACTCTTCCTTCCCTATGCTTCCTGTGTGTGTACTTACTCTGCCTTCCCTATGCTCCCGTGTGCCATACTCTGCCTGCCCTATGCTCCCTGGTTGTTGCATACTCTGCCTGCTCTATGCTCCCTGGTTGTTGCATACTCTGCCTGCCGTATGCTCTCTGGGTGTTCCATACTCTGCTTGCCTTATGCTCCCTTTTTGTGCCTTACTCTGCCTGCCTTATGATCCCTGTGTGTGCCTTACTCTGCCTGCCCTATGCTCCCTGTGTTTGCCATACTCTACTTGCCTTATGCTCCCTGTGTGCCATACTATGCCTGCCCTATGCTCCCTGTGTGTGCCATTCTCTGCCTGCACTATGCTCCCCATATGTGCATTATTCTGTGCCTTACTTTGCCTGACCTATGTTTCGTGTGTCACACTGTGTGTGCTTACTCTTCCTTCCCTATGCTACCTGTGTTACATACTCTGCCTGCCCTATAGTCCCTGGGTGTGCTTTTCTTTGCCTTCCCTATGCACATTTTGTGTACTTACTCTGCCTTCCCTATGCTCCCTATACTCTGCCTGCCTATGCTCCCTGGTTGTACCATACTCTGCCTGGCCTATGCTTTCTGGGTGTTCCATACTCTTGCTTGCCTATGTTCCCTTTATGTGCCTTACTCTGCCTGCCTTATGATCCCTGTGTGTGCCTTACTTTGCCATCCCTATGCTCCCTATGTTACAAACTCTGCCTTCCCTATGCACACTGGTGTACTTACTCTGCCTTCCCTATGCTCCCCGTGTGTCATACTCTGCCTGCCCTATGCTCCCTGTGTGTTTCATACTCTGCCTACCATATGCTCCATGTGTGTTTGCCATACCCTGCCTGCCCTATGCTCCCTGTGTGTGTCATACTCTGCCTACAATATGCTCCATGTGTGTGTGCCATACTCTGTCTGCCCTATGCACCCTGTGTGTGTGCCTTATTCTGCTTTCCCTATGATCTTTGTGTGTGCCATACTCAGCCTTCCCTATGCTTCCTGTGTGTTCCATACTCTGCTTGCCCTATGCTTCCTGTGTGTGCCTTACACTGCCTGCCTCATGCTCCTTGTGTGTGCCATACTTTACCTGCCCTATGCTCCCTGTGTGTGTCATAAGCTACCTGCACTATGCTCCCTGTCTGTGCCTTACTCTGCATGCGCTAAGCTTCCCGTGTGTGCTATTCTCTGCCTGCCCTATGAGACATGTGTGTGTGTGTCCCTTTCTTTGCCTGCCCTATGCTCCCTGTGTGTACCTTTCTCTGCCTTCCCTATGCTCCCTGTGTGTGTCATACTCTGCCTACAATATGCTCCATGTGTGTGTGCCATACCCTGCCTGCCCTATGCTCCCGGTGTGCCATACTCTGCCTGCCTTATGCTCCCTGTATGTGCCATACTTTGCCTGCCCCATGCTCCCTGCGTGTGCCTTACTTAGCCTGCCCTATGTTCCATGTGTCACTTACTCTGCCTTTCCTATGCACCCTGTGTGTGCCTTACTCTGCTTTCCCTATGCTCTGTGTGTGTGCCATACTCTGCTTTCCCTATGCTCCCTGTGTGTGCCATACTCTGCCTGTCCAATGCTCAGTGTGTCGGCCATACTCTGCCTGTCCTAGGCTCCTTGTGTGTGCCTTACTTTGCATGCCCTTTGCTCCCTGTGTGTGCCTTACTTTGCCTGCCCTATATTCCGTGTGTCACATACACTGCCTTCCCTATGCACCCTGTATGTGCTTACTCTGCCTTCCTTATGCTCCCTGTGTTACATACTCTGCCTGCCCTATGGTCCCTGGGTCTGCCTTACTTTGCCTTCCCTATGCTCCCTGTGTTACATACTCTGCCTGCCCTATACTCCCCCCCCCCTATACTCCCTTTGTGTGCCTTACGCTGCCTGCCCTATGCTCCCTGTGCGTGCCATACTCTGCCTGCCCTTTGCTCCCTGTGTGTGCCATACTCTGCTGCCCTATGCTCCCTGTGTTTGCCATACTCTACTTGCCTTATGCTCCCTGTGTGCCATACTATGCCTGCCCTATGCTCCCTGTGTGTGCCATACTCTGCCTGCCCTATGCTCCCCATATGTGCATTATTCTGTGCCTTACTTTGCCTGACCTATGTTCCGTGTGTCACCCTGTGTGTGCTTACTCTTCCTTCCCTATGCTTCCTGTGTGTGTACTTACTCTGCCTTCCCTATGCTCCCGTGTGCCATACTCTGCCTGCCCTATGCTCCCTGGTTGTTGCATACTCTGCCTGCTCTATGCTCCCTGGTTGTTGCATACTCTGCCTGCCGTATGCTCTCTGGGTGTTCCATACTCTGCTTGCCTTATGCTCCCTTTTTGTGCCTTACTCTGCCTGCCTTATGATCCCTGTGTGTGCCTTACTCTGCCTGCCCTATGCTCCCTGTGTTTGCCATACTCTACTTGCCTTATGCTCCCTGTGTGCCATACTATGCCTGCCCTATGCTCCCTGTGTGTGCCATTCTCTGCCTGCACTATGCTCCCCATATGTGCATTATTCTGTGCCTTACTTTGCCTGACCTATGTTCCGTGTGTCACACTGTGTGTGCTTACTCTTCCTTCCCTATGCTACCTGTGTTACATACTCTGCCTGCCCTATAGTCCCTGGGTGTGCTTTTCTTTGCCTTCCCTATGCACATTTTGTGTACTTACTCTGCCTTCCCTATACTCTGCCTGCCTATGCTCCCTGGTTGTACCATACTCTGCCTGGCCTATGCTTTCTGGGTGTTCCATACTCTTGCTTGCCCTATGTTCCCTTTATGTGCCTTACTCTGCCTGCCTTATGATCCCTGTGTGTGCCTTACTTTGCCATCCCTATGCTCCCTATGTTACAAACTCTGCCTTCCCTATGCACACTGGTGTACTTACTCTGCCTTCCCTATGCTCCCCGTGTGCCATACTCTGCCTGCCCTATGCTCCCTGTGTGTTTCATACTCTGCCTACCATATGCTCCATGTGTGTTTGCCATACCCTGCCTGCCCTATGCTCCCTGTGTGTGTCATACTCTGCCTACAATATGCTCCATGTGTGTGTCCCATACTCTGCCTGACCTATGCTCCCTGTGTGCCATACTCTGTCTGCCCTATGCACCCTTTGTTTGCCTTATTCTGCTGTCCCTATGATCTTTGTGTGTGCCATACTCAGCCTTCCCTATGCTTCCTGTGTGTTCCATACTCTGCTTGCCCTATGCTTCCTGTGTGTGCCTTACACTGCCTGCCTCATGCTCCTTGTGTGTGCCATACTTTACCTGCCCTATGCTCCCTGTGTGTGTCATAAGCTACCTGCACTATGCTCCCTGTCTGTGCCTTACTCTGCATGCGCTAAGCTTCCCGTGTGTGCTATTCTCTGCCTGCCCTATGAGACATGTGTGTGTGTGTGTCCCTTTCTTTGCCTGCCCTATGCTCCCTGTGTGTACCTTTCTCTGCCTTACCTATGCTCCCTGTGTGTGTCATACTCTGCCTACAATATGCTCCATGTGTGTGTGCCATACCCTGCCTGCCCTATGCTCCCGGTGTGCCATACTCTGCCTGCCTTATGCTCCCTGTATGTGCCATACTTTGCCTGCCCCATGCTCCCTGTGTGTGCCATACTTAGCCTGCCCTATGTTCCATGTGTCACTTACTCTGCCTTTCCTATGCACCCTGTGTGTGCCTTACTCTGCTTTCCCTATGCTCTGTGTGTGTGCCATACTCTGCTTTCCCTATGCTCCCTGTGTGTGCCATACTCTGCCTGTTCAATGCTCAGTGTGTCTGCCATACTCTGCCTGCCCTAGGCTCCTTGTGTGTGCCTTACTTTGCATGCCCTTTGCTCCCTGTGTGTGCCTTACTTTGCCTGCCCTATATTCCGTGTGTCACATACACTGCCTTCCCTATGCACCCTGTATGTGCTTACTCTGCCTTCCTTATGCTCCCTGTGTTACATACTCTGCCTGCCCTATGGTCCCTGGGTCTGCCTTACTTTGCCTTCCCTATGCTCCCTGTGTTACATACTCTGCCTGCCCTATACTCCCCCCCTATACTCCCTGTGTGTGCCTTACGCTGCCTGCCCTATGCTCCCTGTGTGTGCCATACTCTGCCTGCCCTTTGCTCCCTGTGTGTGCCATACTCTGCTGCCCTATGCTCCCTGTGTTTGCCATACTCTACTTGCCTTATGCTCCCTGTGTGCCATACTATGCCTGCCCTATGCTCCCTGTGTGTGCCATACTCTGCCTGCCCTATGCTCCCCATATGTGCATTATTCTGTGCCTTACTTTGCCTGACCTATGTTCCGTGTGTCACCCTGTGTGTGCTTACTCTTCCTTCCCTATGCTTCCTGTGTGTGTACTTACTCTGCCTTCCCTATGCTCCCGTGTGCCATACTCTGCCTGCCCTATGCTCCCTGGTTGTTGCATACTCTGCCTGCTCTATGCTCCCTGGTTGTTGCATACTCTGCCTGCCGTATGCTCTCTGGGTGTTCCATACTCTGCTTGCCTTATGCTCCCTTTTTGTGCCTTACTCTGCCTGCCTTATGATCCCTGTGTGTGCCTTACTCTGCCTGCCCTATGCTCCCTGTGTTTGCCATACTCTACTTGCCTTATGCTCCCTGTGTGCCATACTATGCCTGCCCTATGCTCCCTGTGTGTGCCATTCTCTGCCTGCACTATGCTCCCCATATGTGCATTATTCTGTGCCTTACTTTGCCTGACCTATGTTCCGTGTGTCACACTGTGTGTGCTTACTCTTCCTTCCCTATGCTACCTGTGTTACATACTCTGCCTGCCCTATAGTCCCTGGGTGTGCTTTTCTTTGCCTTCCCTATGCACATTTTGTGTACTTACTCTGCCTTCCCTATGCTCCCTATACTCTGCCTGCCTATGCTCCCTGGTTGTACCATACTCTGCCTGGCCTATGCTTTCTGGGTGTTCCATACTCTTGCTTGCCCTATGTTCCCTTTATGTGCCTTACTCTGCCTGCCTTATGATCCCTGTGTGTGCCTTACTTTGCCTTCCCTTTGCTCCCTGTGTTACAAACTCTGCCTTCCCTATGCACACTGTGTGTACTTACTCTGCCTTCCCTATGCTCCCCGTGTGTCATACTCTGCCTGCCCTATGCTCCCTGGTTGTTGCATACTCTGCCTGCCCTATGCTCTCTAGTTGTTCCATACTCTGATTGCCCTATGCTCCCTTTATGTGCCTTACTCTGCCTGCCTTATGATCCCTGTGTGTGCCTTACTCTGTCTGCCCTATGTTCCCTGTGTGTGCCTTACTTAGTCTGCCCTATGCTCCTTGTGTGTGCCATACTCGGCCTGCCCTATGCACCCTGTATGTGCCTTACTCTGCCTGCCCTATGATCCCTGTGTGTGTGTCATACTCTGCCTTCCCTATGCTCCCTGTGTGTGCCATACTCTGCCTGCTCTATGCTCCCTGTGTCAGCCTTACTCTGCCTGCCCTACTCTCCATGTATGTGCCTTACTCTGCCTACCCTATGTTTCCTGTGTGTGTCATACTCTGCTTGCCCTATGCTTCATGTGTACCATGCTCTGCATGCCCTATGCTCCCTGTGTATCATACTCTGCTTGCCCTATGCTCCCTTTGTGCCATACTCTGCCTGCCCTATGCTCCCTGTGTTCTTCATATTCTGCTTGCCCTATGCTCCTTTTGTGCCATACTCTGCCTGCCCTATGCACCATATATGTGCCTTACACTGCCTGCCCTATGCTCCCTGTTTGTGCCAATCTCATCTTGCCCTATGCTCCCTTTGTGCCATACTCTGCCTGCCCTATACTCCCTGTGCGTGCCATACTCTGTTTGCTATATGTGCCATGTGTGTTATCTGCCTGCCATTTGCTCCCTATATGTGCCATTCTCTGCATGCCCATGCCCCTTGTGTTTGTCATACTCTGCTTGCCCTATGCTCCCTGTCTGTGCCTTACTCTGCCTGTGCTATGCTCCCTGTGTGTGCCAAATTCTGCTTGTCCTATGCACCCTGTGTGTGCCTTACCCTGCCTTCCCTATGCTCTTTGTGTGTGCCATACTCAGCCTTCCCTATGCTCCCTGTTTGTGCCATACTTTGCCTCCCCTATGAACCCTGTGTCTGCCATACTCTGCCTCCCCTATGCTCCATATATGTGACTTACTCTGCCTGCCCTATGCTCCCTGTGTTTGGCATATTCTGCTTGCCTTATGTTCCCTTTGTGCCATACTCTGCCTGCCATATGCTACATATACTGTATATGCCTGACTCTGCCTGCCCTATACTCCCTGTTTGTGCCATTCGCATCTTGCCCTATCCTCCCTTTGTGCCATACTCTGCCTTCCCTATGCACCCTGTGTGTGCCATACTCTGCCTGTCCAATGATCCATGTGTCTGCTTTACTCTGCCTGCTCTATGCTCCTTGTGTGTGCCTTACTTTGCCTGCCCTTTGCTCCCTGTGTGTGCCTTACTTTGCCTGTCCTATGTTCTGTGTGGCACATACTCTGCCTTCCCTATGCACCCTGTGTGTGCTTACTTTGCCTTCCCTATGCACACTGTGTGTGCTTACTCTGCCTTCCCTATGATCCATGTGTGCCATACTCTGCCTGCCCTATGCTCCCTGGGTGTTCCATAGTCTGCCTGCCCTATGCTCTCTCTGTGTTCCATACTCTTCCTGCCCTATGCTCCTTGTGTGTACCATACTCTCCTGCCCTATGCTCCCGGTTTGTGCCATGCTCTGCCTGCCCTGTGCCATACTCTGTTTGCCCTATGCTGCGTGTGTGTGCTATACTCTGCCTGTCCTATGCTCCTTCCCTGTATGTGCCATAATCTACCTGCCCTTTGCTCCCTATGTGTGCCTTACTCCGCCTGCCCTATGCCCCCTGTGTGCCATACTCTGCCTGCCTTTTGTTCCGTGTGTGCTTTTTTTTGCCTGCCCTATGCTTCCTGCCTTATGTTCCCTTTGTGTACCTTGTTCTGTGTCCCCTATGCTCCCTGTATGTGCCTTACAATGCTTCCCTATGCACCCTGTGTGTGTTACGCTCTGCCTGCCCAATGCTCACTGTGTGTGCCATACTCTGCCTGCCCTATGCTCCCTTTGTGTGCCATAATCTTCCTGCCCTTTGCTCCCTGTGTGTGCCTTACTCTGTCTTCCCTATGCTCCCTGCGTGTGCCATACTCTGCCTTCCCTATGCTCCCTGTGTGTCCCATACTCTGCCTGCACTATGCACCCTGTTTGTGCCATATTCTTCCTTCTCTATGCTTCCTGTGTGTGTCTTACTCTTTCTGCCCTATGCACCCTGTGTGTGCTTTACTCTGCCTTCCTTATGCTCCCTGTGTGTGACATGTGGAACATAATCCTGGTATTTGTTGTGGGGGTTAACATTTGAAAATTATTGTTATGGGGCGTAAAGGTGTTAAATCATGTGCTGTGTTTTCCACATGGGTGGAGGAGACATATGGATTTAAAGTGGACCTGTCACCCAGACACAAAAATCTGTATAATAAAAGTCCTTTTCAAATTAAACATGAAATCCAATTTCTATTTTTTGTTTAAGCATTTATAGCTGTTGTAATCTCATTTAAAAATCTCAGCTGTCAATCAAATATTGTCTGCCCCTCCTCTATGCCCGTGGCATAGAGGCGGGGCAGACAATTACTTTCACTTTCAATTCAGCACTTCTTAGATGTCACTGCTCCCCACACATTCCCCCAGTTTTCTTTACCATATAACTGTGTAGCCAGGACATGGGGATGGACACCGGGTCCCCCATTCTGGTGCACAAACAAAATTCTGAGATGATACAAGGCTTGTCTTAATAACAGTGTCCACAAAATGGCTGCTGCCTGCTTGCTATAATTTTGAAATCCCAGACTGAAGGAAACAAGATTCAAATAATTTATAGAGTGTAATTAAAGTTCATTTTCCTTGACTAATCTGATAAAATAGGATTTTTAATAATTTTTTCGGGTGACGGGTCCCCTTTAAGGGTATGTCTTGATATGACCATGATATTCCTGCAATGAGCACCAACCATTTTGTTTTTTAGTGTGCTACCACTATTAATGTGGACATGGTCTTGTGGTAACATGGGGGTGATTTAAAATATTTAAGGTCTAAAAACAGGGAGTGGTCAACACTGGCTTCCAATTATTGTCTCTCCACCATTTAGGTCAGAAAAATTCCAGTCCTCGGTACTACAGAAGTTGGACAGCACTGCCCTGACAGATCATAATCCCACTGCTGCTGCATAAAACATTCACCTTCTGATCCCCATTGTAAACTACAGTCCTGTCCTTCTTTATGGCTGAGATTCTAGCTATCTGTATAACAGAGCATTCTGTCCCAGTGGCTGCACAGATCCTATCTGATCCCCATTGGAAGCAGCAGTCCTGCCTTGCTTTATGGCAGCTGAGATTCTAGCTATCTGTATAACAGAGCATTCTGTCCCAGTGGCTGCCCAGATCTTATCTGATCCCCATTGTAAGCAGCAGTCCTGTCCTGCTTTATGGCTGAGATTCTAGCTATCTGTAACAGAGCATTCTGTCCCAGTGGTTTTCTTGTTTGGCAGGCACGGATGGCAACCATCTGCTAATAAAAGAGCTATGATTCTTTTAACATCTGCATAAAATGTTTAATCCAAATTAACAATCTTGGGACACAGGCACTTTTATTAGTGAAAACGCACATTTAAAGTCTAAACTATACAGTTGGATGGAGGGGTTGTACCCTTTTGTGTTATATATAATATTTTATAAATGCAATGCTAGTTATTACAGTGAAGTGTCCGCAGGGTCGGAGTGGGCCGCCAGGATACCGGTAAAAACCTGATCCTTGCATGACGTCTTCTTTGCTGCCTCCGAACTCCTTACCTGGCCTCCGACGTGGATGCAATAAGAAAACGTTACACACAGGGGATCCAGAGGGGGGTTACAATTCAGGCATGGGGGCTGGAGGGGGCTTTGCAGTTGTGGCAGAGGTCCCTGAGTCAGCAGCCCCGGGACCCCAAGTCCGATGCTAAGTGTCTGTTCATGGTATGGCTTCCTTTCTGTTCCGTACCTTATGATTTTGAATATTCTATGTAAGTTCTTTTGGGAAGAGAGCTGCGTGATTGCTTGGTTAACCTCTGCGTGGAACATGTGCGTCACACTGCATTGCACCTCTCTATTGCACAAACCGTTACACAACGAGAGGCTGCGAGAAACTATATATTGTACCCATACTATACACTGCCCTGTGTAACACAATGAAAGTCATGTAAGTGTCCTGGCTGCTTGTCTTCATATATCTCCCCACAGCAGCTGCTGACTGTCACTCCTGGAACAATATCACTACATTTATTTGGTTAGGGATGAATTACTGGAGCGGAGAGATCACTGCCTTTAGCGCAGTTATTGCTTTGAATACAGACAGCGGGCTCCTTTTACGTAAGCCTCAAATTTTTCCTTAATTACGTGGTTTCCCTAACTAACGGGGGCTCCCTCTGCACAGAGAGGGTCATCCTTCAATGTCAGCATATGGGAGATGCTTTGGGAAATGTAGATCTATCCAGAGGGAGAACAATGTATGATTGAGAATGTATAGACTGAGGCGATGGGGGTGGTAAATATAACATAATGAGAAGATACATGGTGCCAGCTTAAAAAGATTCAGTTTTTATACCCCCCTCCCAATAAAATATCCATCAATAAGGAAATATAATTGCTCCATGCAGCCAGTGATTTGGCTCCCCCATGCTGAAATCTGCTTTGAGAAATATGAGCAAAGGTTTATTATGAGCATAGACTGTGTCTCCTTGCTTTCTGTTGCGCCAGCATAATTTGTAGTGCACTTCTATGGAGAGAAGGCATGTGGCTGCCAAAAATCTGATTGCACGAAGAGATGAGAACATTCCATCCTAGTCTAGAAGCCTACCCAGCGTAATAACTCTCCGTGTAGATATATATATAATATATTTGCTATTGATGCCATCATAGAAACCTTTGTTCCTAATTATCTGTACACACAGGAGAACTTGCTGCTGTTTGAATGACCGGAGTGATGATGCCACGATTTGGGTAAATGAGAGAGATCTATAGGTTCAGCCTTTTGCTGTTGGAAAGGACTTATGTCATGGATACATCCAGTGTGCGTGCTACACATATACATTGCAGCCTTCACTTGCCAGGGGTTGCTGGGAAATGTAGTTTAATTCAGATGAAAGATTAGATGTTTATGGTAAATGAAAGCTGAGAGCTGTATAGGTCCAGCCTTCTGCTGTTGGAAAGGACTCATGTCATGAATAGATCCAGCCTGCTGGGAAATGTAGTTTAACTGATTAAAGATTAGATGTGTATGGTTTAAATGTATTCTGTAATGAGAGCTGTGTGTTAAAGAATTGTCTCTGTTTAACATTGAAACACAGGGGTAGAAATGATGGTGTGTAATGTGTTCTCCAAATACACACTACTAAGTGGCATCACTACATATGGCTAGATCTGCAGGGAGACCCAGAAAGGATTTGCACCCCTCATTCACAAATACGGTATATTCACTGGTGGGCACAGGAGAGAAGGGGTTGCTGTATCCGACCTGATGAGAAACCCCAAAAAGCTTTTTATTATTTTGCAGGAGGACCCAGGAAAGCAAAGGCACACCGCTGACAATACTCCTCTCTATTTCTTTTACTATTTTTCACAAAATGCCTTTGCCCTCCTAGTGGCCAGCCCCATATAGCGCTGAGCAGGGAAGTGGCACATGGAAATGCTGTATATATTGTAAAGCCACTGAGGCTTCCGATTGGAGGATTCTCTTAGAATGTCCGCAAGAAAGACACTGCAAAATAAAAATTTTAATTGGGTTTGCATTGAGATGCACCAATAACAAATAGAAGAAGACTCACTTTAAAGTGAATTTCTAGATCAAATTAGATTTGAGGAACCTTGTCTTTTGTTTGCTTGAAAGAGCATTTGCTTAGACGGAAGAATTCTACTGGGTGGGTAAAACACACAAATAAGAAAATACTGAGTTATTGCTGCAGATCCACAGTCATGTTATTAAATGGAAACAAGCATCAATGTTTGGGGGCTTTCTAGTGTTTTTCATAGGTGTAAGTCAATGCACAGGAGATTGTCTGCACTCCAGTTCCCAGAACCCTCTGTTGTCTGTATACATTATATTAGCAGCTGGGCCCATCCATTCTGCAAGAGAAAAAGAACAAATCAAGAAGTTAAAACTTTAAAAAAAAAAAAGTACTTTCATTAACAAAATGTGAGCTAAATGTGTGCATTCCACCTACACTGACTGCATATTACCCTAGCCTTGAACCCCATGGCAACCAATCAGATGCACGCTATCATTATCCTTACTCCATTATACAGGGAGACGCTGGCTGTTGATTGGTTGCTAGGTGTTGGTGAATGTTTGCAAAAGCTGCAACGCTGAGTCAGACCAGGATGAGTTTTGTTCTTTATAATGTGGATTCATTAGTTAGATTAATTAGCAGCGCAAGAGAGATAAGGAAATGTAAGCGAGGCAAGAAGACTATAATTGTATTGGAATAGGCACAACACCATTATTAATAAGGGCAGCTGGGGATTGTGGGAGACAGTTCTTGATGGATCCTTAAAGGAAAATGGCAGTATGTTAATTTGCTTAATTCTTTGGGGGCTGCCTCTGTCCTTCAGCTTTGGGATGTACCTACTTTGGATTTTTATTGTCAGGGCAGAATTATAAATAACTAGTCACTTCTGGGAGTTAGGGAAACAAGAGTTGAGGACACTGGCACATGTAGGGAGTATTTTGCTTCCTCAGCAATTAATAGTCCCACGAGTGGGTGACAAAAACCTCTTCACTCCCCTTTCTTTAATCACCTGCCTATATATTATACAGTTACATTATGTGCATATATGATATGGGGGTTACACTGTGACAGTGGTTGGAGGAAAGATGGGGGTATATCTGTGCCTATATATTATACAGTTACATTATGTGCATATATGATATGGGGGTTACACTGTGACAGTGGTTGGAGGAAAGATGGGGTATATCTGTGCCTATATATTATACAGTTACATTATGTGCATATATGATATGGGCGTTACACTGTGACAGTGGTTGGAGGAAAGATGGGGGTATATCTGTGCCTATATATTATACAGTTACATTATGTGCATATATGATATGGGGGTTACACTGTGACAGTGGTTGGAGGAAAGATGGGGGTATATCTGTGCCTATATATTATACAGTTACATTATGTACATATATGATATGGGGGTTACACTGTGACAGTGGTTGGAGGAAAGATGGGGGTATATCTGTGCCTATATATTATACAGTTACATTATGTGCATATATGATATGGGGGTTACACTGTGACAATGGTTGGAGGAAAGATGGGGGTATATCTGTGCCTATATATTATACAGTTACATTATGTGCATATATGATATGGGGGTTACACTGTGACAGTGGTTGGAGGAAAGATGGGGGTATATCTGTGCCTATATATTATACAGTTACATTATGTGCATATATGATATGGGGGTTACACTGTGACAGTGGTTGGAGGAAAGATGGGGGTATATCTGTGCCTATATATTATACAGTTACATTATGTGCATATATTATATGGGGGTTACACTGTGACAGTGGTTGGAGGAAAGATGGGGGTATATCTGTGCCTATATATTATACAGTTACATTATGTGTATATATGATATGGGGGTTACACTGTGACAGTGGTTGGGGGAAAGATGGGGGTATATCTGTCTCTCTATACATATATATACCTTTCCCACTTTCAGACCAGCGCAGGAAGGTTTAAACCAGCGGTAGTGCCACCCTAATTCACATTAATTCCAACATTGCAGAGCGCCATCCATTAGCCAAGAGTTACAGCCGGTGTTAACGGAAACACTGTAGCGCCATTAATTGGAATGAATGGATGGGTAACTTTTATGAGAGGTCACAAAGGCAGTAATATTGTCTTCCAAAAATGATTGGATTAGAAATTCACATGCCAGCTGTACAGTGGATGCCACTTTCTCCCATTCCTCTGCACGCAACTCGCCCAGGATTGATGGGACTTTAATTAAAGGAGGGGGTGGGGCACATCATATTTTTATTGTATAGGGATTAGCAAAGTTGCATTTTATGATGGTTCTGTTGTATAGTGTGTAAAACAGTCCCAAGAGAATGTCAGTTACCGAGTTAAACCCTCATAACTGGCAGCAAATACTTTGATTGCAAGGTTTCTGTGCAATCATTATGGGGCTACACCTGATTGTAAATAAAACTTTCTCATTGTTCAGTGTGTTAGGAGGGTTTAAAAACCCTTGGCCCCAGATGAAAAAGTGGGTTTCATAATTAAAGCAGGGATGCACCGAATCCAGGATTTGGTTTGGGATTCGGCCAGGATTCTGCCTTTTTCAGCAGGATTTGGATTTGCCCGAATCCTTCTCCCAGGCCGAACCGAATCCTAATTTACATATGCAAATTAGGGGCGGGGAGGAAAATCACGTGACTTTTTGTCATAAAACAAGGAAGTAAAAAATGTTTTCCCCTTCCCACCCCTAATTTTCATATGAAAATTAGGATTCGGTTCGGTATTTGGCCGAATCTTTTGTGAAGGATTCGGTGCATCCCTAAATTAAAGATCTCTTTTCTACAGCTCCCCTAATTCTCTACTTATGACTGCAGCTCAGGAGCAGTGTTAGTACATAGCACAATATAGGGGAAATCCTGGGCTCCTGCTTGCTCGGCTAAAACAAAACTGCAATGTATGCGATGTTTATGGCAGAGCAGTTCATCTGTTTCCCAAAATCCCCCCCCCCCTAACTAACACTGATTGTCAGGCCTGTTATATCACTGGGAATAAAGGTGCGGAGAGAGACGGGTGTTATTTGCAGCAATGCAGAAAAATCAAATCTGTCAAGGGTTTTACTTCCAGGCTGATTATTAGTTCATATAACTAAGTACAAGTACATGAATCACCTGGGTTCTTAGGCAAACAGATGGGCAGAGCTTTCCCCTGCAAATAAAGGGCAGATTTATCAAGGGTCGAATTGAAAATTCAATTTGAAATTTGAATGTTCTATTTTTTTTTTTTTTTATGGTCAAAACTATGAAATTCGACTAGGGAAGTTATTGAAATTCGAGTTTTTTAAATAAATCTCGAAAATCAGATTAGAATTTTTATCATACTCTGGCTTAGAGTCAAGAGAAGTGTAATATATACATAAGAATATCCGGTATTAATGAAGAATTGAGCCCGTATTATCATTCTCTTTTATCACTGCAGCTCTTAATTGTATAAGTCATTGTGATTGGTTTATTTCAGCAGCCGGGATGTGCAATAACACTTGGCAGAGTTGCCCGGGTTGGCATGGAATTTGTTCCTCTCTCTCTGCAAATGCAGCAGTAATACTGCAGAGAGGTGCAGCCTCAGTTCTACCAGCCCATTCTCTGCTCTGGCTCTTCCGCTCACCTGTAAACGAACCCGGGCACCACTGCATCTACTTCTGTTACACACCCTGTTCTGTTCTTACTCTTTAATTATATCCCATTAGGGGACCCCCTGTATCTTTAAAGGGATACTGTCATGGGAACAAAATGTTTTTTTCAAAACACATCAGTTAATAGTGCTGCTCCAGCAGAATTCGGAAATCCATCCAACAGATTTTTTTTATATTTAATTTTATTACAATAGACATATTGTAAGTTTCCCAGCTGCCCCCAGTCATGTGACTTGTGCTCTGATAAACTTCAGTCACACTTTACTGCAAGAGTGAGATCACCCTCATCCCACCCCCCCCCAGCAGCCTAACAACAGAACAATGGGAAGGTAACCAGATAGCAGCTCCCTAACACAAGATAACAGCTGCCTGGTAGATCTAAGAACAGCACTTAATAGTAAAATCCAGGTCCCACTGCGACATTAAGTAGGAAAAACAACAGCCTGCCAGAAAGCAGTTCCATCCTAAAGTGCTGGCTCTTTTCTGAAAGCACATGACCAGGCAAAATGACCTGAGATGGAGGCCTACACACCAATATTACAACTAAAAAAAAATACACTTGCTGGTTCAGGAATAAAATTTTATATTGTAGAGTAAATTATTTGCAGTGTAATTTAGAAATAAAAACAACATCATTAAAATCATGACAGAGTCCCTTTAAATACCCATGCTGGTGCCAAAATGAGTTCATTCAAATTGTGCCTCGTATATTTTGCCTTTACTGATTTAGCTTTATCATGTGACACCAATCTGCCATCACCCTATGGAAGTTCTGCTTTACAGAAAGAGAGGAACATATAGGGAACACAGAAGCAATCCTAGAGGGGGGCGGGCCCTGGTGCGTGACGCGCAGCCGGGCCCCGCCATCTCCGTACGGCCGCATTTGTTAGTGGCGCACAGACTGCTGGGAGGCCCTGAGGGGATGCGGGCCCTGGCCCACTCGCACCTCCTGCTCCCCCGGTAGTTCCGCCACTGAGGGGACAGCCTCCCGGCAGGGGTGGTGGCGCCAAAACAATAAGGGAGCTAGCACACGGGCAGATTTAGTCGTCTAGCGACTAATCGCCTCTTCTGCGGGGCGTCAGTCTCCCTGAACTGCCTTCCCCCTGCCTGCCGCCTGCTATAATGACGAAACACCAGCGCCAATGCACTCGCGGCTCTTCGATTTCCAAAGTCTCCCGAAGTTTCCTCGTGAGGAAGGCAGTTCGGGGAGATTGTCGCCCTGCAGAAGAGACGATTAGTCACCAGGCGATTAAATCTCCCCAGCTCTTCCCGTGTGCTTAAACCCTAAAGGAATAAGAGGGGAGACTGAAAGCAGCATAAGGAAGCTCAGCATTTTAGAAAGCAGGTCACACTAATGCAGAACAGCAGTTTATAAAAAGCAGGGGTAAGTATAAGGTGAATTTACCCAGTGAAATTGTAATTAATACATGTCTATAGTAAAATGGGCACATACTGGTAACAGAAACCTGCACTCGCAGCAAATTATGATTTTGGCATATGTATTTCAGTAACAGGCTTAGTTACATTTAGGAAGTGCAACATGGAGAGCCATTGCCAGCCCAGATGCATCATTTAGTTGTATTGGTTGTTCAGCTGCTGGGGCTGAGACAGAGACATTGATAATACATACCTCTCAACATTTTGGAAATCGAAAGAGGGACAAAAAGATTTGCCGCCCATTTTTGTGGCCACACTCCATAATTACCATGTTCATTTTACAAAATTTGGCAGGTTATGAAAGTGTGTTATTACAGTTTTGCTAATGAAATTGAATTGCCCTTTAAGCTGCAAGTCACAGTTTCCCCAAAAGACCTACTTATCTTAAATTGTTACAATTACTTACCTTAAATTGTTACACAAGTCTCGAAGTGCACCTGGTAGATATTCTGGGCTCTCTGCCAAAAACCAATTAAGTTGAAACATTGTATCTTTTTCTGGTTGTTCAGTGCAGGAGATCAAAGAGAAAGTTGGGACTTTTCTGTAACAAACCCGGGACTGCGGGTTGAGTTGTCAAAATCGGAACTGTCCAGCTGAAAATGGGAGAGTTGGGAGGTATGATTCAATGTTTGCTCTGCTAAGCACTTAATATGGAGACACCCAGACACCACTTGCAAGAGCGTGTTCTTTTTATAGGAAATATCCTTCATTTCAAGCCCTGGGATATTCCCTGCTGTTCCTTCTGATTCAGGATTAAATCCAGTGTTCATTCCCAGTGACAAATAGACATGTCCCCTACTTTGCAGCTCTTGCGCCAGGTTTAAAGTGAACAGAATCCTGATATGGAGCATCATGGCTCCAGTTAATTAAAAAATAATAATATATATATATATATATATATATATATATATATATATATATATAATATATATAATATGAGAGAGAGAGAGAATGGGTTATAGATTATGGAGGTACCTTCTCTGTATATTTATACATATTGGTGGTACAGTATTGACCTTTTCCTCTGTGTTTATTCTCATTTCTTGCTGTGTCTCATGGAGATATAAAGGTTACATAGGACAGCAGGGCCTGGCTGGGACAGGGTGATGTGTAACCAAAGCCGTGTAAATGATGGCCCGTTCCTCGCAGCTGTCACAGAAGGGTGACTCAGTCTCAAGCCATGACTCTGCGCTGATATCGGCTTCCAGAGACTGGCAGTTCCCTGGCTCCCCTGCACTTACTTTTCCATCATTTGTTATGGATTCCTGCAGTGGAGATATGTTGCACCCTATCCCCTGCACCCTAACATTCTTTTTCTATAACTCCCTGTTCTTTCATCCATGCCATAAGCACAAGTTCAAATTCAAGGCTGATACCTCACCGTTGCCTATTGCTTGCACCCCAGAACTGTCACCTACACCCTAACTGCCATCACCCAAGTGTTCATCAACAAGCCTGACTTGGAATAAAGTCTGCCTGGTCTTTTATTACCACCTTGAATAAACTGGGGGAAGGAGCGAGAGGATGTGGGAATTCTTTGTGCTCCCTCTTATATTCAGTTCAGACAGATACCAGTCAGACAGGCTGTTGGGAGGGCCCCATGCCCTGGCCAATACGTTGCCAACTGAAGGGGCCCATTTATTTACCCATGTATTACCAATATTACCAGAAAATGAGGATTGCAAGGGTAATTGTTTCCCCCTGCTACAATCAACATGTGCAATTCTGTACATAATATTTAGTCTATATTTGGGAACAGTAGAACATGCCCTTTCTAAGAATAGCCCCCCAGTGCTATATATGCCGTGTAACTGTAACATATCTGCTGCTTCCAGTAACATGTAGCCGCTGAGCCTTACTGACAGTATGCTCCTTACGAGAAGAGACGGCAGCAATGATGGGCCAACAGATTCTCTCCTTTCTGGAGGGGGGTCTTCCTCCCCCCATGTCCCTGTTAGGTACAGACTGCTGACACTGTATGATGTACAGCACAGAGCCCAGTGCAGGCAGCACAAATGTATGGCTTACACACTGGCTATTCCTCTGCAGTTCACACAGTAGTTACCACTTACGCATTTTACACCAATCCTCAGACCTGCAGTGCAGCTTTGGAGTGGGTTTGGAGGGGGGGAGTATGGCACCCCCACTAATCCAGCCTCCTCACGCTGTCCTGAAGTCCCTTCTGTGGAGAAGGAATACATGGAGATGCCTGCTGGGATTTCTGCAGTGAGATAAATCATGTGTTCAGGGCACTTTCCAACCCACTCTCTTGGGATCCCAGTGACAGGGAAACCCAGATCAGAGGCAGAACCTTCCCTTATCCTAAGGTACAATGTGCAATGTGTTTAACCCCTTAATCCCTGCAATAGCAACAAATGCACCTTTGAATGTGAAGGATCTAACTCCTGCCTATATTATACAAGCACAGATATAACTCCCTCCCCCATCTTTCCTGTATAATATATAGGCACAGATATACCCCCATCTTTCCCCCAATTACTGTCACAGTGTAACCCCCATATCATATATGCACATAATGTAACTGTATAATATATAGGCACAGATATACCCCCATCTTTCCTCCAACCACTGTCACAGTATAACCCCCATATCATATATGCACATAATGTAACTGTATAATATATAGGCACAGATATACCCCCATCTTTCCCCCAACCACTGTCACAGTGTAACCCCCATATCATATATGCACATAATGTAACTGTATAATATATAGGCACAGATATACCCCCCATCTTTCCTCCAACCACTGTCACAGTGTAACCCCCATATCATATATGCACATACTGTAACTGTATAATATATAGGCACAGATATACCCCCATCTTTCCTCCAACCACTGTCACAGTGTAACCCCCATATCATATATGCACATAATGTAACTGTATAATATATAGGCACAGATATACCCCCATCTTTCCCCAACCACTGTCACAGTGTAACCCCCATATCATATATGCACATAATGTAACTGTATAATATATAGGCACAGATATACCCCCATCTTTCCTCCAACCACTGTCACAGTGTAACCCCCATATCATATATGCACATAATGTAACTGTATAATATATAGACACAGATATACCCCCATCTTTCCCCCAACCACTGTCACAGTGTAACCCCCATATCATATATGCACATACTGTAACTGTATAATATATAGGCAGAGATATACCCCCATAAAACTATGGCAGTATAGGTATTCCCCTGTACTAAGCACAGTTCAGCAGAGAATACTAAGAAGCTTCTGTCCACACACACACACCTCTTACTGAGTTTAGCTTTTGGTTTCCTTGGGGAAGTCAAAAGTTAAAGTCACCTGTCCCACAACAAATGGGGTGCAAAGGTACCTAAAAAGAAGTGCTTGGTGAGAGATATGGGGCTCTAATCTTCCATTCTCTGGGAAGCAATACATCAGCCCCAGAGCTCGGTATACAAGCTCTTTTTACGATTTTAGGGTAAAGCAAAGAGGTGACCCCCAGCATATAAAGGGACCCTTGAAGGAAACCCTATGTTAGATATATAAATTGAAACTACATAGAACAATATAATATTTACAACTCTAAATGTAATTAAATATTGTTAAGATATACCAAAGTATTGCACAGGGTAAAGACCACTTTGCAGCATGTTGCCTGCGGCCACCAATTCTATAAATCCAGTCATTGGTTTATTCACCCTTTAATGCATAGAATCTTACTAGTGAGAGCTCTGTACTTCTATTATTCCCACCCCATTGAGCTTACAATCTAAGCCAGCACCACAGCGCTGAGCCCCTCCTGCATGCAGAGCTTTCCTATACAGTACGGATAGGATAGATGGACAGACATTTCTCTCTGCCTGAGGGCATTTGGGTTCCTTCATTCAAAACACAAAGTCCTGGGAGTTTTCTCTAAGTTGTGCCAAAGTCCTTGAAAAATAAGAGAAGACTGTTACATCATTTGGCACCAGCACCATACTCTGACTCTGACTCAATGAGAGGAGCTGGGCAGCGATGCTGTGCTGCATGGTACCATAAAATGTGCCCATTCCAGATGACAGGTACTGATACAGCCCAAATATATGAGTCCTGGGTTTGGACAAAACAGCACAGAGAGGATTTGGCTTAACCCATGAGCTTTTCAAAATCCTTAGCCACACAGAGGTCTGACTGTACGTCACTTGGGTGTGAAATTATCATTCTCTGGCAAGAAACGCCAAAATTTGGGTCAGAATTCTCTTTCCTTCTAATATCTTATACAGACGAGTGCCCAGAGCATGATTTGGCCACACAGTGGTAAAGATCAAGTCAAGGGCATGCAGGGGGCAGGATTCTTGGTGCCAAATCACTCCCCCCCCACTTTATTCACATTAACCTCAGCTCTGCACTTCCTGCCCTTCTTTAAATGTGCACAAAAGCAGGGTGGGCCAGAGTTCCTGCTATGGCTAGGCACAGGGACCAAATTTTTCAGAGCCCAAATGACCATGGGTAAAATGCATGTAGTTGGATTTGCTACCCCATATGTATAAATAGAAATATACACTGTCTAAGGGAAACAATATGGCACCTCCTTCCCATAAGTATAAATACAAATATACAGAGAAGGAATGTTATGGGCACACAATAAGCTATACCCTCATACTGTACTGTCTAAGGGAAACAATATGGCACCTCCTTCCCATATGTATAAATACAAATATACAGAGAACGAATGTCCTGGGCACACAATAAGCTATACCCTCATACTGTACTGTCTAAGGGAAACAATATGGCACCTCCTTCCCATATGTATAAATACAAATATACAGAGAAGGAATGTTCTGGGCACACAATAACCTATACCCTCATACTGTACTGTCTAAGGGAAACAATATGGCACCTCCTTCCCATATGTATAAATACAAATATACAGAGAAGGAATGTTCTGGGCACACAATAAGCTATACCCTCATACTGTACTGTCTAAGGGAAACAATATGGCACCTCCTTCCCATATGTATAAATACAAATATACAGAGAAGGAATGTTCTGGGCACACAATAACCTATACCCTCATACTGTACTGTCTAAGGGAAACAATATGGCACCTCCTTCCCATATGTATAAATACAAATATACAGAGAAGGAATGTTCTGGGCACACAATAAGCTATACCCTCATACTGTACTGTCTAAGGGAAACAATATGGCACCTCCTTCCCATATGTATAAATACAAATATACAGAGAAGGAATGTTCTGGGCACACAATAAGCTCTACCCTCATACTGTACTATTTACAGAGCAATACATGTCAGATCTGTATTATACACAGGGTTGGTTATATCATTCCTTAGTAAGGGGAGACTGTGTCCCATTGTCAGACAAGCAGTGCAGGTGAGTAGAAGACTCCCAGTTTGTACCTGTGAGATAGTCAGAGGGGTGAGAGACGGGGCAAGAGGGCAGTGGTGACTGTAGAGAAAGACAGAGGGAAGATTTGTTGTTTCTCCAGACCTAAGACCCCATTCTGTAGTCAGATGAACGGTGCATTTCACAGCTTTTGAGGAAATTGTATTACCCTGTGCCGACGTGGCGAAACGGCAACAAAAGTGCTGAAACCATGGGCTCTGTGAGGGCACAAAAAGCCCCATTGTGTCCCTAAAAATCCCCTAACACATCAATTTAGTGCTGTCCCTCCCCCCAATCTAAGCCTTCTCCCAGCACCCTCTCTCCCAGGCTCACTGCCTTTATCCGGTGAATTATTCCTGTTTAGCAGCCACTTTCTGCAATTCCCAGCTCATTTCTAATGTTTAATGGGCTGCACTACCTAGGATGGGTGGGGGTTTAGTGGTGCAGGAGAGTATGCATTTTGGTTTGCCTTGGGCACTTCTGGAGGAACACGGCATGTTTCATTTAAAAAAGGGCAAGTAAAAGTAGGGATGCACCGAATCCAGGATTCGGTTCGGGATTCGGCCAGGATTCGGCCTTTTTCAGCAGGATTCGGATTCGGCCGAATCCTTCTGCCTGGCCGAACCGAATCCTAATTTGCATATGCAAATTAGGGGCGGGAGGGAAATTGTGTGACTTTTTGTCAGAAAACAAGGAAGTAAAAAAAGTTTTCCCCTTTCCACCCCTAATTTGCATATGCAAATTAGGGTTCGGATTCGGTTCGGTATTCGGCCGAATCTTTCGTGAAGGATTCGGGGGTTCGGCCGAATCCAAAAAAGTGGATTCGGTGCATCCCTAAGTAAAAGAGAGATAATGGTATCTATAAAGCACTGAATTGTTTGTGGTGTCTACTTATGAAAGTTTTTGTATATATAAGAAAAGCAAAATAGTTATAATTTGGGTTTCTTGCTTGTAGTTGCTGCCTATTTTTCCACCCCTTGCAGTTTGCCCTGAATTGGCATCAGGTTGAGATGGGCTGCCTAGGCCTGGAGCAAATAAACTGATGCTCTCACCTATCGCAGAAGTCCCACAAGAGCTGTGAGGTGCCCAACTAATTGTCATTGTCTCTCATTGTCAGCTCTTTATCGCTTGGCTTCTCCTTACAGATTTGCTTCTCTCAGCGCTGCAGTAAAATGAGAATAAAGTGGCGTGTAATCGTACTGTTCTCCTGCCCGAGTGCCCATGAACTTGAGGGGATATACACACCTAAGGCTTTTCATTTATCCTTCTAAGATATGTATCACTAGAGGGAAAATGCAAGCTCACGGGTGCCACCGATCATGGCTCATCTCATCCGTCTGCCCACAGCGAGTCCTACAGGCAGGAAAACACGTTGGTTTTAATATTGTCCCTTTGTGTTGTTTCTGGAAATCTTATAATATTCACACAGGACACATTATATACCAGATGTCTCTCTAGGGCAGGGATCTGCAACCTTGGCTCTCCAGATGTTAAGGAACTACAAGTCCCACAATGCAATGAAGGAGTCTAATGAAGGAGTCTAAAGGAAAATGCATTGTGGGACATGTAGTTCCTTAACATCTGGAGAGCCAAGGTTGCAGATACCTGCTCTAGGGAAACTGTCATGTTGTTGTCCAGCTCCCATAATGACACTAGATCCCTCTTATAAAGACGTTTGCTCAGTCTCTTGTTCCAGAGTTGGCATTATAAAATTAAAGTGGAAGGTTTAGACTCCAAAGAAAATGTTGTCTCTCTGCTTCTGTACTTGTGATGTCATTGGCAGGGACGTCTTTATTTAAGTGAGGCAAGCTATTCTATTTTAAAATAGTTAAACACGAGATTACTTTAAAATACAGAAATACTGAGATGAGAGAGCCAGGACCCTCAATCTCCCTCTCAAGCCCAAACATTAGTTCCAGGCACCACCTAGATGTACCGACCTCTCTCAATGCAAATCTAATAATGACCAATTATTGTCACAAGTGCTGTATGATGGATCCCCAGTCCGTTAAGCACCCGTCAATCTTTCCTCTTGCTGACAGCTGAATGGTGCAGTGCCAGGCTAGAGGAGCAGAGAATGTTTCCTATAGGGGCTGACTGTAACTGTCCTTGGTTTCTCTTTAATTTGAGTCCCTGTCCTCTTTCTGGTGCAGCAGCAACTAACACTGATATTCTCCCAGCCATTCATCAATGTCTCACTCCCTATACTTCTGCTGCCTCATCTTTCACACAAACTCTTCGTTAGTTTAAAGGTACAATATACACACATTTGCCTCTCTCCTTAAAGGGCACATACGCTTCCATAAAAATTTTCTCTGGAAACCAAACCTGGCCGCTATTCTGGGACTGTAGCCAGTCCAGTGAAAAAAAAAATCACTTTATGAAGGCACCAGAAACAATAATTTTTGCATTCAATTTAGGAAAATTGTGCTTTATATAAAAAAAAAAGCATTGTGGTCACATGACTAACTGCTTAATAGGACAGCAAAACACTTGGGGGTATATTTATCAAAGAATAAAAGTTAGAGATCGCCAAAGAAACTGCTTAATAGGACAGCAAAACACTTGGGGGTATATTTATCAAAGAATAAAAGTTAGAGATCGCCAAAGAGTGAAATTCCACCACTCTCCATTAATTTCCATGCCATTTTGAAAGGCGTATTTGTCCAAGGGTGAACTTTCACTTTCACCTATTGATAAATACTCCTCTAAAAATCCCATAGAAATGAATGGAGGGTAGCGGAATTCTAGTGGATTGTGGCGATCTCTAACTTCACTCTTTCATCAATATGCCCCCATGGAATTTAAATCATAATCCTCTGTGTGCAGCCCTACCCCATAGTTGTACAATGCAGCCCACTTGTCCCTAGGGTTCGCCACCTTTTCCAGAAAAAATACCGGCCTTCCTATCTATTTACCTTTTTTCCCTATTAATAACAGTGGGATCAACTATCATTTTTACCGGCCAGGCCGGTAAAATATGGGCCAGGTGGCAACCCTACATGTCCCCCAAAAGGGAATCCTAGTGCCCAACAAATACACAAAGCACCAAGCACCAACAAAGCTGCCTTTTACGTATTTTAAGGAGTTTTCTGTTTTTTTGGTCTGCACTTATTCCCACAGTTGTGATTGGTTATTAAATCCCATGTGCAAGCCCTACATTGCATGCTTCGATGGCACTGGCCAATGAACAATGCTTTCATAATATACTCAAGATATAAGTAGGTTTAAAAATAGGTAAAGACCCAATTGGCACTTCGATCCTGTTCTGTCCTGTCTCCGTAGCCCCCCATTAGGATCTGATCACTGACCTGGGAGCCAAACAGGGTTTAACTTTGGGGGTCAGAGTCTCAAGGGTCATATGTTGAATACCTCCCTGGTTTCCTTTTTCCATAGAGAAACTACCTTCAAGGGGAAAGCTTTACTTCCCCTTGAAAGAAGTGAATGAATGCAGTAGGGCGGATTGTGCGTAGAGGCAGGAATTGAGATGCAAGGACCGTCCCGCTCCCAGTTTATTCATTAGCCATCAATGCATATAGAGCTGGGAAGTGCTGATGCCAGGTCCTCTGTGAGCTTTAATGACACATCACCGCTCCACTAGACTCAATGACTCTCCAGCCGACTCTGTTCCAACTCTCTGAGGGCCTGAGCTGCCAGACAATGTTCTTTCGTGCTGCCCTCTGCTGGCCACTTCCAGACATTCCCATGGATCAGCTTGCAGTCTGGGTGCCCCTGCAGCATGAACCTAACAGCTTGCCGTCAATATAAAAAAATATCATATTCAACATTTTTGCTGCTAAATGTGCTCATTGCTCACTGGGGGTTGAAATAAACACAATTGCCGGTAATTAGGGAACTGGGAAGCTGCTGAATCTTCTTCCTTTCTACTTCATTAAATCCCCAAATTTCACTCCATACCAGCAGAAAGTGGGAAATAATAATAATCAGTAGGTAAAGCAGTGACCAGGGAGGGATCCTGTACTTCTACCTTAACTCCTCATACAGGCAGGCAGAATGTAGCTACATTTAACTTCACTGCAGTCTGACATTTGATTGAGGTTTTTTGTCTACCAAGTGCATTGCTTCAGCTAGGGCATTAAAGGGTTAATTGCAAGCCCTTGCTGCTATAGACATTGGCCACTGTGATACCAAATCCTGCTGCGTCTGCATCCAGCCCGGAACCTGCTCTGGTTTCCAGCTTCAGTGCAAGGGAAAGTACCCCCCCCCCGCTCTTCTCATACCTTTACCCTTGGAGCGCCCTGATTATACACTGAATTGATTTTACAATGCATCCATGGATTGATTGCTGTGCTCCTCCCACAGGAAACTGCCTGAACAGCATCTCAACTCCGCTGTATTTCCAACGGCAACACTTTACTGGTTTCTAAATTAGATTGCAAGCTCTGTGGTGTGTCTCTCATTCAGTGACCATGGTACGATGTACAACATGTTTGTGCTGACCGAATTGTGGCCGGAATAACTATGCTACCATAGTTTTATGGTATCTTTCTGTACAGACTATGAGCAAACTTAGGGGCTGTTCCTGCTGAATTGTGCTTAGTACAGAGGAATACCTATGCTGCCATAGTTTTATGGTATCTCTCTGTACAGAGACTATGAGCAAACGTAGGTGTTGTTCCTGCTGAATTGTGTTTAGTACAGGGAATACCTATGCTGCCATAGTTTATGGTATCTCTGTGTACAGGCTATGAACAAACTAAGGGACTGTTCCTGCTGAATTGTGCTTACTACAGGGGAATACCTATGCTGCTATAGTTTTATGGTCTCTCTCTGTACAGACTATGAGCAAACTTAGGGTAAGGACACACGAGGAGATTCAGGGAGATTTTGTCGCCTGGCTACTAATCTCCTTGTCTTTTGAGCAACTATCTCCCTGAACTGCCTCAGCGTTTTTCCCCATAGGCTACAATGAAAAGTAGCCTGCGCTAATGCACACAGGGCGATATGTTTTCAATAGTTGCCTGAAATTGCCTCACTGAAAACCAGATCCATTCCATAGATAGCAAATGAACAGCAGCACCATTGCTACAAACAAAACTGGATTCAGGGGGATCAGTGATGATACGATGGGTTTCTGTTTACATGGGACAGTGGACGTGGCTACAGATGAATGAGTGTGAGTGCTGTGATGGGCATGGGGGTGTCAGACTGCCCCTCCTTTACTCTGAATCCTTTCCCATCAGCAACACCAGTGCAGCAGGCACAGAAGGGAAGAGAGTGGTCACAGTACCTGGAAAAAAAAGATTCTCACAGCCCATCTGTCATCACCAGCCCCTGCTCTGGCTCCAGACTGCCTGTGCCCTGATAAAGAGACAGGGCCGATCCTTGGAGAGTGGGGGTGGGTACTGTAGGGAGCACCAGGCATGTCTGACTGTTACATAAGTCAGGAGAGGGGTCTCTTGGACCATTATATGCTGCTGCAGCCCCATATAGTGACAGGCAACATATCCCAACAGAAAACTGTGACTAATAGGATCCTCGTTATAGATGTACCAACCTGGTTACTAACCTAATTATAATCACAATAACCTTTGTCATTAATAAGGAAATAGAAACCAAAAACTGTACAGATTACATATTCCCACATTAATAAGCAGTACTGATTTCCTATATATTGTCCATATAATATGAGGGTATAGCTTATTGTGTGCCCAGAACATTCCTTCTCTGTATATTTGTATTTATACATATGGGAAGGAGGTGCCATATTGTTTCCCTTAGACAGTACAGTATGAGGCTATAGCTTATTGTGTGCCCAGAACATTCCATCTCTGTATATTTGTATTTATACATATGGGAAGGAGGTGCCATATTGTTTCCCTTAGACAGTACAGTATGAGGGTATAGCTTATTGTGTGCCCAGAACATTCCTTATTGCTACTTTTTTTCTATTACTCCTCTTTCTATTCAAACATTCACTGGTTGCTAAGGTAATTTGTGCCCTAAATTACAAACTGGACAGCTACTGAATAAAAAGCTTAATAATGTTAACTTATAACTAAAATATAAAAAATGAAAATCAATAGCTGTTTATCTTAGAATATCACTCCCTACATCATACAGTTAATTTATAGGTGAATAATTTCTATAATTGAGGACACCCATCCCTCCATGCCATGATGGGCCTCCAGCTGCATTTTTACCTGTTCCCGTCAATATCTGCTGAGGTCCCAATTAGATATCATTTGGGGAAGGCATCAGTGGATGTGGCCATGTCAGCAACCAACACTTGAACTGATATGTATCCGGTACTTCTGGCCCATTTAATGTTCACATCCCACTGATTAGTGATTAGTGATGTGCTGGTCAGGGAAAACTCGACCTGCACCCGACCATAACCCACAAAACCTTATCCTGCTCAACTTCTTGTCCACCAGTTTTGGGCGCACCTCTGATTCTAAGACAGAGAATATTTGGGAGCAGTGGAGGAGAATCCTTCCCTAGTCTGACCCTCAATCAACCCTATCCTGCAACGAATGGCCAAATTTCAACCTGAACCCAACCAAGCAGTGGTCAACCACCGGGTTACCGTGGGCTTCAGGCAGGGCCGCCATCAGGAGGGCACAGGGGTACGAGTGTACCGGGCCCAGGCCTGAAGGGGGGCCTGGCAGTGCTGAACTTTTGAAACAGCCAGGACCCCCTTGACGGTGCCGAAGCCGCGCCGCCTTCCAAAGTCCTCAATGCGGAATTGCCAAAAATCCGAAGTCTCGGATGCGGTGAAAAGACCCGAAGACACAAAAACAGCCGAAACTGAAGTCCTGAAGTGGCGAAAAGACCGAAGTCACGAAAACAGCCGAAATTTAAGTCCTGAAGCAGCGACAAGACCCAAAGTCACGAAAACAGCCGAAATGGAAGTCCTGAAGTGGCGACAAGACCCAAAGTCACGAAAGGAGGCGAAGTTGAAGTTCTGAAGCCATGAGCTCAATTAATATTGAACACCAGTGTGTTATTTTAATCCCCTGGCCACCAATGTATTATTTTAATACTCTATAGGCCCCTGCCACCAATGTTTTTTTAACGTGTAAGGGGAGCCCTGGCGCCAATGTTTTTTTAAAAAAATATTCTTTGGGGCCCCAATTTTTTTTTTAATTTATAGGGGGGCCCTGGCCACCAATAGCTTTTTATAACTTGTGTGTGTGGGGGAGTTACCTTTTTTAGCGCTGATGTCTACTTGGTCTTTTAACTGTGATGTAGAGTGGGTGGGATCTGGGGTGGGGCTTGGATTTTGTTGTACGGGGCACCGTGATTTCTAATGGCGGCACTGACTTCAGGTCAAACCGCACAATAGTAATATCAGTGGTAGTGATGTGCAGGATGACCCTTGTGTTGATCACTGCTTGGGTGGGTTCAGGTTGAAATTTGACTAACCATTGCACAGCACCCCCCTACTGGCTTTTAGTGATGGGATATTCTAGTACAGGTGGGTTATGGGAGGAGATGAGGAAGTTTCTGGCTATACAGCATGGGAATGAGTGAGACTGCAAGATGAGTAATGATCAGATTATACAGGACCCACAGACTCTGTAACTGGACATTACACAACTCCCTGTTCCCAGGGCTTCGGTGCCAGTCACACACACATGAATTCTTTCCCCTTCATGACACCAAAGGTCTTTTTTAATTTAATGGCCTTTAAAAGCCTAATGCAAGCCAGGAGCAGTTTATACAAAGCCAGTGTCTGTAATGCAATTATTCTCTTATAGCCGTCAGTCCCACCTCATGTCTGCGAGGGGCTTTGATGTGCAGGAAGATATGCAGGGAACTTCATTGGGAGAGATGCTTCTGGCTCCCAGGCTTTTCCCTGACATCACTGGGAGCTTCTCCTCAATCCTGTGACTTTCAAACAGCTGTAAATCTAATGGAGCTGGCCTTTGAACATCCAGGAAGAAACCTCTGGGGGTGCGCAGGGCTTTGAAGCCCCGTTTCGTGCTCTGTATGCCAACCCTGAGCTTGGATTTCCACTCGCATGACATGGTTTGGACTGGGTAATGTGCTGTGCGAAAGGGGGCACCAGGGCTATGTCTCCTCCATTTGCTCCATATAAAATGTCCTACTGCACACGTGTTGGCTGTGGGGGCTAAGGTTAGTGATTATATTCACTGGGGGGGATTCTAAAAAAAACTGGCACCCCCAGTGAATAACACATTACTTGACCTTTAACTGCTTATTCATTAATAAAATATATTTACACTGCTGTGGGTCAACGGAGTTGGTTTTGGGGCGATGGAGATGGTTTTGGGTTGAGTGAGGTGGTTTTTGGGGTGAGGGAGGTGGTTTTGGGTTGAGTGATGTGGTTTTTGGGGCAAGGGAGGTAGTTTTGGGGCTAGGGAGGTGGTTTTGGGTTGAGTGATGTGGTTTTTGGGGCAAGGGAGGTGGCACTGGGGGTGCCAGGTTTTGGGGTTAGGGAGGTGGTTTTGGGTTGAGGGAGGTGGTTTGGGGGTGAGGGAGGTGGCTGTCAGGCAAGAGAGTCTTCTGTAGGTGATGAAAATCTCTGCATAAAGGTTCATTGCTGAGGACGCAGTACCAGTAAACTGCCTGCAGATGGGAGTAAAGTATCTGTCCAGAGTGCTTGACCACTCACACGCATCAGTGCTGTTATGTAAGTATAGTTCTCTTCATATATAATTGTGTTTGACAGCACATTAACAGTACAGACAGGGGCAAAAACCCAGCAATAAATAACTGTCTTTGTACCTGGGCACATTTATAGTGCTCTGTGTTAAGAGACACAGGAGGAAGGAGGGTCCTGCTGCCCCTAGGGCTTATGGACTAGTCCACCATGTGTTTTCATGAATTAAGAGCAGCCCCATAAATAATCACTGACCACTCCCATCATCACTCTCTGTATGTAATACCATTTAAAGGGGCAGTACTCTGGAATGCATGTGATGTCACACACTGCTGCTGGCAGAATGATTGCAATTTACAATATGTCATTGGAGTCCTTGGGAAGGCTGGAGGCCATAATAGGCAAATGCCCCTGGATGTGTCTCGTTGGTGTGTGCATAGTGTACCGGTATTTATGCCTATGTGTCATGAGTCAGCTAAGTTCTTGGGGTGTAACAAGGAAGAACTGGGGGTGGCAGTGTAGCATTATAAAATAGGGAGCTGCATGGGCTTAGGCAAGCCTGCAATGGGAATTGGTCATTGATATTTGGACCACTAGAGGGCACTGCATTCTAACCCACCTGTGATATTGAACCTCTTCTTTCTTCCCAATATGAACATGATATAAAAGACCTGTGGGGCTTAGTTTGTGCCCAGGATCTGTACTGTCTATAGGGGGGCAGTGAGCCAGTGGGATGGAGAAGGAAGAATAAAACAGAAAAGTGGGGTTGCCATATGGCCAGCTCATATGGTAAAACTGATATTGATAGTATTGTTATTAATAGGGAGGAAAGATAACAGAAACAGGACTTCTGGTATTGTGTTTCAGAAATGCTGGACAGAAGGAAAGAGAAGATTCAATTTGTTCCTTTAATAGAAAAAGTACTACAGTTCATAGATGCTACAACCTCACCCAGCAAGCTGTGCAGGCTCACTTACATCAAGGAATTGTCCATAGTTATTTATGCTTTTCTTGCACCACAGTCCATCAGGTGCCTGGTCCGCTGACCACCAGCCAATGAGAAGCCACAAAGAATTAGATCATTGAACTGAACAGTGATGTCATACACTGACAGAAATGGAGCCCGCCCAGCTTGGCAATATTTATATGCACCACTTAAAAGCTTCTATGAGATATTGTGTAAAGAAACCATTGACCCACTATTACTGGAAGAACAGAAGGATACTAATAATACTATTACTACTAGCAGCTTTCTGCTTTCCTCTGTTGGGGGCACAGCTATAGTTTGGCATCAGGAAGTCTACAATGGAATACTGGGTGTTGTAGTTTAACAGACACAAGGCTGTTCATTATGAGAGACACATGGATGACCCCACAGAGGTTAATGTGCTGATTGGTTTAATGAGGTGAAGGGAATGTGATACTGTATTAGGCTGGAACCTTATAGTGTAAATGGCCACAGTACCTCTCACTAGTTATCTGCTTATCTTCCAGCAGTCTCGGTTGCGCTCTCTGGGGTTGGCCTCTACTGACCGGCCAGTGCTTACAGACAAGACATTGTTGCTTAGCACCCCAGTTATTGTCCCTTATCTCTCACTGTGAGTTTCACACCAACCCAGCAGGGAGGTGCCAGGTAAATAGTTGGTACCACCTTATGGGGTTTATCTTGATGTGGTATGGAGACTCATCAATTTTATGATCATAACTTTGTAACTAAAATCCCTTGATGTAGAAAGTACCCACACTTGCATAGATACTAAATTACTAGTGAAATAGGGGAATGTGAATTGATCAAACCCCTCTCTTTTACGCCCCTGGAGTCTGTAAGCTCCAAATTGCCATGTGACCATCACCTATCCGCTGTATGAGGTTACTGGGAGATGTAGCTCAGCTGCAATGACTGGCAGCCTTGATCAAGTTTTATAATATGTGGGTTTATTGCATGGGATACAGCATGGGAAAACATGTTTTTTTCAAAACACATCACTTAATAGTTCTGCTCCAGCAGAATTCTGCACTGAAATCTGTTTTTCCAAAAAACAGATTTTTTTAATATTTAATTTTAAAATCTGACATGGGGCTAGACATATTGTCAGTTTCCCAGCTGCCCCCAGTCATGTGACTTGTGCTCTGATAAATTCAGTCACTCTTTACTGCTGTACTGCAAGTTGGAGTGATATCACGCCCTCCATTCACCCCCAGCAGCAACAGAACAATGTGAAGGTAACCAGATAGCAGTTCCCTAACACAAAATAACAGCTGCCTGGTAGATCTAAGAACAACACTCAATAGTAAAATCCAGGTCCCACTGCGACCCATTCAGTTACATTGAGTAGGAGAAACAACAGCCTGCCAGAAAGCAGTTCCATCCTAAAGTGCTGGCTCTTTCTGAAAGCACATGACCAGGCAAAATGACCTGAGATGCACCTACACACCAATATTACAACTAAATACACTTGCTGGTTCAGGAATGAAATTTTATATTGTAGAGTAAATTATTTGCAGTGTAATTTAGAAATAAAAAACAACATCATAAAAATCATGACATAATCCCTTTAAAGGGGTTGTTCACCTTCCAAACGCTTTTTTCAATTTAGTTGTTTTTAGATTTTTCCCCAGAAACAAAGACTTGTTTCAATTACTTTCCGTTATTTATTTTTTTACTGTTTTTCCAAAATCTAGCAGCTCAGTAATTCCGGTGCAGACTAAACTGTTACAATTTTGCAACATTGAGTTGATCCATTTCTCAGCAGCATCTCTGGAATATCAGCAACTATTGTATCAATTCTAACAGCTGCCTGTAATGAAACCCAAGGATTCTGCTCAGCAGGGACAAAGATAAGAAATGTATCAACTAAATGTATCCATTTAGAACAGTTTACAGGGTCGGCGACCCCCCCTCCCAGAGCTGCTTCAGAAGGTGAAAAATTACACTTAACTTCAAAATTAGAAAAATGGTCACACATAGAAAACAGAAAGTCATTGAAAAAAGTTGTTATTTCTGGTGATCTATCTGAAAACAACTAGTTTGAAGGTGAACCACCCTTTTAACACAGTCTATCAGCATATTGCTTTACTATACACACTATCCTGCAGTTACAGCCCCCATGAGAAGTAAATATCTGTGCCAATTCAATTCCTCACTCGCACCCTTAAAGATGATGGCTTAGTTTCCTGGAAGCCGGAGTGTCAGTGGCCCGCAGTTAACAGAAGCTGGTCACGCGGCAGTTTATGGCCCAGGGTGGAGAGAGTAAACATGTCTGTAACAGGCAGTACCACTCGGCTGGCTGCTCCCTCCCCACACAGCAATCTCTCTCGCGTTTCACTGAGTGTAATTGCAAAGGTAAACTGTTTGCCTCTTGCCACGTCCCTGCTGTGCTGCACAATAACCCTGTGCGTTGGAACTTGACAAAAACAACCCTGTGATTCCCCCAGGGCCCACGTTCAAAGTCTGAAGGCAGCTCCTGCCCCGGCACCTTTATTGCTCCTTGCCATTCATACAGCGCCTGCTACTAATCACCCGCTGCTTCTCTCTCGGGGCAATTAATCCAACATTCCTCCTTGCACTGATACATGCCTGCTTATGTACTCACCCTGAACTGGGTGCTCAGTCCATCATTAGTGGGTGTGGGACCCTTCAGCTGCAAGTAGGGTTGCCACCTGGCCGTTATTTTACCAGCCTGGCTGGTAAAAATTATGGCTGATCTCAATTTTATTAATGGGGAAAAAAGGAAGGCCGGTATTTTTTTCCAGAAAAGGTGGCAACCCTAGTCAGCTGAATAGCTTGGGTAAAACAAATCTAAAATGTTAATCTTTCAATCTTGCCCTTACTGTGGTCATTTTTAACTGCACTCTTTAAAATAATGGGTAGAAAGCTATAATGTACTTGCAACTGGCACAAACCTGTTTCTGGAAAACTGTGTTACAAAAAAAATTCCTAACCATGGTTGCCCTACTGTCTTCATCTTGCCCTACTGTCTCCATCTTGCCCTACTGTCTTCATCTTGTCCTACTGTCTCCATCTTGCCCTACTGTCTCTAACTTGCCCTACTGTCTCTATCTTGCCATACTGTCTCCATCTTGCCCTACTGTCTTCATCTTGTCCTACTGTCTCCATCTTGCCCTACTGTCTTCATCTTGTCCTACTGTCTCCATCTTGCCCTACTGTCTCCATCTTGCCCTACTGTCTCCATCTTGTCCTATTGTTTTCATCTTGCCCTACTGTCTCCATCTTGTGGAGCACATCAAGGGCAAGATGGAGTATGAAAGACAAAATGAGCATAGCAAAGGCAAAATGGATACAGTAGGGCAAGATGGAGAATGAAGGACAATATGGAGAATGAAGGACAAGATGGAGACATTTGGACAAGATGGAGAGCATTCTGGATAACAGGCCCCATACCTGTATGTTATAGAATGGCCAATTATAAGCAACTTTTCAACTGGCCTTCATTTTTCCTTCTTTTTATGGTTTTTGAGCTATTTGCCTTCTTCTTCTGACTCTTTCCAGCTTTCAAGTAGGGGTCGCTGACCCCATCTAAAACACTTGTTCTGAAAATCATTGTTTTGAACAGAGACTGACTGCCAGGAAATTGTAGGATGACATAGGCATGTTTTCATAAGGTGTTGATATCCCTTTAAATCGTTTTTATGCCTTATGTTTGGAGGAAGATAAGGGGAAGTGACTGTAGACTTGATGGCACAGTAGGTTTCAGTGGTGTCTGGGCAGCATTAGTTAGCAGCTACATTTCATACAGAGATTCCCATGGAGATGGTGTAGATGTTCAGCTCGCAGAGACCCAATACACAGGGTAAGCTGTACTGTAGTTCTAGATTCCTCCAATTATGGCCCAAACCCCGTAGTAAAGGTCATACATTTAACTAAAGGGAAAAAATGTGCTCAGTTGGATGGTGTACTGAGTCACACACTGCCTTTCCCAAGGTCACCCATCATGTAGTGTATGGTTCTGCTGCATGGTACACTGCCAGGGCACTGAGCACACACACGCCTTCCCTCGGTCATAACCAGCACAATGCCCCAACTTATCCTACACTCTCACTATTTGTTAAACCGAGACAGTCTGGCAGTCAGCATTGGATAATACTGTTTATTCGCCTCTCTCTGTTCCATATTTCTTTTCTTTGCTGCTCGGCCCGATAAGGGCATTCTTCCCCTTCATTGTGATAACTTGTTTTTATTCATAGGAAGCTGTACAATGGAAAAGTTTGTCTGTCATATCAATAAGGCAATGTCCTCCTCATTCCACTGGGGGTCCATTTCCCCTTTGTCACAGTGTAACCCCCATATCATATATGCACATAATGTAACTGTATAATATATAGGCACAGATATACCCCCATCTTTCCTCCAACCACTGTCACAGTGTAACCCCCATATCATATATGCACATAATGTAACTGTATAATATATAGGCACAGATATACCCCCATCTTTCCCCAACCACTGTCACAGTGTAACCCCCATATCATATATGCACATAATGTAACTGTATAATATATAGGCACAGATCTACCCCCATCTTTCCCCAACCACTGTCACAGTGTAACCCCCATATCATATATGCACATAATGTAACTGTATAATATATAGGCACAGATCTACCCCCATCTTTCCCCAACCACTGTCACAGTGTAACCCCCATATCATATATGCACATAATGTAACTGTATAATATATAGGCACAGATCTACCCCCATCTTTCCTCCAACCACTGTCACAGTGTAACCCCCATATCATATATGCACATAATGTAACTGTATAATATATAGGCACAGATATACCCCCATCTTTCCTCCAACCACTGTCACAGTGTAACCCCCATATCATATATGCACATAATGTAACTGTATAATATATAGGCACAGATATACCCCCATCTTTCCTCCAACCACTGTCAGTGTAACCCCCATATCATATATGCACATAATGTAACTGTATAATATATAGGCACAGATATACCCCCATCTTTCCTCCAACCACTGTCACAGTGTAACCCCCATATCATATATGCACATAATGTAACTGTATAATATATAGACACAGATATACCCCCATCTTTCCTCCAACCACTGTCACAGTGTAACCCCCATATCATATATGCACATAATGTAACTGTATAATATATAGACACAGATATACCCCCATCTTTCCTCCAACCACTGTCACAGTGTAACCCCCATATCATATATGCACATAATGTAACTGTATAATATATAGGCACAGATATACCCCCATCTTTCCTCCAACCACTGTCAGTGTAACCCCCATATCATATATGCACATAATGTAACTGTATAATATATAGGCACAGATATACCCCCCATCTTTCCTCCAACCACTGTCACAGTGTAACCCCCATATCATATATGCACATAATGTAACTGTATAATATATAGGCACAGATATACCTCCATCTTTCCTCCAACCACTGTCACAGTGTAACCCCCATATCATATATGCACATAATGTAACTGTATAATATATAGGCACAGATATACCCCCATCTTTCCTCCAACCACTGTCACAGTGTAACCCCCATATCATATATGCACATAATGTAACTGTATAATATATAGACACAGATATACCCCCATCTTTCCTCCAACCACTGTCACAGTGTAACCCCCATATCATATATGCACATAATGTAACTGTATAATATATAGGCACAGATATACCCCCATCTTTCCTCCAACCACTGTCAGTGTAACCCCCATATCATATATGCACATAATGTAACTGTATAATATATAGGCACAGATATACCCCCCATCTTTCCTCCAACCACTGTCACAGTGTAACCCCCATATCATATATGCACATAATGTAACTGTATAATATATAGGCACAGATATACCTCCATCTTTCCTCCAACCACTGTCACAGTGTAACCCCCATATCATATATGCACATAATGTAACTGTATAATATATAGGCACAGATATACCCCATCTTTCCTCCAACCACTGTCACAGTGTAACCCCCATATCATATATGCACATAATGTAACTGTATAATATCAAGGTTCCCCCATACAGGATAAATGTGGGGTGCAGTGAGTAAATGGCACATTAATTAATAGGGGTGTGACAGGTCCCACCTTTAGTAAACACACTACTAGTAATGGAAAATCCGTCTGATTTCGCTATCTGATGCCCATTTAATTCTAAACTCTAATCCCTGTAACACCCATTCTTTCCAATAACACATAACCCAGATCTTCAGCCTCTGGCCTTCCCAGTTTGTTAGCCTACAACTCCCAGCAAACACTGACACCCACGGGGGCCGCAGAATGGATTTTCCTGATTTGCATAAATAGATAATATGGTTGGCATATTAAATGTAACTGAGCATGCCTTTCCGATTTATTGGACGAGGGACACATTTTGGAAAATGCATTTAGGTTCCAACACTATGCCAGTTGTAAAGGTTAGAACACAACACTCAGCATGTGTAAGGGCAAACTGAAGCCAATCTGGGGGAGTCGGTGAGTGACTATACAGATGCCCTTTGTTCTTCCCTTTTCTGAATATTCGGGGAGTCTTCTATAGCTACTGAATAAGTAGATTATTAGCTGTGTTTGCATCAGCTATTTTTTTGCAGTCCTCTCTATCTGTTGTGTATAGGCCCCCATTTAGGTCCTATCACTAGCCCAGGGGCCAAATAATGGGGCCAGAATGACTTGACCCCACCATGTAGGTCTCGGAAAATATAAAGTTTATACTCAGTGGTGGATATAGCGAAGTGTCGCCGCATTGTCTTAGTGCCTGCCGCTTCTGCGCGGACACGCCCCCTCCCCCGCATGGTCCTAGCACCGGCCTAGCGGGAAACACGCAAGCGAGCTCGCTTGAGCTGGAGCACTCGGGAGTTTTGAGTCCCCAGTGCTCCTTAGGTATGCGGCTGGGTGGCATGCTGTCTCTAAAATGTTGCCGCCCTAGGCCCGGGACTTTGTGGCCTCACCACAAATCCGAGCCTGTTTATACTCTTATTTAGATCCCAAACCCCTGTTTTGAAATTTAATTTGTCCAATAACAGGCAAACTAAAGGTCCCAAAAATAGGGATGCACCGATTCCAGGATTCAGTTCAGGATTCGGCCTTTTTCAGCAGGATTCGGCCGAATCCTTGTGCCCAGCCGAACCAAATTCTAATTTGCATATGCAAATTAGGGACGGGGAGGAAAATCGATTTACTTTTTGTCACAAAATAAAGAAGTAAAAAATGTTTTCCCCCTTCCCACCCCTATTTTGCATATGCAAATTCGGATTTGCTTCAGTATTCGGCCAAATCTTTCGTGAAGGTTTCAGGGGTTCGGCCGAATCCAAAATAGTGGATTCAGGTGCATCCCTACCCAAAAATGATCCATTCATTAGTGTTTAAATGTCTTGCTGCTTTATCATTTCTTCTGAATAGCGTCTTGTACCCTAAACTTGCTTTATGGGTTGTGCATCCAAAGTGAAATGCAGTGGTCCTAAAATATCAAAATATATGTATTGAACTAAGTCCCCCCTATTGTAAAATATAAGGATATTATAAGTCACCGAGGAGTTACATGACCATATATAACATGACCTTTTATACAGGTCATGAAACTCCAAGGTGACTTCTAATATCCTTATATTTTCGAACAAGGGGTAATTTATTTATTATAATACACAAGTTTTAGTGAGTCATGTGGCAAAAATGACATCACTACTCACCTTTAATAACTGATGACATCACTAGTCACTGTTTATAAGGATATAATTTACAAGATATTCATGGCTTTTGTGTATTATATCTATATAATCTGACCAGCAGCCCTCCAGCAGTAATTGAACGCTCAGCTCTCCAGTACAGCTCAAGCTGGGAGCCACATGTTGGACCTGATAGAGAGCATTACTGACACCAGCTTGTCGGACTCTACACCCTGACACACAGCTGCAGCCCCTTCCCATACAGATCTCCTGAATACACATTATTATTCTATAAAGGCTGTGTCTCCTCTTTGCTCTGCAGAATCCACGTGTATCAGCAGCAGGGCCCGGGAGAGTCTGCAGTTGCCGGTAGAGGAAAGAGGAGACACATGACTGTGGGTAAATACATATGTTTGTAATGGGGCAGATTGGAGGCCACACAATGGCTCCCCTTCCGCTTGCACATTCCCTGGCTCTTGCTGCAAGTGTTACCTACAGTCTCTCTCGCTTATCTTGATTAATATGTAAAGAAACTCCTTGAGTCAACGGCCTCTCATGTTTTTGTCAACGGCCTCTCGTGTTGTTATGGCTTTATCTCACTGGCTGCGAGCCTCCGCAGATATACAAGATTCCCCATGCATATCCGCTCTGCTAGAGGGAAATGTTTCACATTCACAGCAAAGCTCATTTGTTCTGTATTAAACGTCGATGTAGTTGTTACATTACAACCATGTCGCATGTTTCCGAGCAGAGCTGTACTAGAGTTCCCTGGGGAACCAATGAATATATATCTGCTATATTACATGTAAAAATAACGTACACCAAATTCCACTCGCTGTTCTCAGCCCCTGCATTTGAATATGCCTGCCTAAGTACCTGTAATGTGAAATGTCTGGCTCACTGCATAAAGTTGCACTATGTACAGGCTATGAGCAAACTTAGGGTTGTTCCTGCTGAATTGTGCTTAGTTCAGGGGAATACCTATGCTGCCAAAGTTTTATGGGATCTTTCTGTACAGGCTGATCAAACTTAGGGGGCTGTTACTGCTGAATTGTATTTAGTACAGGGGAATATATATACTGCCAAAGTTTTATGGGATCTCTCTGTACAGACTATGAGCAAATTTAGGCGGACTGTTCCTGCTGAATTGTGCTTAGTACAGGGGAATACCTATGCAGCTATAGTTTTATGGGATCTCTCTGTACAGACTATGAACAAACTTAGGGGACTGTTCCTGCTGAATTGTGCTTAGTACAAGGGAATACTTATGCTGCTACAGTTTTATGGGATCTCTATGTACAGGGTATGAGCAAATTTAAGGGGCTGTTCTGTTTCTGTGATGTCTGTAGTCGTTCATTACCTGATGTAACAAGGCCACTTCCCATGTTTATTCCCTATTGGCTTCTTTTTAGGGTTTAGGTTCCCTTTGGGTTCTCCTGTTTGCCCCTAAAATCCAAATACATACAGGTTAATTGGCTCCTGGTAAACCACACCTAGTATGTGTGAATGTAATAGGGGCTTAGATTGTTAGCTCCACTGGTGCAGGGTCTGCTTGGAACAATGAATAATCTCTGTACAGCGCTGCAGAGGATGTTGGTGCTATACAAAGGATAATAATACCTTTCAGTGTTGGGTCTGAGTATAGATGCTTGGGAATATGGATGCTTGTCATTCCTAAATTCCTTTCTATCTTTAGAATATTCTGTGATCGTATTGTGGTTCAGAAAGAATCAGTTTTTATCAGAGAATTTATAGGGAAGCCTCAGGATAAGACCTGGGAGGTGGTCTGTGCACAAAGCCCTTTGTATAGGGAGGATTTGGGTGCCCAGTTAGTGACCCCCCAGGACTGGGTCAGCGCAAGGTCACTTCTCCAGGAGGGAAGAGAAAGTGTCTGCCTTTGTTCTGCTTATCTGGGCTGTCCCTGGCCGGTGGGTGACAGTTGGAGGGGGCAGGCAGGGAAGGTAGCAGCCAATGACAGCACTTGGGTCAGTGTCAGGTCACAGGTTAATGTCTCTCCTTGTGACAGAACAAGATTCCAGGGGCAGATTAATGGAGGCAGAATAAAGTGCCTGCAGGTCGGTGCTTGCGCAATGGGAGGTATGTTATGAGACTTGTGAGGGGAAATGAGCTGTTCCTGGATGGATTCGGCACAGGTTCTGCCATCAGGGAAGTGGGAATCACGCAAGGGCCAGAGGAGCAAAGAGCACCCGATCCGACTCATCTCACGCGTGCCAGGGGCCAGTCGTGGAGCCTCTGATCTCTGAGCGTTATCTTACTAAGTGCTTTTGGCCTCCATATAAAGGCACACGAGAGTGAAGTCCGGAAGTCATACATCTCTCCTGTTTGCTGGTGGAATGCACCTTGTTTCCCGCACACTCATCTCTTGCTACATGCACATACGTGTGCTGGTGGAGGTGCCAGTCTGGGTGCTGGGCATATCTCTCTCCAACACTTCACTACAATATCATACAGAGGATACCCGGGTACCTAACAGAGCATGTTAGTAGCTAGATGTGTATACAATCCCTTGGAAACCCTAGAATAGCACTGGACTCACATGTGCTTCTAATGAAACACAATGGCTCTTTGCTATAAAGCTGGGCACACACTGTAACAATCTGCTTGTTTGGCCCAAAGAGCCAGTGCCCCACAGGTTATGGGCAGCAAACAAAATGCTCCTGGTAACTTTACAGATTCTGTCATGATTTTTATGGTGTAGTTTTTATTTCTAAATCACACTGTTTACACTGCAAATAATTCACTCTACAATATTAAATGTCGTTCCTGAACCAGCAAGTTTATTTTTTAGTTGTAATTTTGGTGTGTAGGTGCATCTCAGGTCATTTTGCCTGGTCATGTGCTTTCAGAAAGAGCCAGTACTTTAGGATGGAACTGCTTTCTGGCAGGCTGTTGTTTCTCCTACTCAATGTAACTGAATGTGTCTCAGTGGGACCTGGATTTTACTATTGAGTGCTGTTCTTAGATCTACCAGGCAGCTGTTATCTTGTGTCTGCTATCTGGTTACCTTCCCATTGTTCTGTTGTTAAGGAGCTGGAAGGGAAAGGGATGGGGTGATATCACTCCAACTTGCTTTACAGCAGTAAAGAGTGACTGAAGTTAGTCAGAGCCACATGACTGTGGAACCTAGGAAACTGACAATATGTCTAGCCTCATGTAAGATATTAAAATTAAATATAAAAAAATAAGTTTGCTCTTTTGAAAACCCGATTTCAGTGCAGGATTCGCTGCCGATTTGTCAGTTTTAATCAATGGCACACCAGCACATTAATCACCAGCGATAAATCTCTGCTTCTGCGTGACTTATCTCCTGTAAAAGCTTTCCCATAGGCAATAATGTGAATCTCTGCTGTTTAAACCCATGTGTCACTTCAGTCTCCCAGAATCACTTGAAGTTTCTTCTTGAGACAGGGTAATCTGCCATCTTCTAGGACCAAGTGGCCTATAGACTGATCCGATCTCCTTCATTACTATTCATTATTCATTAAAGGAAAACTATACCCCCAAAATGAATACTTAAGCAACAGATAGTTTATATCAAATTGAATGACATATTAAAGAATCTTACCAAACTGGAATATATATTTACATAAATATTGCCCTTTAACATCTCTTGCTTTGAACCACCATTTCGTGACTCTATCTGTGCTGCCTCAGAGATCACCTGACCAGAAATACTACAACACTAACTGTAACAGGAAGTAGTGAGGAAGCAAAAGGCAGAACTCTGTCTGTTAATTGGCTCATGTGACCTTACATGTGGTTTGTATGTGTGCACAGTGAATCTTACGATCTCAGGGGGCGGCCCTTATTTTTTAAAATGGCAATTTTCTATTTATGATTACCCAATGGCACATACTACTAAAAAAGTATATTATTATGATAATGGTTCATTTACATGAAGCAGGGTTTTACACATGAGCTGTTTTACTCAGTATCTTTTAATAGAGACCTACATTGTTTGGGGGGTATAGTTTTCCTTTAAGAGCATACGCCTGGGATGGGAGCACTATTAGATCTGTAGGGAACTGGCTTGAGCCCTGTTTGTTTAAGGGAAACTAAGGGGAAACTAACCCTTACATATGAGGAGGGAAGAGCACACATGCTCCATGTAGTTTCAGTTGAAGTTGCAGTTATTATTTGCTGTGGTACAAGGACACCCTTCACCTCCTTACAGGAACGCTATCATTGTTATTTGTAAGCGGCCTTGAACTAACAGACTCGGTTCCAAAGACAATTAGCAGAATGGCAGTCACTGATATCAGCCCAAGGCACTGACCTTTACTCGCAGGATCAGGCCTAATTTGTGGCGAGGCCTAGAGTGGGGGGGGGGGCTAGGATCCAGAGGCCTAGGGGCACCCAAGCCCAAAATCCAGGCCTGTGCAGGGTTGGGGAGAAAAATGCTTGAATTAGGGTATGACACTCATGTTTCCATGTTCAAGTATGAGGGGATAAAAGTCATTAAAATTGGACAGTTCTCATAGTGAAAATGTAGAGACACGTCTAATAAATGCATGTTACAGGGCCCCAGTGATTGCATTTAACAGCTGGATTTTCTAAACATGTCCCTGATTTTTTTTCAAGTGATCTCATGTCTTTATTGTAGGAAGCCTACAATCCATACAATGTCTGGCCGTTATACTGCACTTGGGGGTTACACTATAACTGCAGGTCTGTCATGCCGCCCCTATTTCTTTGCCGCCCTAGGCCCGGGCCTATGCGGTCTTGCCGCAAATCCGGGCCTGACCCCAGTGACTTCTAATATCCTTATCATTTACAGTAGGGGGTACAGGGGATTTATTATTCCCTATATAATTTACAGTAGGGGTGGACTATTCCATATAATTGTCATTGTTAGAAAATACTGCTGTATTTAGGGATATCTCCCCATGATTTATATCTAGAGGCTGCTGTGTGTGTTGTTAACACATATAAATGCTTGTGGGTCATCTCAGATGAGGAATAATTCCCCTACTGGTGCCCATTTATTTCCCTGGTACTAGGCCTATTCTGGCACAGGAGAGAGAGTGGTGGGCTTGTGCTGTGGGATAAATACATTGGCTCAGCAGGTTTAGGGCCCCCAGCAACATCTGGATTTGCATTTGGCCAGAGCTAGGTCTGACCTGAATTGGTGATGGATTCATTTACACTGAATCAGAGCACATGAAGCCATGACTCCATTCTGTACAGGCCCGGACTGGCAATCTGTGGGTTCTGGCAAATGCCAGTGGGGCTGCTATAAGGTGTCATAGAAAGTCAGCATTTAGTGGGCTGGTGGGGCTGTTTGGGCCTCTGTGTACCTGAAATACCAGGGCCTATTTTGATCCTCAGTCCAGACCTGCTTCTGTATATCTATACAAACTGCCCTTCCAGTAACATTTCTGCCCTGACCTTTCCCCACCCAGTGCCCTTGGCCCGGCACTGGGTGGGAAATGGTTCAGGCAGGGGGAAATGGGTGGAGTGCGTTGGATAAAGGGGCGCATCATATGCAGGACTTTCCTTATAAGAAGTAATCTAGTAACGAGAGGGTCAGGGAAGGGAGGGATTTGAAGTTTAATTACAAATTTACCAACTAGTACATTGCCAGTATATTTAGAAGCCCAGCCCTAGATGCTGATTTACCAGCCGTGCCAGTCATATACCGGATGGGTGGCAACATTATATATTCATGACCGTTTTCTCCGATATTATTTTTGTGCCTTTCTGAAGCAGCTTTGGGAGGGAGGTCACCAAACCTGTAAACTATTCTAAAGTGATACATTTCTTTATTTTTGCAACTTATAATTTTTATTTTCTTGGAAATAAAATAAAAAAAGCATGATAATATTTCTTATAAAGTCTTTCTTATAAAGCTTAATAATCGGCATAGGAAAGTCTAGTTACAAGTAAATGTAGATTTTGCTTACTTTCATGTCCAGTAGCCCACATATTGGACTGCATATAGAGCAATTTAAGGAATACACAATCGACAAAGACTTTGAATAAGACAGTCACCACTTAAGGCTCTCTGGGCAGTATAAAGCTGGTCATAGACGCAAAGATCCGTTCGTAGGAGATCGGTCGTTTGGTCGATATCATAATATCTGCCGATAAAATACCAGCTTTGTCGGACATAACATTTTAGTACGATTGCTGTCAGGGGCAGAACATCGGCTGATCTGTTCTTTTACTACTTTATTTGATCTGAATGGTTAGTGGCAGGTCGGGAGATGGGGAAGATCCGATCGTTCGAATCCTTGAACGATCGGATCTTGCATCTATGTCCAGCTTAAGGGCGCATGTAAAAGCAAATATAGAGCACTTATTGTCACATCTAATGACATATCTGGTTGACTGCATATCTGGCAGTTAACAAATGAGCATTCAAAGAAAGAAAGAAAGAAAAAGAAAGAAAGAAAGAAAGAAAAAGAGAAAGAAAGAAAGAAAGATTCAGTAAACCAGTCTAAAGTGATACATTTCTTATTTTTTTTTTTAATTTCTTATTAGTTGCTAATATTGCACAGATGCAGAAATGTATCAACTAATAGAATAAATTGTAACAGTTCAGTCTGCACCTGAATCACTGTTCAATCACATTCCACTTTAAACTTCAATTCTGGTTACTCTAACTGAGCCTGTTAAGTGTACTATTTTTTTTTGTTGCTATGTACACATTTTACCTGCACCCAGGCAAGTTGTGTATTTGTTTGGTGAGTGCTCCTATATATATATATATATATATATATATATATATATATATATATATATATATATATATATATATATATATATATATATATATATATATATATATATATATATATATATATATATATATATATATATATAGTGTTCCAACACTTGCACATGGCAGAGATAGAGTGCTAGCCTTCCTTGCCAATACAATGGAGGTGATTAATCAGGCGAGACAGTTAAAAAAGACTCCTAAGTGACATATTGTGGGAACAGCAGTGCAGGCTGTATCCTTGCTTTGCCCTGGTCACTCCCCAAAACTACATGCAGAATAGAGAGACTCCTGAAAAACTTGGAAGCACAGGATTCATTCGGGGCTCATGTATTACTCTCACACTAAGCATATCATTCATATCATTTAGCAAGAGACATATACGGGTGGGTGCGGGTCTCTTTGCTTCTAATGGGAAAGTCTGTAGTATTAAGGTGGCCATACATGGGCCGATAAAAGCTGCCGACAGACCGTGTCGGCAGCTTATTGGCCCGTGTATGGGGGCCCCCGACGGGCTTCCCCGATCGAGATCTGGCCGAAAGTCGGCCAGATCTCGATCGGATGGGTTTAAAAACCCCGTCAGATCGCTAGGGCCCATGATCGGATCTGCCTGATATTGCCCACCTCAAGGTGGGCATATCGGAGGGAGATCCGCTCATTTGGTGACATCGCCAAACGAGCGGATCTATCCGTTTATGGCCACCTTAAGGCAGCTCTATGGGTCGGTATTATGGGACATATTATCAATGAAACCAAACGGCCCTCTATGGATTAGGAACCAGCCAATACATAATGAGTATATAAAAGCTGCAGAGTCATTAGCAGGTCAGGCATCCAATCATTAACAGCATCCTCACTGAATAAGAAAGCCTTTCTGCCCATAATTAGAAATAAAGTTATAATGTGAAGTTTCTTGTACCTCACTACTAGACGAGGGCCACATTGACTAAATGCAGCCAAGATGTTCCCAGAAGGTCTGGATACAGTTCCACCAAATCCTGCCTGGAATTCCTTCAGTGCAGTTAACTCCTCAGTGCCGGGCTTCTTGTAGCAGGACAGAAACACAATGAAAGTAGATTTATTGGGGCAGATGTAAGTGGCTTTGCCTGCAGTGAGCTGACTGTTTCTACAAGATGGAAGGGACTGGCCTGAGAAACACAACAAGGTTTCAGTTCAAGGTCAGGCCCAGGATCCATTATCTGATCCCTGCCAGTCATTTATCACATGGAGCCCATCATTAGTGTCAAGCTGTTTTATGAGCCACTAACTTAACACTGAAAGCTGTTTTGCTTAGAGTCAAGTGTGATGTCACTTATGTGAGGTGATTTACTGGCCTGCGGGGGCACTGCTGGGGGGTGAGAGCCTGAAGGCTTCCCAGGGGGCTGAGCGGCTACACAAAGTCATTTCACTTGCCTCAGAGAAAAAGTTACATTCCAGCCACTGCTAAACTACAACTCCCAAAATGCAAACAGTGCATGGCAGCTTTGAGGCCCTATACTGTAAAGTACAATCATTTCTATCCAGATTCTGTGCAACGTTCACAAATAGACTGTAAGCTCTCTATAGCCATAATATCCATCTCCACAGTTCAAGTGAGAACAGAAAATATTGTTACAGCAACAAAAATATAAAGTACATGTATGTACACTGTGCATATATAATATGGGGGTTACACTGTGACAGTGGTTGGAGGAAAGATGGGGGTATATCTGTGCCTATATATTATACAGTTACATTATGTGCATATATAATATGGGGGTTATACTGTGACAGTGGTTGGAGGAAAGATGGGGGTATATCTGTGCCTATATATTATACAGTTACATTATGTGCATATATGATATGGGGGTTACACTGTGACAGTGGTTGGGGGGAAAGATGGGGGTATATCTGTGTCTATATATTATACAGTTACATTATGTGCATATATGATATGGGGGTTACACTGTGACAGTGGTTGGGGAAAAGATGGGGGTATATCTGTGCCTATATATTATACAGTTACATTATGTGCATATATGATATGGGGGGTTACACTGTGACAGTGGTTGGAGGAAAGATGGGGGTATATCTGTGCCTATATATTATACAGTTACATTATGTGCATATATGATATGGGGGTTACACTGTGACAGTGGTTGGGGGAAAGATGGGGGTATATCTGTGTCTATATATTATACAGTTACATTATGTGCATATATGATATGGGGGTACGCCTAGTAAACTGGTTTGCAGTATGTCAACAAGCTCATATGAATACACAGAATTATGTAAATAAAGCACCCCAGCCTGAAACTCCTAAACTATGGACATATTTAAGCATATAAAGGTTTAAAGCAAAGTAAGTTGTGTGGTTACTGTTTCTAAGTAGAGCATGGGCCAGTGGCCTTGGGTAGGATGACCTACTCGTGGATGTCTCTTGTCTGCTGCCAATTTCCAGTTATTTGCCTCCTCCTTCTGACTTTCAAATGGGGGTCACTGACCCCATCTAAAAAACATGTAATGCTACCCATGTATTGTTATTGCTACTTTTTATTACTTTTTTTTTTTTATTACTCCTCTTTCTATTCAGGCCCTCTTCTATTAATATTCCAATCTCAATAAACTCAATGCATGGTTGCTAGGGTAATAATAAAGAAAATTTTCAATTGGGCTTCATTATTAATTTTTTTTATAGATTTGAATTATTTGCCTTCTACTGACTCTTTCCAGCATTCAAATGGGAGTCACTGACCCCATATTAAAAACAAATGCTAGGGTAATTTTGGCCCTAGCAACCAGATTCAGACTGGAGTGTTGCTTAATAAAAAGCTAAATAACTCAAAAACCACAAATAACAAAAAATTAAAAGCAATTACAAATGGTCTCACTGTTCTCTACATCATACTAACTACATATGTAACTACTTGCCGGCAGACCCTGGTGTAGGATGGGGTACCCTAGCCCCCCTGTGGGGCCCTCCCCCCAGGAATCATGTGAGTTGTAAAATCTCCCCCTGCCCAGCCTCCTGTGATAACCGTTGTCAGGCTCGGGTGGGCCCCAAGGAGATGTGGGCCCTGCAGCCCTGGTAGTTACGTCACTGTAATTAATTAAGTAAGCTCTTGAAATGTCATTTACTCGACCTCCTTACTGGACGAGTTAGATGTGCCTCCAAAAACATTGACTTGATACATTAATCTTCTATAAACAGTATATTCTTTACTTTTCTACAGTACAGTGTACAGTATGAGGGTATAGCTTATTGTGTGCCCAGAACATTCCTTCTCTGTATATTTGTATTTATACATATGGGAAGGAGGTGCCATATTGTTTCCCTTAGACAGTACAGTATGAGGGTATGGCTTATTGTGTGCCCAGAACATTCCTTCTCTGTATATTTGTATTTATACATATGGAAAGGAGGTGCCATATTGTTTCCCTTAGACAGTACAGTATGAGGGTATAGCTTATTGTGTGCCCAGGACATTCATTCTCTGAATATTTGTATTTATACATATGGGAAGGAGGTGCCATATTGTTTCCCTTAGACAGTACAGTATGAGGGTATGGCTTATTGTGTGCCCAGAACATTCCTTCTCTGTATATTTGTATTTATACATATGGGAAGGAGGTGCCATATTGTTTCCCTTAGACAGTACAGTATGAGGGTATGGCTTATTGTGTGCCCAGAACATTCCTTCTCTGTATATTTGTATTTATACATATGGGAAGGAGGTGCCATATTGTTTCCCTTAGACAGTACAGTATGAGGGTATGGCTTATTGTGTGCCCAGAACATTCCTTCTCTGTATATTTGTATTTATACATATGGGAAGGAGGTGCCATATTGTTTCCCTTAGACAGTACAGTATGAGGGTATGGCTTATTGTGTGCCCAGAACATTCCTTCTCTGTATATTTGTATTTATACATATGGGAAGGAGGTGACATATTGTTTCCCTTAGACAGTACAGTGTGAAGGTATAGCTTATTGTGTGCCCAGAACATTCCTTCTCTGTATATTTGTATTTATACATATGGGAAGAAGGTGCCATATTGGTTCCCTTATGCTTATTGTATGCCCTAGTGCTTATAAAGAGGTGATATGAGGGAGCTATATCAGCTATATCAAAAAGACACACATCCATCAAGTTCAACCTAATAAGTAAGGAAACCCCCAATTTGAGAGGGAAAAATTCCTTCCTGACTCCGAGATGTCAATTAGACCAGTCCCTGAATCAACCTGTACTATGAGCTATTTTCCATAACTCTCTTTTTTCTCCCTTGTTAAAAATCCATCCAATGTCCTGTTTAAACACCGTTTTTAGAAGGATCCACATTAAGTGACTCACATTTATTTAATGATCATACTTGTGCATCCACAATGGAATTGCATATTGATCCAGCATCCACAAGGGCACAGGACCAAAAAGTTGGTATGCAGTGACTGCGAATAAAATAATATTTATCTAACAATAAGGTATGTGGATTTCTCTACTGAAAATAAGTATAAATAAAGGATTAACTTTTTCACAATAAATCCTGGTGTGCAGCAGTATTTTTCTAGAGTATATATATATATTTTATCTAGGGATGCACCGAATCTACTTTTTTGGATTCGGCCGAACCCCTGAATCCTTTGCAAAAGATTCGGCCGAATACCGAACCGAATCCGAACCCTAATTTGCATTTGCAAATTAGGGATGGGAAGGGGAAAACATTTTTTACTTCCTTGTTTTGTGACAAAAAGTCACGTGATTTCCCTCCCCGCCCCTAATTTACATATGCAAATTAGGATTCGGATTCGGTTCGGCCGGGCAGAAGGATTCGGCCGAATCCTGCTGAAAAAGGCCGAATCCTGGCCGAATCCCGAACCGAATCCTGGATTCGGTGCATCCCTAATTTTATCCAGCACTCACAGTATTTGTACAAAAAGTGATCAGTGTTTCAGTCTACATCACAAACCTTTATCATAATATTAATAATATCTATATATATATATATTTATTATTGTCCTGTAAATGTAATAAACTGAAATGATTAATGTGGGAATACTAAGAGCCCCCTGACATCTCCAAGTCATAGTTCTGCTGTCAGCTCTTTTTTTGTACCTTGTGACCTTCCTTAAACTTTCTGAGCCAACATGGCTTTAAAACCAAACAAGTTCCAAATATTTGGCCCCTCTAAAGTCCAAGGAAAATTGCTGGAGTTTAACCCTTGCTGGGATGAGAGGCAAGCGCACAAGGGCGTAACTACAGAGGAAGCAGACCCTGTGGCTGCAGGGGGGCCCACGAGGTGTAAGGGGCCCCATGAGGCCCAAATAAAGAGCGATTTCAACATATATTGGTAAAACAGCACCATCTCTGATTATGTTGGGGGCCCCAAAATGAATTTGCTGTGGGGCCCAGTAACATCTAGTTACTCCACTGCAAGCGCAAAACTCAGTGACACACCTGGGGAATAAATCATTGGCACATCTCTGTGTGTCTGACCTGTCAACTCACCTGTTTGATCTGCTTCTCACCTGCTGTGACCTCCACTTCAACCCCCCCCCATTGTATTTAGAGGGTCTGGGTGGGGAGAGACAACAGCACAAGCTGCTGCAGAATAAAGGGCAAGTCAGTGACACTTGCTGATACATATGTAATTCCTGAGATTGCACGTGTATAATGCAGTAAGTGGGGGGAGGTTGTTTTGTTTCACCTGCTGAGAAACCCACCGTGCAAAGGACATACATTATGTTTATTGCATTACTGCCCCAGACCCCACCACAAACACTCGGAGCATTAGGTTAAAGTCACATGGAGCATATTCACTATTGCTGTATTTTAGCTGGTGTGACAATGCCAGAGACCACCAATTGCTCCTCCCATTCTATTAAATAGGAAACACTACCATTCTATTGCTGCCTATACAGTATTTCAGTGAGCTTTCTGGGCTGAAAAGTGCTAATACTAGTGGGGTCATGTGTTTCCCATACAAGTAAATAGGAGATGTAGGTGGTGACAGTTTAGGACTGAAATATACCCTGGGTGCTGTAGCAACAATGGTCCCCATTGTAAGCAGCAGTCCTGTCCTGCTTTTTGGCTGAGATTCTAGCTATCTGTATAACAGAGCATTCTGTCCCAGTGGCTGCACAGATCCTATCTGATCCCCATTGTAAGCAGCAGTGCTGTCCTGCTTTATGGCTGAGATTCAAGCTATCTAAGAGCATTCTGTCCCAGTGGCTGCACAGATCCTATCTGATCCCCATTGTAAGCAGCAGTGCTGTCCTGCTTTATGGCTGAGATTCAAGCTATCTAAGAGCATTCTGTCCCAGTGGCTGCACAGATCCTATCTGATCCCCATTGTAAGCAGCAGTCCTGTCCTGCTTTATGGCTGAGATTCTAGCTATCTGTATAACAGAGCATTCTGTCTCAGTGGCTGCACAGATCCTATCTGATCCCCATTGTAAGCAGTATCTGTTTATTCCTTTATCTTGATTTTGACTCAAAACAATGTAGCAAAAGTCTATTCATCTCTCGGTCTATTAATCACCTGGCTTCTGCTATCTTGTTTCAGGAGCCAGAACCAGCAGTGCTGCAGAGAAAGTAAAAAGCAAGATAGATACAGGTTTCAATAGTAGTTATTGTTACAAGCAATGTTAAAATCAGTGAGAATGTGTAATGAAAGTTAATCAGCATTACATTTTTGTTCACTAGGCAAAATGTAATTTTTTGGTGTACAATTATTATGTGAAAGTGAGAGAAATGCTTTCCAGCACTCACTATAAATGCATTCAAATGAAGCTGGGGTTTTGCAGTATTACAGTATGGGTACATGGTTCAGTGTATAGCAGCAGAGAAACAGAGGCCAGTTTAGCTTTATAGCACAGGAGGAAATTTAGTAAGTGCTACTGTATGTTTGGCTGCCTAGAAATAGGGCAAGAAGCCTATTATATTCCCATAGGAATGCAAAAACTTTTAAGGTGTTGATCCCCTGTACAAAGGACACTGTTCCCAATTTTTAGACAGCATGAACACTGGTTAACTCCCTATGCAAGCATAAAAGTACCTATAGCTTAATACTATACAGCTTAATTGTAAGCCAAGCTACTGTTCTTTGCTATCAGGCATATATACAAACTTTATTTGTTGAGCAGAGAATGACACTGGGCTGCCTATACCCTTATCATTCCCTTCTCCTGTGACAAATATGTATTTATTATATTAACCTAACCCCTGCAGTGGCTGTCGAATAGCGACCTCAGTAATAAATCGCCTTGCAGAATTGCTGCTTTAGTTCATATATATATATATATATATATCTATATATATATATATATATAGATATATATATATATCTATAGATATATATATAAAGATATAGATATAGATAGATATATATAGATATATATATGTATATATATATATAAAGTAAAGCAGAACTTCTGAACAACACAATTCAAAAAATAATATTTTTTATGGTGGTATGGACCTTGCAGAGCCCCTCTGGTTCCACTTAAAATTGTAAATTAACGAAATGTATCTTTAACCATAATATAAACATTATATCAAGTAAATAAAATATCTAATCTCTGGTAATCTAAGTAGTGCACAAATTGCACTGGAAACAATAGAAATACTATATATTTTCGTTTCATATTTTGTTTGTATTCGTTCTGGGACATTCATTGCAGGCATTTTCTAGCTTTAAACTAAATAAATTCAATCGAATTTACCATAAGCGGAGATGCAACGCTGCCTGGGCTGTTTGCATCATGTCCAGTAATTGAAAGAAATTGTGCCAGTCAATATTTTGTATTTTAAAATGATTTATTATTATAGAGTGACACGGATGCGACATTGATCATTTCTAATTGTTTGCCGAAGAACTAAACGAAAAAAAATCGCAGAAACATAAATTGACTGCTGTGTAGCTAAAAATTCCCATTAGTAGAAAATGCGCTGCTATAGAATTGTTTTTACGCACCGGTGCTGTTCTGTAGGGCTACTGTACTACTGACCCTCTCCCCTAGGAAAGAATAATACAGAGACATAGGCTGGGATCAGCCACAAATCACAATGGAGGAGATTAGCGCAGTCTTCTGTGGGAGCCAAACTGTCTGCTCCATATCTTTCTGTACATTACACCCCCCTCCCGGGAAATGCTTGCCTAAATGTCTGCAGATCCCAAAAATAATGAATGGAACCTGGAATCATGAACAAGAATAAGCAATAAGTGCACTTTCGGATTAAAACGAAATATATAACGAACTATCATCATTTCTGTTGTAGTGAGGATCTTCCAAGGACTCAAATGGAAAAAAATGGTTCAAACAGCCAAATATTGGCACTACCAAGTGAAAAAAATATTAATTAATTGGTATAGTAAAGCGTGAAAAAATATTCATAGTTCACCCCAGTCTATGGGTGCATGTAAACATAACCAAAACAAAAAATATGCGACTATTTTTTTTTTTTTTTTAAACAATAAACCAAAAAGTGGTTTAAAAGTTCAAATCCATTCATTAAAACAATACAGGAGATGGCCTATTGGGGCACTTACTCATAGGCTACTATCAACATTTCTGACTGTAGTGAGGATCTTCCAAGGACTGAGCTGTCCATGATGTTGATATAATTTGGTGAGAATTGTGTCCAGCGGCCAACTACCAACTCAGAGCCCATAGTATCCTACTTTAGGGGTAGTAGAACAATCAGTGGGAGAAGTTTGGAGCAGGCCTTGGGAGTTGAGGACTATTCCAAATGCCAATTTAGAGTCCATATTATCCTACTTAGGGGTAGTAGAACAATCAGTGGGAGAAGTTTGGGATAGGCCTTGGGAGTTGAGGACTATTGTAGTACAAAAACACAGAAGCCGCCTCCTATTTCTCTAGTTTTTTTGGGGGGGAGTGGGACAGCAGCACCTACTTTGGCCATCAGATCGCCTATATGTTGGTGCAACTGTCTGGTACAGGGACAGAAAGCGACAGAACAGGATTGGCGCAAAGAAGCAAAAACCTGCGAACTATTCTTGCGTTTCTGTAGCGTATTGGCAAGTTTTAAAATGAAAGACTGGAACGCTGAAATAATCACATTTTTACAAAGTTAGATGAGTGCTTATGCACAAATGATAGACATACATTATATACACACATTATATACACACATCTCGTATTTGTATAAGGAACAATGTAACATGAATTCGTTCTCATTTGTCGCCGGGTCCGTGTGACTATTCGCAGACGGATACAAAGTCATTGAATGAATATCACCTAATACAATGTCCTGAATGAATGAATATCACATATGAGAATAAGTCGCAGCTGATACAGTCGGTGCAACATGTGAGTGCGGCCAATGTGATGCGAGTGTGTTTGAGGCCGACAATTCGATGCATAATTACATCTCTCGGCAAAGACAAAATGCAGACAACACAAATTGTTTTGGAAATTGAACTTCCCTTTAACCAGACGTTTCGATGTAAATATAAGCTTCTTATTAAACGTGTATCCAGTGAGATGTAGGGGAGTTCTAGATTATAGAATAAATATTCGCTTATCTATCCGGTAAATCAAAAAATAGTTTTTCTACGTTTCATCAAATGTATCCTTAATGAATTGCATTATATCCCCAAGCCTCTACTTTACAATACACACTCCCTATTGCCATCATGATATTATTATTATTATGAGTAGAATAATGAGTAACATTATAAGCTGGTTGTATGAAGTATTGTCCTGTCTGTCTCCTCCTGCTCCACTAAGTGCAGAGGGGCAATTTCTATGGGGTTTAAATATTATGATCTCCCTTTGACATTAGCAAAATATCCAAGGGGGCGAGATTAGTGCTTAGTCTTCAAACCAGAAGTAAATATCCAGACCCGATGGTAGCAGATGGATTTATAAGTAGGAATAACTTTATTTCAGATGATAAATCCCAATTCTACTACAGCAGATACACACATGAATATAAACGTTATATTGTGGAGTAGATGGGAACCCCTATATCTTGCCTTATAACCTTCCCCCCCCCCCCCAGTCTGTGTATCTCTGGCATGAGGAGTGTGTGTAATTCAAGATTGTAGACATTACACATTTACCTTTGTGGAGTTATTCTATCACTTATCAGGTCACACTATGTGCGTGTTGGGTTCTGGATCTGCTGTCACTGACACCTACATTTTATATATATATATATATATATATATATATATATATATATAGATAGATAGATAGATATTATATATTCGTTTGTGCTTTGATAAAACCAGATACTGGAACCCACCGGGTGCTCCTTACTACTGAGATACATGGATGACAAAATAGCCCCTTATAAAGATAGCTAGAATCTCAGCCATAAAGCAGGACAGGATTGCTGCTCACAATGGGGATCAGATAGGATCTGTGCAGCCACTGGGACAGAATGCTCTGTTATACAGATAGCTAGAATCTCAGCCATAAAGCAGGGCGGGACTGTTGCTTACAATGGGGATCAGATAGGATCTGTGCAGCCACTGGGACAGAATGTTCTGTTATACAGATAGCTAGAATCTCAGCCATAAAGCAGGATAGGACTGCTGCTTACAAAGGGGATTATATATTATCTGTGCAGCCACTGGGACAGAATGCTCTGTTATACAGATACCTAGAATCTCAGCCATAAAGTAAAGTTGCTTACAGTGGGTATGAGACAGGATCTATTCTGTTACACATACAGTACCTATTAAAGCACAAAAGTGACTCTACAGTGGCCTGAATGAGCCTCCAGCGCAGGAGAAAGGGGTTGTTCACCTTTGTATCACACCTTTGAGAGTGATTTCAACAACCTGGCTGCTAGGGTTCAAATTACCCTAGCAACAATGCACTGATTTGAATAAGAGACTGTAATATGTATAGGGGAGGGCCTGAATAGAAAGGGAATCATCAAAAGCAGCAATCACAATAATACATTTGTTGCCTTACAGAGCATTTGATTTTAGATGGGGTCGGCAACTCCCCATTGGAAAGCTGGAAAGAGTCAGAAGAAGAAGGCAAACGATTAAAAAAATAATATTGATTATATATATATATATATATATATATATATATATATATATATATATATATATATATAAGATTCTATAGTTAATATATTACAATCTGTACAATAACAACGGGAGAGAGTCTGGGATGGGTTTAGGCGCTGATTAGACTGATTTGCTTATAAATCACATTGATCTATTATCTATTGCAAAGCCATATTTTCAGTACAACGTTTCGATCACATTGCAGTCATTTACTTTACAGGGATATAGTGCTAATGACACCCTAGTACTGAATACAATGTGTGTTACTCGGAGTTATTCCATTGCACTGGGTTCAGCGATACCTTCTTTAGAATTCCCTAATTGGATCACAGAGTTATCGGGCCAATCATTAAACATGTTCGATGGGTTTCTACACAAGATTAAATACAGAATAATAATCCCTTTCGATATACCATTAATTCAATTAGCCAAGGTTAAAGGATTGGGGCGCGTATTAATTGTATTTACCAAGTTAATTGATCATTTAAACCAGTAATGAAGTCGTGTGACCTCGATAGACATTGAAATGAGTCTAAAGTAATTAAGGACAATGTATCAAATCCAATCACTGGGGACGTCTCACACTTAACCCCTTGTCTGCCAGGTAAGGTGAAGAAAACAGACCGACGCTGAAATCTTGTTGCTTTGAACTACTGAAAAATCCCTCAAATTACTTTGAACAAACCACTTGATCTGTATCGGATAGAAATCTCCTGTTGGAATAGTAACCAAGCCAAATACAGTTTTTTTGGATCCAATTTTCGAAATACAAACATTGCACAAACTGTGTGTCAGGGAGAGGTTTCTGCAACACCCATTTAATGTGCTCATTAGTATTATGTACAGACATGATATCATGCACATACTCCTGTGTTTTTTAACTATACAAGTCTGTCTAATAGTGGTGGTTCACCTTTAAGTTACCTTTTAGTATTTTATACAGTGACCAATTATAAGAAACTTTTCAGTTCTTTATTTTTTATAGTTTTTGAATTAGTTGCTGCCTTCTTCTTACAAGTCTATCTAATTCAGTGGTTCATCTTTTAGTTAACTTTTAGCTTTAGTATTATTACTTGAATCGTTTTTGAATTATCTGCTGCCTTCTTCCGACTCTTTTCAGCTTTTAAATGGGGGGTCACTGACCCCATCTAAAAATGCTAGGGTAATTTAGACCCTAGCAATCAGATTGCTGAAATTGCAAACTGGGGAGCTGCTGAATAAAAAGCGAAATAACTCAAAAACCACAAATAAAAAATGAAAGCCTATTGCAAATGGTCTCAGAATATCACTCTCTACATCATACCAAAAGTTAATGTAAATGTGAAGAACCCCTTTAACCCTGCTGAGTATATACATATACACCCTATATAATATATAGACCCTATGTAATGTAATATATATATATATATATATATATGTAGTTTGCTTCTAATCACATACTATATACATATACAGCCTATGTAATATATTTACCTTATGTAATATATATAAACATGTAGTTTGATAATATATACATATACACCCTATGTAATATATTTACCCTATGTAATATATATAAACATGTAGTTTGTTTCTAATCACATAATATATACATATAAACCCTATGTAATATATTTACCCTATGTAATATATATAAACATGTAGTTTGCTTCTAATCACATAATATATACATATACAGCCTATGTAATATATTTACCCTATGTAATATATATAAACATGTAGTTTGCTTCTATTCACATAATAAACACGATATTCGCATAACTTCAGGCAGCTCTATTTTCGCCAGTATCCCATGTGTATATGTAACAAGTGTTGGGTTTATATGCAGTGCATTATGTGTCCGATATGAAACCTGCTTGCTGTGTACATATTGTATGGCAGGGCTGGACTGAGAGTCAAAATAGGCCCTGGCATTTCAGGTACAAAGAGGCCCAATCAGCCTACACAGAGGCCCAAACTGACCCCACCAGCCCACTAAATAATGACTTTCTATGGCACTTTATAGCAGCCCCTCTGGCATTTGCCAGAACCCACAGATTGCCAGTCCGGGCCTGTTGTATGGCCAGTGCTTATCTGCTATGTGCAGTTCGTGTATATGTCTTTGCCTACATTATACACTTATTACACCACACCTTTAGCAGTGGAAATACAATCTCAGACACACAGTTGAACTTGGATCCCAGCAGGGAGGGACAGTTGTAAGTTGTAGATTCCCCTGCGCCTTTAGTTGCAGTACAATCCATTTCTGTTCTGCTGCAGTCGATCTGCTCTTCTTTACATAAACGACTCGCACGATTTAACAGGCGATACTCGCCACTTGGCTACCAACCCCACCCCCACCCTGTAGGTGCCAGGCGCCTGTCGGACTGAGTCGCTGCGGTCTGCTGTGCGCCCATTGCTGTGGTGCAGTCGCCAAGTCGCCGCTCCTTGCTGCACAGTCGCCAATCCGCTCTCACAGGCGTCACGTGACCCTGCCCATACAATTGCCAGCAGCGGGCCCTTGCAGTTATTTCCAAAAGAGAGTGCTCAGTCGCAGGATCTTACTCCGACAGTGTTGGATCAAGCCCCTCCAAAGGATTCCCAGCAGGAGCCACGGTGAGTGAGCGGCTAAATGTGACTTTCCCGAGTGCCTCTTCCTTATCTGCAAGATAGAGACGCCGAGATGGGCCAGGCTGACCCGGGATGGGCTCACTCCTTATCTCCACACTCATGTTTGCCTTTCATCCACACGATTTATACCCAGCCTTATCATGGGACCCTGAGCCCTTATTAGACGGTATCACAATCGGCATCCAGAGAGATAACGGGACCCCCCCCCCCCCTTCCCTGGGAAGCAGCTCTTCCGTGCGCCTTTGCGCATTTCTCTTGGCTCCAAATGCAAACAGCAAAGAGCTCAGAATTTTAGTATGAGGCGGGTACCGGGGATTATTACTGCCCTACATACGTGAAGGGGCAGTTTACTGAGGCAATAACAGTTTATTCTTCCACCACATCACTATGGAACCACTTCCAGAAGTTCCAGAGAACTGTCTGTGCGGAATCTCTCCATAACTGGCTGAGATTATTCCCATAGGAAACTGAGACTCCCCGCAATAATATCATAATTTTATTCTATTTGGTCGACTTTTTTTAAGAAAATATTTGTAGAATAGAGTAAACCAGGACTAGTCAGATGGCATATTTTATATATATATATAACACAGAGATTAAAAGCAGTTTCTGGAGACCATGGGATTGGGTGGGTTTAAACAGAATCTGGAATTGCCAGGATTCACGGGATTTAGTGGCGTTTATAATCAGAATAATGACAGCCGCTAGCGATTCTTCCTATTGGTGTATATGGAATAACCACTTTTCCCAGATTTTAATTCATTATGAGACTATCAAATGGTCTGGTTCCCAAACTGAATTGGAATTGCAGGAGTATAATGGAATGGGCCAATATATCACCAGGGTATAGACCTGAAATTTCCAGGTGTAATAGAGAAATATCGGAGTATAATTTCAGCAGAGGATTAATTGATTTGGAATGATTGTGTTCTTGCATCAGTAGAGGGTCACCATGTCAGTGGTTATAGGTAAGGGGAGAGTCCATGCATGGACTCAATTCTTATTTAATAAAATAGAACGAAAACGTTTCTAAGATTTATGGGATATTGAAATATCCCTGGATGCTATGGGAGTATTTTTCTTTTGTGCAGTTCCAGTACCGAACTTTAATTCTGTGGGATATTATTGACGTTGAGTGGAACTGTAGAGTTTTTTTTAGTTTTATGGTATTGGAGGATTTATATTATTTTATGGGACGGAGATAATTCCCAGTACTGGATGCAATTCTATTGGCTTGTAATACCCAGTACTAAATATAATTCTATTGGCTAGTAATATCTAGAACTGAATATAATTATATTGGCTAGTAATACCCAGCGCTGAATATAATTCTATTGGCTAGTAATACCCAGTACTGAATATAATTTTGTTGGCTAGTAATACCCAGTACTAAATATAATTCTATTGGCTAGTAATACCCAGTACTGAATATAATTTTGTTGGCTAGTAATACCCAGTACTAAATATAATTCTATTGGCTAGTAATTCCCAGTACTAAATACAAATCTATTGGCTAGTAATACCCAGTACTGAATATAATTTTGTTGGCTAGTAATACCCAGTACTAAATATAATTCTATTGGCTAGTAATACCCAGTACTGAATATAATTTTGTTGGCTAGTAATACCCAGTACTAAATATAATTCTATTGGCTAGTAATTCCCAGTACTAAATACAAATCTATTGGCTAGTAATACCCAGTACTAAATACAAATCTATTGGCTAGTAATACCCAGTACTGAATATAATTCTATGAGATTGTAATGATTAGCACTGAATATAATTCTATTGGCTAGTAATTCCCAGTGCTAAATGCAAATCTGAGTTTATATTATACTGAATATAGTTCTATAGGCTACTAAAACCTTGTACTGAGTATAAATATATAAGGTAGTCATTTCTATTAATGTATGGGATATAAATTGCCAGTACTGCATGTAACTCAATGGGCTAGTAATACCCAGTACTTAATATTATTATATTGCCTAGTAATTCCCAGTACTGAATACAATTCTATTGGCTAGTAATTCACAGTACTGAATATAATTCTATGAGATAGTAATACCCAGTACTGAATATAAATCTGAGATAGTAATTCCCAGTACTGAATATAATTCTGGGTTTGTATTATACTGAATATAGTTCTATAGGCTACTAATACCTTGTACTGAGTATAAATATAAGAGGTAGTAATTTCTAGTAATGGATGGGATAGTAATTGCCAGTACTGCATGTAACTCAATGGGCTAGTAATTCCCAGTAGTGACTATTATTGTATAGGACAGTAATATCCAGTACTGAATAGATCTGTATGTGTTAATGAGGATTCACTTTGTTTATCATAACTCTATGAAATAATGAGAATTCCTAGGATTTATGGATACTATGTGGAATATGCTGCTATGAGTGGAGAGCGAGTGAGAATTCCCAGGATTTCTTGATGTGTTTCTCAGGTGCCTGAGTCCCAGACTAAAGAGTTTGGCCCCTGCAGTGTTGCCCCTCCCCCAGGGCTGTGTCCCTCTCACATTAACCCTTGTTCTGTTCCCACAGCTCAGCCAATCTCTCGTCAGAGTCACTGGTAGGAAGGCTCAGCAGGAGCTGTGAGGTTTGAAGCAGAGGATCATGTACCCCAGCCTGGCCCTCACTGCCAACCATGCCCAGCCGGCCTACTCCCATGACACCCCAAACTTCCTGCACTCCACGGGCAGCCCCCCGGTCTACGTGCCCACCAGCAGGATGCCAGCCATGCTCCAGTCTCTGCCCTACCTTCAGACCTGCGACACAGCCCACCAGGGACACCATCTGGCCAACCACCCAGGATGGGCACAGACTGCCAACGAGAGCCACGCGTTCAATGCCAGTAGCCCCCACACACCCAGTGGATTCTCTTACTCGCACAGCCCCCCAGTGGGCAACAGCAGTGCCAGGGACGGTGGCTACCAGAGTCCCCTGATCATGGGTGGCAGTGCCAGGGACCAGTATGGAAATACACTGGTGAGAACTGGCTCTTACCCCAGCCCTTACTCCTATGTGGGCGCGGATATGCCCCCTTCTTGGGCAACTGGACACTTTGAGGGGAGCATGTTGCACAGTCTGCAGGGGAGACAGCCCTTACCGGGGAGGATATCCAGCCTGGGTGAGTACATTGGGCCACACTGTGAACAGCTTGAGAGGGGGGATCATAATTATTCTTTAAATGGGTTGTTCACCTCTGAAATTTTATTATGATGTAGAGAGTGACATTCTGAGACAATTTGCAATTGGTTTTCATTTTTTATTTTTTGTGGTTTCTGAGTTATTTCATTTTCTGTTCTGCAGCTCTCCAGTTTGCAATGTCTACAACTTGGTTGCTAGGGTCCAAATTACCCTAGCAACCATGCACTGATTTGAATAAGAGACTGAAATATGAATAGCAGTGAGGTCTGATTAGCAAGATGAGTAATAAAAAAAGTAGCAATAACTATAAGTTTGTAGTCAGCAACCCCCATTGGAAAGCTGGAAAGAATGAGAAGGAGAAGGCAAATAATTAAAATATATATATATAGAAAACAAATAATGAAGACCAATCGATACATTTCCTGGAATTGGCCATATATATAGCATACTATAAACATTAATTTAAAGTGATACTGACACTGAAAAATATTAATCTACATTACAAGTTACCTATAGGGTCATATTTTTTCACTGATAAATCTGCTTTTGTAAGTAATTGTTAGTTGAAGTTCCTAGACCTGACTGATTTGCCAACCTGACTGTCCCATCTCAGCCTGTCAGTTAGAGTTTCTAATGCCGCACAAAAATCCATACAGTCCTATACCTTTATTCTGTAGCTCTACCACTCTATACCCAGCACTGTACCTCTATACAATACACTCATGGGATCTAAAGTAATACAATTCACTAATTGACAAGGTTACCCTTTAATACAGGACCCCAAGGGTCTCTCTCGTGTTCTGTGAATAAATGAAACCCCCATATTCCCACTTCTTTTTCCATGTGATCAGAGTTTACTGGTACTTATGACTATGTATAAACTACCCCACATAACCCAACTCCTATATACACTAATGCACACACCAAAGAACCCCTCAGCTTCTGTACATTCTCTGTTATTAAAGTTATACAGCATTCTGCTCTAATGTACACACTATTCATATTATATAGGAAATCTAATAGACGTAAACAGTCACTGATCAAATGTACACACTATATCTACACAAACTGACCTTATGTACACACACTATTAATGTTATACAGGAGACTGACCTAATGCACACACTGTATATTGTATATATTGCACACAATATTCATTTTACCCACTATTAATGCTATACACAAAACTGTGTTTTATATATATATATATATATATATATATATATATATATATATATTACACACAATATTCATTTTACCCACTATTAATGCTATACACGAAACTGTGTTATATATATATTACACACAATATTCATTTTACCCACTATTTATGCTATACACAAAACTGTATATTATATATATATATATATATATATATATATATTGGACTAATGAACACAGTTATATAGGAAACTGACTGTACACAATAATGTACAGACACTGATATAATGTATATGCTATATTATTATGCAGAATGCTGAACTAGTTATAGTATGTGTTATGTAGGATATTACAGCACACATAGAAAACATGTATATATTGGGATATTAATTTCTACAGGGACTGTCAAAAAGGGCCCATGATTTTTGGGATAAAGCCCCCAGTTCACAAGGGTATAATCATTCAAAACAAGTTATCCCAAAACTCTTATCTTATATTAAAAAAATAGCCTTTATTCAAAAATCATGTTAAAAAGATGGTGGTCTGTATACCTATCTTTTTAACATGATTTTTGAAAGAAAAAAAAAAGCCTATTATTTAATATAAGATAGAGTTTTGGGATAACTTGTTTTGAATCATTACAGTACACATACTATTATTATTATTATTATTATTAACATTATACAGGAAAATGTAGCTAATATATATACTGTATTCATGTTCTATAAGGAATTGATGTCATGTACACAATTATACATGAAACTAATTTAACGTAAAAACATGAACTATATTAATATTAGACAATAGACTAAATTATGACTTCGAACACTGATCTGGTGAATATTATCCAGAGATTATGATCTGAATCCTCCCTTTTTGTGAAGCTCATATTTAAAACTCCATTGTTCGCAGAGAGGCTGCAATTTAGTCGGAACGATTATTATGCGGTACGTACCCGTGAGGTCGTTGATACTGAGACAGAAATAATGTGTAAAGTTATGGCAAATAGTAAGATGCCTGGGCAGCTTTATGGTGAGCGACATTATCGTTAGAAAATTACTAATATTTATATAGAAGGCTCACATTGAAATGGCTAATGTGCGGCACGCGTTGTGATACCGTTTCAGACATGGATCGTGTTTATTTTTTTTGAACTCTTTAAACGTTTACCCTGAACTCTGGAAAAACTCCCATATTTTTGTCTTAAAATAAAAAGCCCGTCCACAGTGAGTGTTGTAATAATCAGAGGCTTATGTTCCACATTCAACTCTGAGCCCATTTCAGCCTCGGACACCGTTTTTACCGGCGCGTGAACTGGTTTTAGAGCAGCGTTTTATTAAAGTCGCGCACAAAGTCGTATAAAATCGCACGCGCAGGATAAGTGAGAAGGAATTCCTTTTGCACAAGCGCTTGTTACATTGTAGTGACCCTTATTTAGCCTTTACACTGAGAAATATTTGTCAGTATTCTATACACGCATTTAAATTTAGTGGGAACACACGAAACAGTTTCATTCTAGAGAGGAAGCTGCAGCCTAATAATGGAACAATGTTGCTATTTCTCTCCAATGATAGAATTCCTCTGCCTAGAAACCTATGTTTTGTATTTAAACGGGTTGTTCACCCTCAAACAACTACTTGTTTTCAGATAGATCAACAGAAATAAGGACTTTTTCTAATCACTTTCTATTTGTGACCGTTTTTCTAATATTGTAACTTTTCACCTTCTAAAGCAGCTCTGGGGGGGGTCGCCGACCCTCAAAACTGTTCTAAATTGATACATTTAATGGATACATTTCTTATCTTTATTCCAGATGAGCAGAATCTCTGGATTAGGCAGCTGTTAGAATTGATACAATAGTTGCTAATAGTCCAGAGATGCTGCTGAGAAATGGATCAACTAAATGTTGCAAAATTGTAACAGTTTAGGGTTGTGACACCCTGGCAGATTCGGGGAGATTTATTCGCCTGGAGACTAATCGCCTCTTCGTGGGCGACAATCTCCCCGAACTGTCTTCCCGTCCGCTATCATGAAAAGTCGCCTGTGCTAAAGCACACGCGGCCATTCATTTTCCGAAGTCGCCTCACGAGAAAAGAAGAGGCGATTAGTTGCCAGGCGACTAAATCTCCCTGAATCTTCCCGTGTGTCTCAACCCTTAGGGTAAGGAGATACCTGGAGATTCACCGCACTTTGATTTGCAAAGTCGCCCGAAGTTCCCTCATGAGTAGACTTCGGGCGACTTCAGAAATAGAAGCGCCGCAAGTGCATTGGCGCAGGCGTTTTTTACATTGAAGCAGGCAGAAGACACGGGGGAACAGTTCTGGGAGATTAGTCGCCCCAAAGTAGAGGCGATTAGTCGCTGGGTGACTAAATCTCCCCAAATCTCCAGGTGTGACCTTACCCCGAATTAATGAGCTGCCAGACTGAAACACCAGAGACACGAACATTCAACTTTAAACTTAGATTTTGGAAAAACAATTAAAAATGGAAAGTAATTAAAAAAAAAAAAGTCTTTATTTCTGAGAAACAATCTAAAAACAACTGAATTGGAAAAAGTGTGTAGAAGGTGAACAAACACGGATAATAACGCCATAATAACAAGAATGCTATGGAAGTCACATAGGGGTTAATAGCGCTGATCTGCTGCTCTATCATTCTATACAATAACCTTTGCTACAAAAAGCTCCTCCGAGTTCCTGAAACCTTGAATCACCGGCTTCCTGGAAATATTGCACAAACTGCCACATATTGCCGGAGAGATTCCCAATGGCAGAGTTTATTGCTGAGGACACTGGGTAGAACCGCAGGTCGGCCTCTCTGGTGTAAACAATAGAAATACCAAGTCTTCCTTTCTTTTTTTTGATGTATAAAGTGGTTTTATGGGGCAGGTCACTTGCGGTGAAGAGAATGGGAGAGGGGGGAAATAAACACACATTTCTAATAGTTTCTGTGTCTATTTAGTTTGAGTGTAAAATATATGCAGTATAATGGGTGTCTTTGCACCGTTGATCACACTTTATAAAGTGGAGACATTAGAGAGCTGGGCAGATCTATAACTGACAGTTTTCTCAGTGCCGGCTGCCTCTAGCTGTGCTGTTCCATACCCCGCTGGGTTTGACAGGTAGAGATAAGGGGGAAAACTACAAGTCAGCTTATCAGAAAGTGATCTCTCCTAGGGAGTAATTGACCCTAAATATTACTGATGTCAAAGCAATCAGCCCGTGGCTCAAGGCTGCTCTAGGGCAAGTAGCCACAGTCCGCAGCGCAGGGTTTTGTCTGTTTGCAAGATACAATTAAAGATCAGCGCCGCAGGCTATGGAAAAAAAAACAAATAATAGAACCTAGTGCAATATTGTTAATATTCAGTGCAATCAACAAAGTGTTACAACATCTGTGTGTGTCTTGAACCATAGAAAGTCTATGCACCGATTTTTCGTGTGTGTTTTAAAGTGCTACAGTGATTTCTACAAGGTGCTATCTCCAAAATAAAATGATAATTAAGTCAAACAAAGTGCTTTTCGTGCCTGCTTCAAAAGGTAAAATGAATTCACTGCACCTCATGTTAATTCATTTTACCTTTTGAAACAGGCACTAAAAGCTCTTTTTTAAATTATCATTTTATGTTGAAGATAGCACCTTGTAGAAATCACTGTAGCGCTTTAAAACACACACGAAAAATCGGTGCATAGACTTTCTATGGTTCAAGACACACACAGGTTACTGTTGTAACACTTTGTTGATTGCACTGAATATTAACAATATTGCACTAGGTTCTGTTTTTTGTTTTGCTGATCTTTAATTCTATTTTATTTGACGATCCAGTGGAGGAACTGTGAAAAAAAGAGCGGCAAAGGAAAACATTCTGAGGGTTTACTTTTCCTTTAAATCTTGCAAATATGTGTTGTTTTTTTCAGAATTCATATTCAGTCTATATCACTTCAGTATTAGCACAGACAGACAGTGGGTGCTGCTGTTCTGTTATATGAAGGACCTAAGAGCTGACATGAATCTTTACCATTACAGCTTGTTGGGAAATATTACACTCCTTTAATCAGTTTCTTTTTTAGTATGAATTTTTATAAATACGAGCTTCTGTGTGTCTTTAATTCTGCTTGTACCTGTGTGTGATTATATAGGTGTTACCCAGTATGTTTGTGTGTCTGTGTAATGTTTTATAATTGCCTGCACTATGAGTGCAATTGAAGGGGAAACAAAAAATTGGATTTTTTTTGGTAACTTTTATTATTATTATTAATAATATTATGTATTTATTGCAAATGATGAGTTTTGGTTAAACATAAATGTCAATACAAGTTTATAGTTTGTATTGACAAAGTATTCTTGTATGTATATGATCCATGTGTGATGTGTATATTTCTGATTATGCGTGTTTGTATTAGTATATATGTGTTAAACTGTTCATACACTTGGGGGCACATTTACTAATGGTCCAATATCGAGGGTTAATTAACCCTCGATATTTGACCGTCAAAGTAAAATCCATTCGAACATCAAAGTCGAAGGATTTACCGCATTTCCTATGATCGAACGATTAAAACCTTCGAATCGAACGATTCAAAGGATTTTAATCCATCGATCGAACGATTTTCCTTCGATCAGAAAATTGTTAGGAAGCCTATGGGGACCTTACCCATAGGCTAACATTGCACCTCGGTAGGTTTTAGGTTGCGAAGTAGGGGGTCGAAGTTTTTTTTTAAAGAGACAGTACTTCGACTATCGAATGGACGATTTTAGTTTGATTCGAAGTCGTAGTCTTGGTCGAAGTAGTCAATTCGATGGTCGAAGTTGCCAAAAAAATAATTTGAAATTCGAAATTTTTTTTTATTCTATTCGTTCACTCGAGCGAAGTAAATGTGCCCCCTGGTATGATTTTTCGTTATGAGTATGTTCGACATTCAGTCTCCACCAATATCTCTGTACATGGCAGGGCTGTATGACTGGCTTAAAGTAGTAGGACAATCCTTACCTTTATTTCAAATCTGATTATAACTAGGGATGCATCGAATCCACTATTTTGAATTCGGACGAACCCCCGAATTTTGCGATTTTGCATATGCAAATTAGGATTCAGATTCGGTTTGGCCTGGCAGAAGGATTCAGCCAAATCCGAATCCTGCTGAAAAAGGCCGAATCCCGGACTGAATCCTGGATTTGGTGCATCCATAATTATAACCATATAATTTACCTTCACAACTGCTGCATTCTGTTCTTTACTTAATTAATGTTACGCCGCCTGTCAAATGTTCTTTCTCAGGACTCATCCGTGTGGGAGAGATTGACATTTTTAGATCTATTGCAACAAATATAAATGTGTGTTCTTGGTAGGCACAACCTGTGTGTATATGTGTGTGTGTATTGTGTAGCACAATGGTGTGCTTATGCAAAATAATCTATTATGAATGCATGTATTGGTGTAGGCACAATTGTGTACATGTAAATTGCATAAATGAGTGTTTGTGTGGGCTCAATCATTGTCTGCTAATATACACGTATTAATATATAATACACACGAGCCATGAATATCCTGTAACCTATATCCTTATAAAGGGCGAGTTATGATGTCATTTCTGACGCATGACTCACTGAAACTTGTGTATTATAATAAATAAAATACCTCCTGTTGCAAAATATGATATTAGAAGTCACCTCTGTGTTCCTGTATAAAACCACTCGGCCTTTGCCCTTGTGCTTGTTTATGGTCATGAAACTCCTCTGTAACTTATAATATCCTTATTTTTACAAGAGGGGGCACTTTATTCAGGGCCGGATTTGTGGAAAGGCCCGGGCCTTGGGTAGCAAAAAATTTTAGGAGGGTGTCATGCCGCACAACCACACATTGGATCGGACGTACTGGGGATTATCAGGAGATTCAATAGCTTTTGCATTCTTCTGTGCACCAATCTCCAGTATTCTGGACTTGATGCTGAAAATTTGTGCAATGACGGCAGGCCTAGGGGCGCCCGCTATGTCAATTCGGCCCTAACTTTATTCGCTATATAATGCATGGTGGTGTTTGGTTCCAGGCAGGGCACCATCTACAAGCAGTTTGTATGTTCTCCCTATGTCTGTCCTCCCACCATCCAAAAAACATACAGGCAGGGACCTTAGATTGTAAGTTTCTCTAGGGCAGGGACTCATGTGAATGATAATCACTGTAAAGCCTCTGTGGAATTGGGTCAGCTCTATATAAATGCCAGGAAATTAAAAAATATAAATATGTTTGTGTAAATGTACAAAGGAGTAAGTAGTATGAATGTATATATATATATATATATATATATATATATATATATATATATATATATACACAAGGCAGTTAAATGTGTGGACATAATCGTGTGCAGGGATTTGTAGTCCCCTTTATGAGGTCTCAGGTTTAGTGGCAAGATCCCCATATCCAGTCTTCTTTGTGTAAATGGGTCTATGCACTAGAAGTATCTCCTGTTGGTTTGAGAATACATGTTTTAGAATTTGCTATAGAGCTGTGCATCTTTTTCCATGCTGCTCTACACTATACCATATGGTTAGGGCCCACATTATAATAATAATATTATACAATTGTACACAGAGGTCTCTGGAGCTCTTATGGGACAATGTAATGTGTTGTATTTACTGCACTCCTGTAATTCACTTCAGTTCTCCGTTGACCCCGCAAGGTCCCTTAGCAACAAACACATTTGTCCCATGACCCTCTAGTTGGTCCTGTATCTATCCAAGCCTGTGTTCTTGCACTGTGTCTATAAAAGAATGTGTGTTGTGTATACAAATATAAGGAATGATCTGTGTATGTGCATATAAATGTGTGTGTGTTTGTGTATTTGTATATGTAAGTGTGTGTATATTTGTGCAGATCACACAAAAGCCATTAATCTCGCAGCTCAGGCTCTTCCTCGATGCTGGGGAAGCTTTTAAGATTGACTGGTGGGCTGCCCTCTCCCTCCCCCTGCTGGGGTCTGTCATTTGTCAGCTCTGGAGTTAGGGGTGATAGATTCTTATTTTAGGAGCTCACCCTGTGTCCGAGCCATAAGAATTCCATCAGCTCCCAGCCTGCCTGTCGCCAGCAGTCAGCATGTACAGCTCTGTGTTTGAGTCCAATCTCCCCCCTCTCTCCTTTCTTTATCATCTTACAATAACATTGGACTAATCATTTATAGTCCTGGCTCTGCCGAGCCCCCCAGGGAAACCCTTCTGGCTCCATGCTGAGCTCGGAGTTTCGTTGGCACCTGGCGGAGATTAATTGTTTAATCCCAATTAGCTAACCTGTTAATTGACCCATCAGGTAGTGGGAGTTTTCTGGCACTCACAAGGTTAAAGCCACTATGCAGCCTGTGATAAAGAAGTTACAGAGGTTACAGCCCCAATTCCAACCCCCAGTCTGCAAATAGCCATTGGGAGTGAGGTGGCAAACACAGGGTTAACTCAAGGTTGAAACAAGCCTGAATGAATGTCAGGGCCTAGAAATACCTCTCCCATTCTGTGCAAGCAATGAGTTAACCATTAGTCCCATATATTAGCATATCCCCAAGAATAGTGACTTAAACACCTCATCTGGGGCACAGGTAAGATATAAGGGGGCGGGGGAGAGGTCTGAGCATGCTCTGTGAGTCCAGTAGTCGCGCCATGAACCGTACTATAATACATGCTGCTATATCAAGTCCTAAATTAGGGGGCCGATTCACGAAGGGTCGAATATCGAGGGTTAATTAACCCTCGATATTCGACTGGGAACTAAAATCGTACAACTTCGAATATCGAAGTCGAACGATTTTGCGCAAATCCTGTGATCGATCGATCGAAGGATTAAATCCTTCGAATCGAACGATTCGAAGGATTTTAATCCAACGATCGAAGGAAAATCCTTAGATCAAAAAATCACAGGCAAGCCTATGGGGACCTTTCCCATAGGCTAACATTGACTTCGGTAGCTTTTAGCTGCCGAAGTAGGGGGTCGAAGTTTTTTTTAAAGGGACAGTACTTCGACTATCAAATAGTCGAACGATTTTTACTTCTAATCGTTTGAATTCGATCGAATTTAACCAATTCGATGGTCGAAGTACCCAAAAAATACTTTGAAATTCGAATTTTTTTTTATTCGAACCCTTCACCCGAATTTCGTGAATCGGCCCCTAGGTGTTTAGTGTATAATTTTTATTTTAGCACATAAATGTTGACATGTAATTAAATTAATGATGAGGCACATGTTAGGGTCAGTGTGTATTTATTCCTCATGTAGCTATGGTTCAGCCGGGCACATTCACATCATTGCAGCTTGCCTTCAGCACATCAACCGACAGTGCCAGTAACCTTGTATGGGGTATCATGGATTTTACTTCTATTTCATATTGGCCGCAGACGCGCCGATAATATTGTACAAAAGTAATTTTCGTACGATATTCAGAGAGTGAGTTGGCCATAGACGCAAATATTTGATCGTACGGATCTCCGTTTCTTGGGCCGTGTGTGGCGAGTCCCGTCATTTTTTGTGCCATGGTGATCGGACATGTTATAAAATTTCTGTCAGCTGTCAATAATATCTCTGCGTGTATTGCCGATCTGACGCTATCAGTGGGAGACTGTCACTAGCCTTTGTCGGACATAAACCTTCGTACGATTGCTGTCAGGGGCAGAACATCGGCTTATCTGTTCTTTTACTACTTTATTTGATCTGAATGGTTAGTGGCAGGTCGGGAGATGGCACCAAACAATCGTATGTCCAATACAGGGTCGGACGGGGGGCTTGGGGCCCACCGGGGCTACTGGCCCTTAGCCCCCCCTTCTGCTCCAGCGCTCCGGTTCCCCTGTATGTGTGTTTGCGCGTCAGTGTGCAGTGCAACACTAGTGCGCATGTGCGTGGTGCACCGTTATTTGATTTTACCCCGACAAAGAGGGGTCGCGCCACTGAGTAGTGGATCAGGGCCGGCCTAGTATAACACCGGTCCAATATGAAGGTAAATCTACACGTCTATGGCCAGCTGGTGGGAGACGAGCCAATTAAAATGAGCAGAAGACTTGGATATCAGTTGATTAGGCTGGCCAAAAATTTTGACACCTTATGCAATAGACATGCTCTTTTTTGGAGACTTTGGTACAGCGAATTTGACAGAAAGTTGCAAGTTTATGGGCAGTTTTCCCCCTGGGTAGTAACCAGTTTGAAGGGTCAAACTCCAATGTGACCAGACCACTCTCAAAGAAAACAAATCTATCAGAACGATTACTCCTTGTCCATTTGGGCTCTGATTGATCTCCCTAAGAGCCTAATGAAGTTACAGAGTTAAATCACGCAGTGCAACGCTCTTATATTCTTGCTATTTTATTACATATGTAGGGGAAATATGACTGCAGCTTGGATTTTATTTCATTGAGCTGTAACCCAGCAACTCGGCATCTCGCTGTCTATGTGTCTAACATAAAGTCTCTTGTTTTCCAGAGTTCCTAGAAGAGTTTCATGGAGAGGGAAGAGAATGTGTGAACTGCGGGGCTATGTCGACCCCTCTGTGGAGAAGAGATGGAACAGGCCATTACCTGTGCAATGCCTGTGGGCTGTACCATAAAATGAACGGCATCAACAGACCACTAATCAAGCCACAGAAAAGACTGGTAAGATTCCCTCTGGTGACATAGAGATAGAGATGTTTTATTTTTACCACCTTCAGAGGATCAAATAAAAGTTAGGGAGGCAGAAGCCTGACCCTGTCTTTTTTTCAACCTCCTCTACTGTGAAACTACATTTGGGCAAATAGTTTTAACACAAATTCAGAGACATAATGTAAAAATAAAGGAGCACAGGCCAGAACTTCCCTACTGGAGGGAGCGCAGCCTCATTCCCAGGAAGGTCTGTCACTGATTTTGCCGTCTCTTAGATCCATTACTAATGGATATTAAAATATGTTTTATATATGTCTGTTGCGTTGGCCTTTGTGGCAGGACAGATTGATGGCAAGAGATCTCCTGTGGGGACTGCTCGTTGCTTTGTGTTCGGTGCCTGGGCTGCTAAATTGGCCGCCCCATTCAGGCACAGTCTGGGAACCCAGTCTGAGAGACAGTTGCTTTAGATTAACACAAACTATGAAGCTTTCCTGAGAGGTGCGAGAGTGCCCTTTCCAATTTATCCCTGTGAAATGCGACGCTAAGGGCCTGTAAGTGCCGACTGTCTCGCTCTGAAAGGCTTGTGAGGTGCAATTGCTCTGCAGCTTGACCCCCCCTAAATATCCACTTCTGCTGAACTCATTAGGAACAGAGCAGAGAAGGCACATTTTAAGGGGAAGTTGAAGTTGTAGACGAGTATTTGTAGCAGTTTTGTCATTTATCTCTCATGTTTTTCTCTTTCTCTCTCTCTCATGCTGATTCTCAGTAACGTAGAGCAAGAGTAAGTATCCTCTCTTATACAATAGAAGTGTTACAGCTACATATGAATGCTATAGTGCAGGGATCCCCAACCTTTTGAACCCGTGAGCAACATTGAGACGTTAAAGGAGTTGAGGCGCAACACTAGCATGAAAAATGTCCTTGGGGTGCCAAATAAGTGCTGTGATTGGCCAAATGGTAGCCCCTATGTGGATTGTCAGCCTACATTGAGACTCTGTTTGGCAGTGCCCCTGGTGTTTATACAACCAAAACTTGCCTCCAAGCCTGGAATTCAAAAATAAGCTTCTGCTTTGAGGCCACTGGGAGCAACATCCAAGGGGTTGGTGAGTAACATGTTGCTCATGAGCTACTGGTTGAGGATCACTTGCTATAGGGTCAACTCAATAATATTCTGTATTTACTGCATGTTATGTAGTAAATTCCCTCAAACAGTGAGGCCACAATATGCTCATGTTTGACAAGCCCCCCCCCCCCGTATACCTTTAGTTTGGTGGCAGACGGGGAGATTAGTCGAGATTAGGCGAGAAATCTTCTCTACTGCGGGCGACAAATCTCCCAGAAATGCCGTTCCCACCGGCAAGAATACAAATTGCCAGCAGGATGGCATACGAATCGCTTCTGATTTCCGAAGTCACCTGAAGTTTCCTCATCTGGCGACATTGGAAATCTGAAGACATTCATATGTCTTCCCGCCAACGGTTCGTATTCTTGATGACGGGGAGATGAGTCGTGCGCAGAGAATATTTTCCACTGGGCGACTAATCTTCTAAACTTGCCTGTGTCTCTGTAAAGATGTTGCCACTGCATAGTAACCTAATCCCAATACACAGTCTCCATCTGCTCATATGGAACAATGTTCCCAGATAACAAGTGGGAGATAAATTTATGCTGCTTATCAGGGAGGGGTTCTGTATAAATAGCCGGATTCCTGAGGTTTTGTATGTTGTGTACAGGGTATGTCCAACCAAACCTGCGGCTGCCCAGAATCTTTAGGGAGTTACAACAGGCAACTGAGCACTGACAGTAATTTGAAAGTAATTTGGCTCCCGGATCTCTCTGTTCTTTTATATGGGCAGTTACAATATACTTTATATGTAATCGCCTTTCACAGACATTTCCATTCCCTGCTCTGTATAACATTCCGTATAATTGTGGGTCTTGCTTGTTGCTGTAAATACATATGGTAAGTAGGCTCTCCAGCCTGCAACTGTAACGTCCATTACATGGCTTGTTCACCTTTAATTAACGTTTAGTGTGATATAGAGAGTGGTTATCTGAGAATTTCCAATTGGTTTTCATTTTTTATTATTTGTGGTTTCTGAGTTATTTAGCTTTTTATTCAGCAGCTCTCCAGGTTGCAATTTCAATAGTCTGGTTGCTAGGGTCCAAGTGGCCCTAGCAACCATGCATTGATTTGAATAAGAGACTGGAATATTAATAGGAGAGACCTCAATAGAAAGATAAGTAATAAAATGTAGCAATAGGTTAAAATCGAGTTGAACTTGATGGATGTGTGTCTTTTTTCAACCTCATTTACTTACTATCACTTATGACTATATGGGGTCAGTGACCCCCATTTAGAAGCTGGAAAAAAGTCGGATGAAGAAGGCAAATAATCCAAAACCCATAACAAAGAAAAAATGAAAGCCAACTGAAAAATTGCTTAGAATTGGAAATTCGATAACATACTAAGGGGGTTATTTATCAATATCAGTCCGAATATATCTCAATATTTTCTGCTACAAACTCCGATCAAATCCACTCGGGTTTTTTTTTAAGCTTATTTATTATAACAGTTTCCCGAAAATTTGCTTTGCGGGAAGAAAACTACGATTTTTGCCTGAAAACTTCGGGGTATTGCACGAAAACCCAGCGCACAAAAATCATTGGGACTCCTCCCATTGACTTATATGCAACCTCGGCAGATGCCGGATTTTCTGATTTGGACTTTTCCTTCTTCGGCGTTTATTAAAATCCGTAAAATTAGTTGTTTTTTTTTAAAGTCCGATTTTATATTAAAAAAAATCAAAAATTTTTTGTGATTTTTGCATTCAGAGTTTACTAAATAACCCCCTACAAGTTAAATTAAAGGTTAAGTCTGTGTCCAACTGATTTCTAAACGTGTGCAGCGTCACAAGCTCAAAATGACCTATTCCCAAATATCTGGGGTATCTGCAAAAAGGGACATGGATTAGGTGGATTAGGAGAGCTGAAGGCGAGATTGTGGGATACATATGAGTAGTGTCACAGTGTTGCTGCTGGTACTTCTATACTTTTGAATGCATTCAGCAGCCTGGGTAATTAGTAGGGATGCACCGAATCCAGGATTCGGTTCGGGATTCGGCCAGGATTCTGCCTTTTTCAGCAGGGTTCGGATTCGGCCGAATCCTTCTGCCGAGCCGAACCGAATCCGAATCCTAATTTGCATATGCAAATTAGGAGCGGGAGGGAAAATGCATGACTTTCTGTCAGAAAACAAGGAAGTAAAAAATGTTTTCCCCTTCCCACCCCTAATTTGCATATGCAAATTAGGGTTTGGATTCGGTTCGGTATTCGGCCGAATCTTTCACGAAGGATTCGGGGGTTCGGCCGAATCCAAAAAAGTGGATTCGGTGCATCCCTAGTAATTAGTCTAAAAGTTTAGTTATTATGTAGGGACCCAGGCAGTTCAGTTGTACAGTCCAAACATTTGCCTTACTGTAAGGGTTAATGAGTAAATGTGCAGCTTGCAGAACCATTCCCGAATACAAAGCACAGATAGTGTAATAGAGTTCTAATGGGAATACAAATATGTTGTGTATAATAAGTGGCACTGAGTGCCGGCTCATTGGCTCACTATATACACACACTCCCTATTGTCGTCGTTACAGAGATCAGCAAACAGTCACACGGGGACAATAGAAAGAACTTAGATAACCCAGGTGGAAACTGGATCATGCTGTGAGGCGCTCGTAATTAACCCTTCCCAAAAGAGAAGGGCCCCAAAAAGGGACAAAGCAACATTGAACTTGGGGCATTTGCATCTGCTGTGAACTGTAACCCCCAGTATCCTCAGCTTGCAGCCTACTTTTTGTTAGCAAATAATGCAGAACTAAAAAGGGTTAATATCATTCACGTTACAGCGCTGCTATCAGATCTCCCGGGAAGATAAAAGAAAATGGAGAAATAGCTGCTGCCCAGCGGGTACTACCACAGATATGTGCCCAATCACACCCAGGGGCCTATTTATCAAGGGTCGAATTGAAAAAAGTTCGAAATTCGAATTCAAAAAGACCGCCCGAAATTGAATCAAAGGTTTTTTTTGGGTCCGTATTCGACCAAATTCAAATTGTTCGAATCTAAGGAATATCAAATTCGATCGAATCCGATGAGAAGTTTTTCCCCAAAAAAACCCATTGATTTTTTAAAGTCCACCAATTGACTCCAAATAGTTTTTAGGAGGTCCTCCATAGGCTAAAACAGCAATTCGGCAGGTTTAAGATGGCGAATGGTCAAAGTACATGATAAATTTTGATATTCAAATTTTCTATTGTTTTTGCAAATTCAAATCAAATTTGGACTATTCCCTAGTCGAAGTACACAAAAAATAGCTCTAATTCGAATTTTTTAAATTCGAAAATTCACCTCGACCTTTGATAAATCTGCCCCCCAATGTCCTGGGCTCTAGGATCCCAAATACTGAGACATTCCTTTTTGTAATTTTACTGAATTAACCCATTTGTGAACTGGACACTTGTATACTGACCAACAAGCTGCCAAGTCAGCAGTAAATATTGGCTTGTCTCTCACAAGGGCCCCGCGGGATATTGATCTGCATATCTCTAATTATGACCTGATTGTTTTCCTGAGGGCCAGACGATTGGATTAGCCCAATACGAATTATTTCAAGGTGGTCATTTCCATGAAAAATCAGTTCATGGCGACTGTCGACCTTATTCCTGAACTCTACAGGCAAGATCTATTAAAGGGATATGGTCATGGGAAAAACCACATCAGTTAATAGTGCTGCTCCAGCAGAATTCTGCACTGAAATCCATTTCTCAAAAGAGCAGATTTTTTTTATATTTCTTTTTTAAATCTAACATGGGGTTAGACATATTGTCAGTTTCCCAGCTGCCCCCAGTCATGTGACTTGTGCTCTGATAAACTTCAATCACTCTTTACTGCTGTACTGCAAGTTGGAGTGATATCACCCCCCAGGAGCCTAACAACAGAACAATGGGAAGGTAACCAGATAGCATTTCCCTAACACAAGATAACAGCTGCCTGGTAGATGTAAGAACAGCACTCAATAGTAAAATCCAGGTCCCACTGAGACACATTCAGTTACACTGAGAAGGAGAAACAACAGCCTGCCAGAAAGCAGTTCCGTTCTAAAGTGCTGGCTCCTTCTGAAAGCACATGACCAGGCAAAATGACCTGAGATGCACCTACTCACCAATATTATAACTAATTCACGAATGAAATTTTATATTGTAGAGAGAATTATTTGCAGTGTAAATAGTAAACAGTGTAATTTAGAAATAAAAACATCATAAAAACCATGACCGAATCCCTTTAAGATTCCAACAGGGAATTCCTTTAAGAGGGTTCCCAGTCGCTCATATTTGATCACATTTACTAAATGTTCGCTGGCAGTCAGAAGGGTGTCAGCTCATCAGACGTATATTGGGTTGCTGAGGATTAGGTTTTCTTTCCTTAGGCAAAAATGTTATTTTCAACCTCACAGGGGAGCAGTTGCACGACTGAATAAAAGGAAACCTCATAACTAATAACTTAGAATATGAAGAAGTCTGAGAGAGAAAAGAATAATACAGGATCAAAACATAATAATAATATCAAAACATAAAGCCTACATAGATATACAATTTATTTTTGTTTATTTTTGTTACATTTATAGTTAATGCTAGATCTTACTCCTTAGAGAAGTATATGAAGATACACAATGAGTAAAAAAAAAAAGTCATTGTTAACTTCCCAATGTAAATTCTTGGCCCTTTCTCGCTGGTTGTAACGTTGTTTGTGAATGTAATTGCTACTGAAACATCTGCAGCCTCCTGCGCTTCCTCATAGTCTCTGAATACTGCGGCCTTCTACTACATTATTTTACAAGTCAAACCAGGGAATAGAAATGAAGGAGAAGTGATTTCAGTAGCAATTGTATTTACAAATAAAAGTTGAATGAATTGATGCAGCTGCCCCATATTCACACTGTGGATAGTGCATTGTGGCCCTGTCTTTTCTATTTACCAAACACTAACGAGGCAGAGAAAGTAACGAGGCCTTCATATTTGGGTGAATGTTCTTTAGAATTTTTTTCCTTCTTTTTTTCTTTTTTTTTAATGTAAATAAACAGCGCAGTTCAAAGTTAGAGAGAGCGGCTTTTTCCAGACAAGGTCACAACGTTGCCAGGGAGATCTGACCGGCCCCTTTCATTTAAAGTAAACTGAGAGGAAATTAGGAGTAAAATATCGTTCTTCTTCTTCTGTCCTTGACAAGCCCCGGGGCCCTGCCATCGTCCATCACTGACTCACAGGCAAATTTAGGAGTAAGGGAGGAACAATTTCAGAGACAATATTTTTGGAAGCGGCTAATGGAGAGGCTGCCTGTCTCTGATCCCTTGGCCACTTACACAGTATTTATTAACCCTTCTGCTTCAATGTGCCCAGTAACTCCCACAGACAATACTTAGGAACATCACAGGCACAAATGGGATTGGCCAGTCAGCATCGATGGGCTCCTTTGTGGGGTAAATGCAGTACAAGGGTCATACATTGTGTTACACGGGTATAGATAAAGCTGGCCATAGATTTTTAAAAGATCTGATTGTCATCACGATTATCTCGAAACAATCATATGAATGGTCCATCAACTAAAGACCATTTGCCAGGAAAACAAAGGGGAGCTGCCTGCTTGTTCCTGCAAACATAGATAGATTGCACTGGGACTGAAAGATTTTTTAACCTGGCCAACAGATGTACAATCGTTCGAATCCCACTAAACGCACGATAATTTCGAAGGATTGGTCGGACTTTGCTAAAATCGGTAGTTCGGCAAGAAAAATCTTTGTGTCTATATGGGGAGCTTTATTGTGTACCCAGAACATTCCTTCTCTGTATATTTGTATTGATACATATGGGAGGGAGGTGTCATATTGTTTCCCTTAGACAGTACAGTATGAGGGTATAGCTTATTATGTGCCCAGAACATTCCTTCTCTATATATTTGTATTTATACATATGGGGAAGGAGGTGCCATATTGTTTCCCTTAGACAGTACAGTATGAGGGTATAGCTTATTGTGTGCCCAGAACATTCCTTCTCTGTATATTTGTATTTATACATATGGGAAGGAGGTGCCATATTGTTTTCCTTAGACAGTACAGTATGAGGGTATAGCTTATTGTGTGCCCAGAACATTCCTTCTCTGTATATTTGTATTTATACATATGGGGAAGGAGGTGCCATATTGTTTCCCTTAGACAGTACAGTATGAGGGTATAGCTTATTGTGTGCCCAGAACATTCCTTCTCTGTATATTTGTATTTATACATATGGGAAGGAGGTGCCATATTGTTTCCCTTAGACAGTACAGTATGAGGGTATAGCTTATTGTGTGCCCAGAACATTCCTTCTCTGTATATTTGTATTTATACATATGGGAAGGAGGTGCCATATTGTTTCCCTTAGACAGTACAGTATGAGGGTATAGCTTATTGTGTGCCCAGAACATTCCTTCTCTGTGTATTTGTATTTATACATATGGGAAGGAGGTGCCATATTGTTTCCCTTAGACAGTACAGTATGAGGGTATAGCTTATTGTGTGCCCAGAACATTCCTTCTCTGTGTATTTGTATTTATACATATGGGAAGGAGGTGCCATATTGTTTCCCTTAGACAGTACAGTATGAGGGTATAGCTTATTGTGTGCCCAGAACATTCCTTCTCTGTATATTTGTATTTATACATACTTTTGCTGTCAAACATATGCTCTGGTCCCTTTAGCTAATAACAAGTTAACTTATGTATGTGAGTATATATATAATTTTTTTTTCTCTTTATTTGTGTTTTTGTGTATATTTTATATATATGTCATACTAATTAATTCCTCTACTGTAACTAGTATATAGTAACTATTACTGGGTGGGCTGAAGTCTCTGGCCATGACAGCATGGCATCTTTCTAAGTCTACCTAACAAATGAAATTCTAATAAAAACAAAACGACAACAAATAAAAAAATATAGACCGCATAGTTTTAGAAGCCAATGGAAAAATTAATTCTAAATCTCACCCAAAGAACATTAGGGGGCAGATTTACTAAGCTCGAGCGAATGGTTCGAATGTCATAAAGTAAGTCCGTTTTTGGGTACTTCGACCTTCGAATAGACTATATTCGACTTCGATTTGAACGATTCGAAGTAAAAATCGTTAGACTATTCGACCATTCGATAATTTAATCGTTTGAGCGAACGATTTCTATTCGATCGAATACAGTTAAAAACCTTTGACCTAGATATTCGAAGTCCAAGGATTTCAATTCGAGGGTCGAATTTCGACGTTTTTTTAACTTCGAAATTCAACCCTTAGTAAATCTGCCCCTAGCTGTAATTAGGATATTGATATAATTTCACCTTTACTTCCACTGTGCACTATTGTGTATCAATAACAATTTAATCCTAAAAACAATATAAGCAGTATAAATACGCCTGTATATAGAACCTTAGAGACAATGCTCTGGCTGATAGAGTTTGGGCAGGAAAATAATTTCAGATTAAATGCAATCAAATCATTTATCCCTTGACCCAGATCATACTGGATTAATTGCAATTTCACATGAGATATTAGAATATTGCAAAATGTTTTATTAAAAAAAAAAAAAACCAAAACAAGATAAACTTTTGGCAGTAATTTAAATGGTTCATTATAATTAGACCACATTAAACAGTTTCTATATTACAACACAAGTCGTGATCATTTTAACAGCCCCATATATATCTGTTGATTGAAAAAAAAATGGGGGATTTATTGTTAAATCTTGAAAACTATAAAAAAAAAAAAAGTTGCCAAAAATATTTTCGAAATCTGAAATATATAAAAATATTTAGAAAATCCATTTTTTTCAATTCATAAAAATATATTGTTGATATTAAAGATCTAAAAATCACATTTTAATTTTCTTAAACGTGTTAAAATATTCAATAATTCAAATATCTATATTTTGAAAATCCAATATTTTTTTTCAATTTATAGATATTTAAAACAAAGCTCATTCTTTTTTTTATTTTTTAAAACTTAAATACATATAAATATATATTTTTCACAAAATGTAAAAAAAAAATCTGATTTCTACTTAAATATCTAATTAAAATAGATATATATTTGACAACTGCACGCCGGTGTCCCATTGTTCTTTTCTTTTGTTGGTAATAAAAATTGGTGCAGTGCCAACATGCAGTGAATATTTACGGGGATCTGAGAAGGTCACACTTGGGAGGATTATAGAGATAAAACGGCTAAAGTGATTACATTTATAATAATTATCTATCTGTCAATAAATACTTGTCAAGTTAAAAAAGAATTTCTGTGTTAAATTATAATATATATATATATATATATATATATATATATATATATATATATATATATATATATGAAAAAAATATGATTTCTTTGTTAAAAAACAAACAAATATATATTATACACCATGGGGCAGATTTATCAAAGGTCGAATTTTGTGCTATTTTTTTGTGTACTTTGATTAGGGAATAGTCCAAATTCGATTCGAACAGAATGTACTGTCTCTTTAAAAATTCAACTTTGACCATTCGCCATCTAAAACCTGCCGAATTGCTGTTTTATCCTATGGAGGACCTCCTAGAACCTATCTGGGTCAATTGGTGGACTTTGAAAAATCTAAGGTTTTTTCGGGCGAATACGGACCTATTTGTTCGAAACTGACCTATTTGGCCAAAAAAAACCTTCCAACTTAATTTTGGTCTTTTTGAATTGAATTTCGAAGTTTTTCAAATTGGAAATTCGACCCTTGATAAATATGCCCCTTAAGGTAGCCTGTATGATTCTGTTCTAAATCATCACAAAACATCTGTTCAGGTATAGGACCTGTTATCCAGAATGCTTGTAGTTTGGATTATCATCCCTTAGGTCTACTAGAAAATCATGGAAACATGAAATAAATCCAATAGGTTGGTTTTGCCTCCAATAAGAATTAATTATATCTTAGTTGGGATCAAGTACAAGTTACTGTTTTATTATTACACAGAAAAGGGAAATTATTTTTAAAAATTCTGGACCTGGGGTCTTCCAGATAAGGGATCTTTCCATAATTTGGATCTTCATACTTTAAGTCTACTAGAAAATCATATAAACATTAAATAAACCCAATAGGCTGGTTTTGCTTCCAATAAGGATTAATTATATCTTAGTTGGGATCAAGTACAAGCTTCTGTTTTATTATTACACAGAAAAGGGAAATCATTTTTAAAAATTTGGATTATTTGGATAAAATGGAGTCTATGGGAGACGGCCTTTCCGTAATTCGGAGCTTTCTGGATAACGGGTCCCATAGCTGTATTTCAGTTTGCTAGCATATAAAAAGAGCACGTTTTTTCATCACACATTCACCCCAAAAGAAGAAAAACAAAGCGCAGCTAAATCGTTTATGGATCAGTTGTGTGTAGTTTGTAGGATGAATGATTTGTACAAGTGTGTAGCCTGGGCCTGGCACACAATTCATTTGAAAAGGAGACATTTGAGGGAATTTTATCTCTGATTACTTGACCCTAATTAAATGCTCACCCCCATTCATCACCTGCCAGTGCAGCGCAATAAACACAAGGAAGGGGGAAGTGTTCTTGCTGGTTATGTTATTGCGCTTTGCTGCGGCCTGTCAGCTGGAGGGGCCTCGTCGCATTAGGGGGGACCACTCGCACGTTGCTTCACACTTACTCAGCTCTTGCATCTAAATTGTTTCACTGCTCCGCATGTTAACACCAATTGTCTGCCCTGTCAGTGGCTTTTACTCATGAAACGGTTTCAGCATTTGACTTAAATAAACATTTATCCCCTGTAACGCTGCACATTAGTGGAACACGGGACAATCGAATGTAATTTGAGTTTTTTTGGAGTTTCGGCTGCAGTGGGCGACCCCGACGAGTGAGGCTGATTATTAATATTCACCTACACTTCTACACCCTTATAATGATAACAAATATAGGGGCAGATTTATCAAGGGTCGAATTTCGAATCGAAAAAAATTTGTATTCAAAAAGACCAACTGAAATTATTTTTTTTTTTTTGTCGGATAGGTACGTTTTCAATCAAATAGGTCCGTATTTCGGGCAAATTCAAATTGTACGAATCAAAGGAATATCGCATTCAATTCGATTGACTCCGAATGGGTTCTAGGAGGTCCCCCCATAGGCTAAAACAGCAATTCGGCAGGTTTTAGACAGCGAATGGTCAAAGTCGAATTTCGATATTCAAATTTTTTTTAATTCAAATTGAATTTGGGCTATTCCCTAGTCGAAATACACAAAAAATAGCTCGAAATTCCAATTTTTTTCATTCGAAAATTCACCTTGACCTTATATATAAATCTGCCCCATAGTGTTTAGTTTCGCACATAATGTCTAATAACAAGAAGCCCTGTAAATTCAGCAGGAAAGTGTGATTATATATACAGGTATGGGATCTATCTGGAAACCCGTTATCCAGAAAGCTCCGAATTACGGAAAAGGCAATCCCCCATACACACAATTTTAGCCAAATAATCCAATTTTTTAAAAATGATTTCCTTTTTCTCTGTAATAATAAAACAGTAGCTTGTACTTGATCCCAACTAAGATATAATTAATCCTTATTGGAAGCAAATAAACAAATTAAATAAACCCAAAAAATTGGGTTTATTTAATGTTTATATGATTTTCTAGTAGACTTAAGATACAAAGACTAAAATTATGGAAAGATCCTTATCAAGAAAACCCCCAGTATTCTGGATAACAGGTCCCATACCTGTATATATATATATATATATATATATTTTTTTTTTTTTTTTAATTAGTTTTTCTGCTTTTGAGGGCAGTTCATATATTATGGTCTAAAGGTCACAAGAAACTATTTGATCATGTACAGAATAGAAGTAAATACTGCAGTTTATAAAATCAAAGGTTTACTTTTTATGGTTTTATTAAAGAGTCAATACAAATTGGAATAAGAAAATGTCATTCTAAGCAACTTTCCAATCAATAACAACTGCACATTTTGAGTGATTTTATATTTTTTGTATTTGAAATATTTTTAGGGATGCACCGAATCCAGGATTCGATTCGGGATTCGGCGTTTTCAGCAGGATTCGGATTCGGCCGAATCCTTCTACCCGGCCGAACCGAATCCGAATCCTAATTTGCATATGCAAATTAGGAGCGGGGAGGGAAATTGCGTGACTTTTTGTCAGAGAACAAGGAAGTAAAAAATGTTTTCCCCTTCCCGCCCCTAATTTGCATATGCAAATTAGGGTTCGGATTCGGTTCGGTATTTGGCCGAATCTTTCACGAAGGATTCGGGGGTTCGGCCGAATCCAAAAAAGTGGATTCGGTGCATCCCTAAATATTTTATTTGCTTTTCACAAGAAACCATAAAAATCAATATGATAACAAATAGTATGCAGAATAAGAAGATTATTGAGTGATTTTATATGTTTCCATGTAATTGTGAGTAAAGTATAATATTACCTGCTGAAATCAGTATTGCTCTTGCTTTTCTCTGCACTGTTGGTTCTCACTACAAGTACCACTGAAACAGTGTTGCACTAATGTGAATCTCTTGCTGTGCAGGATTATCCGACGCAATAAATCCAAAAGTTTGTCCAATCACCTTTCACTTGTGTTTAGTGGTCTCTTCCCAGTTAGGCCACAGCAGTGGAGCAATGTTACAAACTGAACCAACGTAGAATAGGAGGGAGCAGACAATTCGCAGCCTCTGCTGCAAACGACTTTATTACATGTTTCGGATCACCTAAAAAAGGACCATGTGATCCGAAACATGTTGTGACCTAATAAAGTCGTTTGCAGCAGAGTCTGCGGATTGTCTGCTCCCTCCTATTCTTCGTAGGTTTATCAGACGCCAGGCATTGTGGGAAATATTGGCTCCCCTTATAACCCTATTAAGTTTGGAATATTAATATTATTTTAATAATCCCCAACCTTCTCTATATTTTCTTGACTCTTGTTGAGACCAAAACCCACTTTAAAGCTAGAGGCTGGTCACCACTAGGGATGGGCGAATTTGGCAAAAATTCACCGCCAGCGAAATGTCGTCGACGTCCATTACAGTCTGCGGGTGTGGAAAATTTTTTGCAACACATTTTATTTTTGACGCACGACGCCATACAAGTCTATGGCGCAAATTCACTAAGCGCCGAACGCCAGCGTTAATTCGCTAGCGTTTGGCATTTTTCGCTAGTGCGCAAATTCACTAACGAACGCTGGCGTAATTTCGCTAGTGTTACTTCGCACCCTTACGCCAGGCGAATTTTTACTAGCGACGTAACTACGCAAATTCACTAACTTGCGCAGTGTACTGAACGCTACCTTTTACGCTAGACTTCCTTCGCCACCTCAGACCTGGCGAAGCGCAATAGAGTAGATAGGGATTGTTTCAAAAAAAGTCAAAATTTGTTCTAAGTCCCAAAAAACGCTGGCGTGTTTTCTACATGATGGGTGATAGGCTGAAAAAGATCGAAAATATTTTTGGGGCTCCCCTCCTTCCCCCCTACATTTCCTGACTCATGGCAACTTACCTAGACAGTGGGCACATGTGTAGGGCAAAATAAAATTTTTATTTGCAGATTTGAAGGTTTTCTTGGCATTTGAAGTGGTGATACGTGTTCCTCCATTGAAATTTGAATTTCGTGCCGTATGTAAATGAACCATCGCTAGCGAAACTTCGCTTCGCTTGGCGAATTAACGCTAGCGCAACTTTGAAAACTTACGCTACCCCTGTGCGCAACTTTGGATTTTAGTGAATTTGCGGAGCGCTGCCGAAAATACGCCTGGCGAAGTGCATCGAAGTTGCGCCTGGTGCAACTTCGCATCTTAGTGAATTTGCCGCGTCGAAACAAGGCGAAAAAGTTCGCCCATCCCTGGTCACCACCAATGAATAAATGTTATAAAGTGATTTTATTCATGAACTAAAGGGGAAAGTTTCTGAATTTAATGTGAATTTAGGGGGTCAGTGTTTCACACCTAGGGGGTTATTTATCAAAGTCCGAATTTATCTCAATATTTTCTGCTACAAACTCCGATCAAATCCGCTCGGTTTTTTACGCTTATTTATTATTACAATTTTCAGAAAATTTGCTTTGCGGGAAAAAAAATTGATTTTCACAAATTTTTCTGACTCCAATTTTCATGATTTCTTCGTAATTTTCACCCGAAAACTTCAAGGTATTGCCCGAAACCCAGCGCATAGAAAAACATCATTGGGACTTCTCCCATTGACTTATATGCAACCTCGACAGGTCTGAGATGCCGGATTTTCAGATTCGGACTTTTTCATTATAAATTGATTTTTTAAAAGTCAGATTTTTTTGCATTTGGAGTTTAGCAAATAACCCCCCTAAAGTCTGAATTTATCTTATTGTTTTCTGGAAAATACCCTGACCAAATCTACACAGTTTTTTTCCTCTTATTGATCAATACATTTTCTCGTACATTTCTTGTGCAGGGAAAAAACTCAAATTTTTCAGGTTTGAAAATTGAATTTTTCCGATTTTTGCCCTAAAACCACAAAATCTTCCTAGTATTGCGCGAAACCCAGCGCAGATCAAGATATCTTTGAGACTTCTCCCACTGACTTGTATACAACCTCGGCAGGTCTGAGATGCAGGATTTTCAGATTCTATACCTCGATATCCTCGGGGAAAAAAAATTTCACTAAAAATTTGGATTTTATAGTTAAAAAAAACGAATTTTTGGCATTGGGAGTTTGATAAATAACCCCCTTAGTGTTATAGTAACAGTAAAAGTCTGTGAGATGCTGCACAGTAATTGGCATAGAGAGAAAAGTGTCAGCTCTTTTATTTCTGGCGTTCAGTTGTTAAGCCTTGTGTCCGTCTGTCCCACAGTCTTCCTCCCGGAGAGCTGGCCTTTGCTGTACAAACTGTCACACCAGCACCACAACCCTCTGGAGGCGCAACTCAGAAGGAGAGCCGGTGTGTAACGCGTGTGGATTGTACATGAAACTACACGGGGTAAGTGTCTGTGTATATATATACTGTGTATATATATATATCTCATTATAATATATGTATATAATACACAAAAGCCATGAATATCCTGTAAATTATATCCTTATAAACGGTGAGTTCTGATGTCATCAGTTATAAACGGTGAGTTGTGATGTAATTTCTGTCACATGACTCACTGAAATTTGTGTATTATAATAAATAAAGTACCCCCAGTTACAAAATATGAGGATATTAGAAGTTACCTCGGAGTTCCATGACCTGTATAAAAACACTCGGCCTTCGGCCTCATGTTTTTATATGGTCATGAAACTCCTCGGTAACTTATAATATCCTTATATTTTACAAGAGGGGGTACTTTATTCACTATATAATAAGCCAGGCTTATCACTGCCCACCCACTGTTACTATGAACCTGATTGGCTGCCTAAAGCCCAACACTCTATATAAGGTCACACTGTGTATGTTTCATGATCGTAATGGAAAGTGTTGCCCTTTAGGTTCCTCGTCCTCTGGCCATGAAGAAAGAAAGTATTCAGACCCGAAAAAGAAAGCCCAAAAATATCGGCAAAGGAAAGACTTCCACAGGTATTCACAGACAAACTGTCATATAGGTATATGGCAACACCAAAACTTTGCTCTTTCACCAGCACAGATCTCTCTTCTCCTCTGCTTCTATCCTGACTGTCAGATACTTCTTCTAACAGACATTTTTATCAATAATTAAATATTGATTTGGCTCTGATTTTATTTCCAAGGCTCCTCAACATCGGCCAACAACTCCCCGTCTTCAGTTACAAATACCGACCCCACGCCTGTGTTAAAAACCGAACCCAACATCACATCCCACTATCCAGGCCAGGCAATCGTACCAGTCTCCCAGGTAAGTCACTGGATCAGAACTTTATACATTATGGGGGTTATTTACTAAAACTCAAATTTTTCTGGTCGGGCTTTTTTGCCAAAAACTCTTGATTTTTCAAGATTAATTATACCCTGATGCTGCCAAAAGCCCAAATCTCAAAAAAATCCAGCATCTCTCAACCCCATTGCGGTTGTGTATAAGTCCCAGTTTAAAGATATTTTAGCCTGCGCTGGATTTAGCCCAATAATAAAACAAAAAAATCAGGGTTCTCGGGCAATAAACCGGAAAAAACAAGCAATTCGGGTGAAAAGCCTGAAAAAAAATCGAATGATTCTTATCGCTCGATTTTATCGAGTCTTTCTGCGATCTGATTATTTTGTAAGTTATTGAGTAATTAGAATGATAAATAAGGCAAAATCGTAGATGGTCGCACTCTGTTTAATAAAAAAAATGAGATAAATTCGTATTTTAGTAAATAACCTCCCTGTGTGTTTGGGCAATAAATCACGAGGACATTCAGGGTGTTGTGTTTGTCTCTCTGAACAAATTCAGTGTTGTTGCTTAATACTTATACTTAATAATAGGGATGAACCAAACCCAATACACTATTTTGGATTCAGCCGAACCACCAAATCCTTCGCAAAAGATTTGTCCGAATACCGAATCCTAATTTGCATATGCAAATTAGGGGTGGGAAGGGGAAACCATTTTTTACTTCCTTGTTTTGTGACAAAAAGTCATGCGATTTCCCTCCCTGTCCCTAATTTGCATATGCAAATTAGGATTCGTATTTGGTTTGGCCTGGGTACACGGATTCGGCTGAATCCGAATCCTGCTGAAAAATTCCAAATACCGAACTGAAGGGGCGGAGATTGCAAGAAGGAAAACAAAAGTCACGTTTCCAGGGGATTGGGGGGCGGGCCAAGGGGTCTTTTTAAGGGTATTACAAATTTACATTGCCGGTACATTTGTAATACCGGCCCCGGCTTTGGCAGGTGTTTTACTGGCTAGGCCGGTACAATACTGGCTGGGTGGCAACCCTACTAAGAGCCCACTCATTACACAACCAAAACTAGTTGCACTAGAAAACACGATGGTTCTGCTTATACTGTACAAGGTCTAAACACGTTTGTTTTCATTTACCCCATTGCTGATGGTCTCCTATATTTTTATTTGCAGGGCCAAACAGATGATCTGGTCAACGGGTCCCACGAGCTAAAATACATCCCCGAGGAATACACTTACAGTCCCAGCGCTCTCAGCCAGCAATCAGTCCCCCTACGCCAGGAATCATGGTGCGCTCTGGCACTTGCCTAAATCTCAACTCCACCAGAGCGCACGGCGGTGTTTTAGCTGCTCCTGGGACAGAAGACGACGGCTCGATGCCGTCACATGGACACAAGGTAAAATCAGCCGAGCGGCGCCCAGAGGAATTGGATCCGTTGCTGTAATTGTGAGCTGGGAAGCCGCTGAAAGACAATGACTTTCTCTCTCTCTTATTAAATAAGTGGGATCTCTTGGGTTTCTGACAATCCTTCACCTCACTGGGGAACAGAAGGGAGCACATTCTATAGAAACGTCCTTCTATCTTCCACTGAAGGCCCCAAGCTGACAATCAAACCAGGGACAGTGATTACGACAAACTCTTTCTTTTCAACAAAAAACAATCGGCTTCATCACCAAACGACAATCATTGAACTCGCTTTGTCTTTTCAGTGGAGCTGGAGAAGCTGATAAAGACTCAAGCTGGTCACATACCAGTTTCAATACAGGAAACACTCTTTTTGTTTCTTTTTTTGTCACCAGAAATTGCTTCGTTTTGGTCTGTGCATTTGAGAGAGACACAAGCGTTCCTCGTGACAACTTGTCTGTACTGTAACATGTTCCCCGTCTGACTACCTTTTTAGTGCAATTTGTTTCACATCTAATAAAGAGTGATCATTTGTCACCAACTATATTTTATTAAAATGTTATTACTATTGAAAATGGTTTTTTTTCTACTTACATGAGGGCTGAAGAATATTTCACTATAAGCCATTTCTGTAGTGTCCCCTTAGCTCATAACAAGGTTATATTTAAAGAGAAATATTGGGGTAACAGTCACCCTGCTATAGTTCCAGGGGTACCCAGGGTACAAATAAGCACTCACCCCAAATCTCCCCCTAACTGGCCTTCAGACTGGGCCCCCTTAGCTCATAACAAGGTTACAGATATATAGAAACATTGGGGTAACAGTCACCCTGCTGTAGTTCCAGGGGTACCCAGAGCACAAATAAGCACTCACCCCAAATCTCTCCCTAACTGGCCTTCAGACTGGGCCCCCTTAGTTCATAACAAGGTTACAGATATATAGAAACATTGGGGTAACAGTCACCCTGCTATAGTTCCAGGGGTACCCAGGGCACAAATAAGCACTCACCCCAAATCTCACTATCACTGGCCCCATGATCATCCTTTATTTATCGGGCTGCTATATTTCACAGCTCTTTCCAGAGATAATGCATCATTCCCACGAATCACTGAACCAGTGGAGCTTACAATCTAAGGTCCTATCACAGTCACACACACTAGAGGCAGAACCATCAGGAGCTAATTAGCCAGATAGTAAAAGTTAGGTTCCTTTTTTTTTTTTTTTAAATAACCCATTACAAATGACACGATAAGGAATGGGTGTCAGATATCTTTGTGTCAGGGGAACAGGGATCCAGAGATTTGGGGATTCATTGTACCCTGATTTTTTTTTTTTTTTTACATACGGGGACATGACAGGCCAAGGAGCATTCGTCATGCTGATGGGTTTTTTTTTCTCTAAGTAAATAGCTTTTCTGGAATCCCACCAGCCTTTCCCAATACCTAGGATTTCTGGCTCTGGTATCCAGCAGTTAATAGATGGCTCACATAGTTATACGATTGCTTTACATTTGCAGCCTGCAAGCCTGGCCCAGCTCCAGGGACTGACTCTATCCCATTCCCATGTGTCTCTATCAACTCCCACCGGCACAGAACAATCGCACAAATAGATACGAGAAACCTGGGCTTCAGCACCGGCTACTGCAGAGTTCGACAGAATAAAGTTCTTGGAAGGAATAGATGGGAAGCGCAGCAAAAATACAGCTATAAAATATCCTGCACCACAACGTGCGGATGACATTTTTTGGGTGTAGTGCTGGATGAAGAAAGTTATGTTTAAAGAAGACGTATTATCACCAAGGCTATATATAGAGAGAGAGAGAGAGAATAGAAAATATAAGTTTATAATAAGTCACCAAGGAGTTCCCTGACCCATATAATATTAGAAGACTGAAAAGCCTTTATACAGGTCATGGAAATGACTTGTAATATCCTCATATTTTACATGATGATATCACCCATCATGTAGAAAACACGACAGCGTTTTTTGGGACTTAGAAAAAAAAATCCCTATCTACTCTATTGCGCTTCGCCAGGTCTGAGGTGGCGAAGGAAGTCTAGCGTAAAAGGTAGCGTTCAGTACACTGCGCAAGTTAGTGAATTTTGCCTGGCGTAAGTGTGCGAAGTAACACTAGCGAATTTACGCTAGCGTTCGTTAGTGAATTTGCGAAGTACCGAAAATGCCAAACGCTAGCGAATTGACGCTAGCGTTCGGCGCTTAGTGAATTTGCGCCAATGAGTCATGTGACAGAACTGATGACATCACTAAGCACTGTTTGCTTATAAGGATATAGTTTACAGAATATTTATTTCTCATGTGTATTATTAAAGGGATACTGTCATGGGAAAACATGTTTTTTTTCAAAACGCATCAGTTAAAAGTGCTGCTCCAGCAGAATTCTGCACTGAAATCCATTTCTCAAAAGAACACATTTTTTTATATTCAATTTTGAAAACTGACATGGGGCTAGACATTTTGTCAGTTTCCCAGCTGCACCAAGTCATGTGACTTGTGCTCTGATAAACTTCAGTCACTCTTTACTGCTGTACTGCAAGTTGGACTGATATCACCCCTCCCCCCCCAGCAGCCAAACAACAGAACAATTGGAAGGTAACCAGATAGCAGCTCCCTAACACAAGATAACAGCTCCTGGTAGATCTAAAAACAATAGTAAAATCCAAGTCCCACTGAGACTGATTCAGTCACATTAAGTTGGAAAAATAGCCTGCCAGAAAGTAGTTCCATCCTAAAGTGCAGGCACAAGTCACATGACCAGGGGCAGCTGGGAAACTGACAAAATGTCTAGCCCCATGTCAGATTTCAAAATTGAATATAAATAAAATCTGTTTGCTCTTTTGAGAAATGGATTTCAGTGCAGAATTCTGCTCGAGCAGCACTATTAACTGATGTGTTTTGAAAAAAACATTTTCCCTTTAATAATATACATTACTGTATCAGCCATAGTCACAGGAATATTTAGGACAGCAAACAAAATCCTCTCCCTAATGTTTCTCTGCCTGAGCTGAATGCTGGGTGTCCTGGAGTGTCTAGGGGATCAAAGAGTTGCAGAGAAAGTCCAGAAGAAACAGAAACGCTCATCAGAGTATTCAGAGGCATTTGCCCAAACTCACCAGCATAATATCTATGAATTGGGGACTGACGCCAATTTATGTCTTCAATCCTATTAGGAGAGTTAATACACAATCACTACACATTTTGGCCTTCAGGCTTGGCCATCAGCTAATGCTTTGGGTCCTTCTAACAGGGTCAGGCCCAATTTGGCATCCCCATCCCATATGAAGAAATACAGGTTTGGGTCTTGTTATCCAGAAAGCTTGCGACCTGTGGGTTTCCTGATAAGGGATCTTTCTGTAAATTTTGGATTTCCATACATTTAATATTACTACATTACATTTAACATGAAATAAACCCAATAGGCTTGTTTTACCTCGAAGGGCAGAGACACACAAGGAGATTCGGGGAATTTAGTCGCCCATCGACAAACCGCCTCAGATTCTAGCCGGTGGGAAAGCAGTTCAGGGATATTAGTTCGGGTGACTAATCTCTCTGAATCTCCACGTGTGTCTCTGCCCTAATAAGGATTAATTATATCTTAGTTGGGATCAAGTACAAGCTACTGTTTTATTATTACAGAGAAAAAGAAAATCAGTTTTAAAAATCTGAATTATTTGTTTAAAATGGAGTCTATGGCAGACGGCCTTCCCTTAATTTGGAGTTTTCTGGATAGCAGGCCTCTTGATAATGGATCCCAATCATATACAGTGAAGGAATGTTCTGGGCACACAATAAGCTATACCCTCATACTGTACTGTCTAAGGGAAACAATATGGCACCTCCTACCCATATGTATAAATACAAATATACAGAGAAGGAATGTTCTGGGCACACAATAAGCTATACCCTCATACTGTACTGTCTAAAGGGAAATAATATGGCACCTCCTTCCCATATGTATAAATACAAATATACAGAGAAGGAATGTTCTGGGCACACAATAAGCTATACCCTCATACTGTACTGTCTAAGGGAAACAATATGGCACCTCCTTCCCATATGTATAAATACAAATCTACAGAGAAGGAATGTTCTGGGCACATAATATTGAGAGATAGAAAAGCTGTTTTTACTATCATACACACAAAGTACAATATGAGAACTAAATGACATCACCACAAAAACCTTTCAAGGAAATTCGTCAAAGAAAAAAAAAAAAATGTTTCCACCAGATCCAGCGCTCGGCCTCTAAACGGGGAGTAACTTTTTCTGAACAGTCACAATACTGAGTTGATTATTGTAGGAATATTGGGTAATGCCTGTTTTACCATTGTACTGTATGTGTGTGTATATAATATATATATATATATTGCTCCCCTGTGGCTGAATACACATGCAAGTCCTTACTCTCACCATTCTCAGGTAGGAGCAGATAAAAGCCGGCTCCACACTTTCACTGAGATCTTCAAACGAGGCGGCTGCAGTTTCTTGTCCTTTTTTATTAACTGTGCAGGAAAGAAAACAAGCGGCCGGCTTTCTCAGCCTCCCATTGACCTCTGCTCTAGAGACATGGCTGCTTTTGGTCTCAGGGTGGAACACATAATGCTCAGAGAAAGGTAGCGAGAGCCAAGCGAAAGGATTTAGGGGAGAATTTATACGGCCGCTCTGGCAGATAAATCAAAGTGAATTAAGGTTATGAGTCTGCACAAATGAATGGGTTTCTCTTTTCTCTGGTGGCACTACTAGAGCTGGAGCTATAAAAGCCTTTCTGAAGGTCAGTGTTACTCTGCAGCCAATAACATGGGTTGGTTAGGCTCTTATGAAGCCCAGAATTAGGCCCAAGGCAAAGCAAGACGTCGGTGAAGGTGATCAGAGGGTGCTGGGAGTTGCAGATGGAGGGCTTCTTTCTGTACATCCTTCATTTCAATCCGATAGATTCAACCGTTACATAAAAGTAAACACATTAGTCATTTTACTGATAATGTTTTAAGAGCCCCTTGCGGAATGTGGGGAAATGCTCTTTCTACTCTTAGGGGCAAATTGATTAACCTCCGAAATTGCGCCAGCGACGGCTTCGCTGACATCATAACATTATAACCAGGCGTAGATTTACCAGGACAACGCTAATTCACGAACGATCTGAAGTTGTGTCCAGGGTTCCGAACGCTTGCCAAGTTGCGCTAGCGATAACACGATAAGCAGTTAAAACGCTAGCGTTGGCTAATTTGCATACGTCGGAATGTTAAAGTTGAATGGACGTATTTGTTGCAGCAAATACATTACATTACACAAGTCCGGGAAACCTTAATAAAATAAAATAAAGTTGTTATATTGCCCTACACATGAGCCCAGTGTATAGTTTATGTGCCATATGTTAGGAATGTAGGGGGGAAGCCGGGTACCCCAGAAAAAATGTATGCTCTTCTGCAGCCCATCACCCTGAAAAATGAAAAGTCACCAGCGTTTATTCAACTATTTTTTGAAGAAGTCCTGTCTACTCTATTGCACGTCGCCTGGTCTGAGGTGGTGAAGGCAAGTCTGGCGCAAGAGGTAACGTTCAGTAAAATCCGCATCTTAGTGAATTTGTGTAGTTACATCCATTTGCCAGAGTGAAAATTCGCCCGGCGTTAAGATACACGGTGCATAGTCAGTATTTCACAGAAGCTGGCTGTCTCTGCTGAGCCTATAGCAGGAGGAGGATTCAGGCTGGAGAGGCGACGGGTTTCGCTGGCCCAATCTTGCCGGCAGAGCGCACCAGACATAGGGCGGCCAGGAGAGATAGTCAGGGAGAAGAAATCAACTGCTGCAGGATGGATGGTCGCCCTGTCGCCTTTTCTGAAGAGGAGCGGAAGTGGAGTTTCAGTAAGTTATTTTTTAACAAAAGCTTTGCAATTTAAAAGTTTAATTTGTGTTGGTGTTTATTTTTTGATGTATACTAACAATTTTTTAAAAAAATTTTTTGATGTTACTGGTCCTTTAAGAATGCCGAATCCCAAACTGAATCTCTACAAAAAAGGCACAGCGGAGAGGTATTTTATTGCAATAAACGATGTCCCAGACATACAGCAGTGACAGACGGAACATCAGCGGAGGTAAATTTCGGATATAATCCTGGATTCAAGGCAAGGGCCCGGAATCTTGGGCTGTTTTTACAGTTGTGGCCTCCTGGAGTGTTTGTGCTACTGTGTGCGCTGGGCTTGTGGCCGCTTTATCTCTTCTTGTTTATAGATGTTGTTTTATGGAATCAGTTGCACACGCACAAAGGTCGCCTCTCACAGCAGATTTACTGCCTTTTCCTTTTATTTCATGGGAATATCTGTTATTTCATTTCATTGTGAGCCCGGGAGCTCACCCCCTCTAATAATGTAAGAAATGATTGTTTGCAAGTTTACGGCGCTGCGGCCCATAGAAACAAGCCAACGTTATCCTCAGTCAGCACAATTTCCTACCCGCTGTGCCCGAGCTTTAATCAAGAGCCATTACACACATTAGCCACTGCCCACATTATACTAAATTGTCATTTAATAAGAGTTACTTTTATGAAATACCGGCTGACGCTGGGGTGCCAAGTCACAAACCTGTACGAGTTTGAAAGGACGGAAAATTACGACCTGTATAATAAGAAGTGAAAGCCTGAAGATCTCGGGGGACCATTACGTTAAGATTTTGCAAGGGGTGTGTATTTTATTATAGAAATGGCTTTTCTGTCAGTTTTCTGCATTGCAGACCTAGTGCCAGAACATTCCTTGTTTAAAGGAGAAGGAAAGGCTAAAACTAAGTAAGCTTTATCAGAAAGGTCTATATAAATACACCAGTAAACCCTCAAAGTAATGCTGCTCTGAGTCCTCTGTCAAAAGAAACACAGCATTTCTTTCCTTCTATTGTGTACTCATAGGCTTCTGTATCAGACTTCCTGTTTTCAGCTTAAACCTCAAGGGCTTGGGCTTGAGCATGCTCAGTTTGCTCCTTTCTCCCTCCCTGCTGTAATCTGAGCCCAGAGCTATAAGTGAGCAGGGAGAAACTCAGGCAGGAAGTGATGTCACACTAAGCTAATATGGCAGCTGCTATCCTAAACAAACAGAGAGAGCTTCTAGAGCTTTTTACTGAGGTATGGTAAATCATTCTGCAGAATAAATACAGTGTTATAGCTTGCGCTATTGTGGCTAATCTATTGGCAATAAACTGCTTTGGTAGCTTTCTTTTTCTTTGAAGTCATTTGCAGAGATCTCTGTGTATTGGGTCAAGGGCACAGCTCCAGGGGGGGCCAGTAAAGCCCTAATTAAGGATCAGTTTTAATATATCTTAGTAGAATAGGTCAACTTACCAATGTTTTGGGGCCCTAGACTGGATTTGCTGGGGGGGGGGGGTCAGTAACACCAAGGGGCATATTTATCAAGGGTCAAATTTTGAATTGAAAAAACGTTGAAATTCTAATTCAAAAAGACCAACCGAAATTAAGTTGAAGTTTTTTTTGGTCGCATATGTCCGTTTTTGATCTTGTAGGTCCATATTCGCTGAATTCAAATCAAAGGAATCAAAGAAATATCGCATTTGATCGAATTAGATTCAAAGCTTTTCCCAAAAAAAAAAAAAACTTTGATTTTTCAAAGTCCACCAATTGACTCCAAATGGGTTCTAGGAGGTCCCCCATAGGCTAAAACAGCAATTCGGCAGATTTTAGATGGCGAATGGTCGAAGTTGAATTTTTAAAGAGATGGTACAGAATAAATTTTGATTCAAATTTTTTTCAAATTCGAATAGGCGCCCATTGACTTTAATGCACGTCAAATGACGCTGGCTTCAAAATTCACGTTTTGCCCATCACTGCTGTCTGTTGAATATGCCCTCTCATTCATTGCCCAATGTGACCTCCTGTATAGAAACCAGACAGGGAACTACTTGCAAGTGCCTGGTACTTATAAGAAAATTGTGCATGGAATTTAAATGCAGTCTGGCATTACAGATATTGCTCCTGTCTCTAATTAATAGCAAATAAAATGATTACATGTGTTCAGATACAATATCAAATGCTGACTTCCCAGTATAGACACAGTAGGGAACAGAGGCAGAAACCAAACATCTAGCTTATCTGGTTTAAGAAAATGTACAAAAATTAAGACTATATTTGTTACATGGCAATATGGTGAACAAAGGTGGATGATTAAAGGGGAAGGTGCAGGTATGGGACCTGTTATCCAGAATGCTCAGTACTTGGAGTTTTCCGTATAATGGATCTTTCCGTGATTTAGATCTTCATACCTTAAGTCTACTAGAAAATCATATAAACATGAAATAAAGCCAATAGGCTGGTTTTGCTTCCAATAAGGATTAATTATATCTTAGTTGGGATCAAGTACAAGCTACTGTTTTATTATTACACAGAAAAAGGAAATTATTTTTCAAAATTTTCGATAATTTGGGAAAAATGGCCTTTCTGTAATTCGGAGCTGTCTGGATAATGGGTTTCCAGATAACAGATCCCATACCTGTATAATGCACAGAATCTTTTATTCAAGCTCAGATCTAACATTTTACTAGTCTGTCCGACCTGAAAATGCTGCAGCCAATCTCTCTAATAGGGGCAAATTTACTAAAGGGTGAAGTGACTAACGGGGGTGAAAATTCACCAGCGTGGCGTCATTTCATTTCTTCGCCGATTTACTAACGGTCACTGGCGTAACTTCGCTAGCGAAGGAGATAGACTCTAGTGGTACTTCGCTCCCTTACACCTGGCAAATTTGCTCTCTGGCAAATGGAAGTAACTACGCAAATTCACTAAGATGCGGCTTTTACTGAACATTACCTCTTGCGCCAGACTTGCCTTCACCACCTTAGACCAGACGAAATGCAATAGAATCGATAGGAGTTCCTAAAAAAATAGTCCCAAAAAAACGCTGGCATCTTTTCCTTTTTCAGGGTGATAGGCTGCAAAAGATAGTAAATTTTTTTTAGGGTAATTGGCTTCCCCCCTACATTTGCTAACATATGACAAATAAATAGTAATGGGCGAATAAATTCTCCTGGCACGAATTTGCGACGAAATCCCATGTTTCGCTGCCGGAGAATAAATCCACGAAAATTCGCCGGCCTCAATATTCTATTTTTTTCAAGTAAACTTTCGTAATTCTCGATTTTTTCGTGAAAAGGTTTGAATTGCTCGATCTTTTCGTGGAAAAGTTCGAGTTGCTAGTTTATTCCGCACATTGTTTATTCACACATTTTTAATGAAAGCGTTCGAATTTCACAATTTTTTGTAAACTTTCCGATTTCATGATTTTTCGCCATTTCGCAAATTTTGCGGGAAATTTGCAAAGTTTTCGTCAAAGCGAAACAGGAGAGATTCGCCCATCACTACACATAAACTATACACTGGGCTCATGTGTAGGGCATTATAACAACTCTATTTTATTTTATTAAGGTTCCCTGGGCTTGTGTAATGTAATGTATTTGCTGCAACTTATACGTCCATTCAACTTTAAAGGAAAACTATACCACCAAAATGAATACTTAAGCAACAGATAGTTTATATCAAATTGAATGACATATTAAAGAATTTTACCAAACTGGAATATATATTTACATAAATATTGCCCTTTTACATCTCTTGCCTTGAACCACCATTTCGTGATTCTATCTGTGCTGCCTCAGAGATCACCTGACCAGAAATACTACAACACTAACTGTAACAGGAAGTAGTGAGGAAACAAAAGGCAGAACTCTGTCTGTTAATTGGCTCATGTGACCTTACATGTGATTTGTATGTGTGCACAGTGAATCTTACGATCTCAGGGGGCGGCCCTTATTTTTTAAAATGGCAATTTTCTATTTATGATTACCCAATGGCACATACTACTAAAAAAGTATATTATTATGATAATGGTTCATTTACATGAAGCAGGGTTTTACACATGAGCTGTTTTACTCAGTATCTTTTAATAGAGACCTACATTGTTTGGGGGCTATAGTTTTCCTTTAACTTTGTGCCGTATGCAAATTAGCCAACACTAGCGCAACTTCGCTTCACTTGCCGCAGTAACGCTAGCAGTGTCCTGGACACAACTTCGGATTTTAGTGAATTAGCGTGGTCCTGGCGAATCTACGCCTGGTGAAGTGTTGCGCTGTGAGCGGAGCCGTCGCTGGCGAATTTTCGGAGGTTAGTATCCCTTCTTTTGCAAGACTTCTCATACAGCAGCATGGCAGCTTCTTGCTCCAAATAACTCAGTGTTTATCTGTTCAGCTGAAGGCGCATCATATTTACCTCTGAGCTATAGGGAAAGTCTTCTGTTCAGGGCTCCCGAGTGAGATACATTTAGCACACAGGACCTTCTGCTAGCACTCACACAATCAAAAGCCAAGTCCATTAACTGAACTTTTCACCTGATTGAAAAGAACTCAGAAATGTACTCGGCTCCATTAACTGAACTTTTCAACCAGTCACTGTTGAAAGCAAAGGTTCCAGATGATGGCAGGATGACAAATGTAGTGCCTCTTCCCCCCAAATATAGGCAGCGGGGAGAATATGGCAGCTACAGAGCCCTGAGCCTCACGTCAAAAGTAATGGCATCACGTGAAGGCAAATTATTAGCAACACCAAGGGAAATCTGAATTTAGTGCTGGACGACCGTCAGAAAAATGGAACGGACTGGGTAAAAAGCTTGTCTTGGAAAATGATTTTTTTAATGCAAACAAGAGACATGACCACTTATGACTATGCAAAACTGCTAGGCACAGGAGTTGTACAGGTATGGGACCTATTATCCAGAATGCTCGGGACCTGCGGGTTTTCTGGATAATGGATCTTTCCGTAATTTGGATCTTCATACCTTAAAGGATCAGTTTTATTAAAACATGTTAGTGTAGAACGAAAAAAACACAGACATAGTAAACTTTTATTTTATTAAGAAATAACTTACCGAAACTCCGCTTCCGCTCCTCTTCAGAAAAGGCGACACGGCGATGATCCATCATGCAGCGCTCAATTTCTCCTCCCTGGCTGTCTCCTATATGGAAAGCAGAGAGGAGAAATCAAGCGCCGCAGAATGGATCGCCTTTTCTGAGTTTTGGTAATTTTTTAATAAAGATGTAGCGATTTAAAAGTTTAATATCTCTTTGTGGGTTTGTTTTGTCCTACACGAACAAATTTTTTAATAAAAAATATTGATGTTACTGGTCCTTTAAGTCTACTAGAAAATCATATAAACATTAAATAAACCCAATAGGCTGGTTTTGCTTCCAATAAGGATTCCTTATATGATCATAGTTGGGTTCAAGTACAAGATACTGTTTTATTATTACACAGAAAAAGGATATCACTTTTTAAAAAATGGAGTCTATGGGAGAAGGCCTTTTCATAGTTTGGAGCTTTCTGGATAACGGGTTTCTGGATAATGGGTCCCATACCTGTATTACAATACTGCAGGCTTTATGGAACATGTTTAATCATTCACAATACCCACCTCAATCAAATCATTTTTACAAAATTTGGATTATTTCATTAGAATAGAGTCTACGGGAGATGGCCATTTCGTAATTCGGAGCTTTCTGGATAACGGGTTTCCAGATAACGGATCCCATACCTTATAAAACCCATACTTATAAAACCCATAAAAGCAATGAAAAAAAAATTGCTGTGGTCAAAATACCTGGTATTCCCATAAGCCACAGCAGGGTTGTCACCAAAATGTTTTAATTGTTTCCCTGTCTGGGGCTGGATCTAAGTACACTGCAAGCACACTGCAAGACGATGTACATGAGAAGCAATATGGTAGCTTTAGGTCTAAATGTAGACATACACAGCCTGAACTGTTGGCTGAGAATCTGCCCCATGCCTCCTCTTACTGGAATGGAAGCTGCTTGATAGACAGTTTTTGGCCCCAAAACACATTTGTAGTAAGAAATTAACTCGCAGGCTCCTTAGGGCAGAGACACACGCTCAGATTTGGGGAGACAGTCTAAATTGCCGGCGGTATGGCACTTGGAACGCTTCATTTTCCGAAGTCACCCGAAGTTTTCTCGTGAGGCAACTACGGAAAATGAAGCACACCGATTGCCATCCCACCGTCGATTTACATTCTAGCCGGGGGGAGGCAGTTTGGGGAGATTAGTCGCCCCATAGAAGAGGCAGTTTATAGCCGGGCGACTAAGTCTCCACAAATCTGAGCTTGTGTCTCTGCCCTAAGGAGCCTGCAAATAACTTTCTTACTACAAATGTGTTTTGGCGCCGAAAACTGTCTATCAAGCAGCTTCCATTCCAGTAAGAGGAGGTATGGGGCAGATTCTCTGCCAATAGTTCAGGCAGGCTCGCAGGCTCCTTAGGGCAGAGACACACGCTCAGATTTGGGGAGACTTAGTCGCCCGGCGATAAACTGCCTCTTCTACGGGGCGACTAATCTCCCCAAACTGCCTCCCGTCGGCAAGAATCTAAATTGCCGGCGGAATGGGACTCGGATCGCTTCGTTTTCCGTAGTCGCCCGAAGTTTTCTCGTGAGGCAACTTCGGAAAACGAAGCGCGCCGATTGCAATCCCACCGTCGATTTACATTCTAGCCAGTGGGAGGCAGTTCGGGGAGTTTATTTGCCCTGAAGAAGAGGAGATTTGTCACTGGGCGACTTATCTCCCCAAATCTGAGCGTGTGTCTCTGCCCTTATAGATGGGGTTAATGCTGCTGTTGGTATAATTTGCTTATTAATGCTATTTATTTAGCAGCTTTTATTAGGTTGGGGTGACAGTTTCCCCTTCCCATTTGTCTTCAGGGCTATTTTTTGCAGCTGTCAGAGGAGCCATTCAGTTCTGTTATATGAATAGACTCCGCTTCCACCTATTCATCTTGTCACTGTACAGCGAGTGAGGCTGCCGCAAACCCACCACTGCCTACACAAGGGAAAGTCCAGATCAGCACTTTACTGTGTTTATCATAAAATAGAACCTAAGTCTGAGCAGAGCTTAAAAGCCACCAACCAAGGCAAGTGCCGAGCCTAAACCAATAGAACTAACCATTAAAATTCACCTTCCAAACACTTTTTTTCAGTTGAGTTGTTTTCAGATTGTTCCCCAGAAATAAAGACTTTTTTTCAAATACTTTGCATTTTTCATTTTTTACCATTTTCAAAATTTAAGTTTTATGTCCCCGTTTCTGGTGTTTTTGAGTCTGGCAGCTCATTAATTCTGGCGCAGATTCTAAACGGTTACAATTTTGGAACATTTAGTTGATACAGTTTTCAGCAGGATCTCTGGAATATTAACAACTATTGTATCAATTCTATCAGCTGCCTTTAAAGAAACCCAGGGATTCTGCTCAGCAGGGACAAAGATAAGAAATGTATCAACTATATGTATCAATTTAGAACAGTTTACAGGGTCGCGACCCCCCATCCCAGAGCTACTTTAGAAGGTTAAAAATGACACTTTACAATTTAATATTAGAAAAACCGTCACACATAGGAAATAGTAATTGGTTAAAGTCTTTATTTCTGGTGTTCGATCTGAAACCAACTGAGCTGAAAAAAAATGTTGGAAGATGAACAACCCCTTTAAAATTGACTGAAAATATATTTGATAACTCATGTTTCATTCACTAAGAAAGGAACATTATCATCAAAACATATAGTAATAAAGAAAGGTAATGGAATGCATGATTAATGACATTAATATATTTAGGACACTGTATGATTATAATTTGGCACATATTAATGAGTTAATATGTGTGTGTGCCTTTTCATCTTTTATTTCCATTAAAATGCCTTACTTTACAGCCATGATTCTAGCTACATTTATAACAGAGCATTCTGTCACAGAATCTGATCCCCATTGTAAGCAGCAGTCCAGCCCTGCTTTATGGCTAGGGTTGCCACCTGGCCGGTAAAAATGATGCTTGATGCCAATGTTATTAATAGGAAAAAACGGCAAGAATATAAGAAGGTCTGTATTTTTTTTTTCAGAAAAGGTGGCAACCCTGTTTATGGCTGAGCATTCTGTCCCAGTGGTTGCACAGATCCTCTCTGATCCCCATTGTAAGCAGCAGTCCTGACCTGCTTTATGGCTGAGATTCTAGCTATCTGTATAACAGAGCATTCTGTCCCAGTGGCTGCACAGATCCTATCTGATCCCCATTGTAAGCAGCAGTCCTGCCCTGCTTTATGGCAGCTGAGATTCTAGCTATCTGTATAACAGACCATTCTGTCCGAGTGGCTGCACAGATCCTACCTGATCCCCATTGTAAGCAGCAGTCCTGACCTGCTTTATGGCTGAGATTCTAGCTATCTGTATAACAGAGCATTCTGTCCCAGTGGCTGCACAGATCCTATCTGATCCCCATTGTAAGCAGCAGTCCTGCCCTGCTTTATGGCTGAGATTCTAGCTATCCGTATAACAGAGCATTCTGTCCCAGTGGCTGCACAGATCCTATCTGATCCCCATTGTAAGCAGCAGTCCTGCCCTGCTTTATGGCTGAGATTCTAGCTATCCGTATAACAGAGCATTCTGTCCCAGTGGCTGCACAGATTCTATCTGATCCCCATTGTAAGCAGCAGTCCTGTCCTGCTTTATGGCAGCTGAGATTCTAGCTATCTGTATAACAGAGCATTCTGTCCCAGTGGCTGCACCGATCCTATCTGATCCCCATTGTAAGCAGCAGTCCTGCCCTGCTTTATGGCAGCTGAGATTCTAGCTATCTGTATAACAGAGCATTCTGTCCCAGTGGCTGCACCGATCCTCTCTGATCCCCATTGTAAGCAGCAGTTCTGCCCTGCTTTATGGCTGGGATTGTAGCTATCTGTATAACAGAGCATTCTGTCCCAGTGGCAGCATGTTCCAGTGAGGCAGTGCTAATGGCCTAGGCTTCCGAACCACAAACCTAATGCAACCTATAACACTTGCTCTTGGCCTAAAATTAAGTGACGTAGTTGGTGTTATCATGTGAGGTTCTAAAGTAGTGACCTGGATTCATTTATCATCGTTGGGAAAAAAGGCCTGTGACCAGTTGCCCATGGCAAATGCAAATTGTTGCATTCATTGTTCTACCTGCAGCTGCCTAAAAGAACCAAGGACTGATTGGTTGCTATGGGTTAATGCCCACGGGTAAATTTGCCCAGTGTTGATAAATAAGCCCCGCTTATGTTTAGTAAGGCATGTCAAAATGCACACCCTTCTAGCCACTTTCAAATACTTTGCCCTTGGAAATCTGCCAGGACAAGAAAAAACTAACTGTAATTCACAGCATTATATTGATTTTTATCTACTTAATCAACTATACTTTCAATTTGGATCGAAAAGGTGTGGAAGGTCCATAAGGGTTCAACTCTCATAATCAGGGTGGGTGGTCTATTGGGCCAGGGGTTCAAAAAACAAAGAGGCCCTCCCAAACCTTGAAAAAAGCAGGGACTGCAAACCTTGCTGCACTTTGCCTTTTGGCCAGGGTGGTATTAGTAAAGGGGCCTTTTCTCTTTAGAGAGAGGCCTGAAGATTTTTTTCTGCCTGTATGGAAATTTCCCATCACTAGGGGATGATGCACCATGGAAGATGCCTGCTCAGGGGCAATTCATTAAAGTGATAGTCGCCACATTTGTGACAGTGACTGGAACACTTTTGGGGCTTAGCAAACAAGAGTGGATTTATGGCTCAGCTAAAATAAGTATAGACCATGGAACTACAGTAAATGTAATGAATGAGAGCTGGGAAACAAACAATGCATTAATTAAAAAGCAGCTTTAATTAGCCAGCACTTGTCACTTGTGACAGATGAGCATTTCCCTTGAAACTGTTTGGGAGCTCTAAAGAATAGCCACGCTCTCCCCTTCCTCCAGGACTGACCGCTGAAAGATTTAATATCATTCTGGGAGAATAGTGTAAGCGATGCTAAATGCCTAGTTCCGAGCATTTCCTGAGTGTGCAGTGGCTTGGGAGAGGGGCTTTTCCCAGGTCAGAACCTTACAAGCAATTGACAGAACAATAAAGCGCTATTTAAAATAAACACCATTAATTATTCTCCTCTCTTGGGGGTAAGTTCTCCTGTTGTATACACTTCATTTTCCATGCGTGGTGGTGTTGTGGATCATATCATTGTAAGAGCATAATCAGTTAATCATCCACTTATTTTCCTGTATCTGTCCGAAAATCTGCCAGCTATCAATCGAGACAGTTTAAAAATTCTATGGGGCAAATTTACTTAAGGGCGAAGTGACTAACGCTGGCTTTTATGGTTGTAGATCATATTGGGACAACTTCTCTAAAAGTAGACCTCCCATTAGTAAATTATGGGCACTCCTGTCATACACAGTATCATTTTCTGGTCTTCTTTCATTATTGACAAATGTTACCTGTACCTGGTTTCTGGGAAAATTTACTAAAGGGCGAAGTGACTAATGCCGGCGAAAATTCATTTTGGTACTTCGCCGATTTACTAACGGGTGCAGGCGTAACTTCGCTAGCGAAAGAGACTGACGCTTGCTCTCATTTGCACTCAATCACCAGGCAAAGTTGTGCTCTGGCGAAGGGACGTAACTACACAAATTCACTAAGATGTGGATTTTACTGAACGTTACCTCTTCGGCCAGACTTGCCTTTGCTACCTTAGACCAGGCAAAGTGCAATAGAGTAGATAGGAGTTCCTCAAAATTTAGTTGAAAATTTTTTTTAAGTCCCATAAAACGCTGCAGTCTTTTCCTTTTTTCAGGGTGATAGGCTGCAAAAGAGTGTAAAATTTTATAGGGTTCCCGGCTTCCCCCCTACATTTCGTAACATATGGCACATAAACTATACACTGGGCTCATGTGTAGGGCATTATTACAACTTTATTTTATTTTATTAAGGTTTCCCGGGCTTGTGTAGTGAAATGTATTTGCTGCAACATATATGTCCATTGTACTTCCTGCCATATGCAAATTAGCCAACGCTAGTGCACCTTCGATCTGCTTGCTGATTTAACGCTAGCGTAATTTCGTCAGCGTTCGGCGCCCTGGATGCAACTTCGCATGTTAGTGAATTAGTGTTGTCTGGTGAATTTTTGCCTGGCGAAGTGTTGCACTGCCTGCGAAGCCATCGCTGGCAAATTTTCGGCACTTAGTAAATTTGCCTCCATGGGACAAGGAGTGCAGAGGCACATGGATGCAGTCCTCATGCAGTAGCTCTGAGTAGGGCCCAATGGAAAATTCGAGAAAGGTCCCAAGGATGATTTGAGAAAGGCCCAATGGATGATTTGAGAAAAGCCCAAAGAATGATTTGAGAAAGGCCCAATGGATGATATGAGAAAGGCCCAAAGGATGATTTGAGAAAGGCCCAATGGATGATTTGAGAAAGGCCCAATGGATGATTTGAGAAATGCCCAATGGATGATTTAAGAAAGGCCCAATGGATGATTTGAGAAAGGCACAATGGATGATTTGAGAAAGGCCAAAAGGATGATCTGAGAAAGGCCCAATGGATGATTTGAGAAAGGCCAATGGATGATCTGAGAAAGACCCAATGGATGATTTGAGAAAGGCCCAAAGGATGATTTGAGAAAGGCCCAAAGGATGATTTGAGAAAGGCCCAAAGGATGATTTGAGAAAGGCCCAAATGATGATTTGAGAAAGGCCCAAATGATGATTTGAGAAAGGCCCAAATGATGATTTGAGAAAGACCCAAAGATGATTTGAGAAAGGCCCAATGGATGATTTGAGAAAGGCCCAATGGATGATTTGAGAAAGGCCAAAAGGATGATTTGAGAAAGGCCAAAAGGATGATCTGAGAAAGGCCCAATGGATGATTTGAGAAAGGCCCAATGGATGATTTGAGAAAGACCCAATGGATGATTTGAGAAAGGCCCAATGGATGATTTGAGAAAGGCCCAAAGGATGATTTGAGAAAGGCCCAAAGGATGATTTGAGAAAGGCCCAAAGGATGATTTGAGAAAGGCCCAAAGGATGATTTGAGAAAGGTCCAAAGGATGATTTGAGTAGGCCCAATGGATGATTTGAGAAAGGCCCAAATGATGATTTGAAAAAGGCCCAATGGATGGTTTCAGAAAGGCCCAATGGATTATTTGAGAAAGGCCCAATGGATGATTTGAGAAAGCCCTGCATGAACTCTCAAAGTCTATATGTTCCTAACTGTGTGTACACATGGTTGGTGCATGGCTTCAGGTAGGTGACCAAGGCCACAGAGCTAGGAGTTGGAATTTATAAGGTCAGACATGGCCACCACAAACCCTAATGGACAGCTCTACTTTTAATGGCTACAGCTGGGGAATGAGGCCCTATGCTTATACTATGATGCAAATTCACTAAAGGGTGAGATTTCGCTAGTGAACGCTAAGCCACACTTCGTCAGACGAAAATTCACTACCACTACGCTAATTCACTAAAATGCAAAGTTGCGCCTGGGCAGCTGAACACTGACAAAGTTTCTCTAGAGTTAATTCGTCAGAGTGAGCATTTCATAGCAATCTTTCGCTATCATTCATTTCTGCCTAGCAAAACTTCGTTAGCACTCTTACGCCTGGGTCAATTTAAATAGGGCAGGTACTGTACATATAGGTTGAGAGAGATTGATGCAAATGTTTGAAGTGGCCACATTTTATTACAAAAGTCCAAGGAAGCAAAAGAAAGACAAAAGAAATCCTCTAATGCTCTAGACATGAGCCCACCCTATAACAAATGTGGCATGCCCCTTAAATGGTTGGGAAAGAAATGTTAACACAAAAATCTTTAATGGTTAGGACTTTTGAAGGCAATCCCATTTTAAAAAGAAAAAGAAAAAATGCCAGCGTTTTTTTACAACATTTATGACTTCCCGGCATACAAGATATGATGTCACTGATATAAGATTGAGGAGGATGTTGCTTCATCTTATCAGTTCCCCTGGTCTAAGGTGGCAAAGGAAACTCTGGCGAAAGAGGTAAGGTTCTGCAAAACTCGCACTATAGTGAATTTGTAGAGTAAGGATTGTTTAAAACTCGCCTGGCGATAGAGCGCGAAACTGCATAGTGATGGTCTCTTTCTCTAGCGAATTGTCCTCTACACTTGTTAGTAAATTTACGATGTCCCAGCTGGATGAGATTTTTGGCGAATGTTTGCTAGCTATGGCCACTTTGCCCTTTAGAAAGCTTGCCCCTGTGTCTTTCGTTCTCCTTTACAAATTTCATATCAGATTGATCCAAAGGACAGAATTGGAGAGACCCATTATGCAGGTCCCAATCAGACCAGAGCTGGGTACAATGGTACCTATAATTATCACGCAAACAGGAAGCTGTCAGTGTCAGCTACAGATTGGTAAACAGGGAAATTATAAATAGGATTATAAATAGGAACTGGGACGCAGATCTCGGGAACAGAACTCATTTCAGGGATTTTATTTGTACAGGATACACAATCTGGCTGCTATATGAAGGAAGTCTTGTGAAATGCCCTGATTTATATGCAGAAAAGCTCCAGAACATGACAGAGCAAACAATAGCATGACATTGGCAAATACAAGCTTCCTAGTATGTATGTGACGTCACAATGGTCCCTGTTTAGTAACGGTTTTGAACTCAGTTCTGCTTGCTGTCCTTCACATAAGTATAGATCACTGATTTCTGTCATGCATTTGTACCACCGGGGCTTGATTTTATTATTGGGTAAGGAACCGCATTCTCAGTGCAATGGGCAGTAAACAGCACAACCACCTTTCTACTGTCCCTTTCCTTTAAAGGAGAACTAAACCCTACAATTTAATATGTTAATATTGCCCCCAGTGCTTACCTTTTCTGCACGGCCGGGGGTTAGGGGGGTCTACGTTGCTAGTGCGGAGATTGCAACTGCGCTCACACTAGAAAAGCCCGGTGGGAAGCACACCCAATCTGCTTTGCACACGCAAAAATTTCTGGTTTTGCCCACATTGAAACGCCATTGTGTTGTCTGTAGGCCCAGTTCGACCCTGGGGGGGAATGGGGCCCAGCTGCACATCCTGCACCCGGGCCCCGCCAGCGATAGGTTCATTACTGCTTGCTTCCATATGTATACATATACAAAGAATGAATGCTCTAGGCACACGATAAACTAAACCCTTATAATATATATTAATAAAAGGTAATAGAAAGGAAATCCCTTTTTAAAGGAGAAGAAATAGCATTTTACACCCTTAAGTGACTACTATTACTTACCTGACACCCCAGGCCGGTATTCCTATCGGCAGAAAACCGCACCGGCCCAGGGTTCTTCTAGCGAGCATCACAGAGTGATCATCTTCCGGCATCTTCAGTTTGCAAAATTTCCTGTGGCAGACGCATGGGCAGTAGAGTGAAATAGCCGGCTTTTTTCGTTAAACTTCGGCTTTTTGCTGTACTGCACATGCGCAGCCGCGAAAAGACCTTGAAGAAGCAGGAAGAGGATCTCTCTATGGTGCTCGTTGGAAGAACCCCAGGCCAGTACAATTTTCTGCTGATAGAAGCACTTGGGGGTGCCTAACTTTTGGCACCCCAAGTGTATGCGATTCCTTCTCCTTTATGGGAATATTCCCATTTAAACAAATGAAAAGAATATTTTCAAGGAGGATAATGAAAGTTCTATGGCACTGTGGTGCATGCCTCCTCCAGATGACTCCACAGCAAATCAGTCAGGACGGCATTCTTATGGCTGAAATTCGCTGTGATGGGGAAATAAAACCCCCAAAGGAATTGTTCTCAGTAGCTCTCGTCTTTGTAAACAAAGCAGCCGCTCTCACTCCCTCTGCTCATTGCAAACAAGTACATCATGTCCCAGTAATCATCCCAATTGCTCCCCTGATACTGGCCAAACAAACAGAGCCAGAGGCAGGGAACAACTGCAGCACTCACAGTTTACGTAGAGCTGTACCAGAGAAGGAGGATGAGGTCCAGGCCCAGAATAGGCAATCTGTGGGTTCTGGCAAATGCCAGAGGGGCTGCTGTATGGCTCCATAGAAAGGTACCATATAGTGGGCTGGTAGGGGACTGTTTGGGCTGGTAGGAAGCTGTTTGGGCCTCTGTGTACTTGGAATGACAGGGCCTATTTTGACTCCCAGTCCAGGCCTGATGAGGTCCTTTGCTAACTCTCAGATGGTCATCCTGTAAACGAGTGGTGTTGGTAGAAATATTCCCGTCATCCAGGACAAAGAAGTTGTAATACAACCTGTACGTGCATGAATGGGATGCCACGTGCAAATATCTAGACAACATTTTTTTATAAAGGGACAAATTTATCAAATTTGAAGAAAATAAAAAGTAATTTATCCTCCCAACTTATGTTTGCAGCTCCACATTAGATGTATTTGGCCAAACGCTGGCCTTTATATACAGTAGGTACACTAATGGGATATGTACTGTGCAGGGATGTCCCTCTTTATACAGGTATTCTTGTTGAAAATATACTGTTCAGGATTGTAATGAGATCTCTGCAGCTCCATATTAGCCGTTTCTGTTAAGATCCGTCCCATTAGGTTGACTCACAGTTCAGTCACAGAGCTTATAGTTGAATTGTCGCAATCCATGGCATTGCCGGTCTTTCTCTTATGTGCTGACCTTCAATCTTTCCAAGGATGCAGCCTCTCTCTCTCTGAGCATGATATGTTCAAAGTATAATAGTCGTAATGTTGTCATCTGAATTTGCAAGGAAAGCTTAGTTCTGATCTCTATTTGTTTTTGGACAGTCCATAGAACACACAGTATTATTCATGAGCGCCATAATTCAAAAGCATTCATTTCTTTTGCCTGTCTTTCCTTCTTGCAGGTAAAGTATGCGATACTGTGTCAGCCAGTAAACATGTTACAGGGCAACCCTTTTGAAATAAAAAAATAAAAGTGGTATAAAGGTGATACCTTTATTGGCTAACATTGCAATGATTATATTAGTTAGCCAATAAAGGTATCACCTTTATACTACTACTATTTCCAAATGTAGTATTCATGTGAGGCTACTGAAAATGCCAGAAACAAGTCTAATTTTTTTAATCTCTTGACTTGTAATTTTACTGCTGATCCAAGAGGGCAGAAGTTTTCAGATATTTATATTAGTTCTCCATCAAGGAATAAATAAATGATTTTACACCAACAGTCAGGGCCATTGTTCTCCCGACATGTAGTTTTGAGGCATTTTTCTTTGAGCTTGATAAGTGCATACTTCAGATAGCCATGAAGGTAGTATCATTAGCATAGCATAGAGGTTGTTGATTTGACTTCTGCCAATGATCACACCTCTATTTTCTTCCTACAGTCGTGCTCTCTGATGGATTGTTCTGCATACAAATTAAACAGGCATTTGGGAAAGTATTCAGCCTTGTCATGCACCTTTGGCAATGTTTGTTCTTCTTGATCGATGTAAAGGTTGTGCATGAGAATTATCAGGTGTTCTGGTATACTCATGCTTTTTAACCTGGCCCAGAGTTTGTCATGATTAACATACTCAAGGGCTTTGCTGCAGTCAAACACACACACGTAAATATTCTTTTGGAATTTGTTTGCCTTTTCAAGGATCCCATATCTGCAATATCTCTTGTTCCTCACCCTTCCCTCAAACCTGTTTGCACTTCAGGCAGTTCTTTTCCATGTATGGATGCCCGTTCATTTCAGTTCACCCAGAAGATCAGCTCCCTTTGTCCATGTTTTAAGATAGCATTTTCCAACAAGTTCTTCATCCCATGCATAGTTACACCAGTATCAGTAAAACCCAAAGGTTTTGTTCTAAATAGACTCTGAGGAGTCTTATAAGACAAGGAAACATTCAAAACAGGCAGGTCATATTGTAAAAGTCTATTCATGCTGGGCCCATTTTACTGCACACCAGAAGTTTGCCTTCATTGTCTCTCCTTGTTGCTGTATTACAAGCCTCTCCTTTGCTGTAGTAGGACGTCAATGAAGATCTCCCATTCATCAGTTCCACCAGGCCTGTGTCAGAAGCACATGCAATACAGTCCAGTTGTTTCTTGTGCATGTTCACTATTTTTCCTCATTCAGTGATAACCTGCATGTCAGCTGGTATAGGAGCATGTCATCACTGACCCAATGCACCTTGTCTCCACTTCACCAATTAGAACCTCAGCATCCAGTGGCCACTTGGTTCCTTATTAGCAAAGAGTTGAACTCTTCTACCACAATTAGAATGCCCCTGATTTGGTATTCTTTACAAGATACAAAAGGAGATTGCCAGGCAGCTAATGCCAACATTGTTGCAGTTGTCATAGAAATGTGATCCTCCAAGCCAGTGTTATTTTGCTACTCCTCAGATGGGTGGTTTGCCGAAAGGAGGCCAAATATGCAGAGATCCAATTGTTTGGCTCTCTCCCCGACATGCCCACCTTGAGGTGGGCAATATGGGGCTGATCCGATTGTGGGACCCAGAGCCAACGATTGGATCCCAACGCCAAGAATACAGGCGGTTGGACCGAGTCAAAGAAATTATTTGGTCCTCGATCAAATGTTGACTTTGTAAACCTGGCCGATAAAATCTCTGCAACTTCATTTATTTCTTCTAATAGTCTCCTTAACACAATTTGGTATGTAGAGTGGGTCTGAAATCTCTGCCGTCGCCCATAAGATGCATTTCTTCCAATATTCCCCTCTCTGTAAAGCTGGCCATAGACACAAAGATAGAGTTGTTCGAAATGAAGTTTCATAAGATTTTCAGACCGTGTAGACTCCAGAGATTTTTTGTACCATGGTGACCAGTCGTTTAGTCGATCAGGCAGGTTATTAATTTTCTTTCCGCTAATGATAATAGGCATGTATTGCCTATCTGGCAATATCAATGGGTGACAGTCCCGGACATAACTTTCGTACAATTGCGGACAGTCAATTAATGACCAGAACATTGTTTGATTTGTTATTTTTCCTACTTTATTTAATCTGAATGGTAAGTTGTAGATCATTACATTGAAATGAACGATTAATAGCCGAACATTCGTTGTACAGTACAGAGAGTAAAATCTGCATATCTATGGCCAGCTTAAGTATTTATAGGAGATGTACTATACAGGTTGGTTATGACATTTCTACAGCTTCACATCAGGTGAATTTTCTCCAATATGCCCTTTACATAGGTACGTGACCTCCAAATAATCACTGGGACAGTTCCAGTTAGGGTTGCCACCTTTTATAAAAAATTTTACCGGCTGCTGGGGGGCGGACCTCAAATGGGTGGGACGTGATGTCAAAAGGGGCGGGACGTGACGTGGCCACGCAACGGAGACCCGCGGACGCTAGAAGAGGCAAAAGAAAAGGTAAGTTGCAGGGGATTGGGGGCAGGCCGAGGGCTCCTTTTGATCGTATTACAAATTTACCGGCAGCTACATTGCCGGAAAATTTGTAATACCGGCCCCGGCCTTGGCAGGTATTTTATTTTACCCTAGTTCCAGTTAACTCCAAATCCCTGCAAATGGGAACGTTTCTAGTTGCAACTAGAAGGGACCGTTAAAAATCTATGCCTTCTAATATTCCCTTCATATGGGTACTGTACCCTTAAGGGCTGTGCTGAATCTCTAGTCCTTTCTGTGTGAGAGGGTTTATGGTGCTTGATAATGGGATGTATTTTGGAATGGAACCTTAGGGCCACAAAGTGGTTTTCATGGATTCCACCTTCCTGTTATTTGAAGGAAACATCTCATCAGGCACATTGTGTCCATCTCACCCTGGCCAGACAGTGCAAGAGACACCATCTTACTTCCACTGTGACTGCAGGAAGCCAGGATGGAGACAGTGAGATCGGATTTAGAGACTCATACAGGATGTCTTATGATTGATTGATGGACACCTCAGCCCCTGGGAAAAGGGTCTCGGTTTAATCCTATAGAATCCTAATGCTGTGCAAAATCTGAGGGAACTTTTCTTTATGCCTTATCTGGGCCACGTTCATTGCAGTTAGAAAATAGCCGAGTTACCTTGCTCAAGGACGCCCATCAAAAAAAAAAAATATTAGAAATTCTACTAATAAGTAAGATTACTATCAGAGCCATTGAGCAACAATACCAGAACTCTGCACTGAGCATACGAGACTACGAGAGCGAGGCAATAACAAACACAGCATGATTAAAGGCATATACACCTACAGGTACAAGCCTGATTCCCCAGTCTCCTTTTGAATTCACAGAACTCTTCTCAGCAAAGCCCACCTTATATTTCTTTTAAACATATATAGGTAGTTGACCCTTATTCATTTAGTTTGGGTTAGTGAAACTCTGAGATTTTTAACTATGTCTGCCATGGATGCTGGTGTCAGGGACTGTAAAATGTATAGGGAAGTAAATGCTAAATAAAAACAAAAAGCAGCAAGGAAAAACTGAACTCAAAATATACAATACTGCGGTTATATCATACAAAAGTTGGCATTCATCAAAAATTCCCTTATACTTATGAACAACAGAATAGCAGGAGTGAACCTTCCTAGCATGGCGGGTGTAATGATAGTGGGTAGCTGAGGGTTAACAGGAAGACCAAGTGACAGATTTTTCTCTTCTTCTTTTATAACGTTACCTTCAAGCACCTGAATTATTACCCTGATATGGTATACAGCACGGATCAAAGGTTTTGCAAGCAGAATAAAAATAGCCACCAATAAACCAAAGTGCAAAACCAACATGGTAAAAATTCATTAATAAAACTCTTGTATTTTTTTTCTTTTTCAGTAACAGGAAATTACTGAGTTTTTATGTCCCCAGAGACACATATGACAGATGTTCTGCATGACCCAGTCAGTTTATGATCAATGCAAGCCAATATATATGGGTCATGCTGGGCTACAGAACCTGAAAAGGGAGTAAAAGCTAGTGCTGGACTGGGACAGGTAGTGCTGGGGATTGAGTTCTTGTGAGTAGGGCCCTCTCATCTCATTTTTAATACTTCATACTTTGTTTCTTAAAGGACATGTAAAGGCAAAAAAGTAAAATCCCATTTTTACTTTCTTTAATGAAAAGGAAACATATCTCCAATATACTTTAATTTAAAAAATGTGTACCGTTTTTATAAGAAACCTGACTGTATGCAGTGAAATTCTCCCTTCATTTACTGCTGTGGATAGGTATTATCAGATGGTCCCTAACTGCTCTGCAGGGAAACAATCATACTTATGAACAGCAGGGGGAGCCCCGCCTTACTTCCCAGCCATGCAGAACTCAAGCAGCTTTGTTTGTTTCCCTGTAGAGCAGTCGGAGACTGTTTGTATTGGATTTTATTTTTGCCTTTACATACCCTTTACTGTTTCCAACTCCAGCTGCAAGGACAAGGATCATGGAGCCAGATTTAAACAGATAAACTGGGATTTTATTTGAAGGATTATTTTGCTGCAGCCACTGGTTCTGCAGAGTTGGAGAACGTTTGTATTAAACAATACAAAAACTATAAAATCCACATAAGATTACATGACAACACAGGAACCAGTGTAGTCTGCCTGTCTATTCTGATTATTAATCAGTCTTTCTGTATCAGCTTCAGGAAGATATTATTCGACTTGTGCTGTTTTGATAATTTATGATGATCCCTAAGCAGCCCACAACACACTGAGCATGTGCACAGTCCTGGTCTTGCAGAGATGTTTAACAGTTACAATATGGTGACGTCCTGTAGGCTCCTTTGAAAGCATAAATCATTTGTTTGATTAGGCTTGTGGTGCAGTAAGTTGATGTTTATGTTTAGTATAAAATACATCATTTCTAGCCTTATTCTATTTTAGACTTTACTTTCCCTTTAAGTGATTTTAAATCCTTTGTTATAAATTGAACTTTGTTATAAATGGAAAGTGCTGAATAACTTGTTGGTGGTATATAAATGAATGATCATGATAGCAAAGTACAGTCATAGCAGATGGTGACATCAACATTTTTTATATTGGTGTTACCCAACCTTTGACCGTGCACCTGCTGTTCAAGCACAAGTCCCAGCACACTGCAGCTGACGTCAGCTTAAATTTTGTTTTATATCAGAGTTAACCAATTTGCCTAAGACGTTTTGAGAGCCACACTAAAATAAAAATATACAGGCAAAGACTGGCTGAGGTTGCCAACACTTGCTGTCCTACTTAGGGGACAAAAATGAGGTTGCTCTTTAACATAAATGAATGCTTGTCAACACAGCTTTATTGCAGCAAAATAACAGGCTGTCAGTCATGGAGCTTTACATGTAAAGACAACAGTTAGAATTGAGCATGTGTTTTTTAGTAGCACAAAACACATCACCAAAATGCTCAAAACAATCCGCATTGACTTGGGGTGCTTGGTTTTCTTTCTATTGCTGTAAGACAATTAAGACAATGTATAAAAATATGTAACTAATTTAAAAAGAATCAGTTCAGTCAGTGTTCGTCTCATTTGCCCAGTTAAAGAGGGTTTCACCTTTGAAATAACTTTTAGTATGATGTAGAGCAGTGATCCCCAACCAGTAGCTCGCGAGCAACATGTTGCTGCCCAACTCCTTAGATATTACTCTTAGTGGCCTCAAATGAGGTACTTATTTTGAAATTCCTGGCTTGGAGGCAAGTTTTGGTTGCATAAAAACCAGGTGTACTACCAAACAGAGTCTCCCATAGGCTGCCAGTCCACATAGGCAGGGGCGCTCAGCCAATGAGGCAGCCTGAGGTGGCGGCAGCACCAGATACATTTCCAGGGGCGGCAAAAAGCCGCTCCTGTACTTTTAAGAGCTGAATTTCCGGTTTTGAAACCTGAAATTCAGCTTTACTAGTGCGGGAGAGCGCAGATGGGCTCTCCGCACTAGTGTTCCTGCCTCCGATGCTTCCCCTGCAGATGGGTAAGCCGGCGATGGGGGGCAGCATTTTGAAGAGCCGCCTCAGGGGGCTTCTTCACCGGAATCGCCGCTGCACATAGGGGCCATAAATAACCAATCACAGCCCTTATTTGGCACCCCCAGGAACTTGTTTCATGCTTGTGTTGCTCCCCAACTCTGTTTACATCTGAATGTTGCTCACGGATAAAAAAAAAGGTTGGGGGCCCCTGATGTAGAGAGTCATCTCCAGTTTTCAAATTCAGCAATCTGGTGGCTAGGGTCCGAATTACCCTAACAACTATGCATTGATTTGAATAATATACTGGAATATTAATCGGAGAGGACTGGCGTAGAAAGAAGAGTAATAAAAAGCAGCAATATAATAATACATTTGTAGCTTTCCAGAGCATTTGTTTTAGATGGGATCAGTGACCCCCATTTGAAAGCTGGAAGGAGTCAGAAGATGATGGCAAATAATTTAAATAAACTATATATATATATATATATATATATATATATATATATATATATATATATATATATATATATATATATATATATATATATATATAAAAGAATACCAATTGAAAAGTTGCTTAGAATCAGCCATTCTACAACATACTTAAAGGGGTGGTTCACCTTGAAGTTAACTTTTACTATGTTATAGAACAGCCTAAGTAACTTTTCAAATAAAAATCTAAATAATAACTCAAAACCCACAAGTAATAAAAAATTAAAACCATTTGCAAATTGTCTCAGAATATCACTTTCAGTCTACATCATACTAAAAGTGAACCGCCCTGAAACGACACCACTTTATAACTTATTCATTCTCACTGTCTAACTTATATATACGGTTTCCGTTTGTCTTTATTCCTTGTAAAGCACTGAGTCCACTTGTGCCATTAATACAATACAAATGACAGGTCTTCTAGAAGACTGGTTGCAAAGATCTGTAGAGGTTTCTTTGCCTCTGTTCAGTAACACTAGATGGTTCACTGAAGGATTGAGCTGGATGAACTAGTGGATTTTTATTCGACCCAAATTAACTAGGTAACTATGTATGTTCATGCCAGTGGCATAACAATGAACTACTGGGCCATGTGACAAAACATTTTGACCATCTAAACATCTGGGCCCTTTAATATCAGCTGGATCTGCCTTCCCTATTGCACAGTAGGGTATAAGCGTAGCTAGGTGTTCATTTCCTAAACGGATACTGTCATGGGAAAACATGTTTTTTTCAAAACACATCAGTTAATAGTGCTGCTCCAGCAGAATTCTGCACTGAAATCCATTTTTCAAAAAAGCAAACAGATTTTTTTGTATTCAATTTTGAAAGCTTGCATGGGGCTAGACATATTGGGGCTCATTTATCAACACTGGGCAAATTTGCCCATGGGCAGTAACCCATGGCAACCAATCAGATTGCTGCATTCATTGTTCCACTTGCAGCTGGTTTCAAAAAGCTAATCACGGATTGGTTGTTATAGGTAACTGCCCATGGGCAAATTCACCCAGTGTTGATAAATGAGCCCCATTGTCAGTTTCCCAGCTGCCCCAGTCATGTGACTTGTGCTCTGATAAACTTTAGTAACTCTTTATTGCTGTACTGCAAGTTGGAGTGATATCCCCCTCCCTTCCCCCCTCCAGCAGCCTAACAAAAGCACAATGGGAAGGTAACCAGATAACGGCTCCCTAACACAAGATGACTGCTCCCTGGTAGATCTAAGAACAGCACTCAATAGTAAAACCCAAGTCCCACTGAGACACATTCAGTTACATTAAGCAGGAGAAATAACAGCCTGCCAGAAAGTCGTTCCATCCTAAAGTGCAGGCACAAGTCACATGACTGGGGGCAGCTGGGAAACTGACAATATGTCTAGCCCCATGTCAGATTTCAAAATTGAATATAAAAAAATCTGTTTGCTCTTTTGAGAATTGGATTACTGCAGAATTCTGCTGAAGCAGCACTATTAAATGATGCGTATTGAAAGAAACACGTTTTCCTGTGCCAGTATCCCTTTAAGTTACTGGCTACAGCGGTTAGACTCATGCAATCTAGGTGGAAGTACTGTAATGTTATTAAGGTAATCAAAATATTAAACATAATTGAATCCAAAAGAGTCACTTCAGTAAAAGGCCTGCTTAAAAGAAAACCAAAAGTCTTTCCTATGGAAAACACATATATATATATATATATATATATATATATATATATATATAATTCCAGAAAGAACTGCACTCCAACTTGTTCTGTTGAATAAATTCACATTTTATTGTGCTCAATTTGCGTGTCCAACATTTCGGCCCACATAAGGGCCTTTGGACACGCAAATTGAGCACAATAAAATGTGAATTTATTCAACAGAACAAGTTGGAGTGCGGTTCTTTCTGGAATTATATGATAAATTTTTGATCCAGCAACCACCATCGAACTAACAGATCCGGATCAGAGTGCGGCTGCCTATGTGGAAATATATATATATATATATATATAGTATATTATAAGGATATATTGTATTATTTTTTTTATATTGTATGTATATTTGTATGTATATTTTATATAGAATGTTTATAGGGTTCGATCTAATCAGATTCTTATTTTGAGTTTTTTTTCATCAAGTGTGGCAGTGACAAATGTAAACCTTTCTCAGAGGACTCCGTATATAAAATGCTTGTCCAATTGACTTTATAATTGCAAAGCCATTATTAATTGTTTGTCAGTTTTCTTTCACTTATCCGTGCAATTAGCCAGTGTAATGATTTGTGTATTTTCCCAGCATGCACGAGCCTTTGCCATGTCTGTGGGAATGACTGATTTTGGTTGTTGTAGCCCTTCCTGTACCAACACTTGATCCATTAGTCTGCTGGGTTAAGTGCCTCCAACCTGAATTACGCCCAGATTGTTTCAACACAAGTTTATCATCAGTGTGAGCACAGTTATCCTCAAGTCCTTTCTGCATCTATACGCCAGAATAAAAACAGCAAGGGTCTGACAGGTCCCTGTATGGTTTTCAGTAACTTTAATGTCACCAACAACAAATCGAAAGGGTTCTCCATACAGTTCTGCACCCAGTAAAGAGACAGGGTGTCATCCTAAAGGGCCCTCTAGCTATTGCAAACTGAACAACCCCTCTTTAAATTCATCAATAAATAAGATCTATTATAAAAATTTGAGAGGTGAAGTTAAAAATCAGCTAAACACACACACGGGCAGATTTATCAAGGGTTGATTTTCGAAGTAAATGGGAATTAACTCCTATAAGAAAATTCGAATGAAAAAAGACCAATCTAAATTTATTTTAAAAAAATCGAAGGTGAATAGGCTGTATTCGATCGGTTGAATCGACGTAAAATAGAATTCGATTTGAAGTATTTTCAAAAAAAAAAAAAAATTTTGATTTTTCCAAGTCTACCAATTGACTCCAAATAGGTTCTAGAAGGTCCCCCCCTAGGCTAAAATAGCAATTCGGCAGGTTTTAAATGGCGAATGTTAGAAGTCAAAGTTTTAAAGAGACAGTAAATAATAAATTTCGATATTCTAATTTTTTAATTAGATTCAAAGTATTGTCAAAAAACTATCGATTTTTCAAAGTCCACCAATCAGTGTCGGACTGGCCTTCCGGGATACCAGGAAAACTCCCGGTGGGCCCAGGTGTCAGTGGGCCCTTCTGCTGCTAAACATTTGGCCTATTTTATGGCATTTCTATGAGAACAAAAAGGCTAAATAGATGGAATAATAGATTATAGTATGTAAAGAAAAGAGAGCAGAGGTTGAGTGAGGAGAGGAAGAATAATAGTATTGAGAGTGGGCCCCTGGTCTAAGGTTTTTGGGTGGGCCCCTGGTGTCCCAGTCCGACACTGCCACCAATTGACTCCAGATAGGTTCTAGAAGGTCCCCCATAGGCTAAAACAGCAATTTGGCAGGTTTTAAATGGTGAAGTTTTAAAGAGACATTACATGATAAATTTTGATATTCAAATTTTTGATTTTTTTTTTTGAAAATCAAATGGAATTTGGACTATTTCCTAGTCGAAGTACACAAAAATAGCTTGAAATTCTAAATGATATTACTTGTAATTATCAATTCGACCCTTGATAAATCTGCCCCACAATGTAATTTGTTTCATTTCAAAACCCCCTTGATGTCAGGGCAGTATTTTATTGTGTTGCTGCTATAGGAACAGAAATTTCAACCGTCCCAGACCTGCCAATCTGCACATGTCACCAGACAGTCTATGCATGCTCCAATTGTAAAAAAAGAGGGATACACCAACTCCCACTCAGCTTTTCTGCCAGATATAGCCGGACTGTGGCATTTTTTTCCTATATAGTCTAAGTCACATGAGGGTTGCTGTCCTAGTCATAGGCCCACAGATGCCTAAATAGAAATATGGTCTTGCTTGATGGTCCAGACTTTGCTCAAGCCCCTGTTTTTAGCCCAGCCTTAGGTCAGGCAACTCTCAGATAGAGGAATATAGGGGAGGCACATTTATCAAAGGTCAAATTTCAAATTTCATGTGAGTTTTTTTTTAAACTCCCCTAAACTTCTATAAATTTGAAATTCGACTAGTCAAAATGAACGAATTTAAATGTCCTTTAAATGTCCTGAAAACTCAAATCAAATTCGATTTGAATTATAAAAACTTGATTCGAATTTTAAAAAAACTGGATTCAAGTTTTTTTCATCCGAATCCACAGACAGAACCAGGAAGGTAGGAAAGCTCAAACATCACCAAATTGATCCCTGGACCTCTCCCATTGACTTCTACAGTAATTGGGCAGGTTTTAGCTGGGGAATAGTCGAATTTGAGTTCTTAAAGGGTCAGAGTATGACAAATATCGAAATGGTAATTCGAATTAAAACTCGAATCGAGTTTAAGAGTTTTGACCACAAAAAATTTAGAAAATTTTAATTTGACCCTTAATAGCTCTGCCCCTAAGAGTATCAGTCAGTCAGTCAGTCATAGTTCTTTATTCAGGACAGTAATTGTATACAGCAAAGGAAAGAAATGCTATAATCATTAGAAACCTGAGTTGTCTCTGCTCTAGACAGACATGATAGCTAGGCTGATGCAGAGAGAAATGGGGTTAGAAAATTCAGGACTTGATTTAGTGAGAAATGCTCTGGATTCCCACGAAGTGGAGGAGGTGACCCCCAGTCTGATTGTTTCAGCACCCACTGCTTTCCTGTGCCGATTCTGCACAGCACCATTATGCACTCCGTTGACAGATTATTGCCAGGCTTTGTGCTGTTGTGCATTGCACTTATAATTCATACGTCGCTGGGTGTGAGAATGTTACAAGCCAATGTTCATAGTGCAGCAAAATTACACAAGAGTGAATTGATGTCAGTGTCACCATCAGGGACAAAGCAGACAGGACTACTGCCAGGGGCCTGGTCCTAGTGGCTGGCACCAACAAATGCATTGTTAGATAACCAGTGAGTGGTTGGAGCATGATCTGAAAGGCTTGGGACATGAGTTTTTTTTGGATAAGAGGTTCTTCTCATAATTTGAGCAACAATCCTTAACCATTAACCACTTTTTAACTACAAAAATTAAAACATTTAAACATAAAAAAACAGGATAATAGTTCTGGATTCTGAATAATAGTTCATATGAGTATGATACTTTTTTGCCATGAGAAAGCTTGCTGAGAATCACCCGTGGGAAAAAAACTCTACTTTATTTTATTATAACATTTTAATTAATTTTAAGATATTGCTTAAATACTGAGATATAGGGGCCGGCACCGTACCTTACATGTTCAAACGACCTTATTAACCTTCCAGATCTGTCCTTAAGCTGGCCATAGACACAAACAGGGCCGCCATCAGGGGGGGAAAGGGGGTACAGGTTTCCCGGGCCTAAGCCTGAAGGGGGGCCTGGCAGTGCTGCACTTTCAAAAGAGCCGGGCCCCCCATTGACAGCAACAAAAGCCGAGCGCCCATTTCCGAAGTCATGATCAGCTGTAATGCGGAAGTGACAAAAAGCCAAACAGCCAAACTCCCGAAGCAGCGAAAAGACCCGAAGTCACGAAAACAGCTGAAATTGAAGTCCTGAAGCGATGAAAAGACCAAAAGTCACAAAAGGAGGCGAAGTTGAAGTCCTGAAGCCATGAGTTCAATTCTACTGAACACTAATTTGTGTTTTTTTTTAATCTCCTGGCCACCAATGTATTATTTTAAAAAATGTTTTTTTTTTTTAACTTATAGGGGGCCCCTGGTCACCAATATTTTTTTTTAACTTGTAGGGTGGCCCTGGCGCCAAGGTTTTTTTAAAAAAATATTCTTTGGGGGCCCAATTTTTTGTAAGGGGGGCCCTGGGGCAAATGTTTTTTTTTTTAACTTATAGGGGGCCCCTGGTCACCAATATTTTTTTTTTAACTTGTAGGGTGGCCCTGACCACCAATTTTTAAAAAAAAACTTTTAAGGGGGGCCATGGCACCATCAATAGCTTTGTATAACTTGTGTGTGTGTGTGGGGGGGGGATTAAATTTTTTTGCACTGATGTCTGTGTGGTCTTTTAACTGTTATGTGGAGTGGGCGGGGTCTGGGGTAGATGGGGCCCAGATAATTTCAAATGGTGGCCCTGTACGATCGGCTTCCCCATCTCCCGACCTGCCACTAACCATTCAGATCAAATAAAGCAGTAAAAGAACAGATCAGCCAATGTTCTGCCCCTGACAGCAATCAAAAAGTACGAAAGTTCATGTCCGACAAAAGCTGGTGACAGTCTCCCTCAAAAAATCGTCCGAGTGGCAGGACTCTCCACACACGGTCCGAAATCCTACGAATCTAGGATTCGTTCGATCGGATCTTTGCGTCTATGGGCAGCTTTACTCTTTGGTACATTGGATTTGTGGTCTTTGGGAAGTGAGTTCTCTTAATCAGGGAAGGTAAATTATGGGACCACAGTCCTTGGTGTCCCGCCTTCTCAACCTTTGTTGTGTCCCAGGGTTAGACAGAACAAATTGAGATAGTAGAAATTGGGACAGCTCCACCCTCTATTTATTTTCCTTTTTCTGAATGTTATTGTAATGAAATCTGAGCATTTTAATTAATTAACATTTGTTTTAAAAAAAAAATAATTTATTAGGTAATAACGGAATTAACACTGGCACTTTATTAAATCATTTTTGTGGTCATGAATTCATGTATATACAATAATCTATAGGAGTTCAAATTATTTGAGTTGATGAATTTAATTTATTATATATGGGAATGATTTGATTTCACTTTTTAAGTTGGCACAATTACAGCACTTTATATTTATTTAATTTATTTGTAATAGAAGTTGGGTATTGCGGGGTACAGGTATGGGACCTGTTATACAGAGTGCTCGGGACCTGGGGTATTCCGGGTAATGGATCTTTCCATAATTTGGATCTTCATACCTTAAATCTACAAGAAAATATTGTAAACATTTAAGCTGGGCATAGACGCAAAGTCTACAAGAAAATCATTTAAACCCAATAGGCTGGTTCTGCTTCTAATAAGGATTAATTATATCTTAGTTGGGATCAAGTACAAGCTACTGTTTTATTATTACAGACAAGAAGGTAATCACTTTTAAAAATGTTAATATTTGATTATAATGGAGTCTATGGATGACGGCCTTTCCGTAATTCGGAGATTTCTGAATAATAGGTTTTCAGATAACGGATCCCATACCTGTACTTTAATTGTGATCTTGTGATAGTATGATACTTTCTGTCCTTGCCCAATTATCTTTTTCTCTATTTTATTTAAAGGCTAATTATATATATATATATATATATATATATATATATATATATATATATTTTTTTTTTTTTTTTTTTATTTTTTTTTTATATACACACACACAACAAATACAGGTATGGAACTTGTTATCCAGAATGCTCGGGACCTGGGGTTTTCTCCATAATTGGGATCTTCATAACTTAAGTCTACTAGAAAATCATGTAAGCATTAAATAAACCCAATAGGCTGGCTTTGCTTCCAGTAAGGATTAATCATACCTTAGTTTGGATCAAGTACAAGGTAATGTTTTATTAAAACAGAAAAAAGGGAAATAAAGATTTGGATTATCTGGATAAAATGGAGTCTATGGGAGATGGCCTTTCCGTAATTCGCAGCTTTCTGAATAATGGGTTTCCGGATCTCTTACCTATACATAGGGATGTAGGTTAACCCTTCATGCGAGCCTTATACAATTATTTAGCACCCATATTTGCTGATACCGCATCTAATGAAATAGTACCCTAATTAAATTTAAAAAATGGGGAGATGGGTAAAGGTTTTATAATGGAAAAAGTCCTGCCATAAATACCGTTTAAAGCCCCTTTGATTTTCTATTTTCTTTCTCTCTGTACTACAGCTTGTTCTATCTCACTGTCTCACTGTCTCCCAGCAACGCAACTAGAGGGGGTGGGCCCTGGCGCAGGGCGCGCAGCCGGGCCCCCTGTCCCCCTCAGTACGCCCGGAACCACCCGGAATCAGCCCGGAAACTGATCAGAATTCGTGGCGTGCGAGCTGCCGGGGGGCCCTGAGGGGGTGCAGGCCCTGGCCCAATCGCACCCCTGATAGTTACACCACAACTTCCTACAATCTTCAGAGTCTGCTACATAAAACGACAAGTTAATAATAATCGCTGTTGCCTCCATTGCAAAATTACTCTACACAGTACAAAATGCAAAAGAACGTGTGGCCACATCCTCAGATTGTAAATGATGTTTATATGAGTAAGTACAGCTTTATTGTCTGGGCCCAAAGTGCCCACTTGTGACAAGTGCACTGAAGTGCCTGCTCCTGAGCATTCTACTCATTTATAGCCCTACAAGGAAACCCTAGACCCCAAGTAATTAGGATCCCAGCAGCTGTTTGATTGGCTGCAGTTTCACAGATTACACTTCCATTGTTCGGAGGCCTGTATGACAAAGGGTTAGGTAAACGTTTTGGATAGATAAGGTGCCCCCGCTGACAGCTCCTAGACTCCAGTGGTCTAAGTAGGGTCTCTTCAACTGGATGATAAATTAGAAGGTTTTCAAAGGGAAGCTAAGAGACGCCAGGGAGGGTGGGAGGGATCATTTGACTGGCAGCAAGAGGAGGAATCCCGTGACCCCCCACACAGAGACAGTTATCTCTACACCCCATTAAAAGAGACAGAAAGGAGAGAGTGTCAGTGAAAGTTAAACATTGTCCAAATACCAAAAAGAGGTGTTTCATTATAAAGTCACAATACATTTCAGACAATTGAGCATTTTCAGGGATATGCCGCATATTACAAATTTTTGCCTGATTTATTAATCCTATAGCATAATTAATATTAATTCCTAATCAACACATGGTCTAGTCCTTACATGCAATGAAACGTATGAGGTGTGATACTTTACTGCTGAGCCACATGCATTTTAAGCAATAGGAAGTACAAAAGAACTACCCGTGTCTAAAATAAAACAAGGAAAACTTTTCCTGACCCTTAATTATGTTATTTTTGGCTGCAACACATTTTTCCAGACTCGGCCCCAATGAAAAATCATAACTATAGTTGCAGTAAGCATACACTGATTTCTACTTACAATTTCTACTTACAATATTGAAACGCAGGCAGTTATATGGTTTACAGTCGCAATCAGGTCACAGGTCACTTCATATTGGCCATTCAATTTTGGTGTATTAATGTCACCGGTCTGTCCAATCGCTTGGTAGTCAGACCCATACAAGTAACAGTGGGTGCCAGTTTTAAGAAATTAAATTCAGGTGGCGATAGTTTGATGTTCTGTCCACTGACCAATTAGAAGTTCAGCACCAGCCTCTTTACTGTATATATGTGCCAACTGGGGTCATTAGACAATCAGGGTTTTTGCATGGCCTACAACGGGATTGTCAGTGCCCAAATGGCTCTTTTTGGTCTAATTTGTCTGCACTGGCCAATTGGATGTCTTGATCAGGTGTCCAGACACTTTGAAGAAGCTCTATAATTGTCGTATAATCCACAGTAGGTGCCATTCTGATCTGAAACTGACATAGAGGTTGTCGCCATAGGAATTAGCAGACGCATCTACAGCAGGAAGAGAAGATATAAAAATTGAATACACTGGAGAACTGAAGAATGTGAACTGAAAGCAGGTACAGTATCCAGAATTTACTATTCCTGTTTTCCATAAGTCTAATGCTATAGTCTAACTTATACAACAGGTTTTCAATCCACTTGGTGCCACCATATAGATGCCTGGGGTGAAACTAGTTTTACAGCTGAACATAATGCTTTATTAAAGGTAATAACAGCTTTTATGCTGGAGTCTAATTGGTGCAGTTGTTCTGGAATTAATTACAGCACAAACAGAAATTCTTGTGCAAGAATCTGGGGTTCACTTATGATACGGCTGGCCACCTTTGGTGAAACCAAATCAATAGATTGGGGCAGTAATGGCCTCAATGGAAATCAGGATGCGATGATTTGAGCCTTGTTACAAGCTAAAACCATATTGTCTGAATAATTCTGATTAACTGGAATATAGAACCCTGTGACACTGAAGGCCTGTGGAAGAGAACACTATAAGGGGAACATTTACTTAGGGTCGAATATGGAGGGTTAATTAACCCTCCATATTCGACTGTCGAAGTTAAATCCTTCGACTTCGAATATCGAAGTCGAAGGATTTACCGCAATTCGTTCAATCAAACGATCAAAGGAAAAAACGAACAATTAAATCCTGCTAATCGAACGGTTCGAAGGATTTTAACCCATCGATCGAACGATTTTCCTTCGACCAAAAAATTGTTAGAAAGCCTATGGGGACCTTCCCCATAGGCTAACATCGAGGTTCGGTAGGTTTTACTTGGCGAAGTAGGGGGTCGAAGTTTTTTTTTTTTAAAGAGACAGTACTTTGACTATCGAATGGTAGAATAGTCGAACGATTTTTAGTTCGAAACGTTCGATTTGAAGTCGTAGTCGAAGGTCGAAGTAGCCAATTCGATGGTTGAAGTAGTCCAAAAAACGTTCGAAATTCCTTCACTCGAGCTAAGTAAATGTGCCCCTCAGGCCCGGATTTGAGGCAAGGCCACATAGGGCCGGGCCTAGGGCGGCGCAATTTCAGGGGCGGTCCAGCTGCATCAGTAACTAGCACTGGAGACTCACGTCAGTCTCCAGTGCTGTTCCCAAGTGTTAAGATGTGCGCATGTGCGCGCACACACTGAGGGGGAAGAGAACGGCACTTGGAAGGGGAGGTACATCGCTGGACAGGGGGAAGCGAAGGGGACGGCACAGTGCTGTTCCCGAGTGTTAAGCTATGCGCATGCGCACGCACAGAAAGCGGAAGGCCCTGGAAGGCAAGGGGACATCGCTGGACAGGGGGAAACCGGAAGTGGAGGTAACAGTGCTGGACAGGGGAAGCGAAGGGGACGGCACCGGCAGGGGAGCGGGGGCGATGAGTAGAGCCGGCCTAGGGGCGGCAAGTTTGTAAATCCGGGCCTGGTGCCCCTAACTGTATGTTGCTTGTACATTTGATACGAATGCCTGACATCAGTATTGCTTACATATATGTGTGCAAATGAGATCATTGTCCCCAAGGTTTTATTAGATGAAGGCCCAGTAATTAGTTATGTTGGTTTATTTTGCCTACCTCTGATAATATGTTATTTTCACCCAAGGTGGGAAGAACGCCCCATTCAACCCCTTTATCACTAGAGAAGTGTCTATTCTTTCCATGTGACATTTATTGTAAAATATCTGAGTGGGCCTGAGAGGCCTGGTCTGGTTTTCCCTTCACGGGTCCTGGTCAGTGTCCCCCTGTCAAGGGCTGGAGTAATTGATGTCAGAGGAGCTTATCTCCCTGCCGTCCACAGATCTCGGAGCAGTCAGGCTGGCTCCTTGGTAGTCCAGCAGTTCTTTCCTGCTGTTGGGAAAGGCTGGGAGCTGAGGGAGCCTGTTACAAGCCTTCCCCCGTGTCTAGGAAAAAACAACAGCAGGCCTGTGTGATGTGCTGCCATAATGAGAGGGAAAAGCTCTGGTGTGTAACCTCAATCTGACATGGGAACGCTGATAGCTCTCCCTGCTTAAAGATGCAGCTACAAACAGCCCAACCTAATTGTTTTCCCTCTACAAATCGACTGACATCACTGGTTATTAGAAACAATGACACTCAGTTTCTCTTAATACACAGTTTTTTCAAAACCGGCACTTAAAATAAAAAATACTGACTTACAGGGTAAACAAAGAAGTGTGTTTTTCCATGCTGTAATGCTGGATTATATGCACTCATTTTATTGTCATTTATCACATCCTCACCCCAATGGGATAAATCAAACCTACCTGATGGATATCTTGTTGAATTTTTGCCAGATATTGGTTGGGCAGACCCGTTGGCTAGCCCCATACAAGGGCCAACACGGTCCGGAAGAACATTCCTTCTCTGTATATTTGTATTTATACATATGGGAAGGAGGTGCCATATTGTTTCCCTTAGACAGTACAGTATGAGGGTATTGTGTGCCCAGAACATTCCTTCTCTGTATATTTGTATTTATACATATGGGAAGGAGGTGCCATATTGATTCCCTTAGACAGTACAGTATGAGGGTATAGCTTATTGTGTGCCCAGAACATTCCTTCTCTGTATATTTGTATTTATACATATGGGTAGGAGCTGCCATATTGTTTCCCTTAGACAGTACAGTATGAGGGTAAAGCTTATTGTGTGCCCAGAACATTCCTTCTCTGTATATTTGTATCTATACATATGGGAAGGAGGTGCCATATTGATTCCCTTAGACAGTACAGTATGAGGGTATAGCTTATTGTGTGCCGAGAACATTCCTTCTCTGTATATTTGCATTTATACATATGGGTAGGAGCTGCCATATTGCTTCCATTTGATAGTACAACATGAGAATGCAGTGTGCACTTAATGATAGAAGCTGCTATAAAACAGCTGAGAAACAGAGAAAACTCACTCCTTGCTTTCCTTACATTTACAGGGGCAACAAGAGAGCACTGTGGTTTGCAGCACTTACTCATCTTAAGACAACATGTTTAAATCATCAAAGACAAAATTGGTTTGTGATATCTGTCCCGCTCTTTGATGTACCATCCAAACAATGCTACTTCTGCTAAATTTCGAGCATCCTCTTAGGGAGGCTGTTTATTAATTCCGAAATAACTCAGGCACTTGTCAAACATTCTGCATGATAGAACAATGTTTATGATGTGTTATCATGGTTTATTTAAGTGCGCATGTTTGGGAAACAGGCAGGAGAACACAACGGGACCACACAAGAAACTGCGAGTGAAAGGCTTGGTATAATTGTAGGGTATCACAGGGCAGCAGCACTTCACCTGCCCACAGATACAGAGAGCAGAATGTCTGAAAGTGATGTACAAATGCTTTGCCTAGGGATCCAAGGACTTTTGCTCTAAATGGGAAATGTTGCAATTTAGTCATTAGTTCATACACTTCCAGTTGAATGCTTATTCCTCCTGTTGGCTGTTTGTTTAGTCTATTTTGGACAGAGGCTTTGGTATGTGCCTGCATCACTGCACTGATATCCCTGCTTTAAAATTACAAAAACAAAACTACAATGGTCACAACCCAAGACGTTGGCTGTCATGTTGCTTTCCCTTGATCCACCCATTTCTTACTGCATTATAGTTCCACCAGATTTGGGAACTCAATAAGCGAGCCTAAAGAAATGGAGCATAGGTGATAATAGAGAAGGTAAAGGCAATAATGCGCAATGGCTAGTCTTTTCCAGCTTGATCTATATGCTGTCTTGGAAAAATCTGGAACCACCACCCATCCAAACCACACATAGATGATTTATTTGCAAGTTAAGCCCTTTTTTGGGACAATCCAGTTATCAGTACTCTCTCAAGGTGGAGTCACACAGACTAATGAATCACCTATTGTGGCGCTATCTGATAAATCCACATCTAGTGATAACCTGCAGAAAAATCAACCGCAGTGACATCAATGTTAATTTTTAGGAAGGCTCATATTAATAGGTTGGATACTGCTGTGCATTCCACACTTCAATTGATGCCCATAGGCACCAGGGATATTGCTAGACAACAAATGAGTCTTGATTCATCCTTCTCTGACTATAGCTATAGAGCTGGCATGCCAAAGTAGAGTTTCAGGGGCAGGTACAGGTATGGGATCTGTTATTCAGAATGTTCAGACCTGGGGTTTTCCAAATAATGGGTCTTTCCATAATTTGGGTCACTACACCTTAAGTCTTCTAAAACATCTTTTCACATTAGATAAATTCTTATTAGTTTTCCTCCAACAAGGATTAATTATATCTTAGCTGGGATCAGGTACAGGGTACTGTTTTATCATTACAGACAAAAAGGAAATTATTTTAAAAAATGTGGGAGATGGCCTTCCCATATTTCTGGGTAACAGTTGCCATGCCTGCTATATTTTGAAGCCCCTGACTCTCTCTCAATCTCTCTCTCTAGACGTGTGTAGGCTGCACGCCATAAAAATCAACAAGAAGCCTGGGTGCCCATACAAAAATGAAAGTCCATGGCAACTGCACAGAAAGCACAAAAGTTTTTATAAAAGAAAATTTTATTAATCTGACATTTTGATCCCACACAGGAACCTTTTATCAAAGAAAAACTATATAAAGGTTCCTGTGTGTGTGTGTGTGGTCAACAATGAAATATATAACCTATTTGAAAACTAGTGTTTATGCAGCCCTGGATAGCTGTGGCACTCATTGAGTTTTAGCCATTACATTTGGCCCTACAAGTCTTGCAAGCAAACTTCAGAGGGATCCTAGTATACACGGACATTATTAAGAGAAAACCTCAACAACAAACCACATTTCTTTGCCCAGGCATTAGTGAAGATCATCTAGCACATTCATCATGTATAGGGATGCCACCTGGCCGGTAAAAATGATGGCTGATCCCAATGTTATTAATAGGGAAAAAAATATAAATATATAGGAAGGCCGGTATTTTTTTCCAGAAAAGGTGGCAACTATAATCATGTACCACTAATATGGTAAACCAGATAACAATACCAATGCTGGGGGCGAGATAAAAGTAATTACACAGACTTGTGCTGAAGTGCCACAAGTGTACCAGGACCATTTTTGTTAACGATAATTAAAAGGGATTAGGTGTTCATGAACTGTAGCTTGGTGTCATTTAATAAAGATTTAGATTAAATCCACTACTTATATCATGATTTCAGCCAAGGGAAAAACCACAAAGTTCATCATCTAGCAATGCAATGAACTGGCCTTTCCTAAGTACTACTGGGGCTATAATTCTCAAAGCAATAACAATTTGGGGATTTATTATTCCATTTTATCCAGGAGTCATTTATCAATCACAGGATGTAAAGTGAGAAACAAAGGAGATTATCCACCACATATTCAACCAACCTATTCCCTAATTTGCACATCATTCAGGCAGACTTTAATTTGGTGTGAGGTGCAGATCACAGTTACAAGTGCTGAGTGAGCACTAAGAGAGCCTTTGTATCTTTTGCTGTTGCATCCAGGGTCTATGTAAATTACCCCCCTTTATGTGCAGCATCGTTACTCTGCTGAAGCCCTAAGGGAAACTCTGGTGGACTACTGCTGGTCTGTGGGGATCAAAATGATTTTCAACAAACGTAAACCAAGGTTGTCCATAATTCAGCCGGATCAACTGGTCGGGCCATAAAAGGCACATTTTATTATTTTACTATTTTTTTTATTAATTTATTATGCACACTTGTGTGTCACCTCGGACTCTTTTTTTATATCTGTTTCCATTTTGGGTTTTGAGGGTGCAATTTGCCCATTATGGCAATAGCCCACAGACCTAGGGGAGGACCGTTTGGCCATTAGCTCCTTCTAATATTGTTAAAACAAGAATTTGCAATGGAAGATACCCTAGGGGAAGCTTCAGATGAAACCGGGGGAAAGGGACTCTCCCTAGCTGTTAGTCAAAGAAGAGTCTGAAGACCCTTGCCCCTTGGTACATTTTGGCCCAGGGGTCGGGGATAAAGGGGTTCTCCCTAGCTTCAGTGCCTTTTGGCCTGAGGGATTCAAGTATTGGGCCTTTTCCTTTTAAGGATAGGCTATTTTGGGCCCTTTGTGCATGTGTGATTTGCACTTTGGGATAGAAAGCACTGACCTCAGGCTTTCAGAAAAAAAAGAGACAAACAAAAGGATTCATAGTTCCAGTAAATTATCTTCTGGTCAGGCACTCAGCAATGATACTTTTAGCTTTTGCATCATTAGTTACCTTTGGTTTATTCCTATTCTCCTCAAGCAAAAAAATAACTATTAAAAAAAGTCCCAAAAATTAAATATTGATATTTCTTTAGAGGCAATATACCATAATTTATCTTTACAATGTGCAGATGAAACCTGTCTTCTCATTGCCAATTGCTCTCTGCTAAAATGTTTTTTCGATTTGGCAACCCAGACTAAGAACTGGATTTGGGAGAGCAGGGTAGGAGCCCTTTATAGGCTTACTGCAAATAAAGAGCTGGGGCGGCACTGGAGCTTGTCATCCTCTGCTTGCCGTCTCTCACCTGGGCATTTTAAACGTGTATGGAGATACCCAGAGTCACAGAATTTTACAGCCCCCATTAAACCTCATATAAATTCCAGTGGATCAAGGATGCCTCTCGTGTGATGGTTTCTAGGCGCAGCTAATCGGTCTGGGAGATTTGCCATAGACTGTTTCTGTCTTTTGTTTATATCTGCAAGTAAAACTTACCAGTAAAACAAGCTCTCGGGCTGCCAACAATATTAAAGCATTAAACGTTTCACAAAGGCTCAATAAGGCAGCAAGAAGGATTGCTCTTCCACTTCCTTCAATAACTGATAGTGAGAAGGCAACAGCCGCCCTCGTGGGGCCATTAGGATCCTGCGTATGTGTTTGAAATTCTTAATCCAGCACTGTACAAAGCTATGATCGAGTGCTCTGTAAATAGAGATTATTTTTTGGCAGAGAAAATGTTTTTTTTTTTTAAAGGAAAAGTTTGCCTTTGAATTAACTTTTAAAGTGTTGCAGATGGACGCATTCGAAGAGGTTCTTATTTTTGTTTTAATTGAGTTTTTTTTGTATATTTATATGCCTTCCAATTTTTGCTACTTTCCACGCTGAAATTCTAATGTTATTCATTTTCATTTTTAACATTTCTTTCCCCATATCCTATTCATTACCAGCAGGTGGTCTAACATCTAAATAAAACGCCACAGTTTTTAGGAACACTGACCCATGAAGGTAAACCATTAGAGACCAATTGCAAATTATCCTAGATTTCCACTGTCTATAAAATCATTATTCTATCACTAGGATGGAACTACAGAGGAGGCTAGGAGGTAAAGGGGGACAGGATCCGACACTGGGAAAAAACCCAGTGGGACCTCATGGGCTTTGCCGGACCAGACTCGCTCGCCCAATCGGTTGGCCCCCCAAAAGAAAAATATGATGTGCTGCACAGCGTGTTCGTGGGCCATCAAGAGGACATTGACGGATAAGATGGTTTAATATAGGTTTATGAAAAATATCCTAGTGATTTGTTTAGTCCTAAAAATAATTTTTCTATGGAGCCTCAGGGCCTCCATCAGAAATCACGGGGCCCCATACAACAAAATTTTCTGGGCCCCCTGAAAAAGAAAGTTAAAAAGAAAATCATTGGTGGCCAGGGGCCCCCCTATAAATTAAAATTGTTTTTAAAAAACATTGGTGGCCATGGCTCCCCCTTACAAGTTACAAAGAAACATAGGTGCTAGGGGCCCCATAGAATATTTAAAAAAAAAACATTAGTGGCCAGGGGCCTATATAGTATAAAATAATACATTGGTGGCCAGGGGTTTAACTTAATAAAAAAAAAAAAAAACACATTGGTGTTCAGTGGAACTTACCTTAGGCTCCTTTCTTGTCTTTAGGTCTTTTCACTGCTTCAGGACTTCAACTTCAGGTCTTTTTATGGCTTTGAATACGTCCCTATCAGCAGAAAATTGAACCGACACGGGGTTATTCCAGCGAGCACCACAGAGCAATCGCCTTCATGCTCCTTTTTTATTCTAGCGACTGTGTATTCGCAGCACAGCAAAAAGCCTCACTTTAATGAAAAAGCCAGCTATTTCATTCTACTGCACATGCATCTGATCCGGGAAATTTGAAGTAGAAAGAGGATCACTCCATGGTGCTCAATGAAGGAACCCCAAGTCCAGGCACAGATTTGTGGCAAGGCCACATAGACCGGGGCCTAGGGCGGCAACATTTTGGGGGCAGTATGCCGCCCAGCCGCATCCTAAGGAGCACTGGGGATTCAAAGCTCCCCAGTGCTCCCGTGCTTCAGAGTGCGTGTGGAGGACCATGCGGGCAGGGGGGCTGGCACCCCCCAAGTGCCAAATTCCTTTTTTTTTTTTTAATCTGTAAAAAAAGGTCAGAGATGAGCTTTACCTAAAACCTCTAATTTCATTCCATCTGTCTTTTTTCAGGAGTTTTGCAAACTCTAGTCCTAGAATCTCCTTTCATTGATTTGGAGATTGATAGTGTGAACTGAAACCGTTTTACTTTGTGTCTGAAGCTACAGTGCCATGTGCCTCAAACTTCTTGATAAAACAGCAGTAGGGTTGCCACCTTTTCTAGAACAAAATACTGATCTTCCTATATTTTCTTATTTCTTCCTTATCAATAACACTGCTGGCATGAAGCTTCATATTTACAGCCAGGCAGATAAGGAACTGGCCAGGTGGCGGCCCTACACAGTGTATGGTGAGCACAGGAACATGGATTGTCTATGCTTTCTTACAGGTTTCTGGCTAAACCTCCTCAGGCAGTTTTCTGCTTTTCTTTTTATTATTAATGTTTAGTGCGCACACAAAAAATCCTTAGAGTAGGCGAGGTGATGTGGTGGGCAAGCAAATTGGTCATTGCCCATGGCCTGATATTGGTAGGGTAGGCCCGTCACAGTGCCCCATACACAAGCAGATAATCTGCCAACTCGCACTGAAGGGGCAGCTAAAATGTGTCCGTGGAAGCTGTAGTCCTGCGAGTTAGGATACATAACACAGGTGAATGCTCACCACTAACACTATAACAATATACTGAAGAAAAGTTTTTTTTGTTATATAAATATTTTCCTGCTGATCAAAGTCAGAGAAAAATGGCAGGTGCTCTATGTTGAGAGGGTAGGGTATAGAAAAAGCTTTGTTTTTGCTTGCTTTACTAGTAATAGCAATAGTGATTCTTGCACCATAACCTGCCAGATTACCATCTCTAAGATACACAGAAAGATAAAAAAAGGCAGATAAGTGCTCTGTTTTCCAACGTAACGGACCTATTCCACGCTGTTCGACCTTAGCCCTGGAATGATCTCCTGTAGAACTTAATTTCTTACCCATATAAGTCACCTTTGCCACCATGCCGGATTTGTACTAATCAGCTTGTTTGAATAAGGTGTTAATTCTCATATTACCTTCTAAAACAAACACTACCTTCTGAGCTGACCCTTTTAAAGGGGCAGCAGTCTGAGAAAGCACTGCCAAGTTGCACAATTTTACACTATAAAGCCAAAATGTTCCCTGACTGCTGGTGCGGACTCTTATGTTTAAGGCAGGGATGCTGACAGAAGAGGTTTGTGCTGCAGTCTCCATGGAGCCATAACAGAACCTCCCCAAATCATTTGCGTGTCGGTGCGAGGGAATAACAAGCAGGGTGAGACAGACACAGAGACAGGTTGAGTGGTGCTACGCTCCATGCAGCGCCAAGCAGATTCTTACTGGCATGCCTGCTTGCATAACAACAACCCCAAACACACACACACACCAAAATATCTTACAGACAATATTTTGGTAAAGAATCCAAAATCAGCAGCTAATTGCCCCTTGTATAAAATAAAATGATTGCCTCGCCCCCATGTCTGTGGCCAATAAAGACCTGTCTGTCTGGCGACCTGACCAACAAAAAGCTTTTAATGAATGTCCAGCTTTAAGCTGGTCACAGACGCATAGATAAAGTCGCATGATAAAATTGCAAAATTTTATGCGCGACAATTTTGACATAAGCGGCAATTATTATACGTGCAACTCTTTTGTCCAAATGCAATAAAGTCGATGGGCGTCCGAATCATTTTAGACCTGCGACAATTTTTTACGTGCACGACAATTCTGACACGTGACAAATTGTTTTTGTTGTGGCAAATGTTCCACGGTAAATTTTCACCGCACATTCGCAGGCGGCGAAATGTGGAAATTCGTCATGAATCCATGCCTGGAGAATAAATTCGCCCATCAGTAATAGCGATCGGACAGGTTAGAAGATTTCTGATGGCTAACAATAATATCTCTGCATATATTGCCTATTTGACGATATCAGTGGGTGACTAAGTCTAGTATTTGTCGGACATGACTTTCGAATGGTTGCTGTCATGGCCAGAACATTGTCTGATTTGTTCTGTATTTAATGTGAATGTTTAGTTGTAGGTCGGAAGATCGAGCCATACGATCGTTTGTATGATATGAAGCTAAAATCTGTAACTCCATGTCCAGCTTTAGCCATAGGGCATATCAGCCTGTATGTTGCACATTTATCTTTGATCTCTTTGTACAATTAGGGTGGTGGCACATGTAGGGATTCAGAGAGATTAGTCGCCCAGCGACAAACAAATCCTGGGCGACTAATCTCCCAGAAATGCCTTTCCACCAGCTAGAATGTGATATGCCGGCAGAATGGCACTCGGATTGCTTCAGCTTTCCAAAGTCGCCTGAAGTTTTCTCATGAAGCAACTTCAGGCGACTTGGGATAGTTTTTTCAAAGTCGCCTCACAAGAAAAAACTTCACATTCTAGGCGACGGGAAGGCATTTCAGGGAGATTAGTCGCCCGAAGAAGAGAAGATTTGTCGCTGGGTGACTAATCTCCCCAAATCACTAGGTGTGCCACCATCTTTAACCGTAACACTATTGATGCTTACCAATAAACAGTTTTTTTCCCTAAGAAAGCCAATTAGATGGCTGCCCAGGCAAGCATGCTTATACACAGCCACCCCATTCAGGAAACAGAGATAAAGCTGGCAAGTGATCCTGGAGGGCCCCACCCTGGCAGCCTATAGCTATCGGGTACATGGGGACATGTTCATGATAAGTGCACAATATGCAATGCAGAGATAGCTACAGGGAAATTACAAGTAGATTAGGAACTGAAAACAACTATGTGATCCCATTCCAATAAAATCGTTTTTTAAAAAAAAGGCTCAGAGCTAGAAAGGGAAAGTTACATCAGGAAAAAAGAGGAAAAATAAAAGAAGGAAAAATAAAAGAAGGGCAAATGGAGAGATGCTGTTTATATAGGGAAATGATAGGAGGATACGGTTTCCCCTGTTTGGGTTCAGAAATGTCTCTAAAGTAATTCTGAGTCAGCAATGTACTTGGCCAGTTTAGAAAGGACACTAATGAAACATATTTTTCCATCACATTCTAAACACGGCAAGGGAAATCTGCTATAAATTGCCACATCGCTGCAAAGGCCAACACCTGCCTACCTTATATTTTTCAACTTGCCGTACAGCAGTAAAGAGTGACTGAAGTTTATCAGAGCACAAGTCACATGACTGGGGGCAGCTGGGAAACTGACAATATATCTAACCCCATGTCAGATTTAAAAACGAAATATAAAAAAAAACTGTTTGCTCTTTTGAGAAACAAATTTCAGTGAAGAATTCTGCTGGAGCAGCACTATTAACTGATGTGTTTTGGGAAAAAAAAAATCCTGTGACAGTATTCCTTTAAATACAACAAACAACGATTAAAAATACATACTAAACATATAATAAATAAAATATAGTACCGTAATTTTTCAAATACACAGCTGCAATATGCTTTTAATATGAAAATACATACTAAATGTCCTACTGTGAGACACTAACAATATCTATAAATTTGAGTGCATTGTGTGTATATTGTAAACAATACCAGGGGGTAACAACATTAAAATATTAAAAATATATATATATATATATATATATATATACGGTATATATATATATATATATATATATATATATATATTCATAGGTTCCTCAATAGCAACATAATTTAAAAAACGAAACAAACAGCGGTGGCATATCATGATTAAGAAGCCTGATAGCCTGAGGATAAAAACTTTTTCTAGACCTCTCTGTTCTGACCTTAAGACTCCTAAAACCGTTTCCCGATTATAAGTCAAACAGTTAATTACAAGGATGAGATCTATCTTTAATAATTCTGAATGCTAACTCTTCATCTCCTTACGAAGCTCGCGCGACTTTCTGCCGCACGTATCACCTGCTCTAAATCATTACGATCTTGTACACCACAATTCCATGAGATGATATTCTGTGTCAGAACACTATCCAGAATATAAAGAGTCTTTAACGTTTCTGCTGAAACTCCAAATTTCTGCAATTTTCTTGAATAATAGAGACACTGACTGGCCTTATTAGACTGTGCTCGAATATGTTCAGAACATGTCAGGTTGACAGAAATTTGGACCCCTAAATATGTAAAACTACTCACCCTCAGTATTAAGCAAAGGACGAAGTACACATCCTTGTGAAACACCTGTATTTAGTATGATTGTATTAGATACACAACTACAGGTATGGAGCCTGCTATTCAGAATGCTCGGGACCTGGGGCTTTCTGGATAACAGATCTTTCCATAATATGGATCGTCATACTATAGGTCTAATAGAAAAACCTGTAAACATGAAATAAAGCCAATAGACTGCTTTTCTTTCCAATAAGGATTAATTATCTTAGTTGGGATCAAGAACAGGGGTACTGTTTTACTATTACAGAGAAAAATCAAATAATTTTAAAAAATTTGAATTATATGGATAAAATGAAGTGTATGGGAGACACCATCTTTAACCGTAACACTATTGATGCTTACCAATAAACAGTTTTTTTCCCTAAGAAAGCCAATTAGATGGCTGCCCAGGCAAGCATGCTTATACACAGCCACCCCATTCAGGAAACAGAGATAAAGCTGGCAAGTGATCCTGGAGGGCCCCACCCTGGCAGCCTATAGCTATCGGGTACATGGGGACATGTTCATGATAAGTGCACAATATGCAATGCAGAGATAGCTACAGGGAAATTACAAGTAGATTAGGAACTGAAAACAACTATGTGATCCCATTCCAATAAAATCGTTTTTTAAAAAAAAAGGCTCAGAGCTAGAAAGGGAAAGTTACATCAGGAAAAAAGAGGAAAAATAAAAGAAGGAAAAATAAAAGAAGGGCAAATGGAGAGATGCTGTTTATATAGGGAAATGATAGGAGGATACGGTTTCCCCTGTTTGGGTTCAGAAATGTCTCTAAAGTAATTCTGAGTCAGCAATGTACTTGGCCAGTTTAGAAAGGACACTAATGAAACATATTTTTCCATCACATTCTAAACACGGCAAGGGAAATCTGCTATAAATTGCCACATCGCTGCAAAGGCCAACACCTGCCTACCTTATATTTTTCAACTTGCCGTACAGCAGTAAAGAGTGACTGAAGTTTATCAGAGCACAAGTCACATGACTGGGGGCAGCTGGGAAACTGACAATATATCTAACCCCATGTCAGATTTAAAAACGAAATATAAAAAAAAACTGTTTGCTCTTTTGAGAAACAAATTTCAGTGAAGAATTCTGCTGGAGCAGCACTATTAACTGATGTGTTTTGGGAAAAAAAAAATCCTGTGACAGTATTCCTTTAAATACAACAAACAACGATTAAAAATACATACTAAACATATAATAAATAAAATATAGTACCGTAATTTTTCAAATACACAGCTGCAATATGCTTTTAATATGAAAATACATACTAAATGTCCTACTGTGAGACACTAACAATATCTATAAATTTGAGTGCATTGTGTGTATATTGTAAACAATACCAGGGGGTAACAACATTAAAATATTAAAAATATATATATATATATATTCATAGGTTCCTCAATAGCAACATAATTTAAAAAACGAAACAAACAGCGGTGGCATATCATGATTAAGAAGCCTGATAGCCTGAGGATAAAAACTTTTTCTAGACCTCTCTGTTCTGACCTTAAGACTCCTAAAACCGTTTCCCGATTATAAGTCAAACAGTTAATTACAAGGATGAGATCTATCTTTAATAATTCTGAATGCTAACTCTTCATCTCCTTACGAAGCTCGCGCGACTTTCTGCCGCACGTATCACCTGCTCTAAATCATTACGATCTTGTACACCACAATTCCATGAGATGATATTCTGTGTCAGAACACTATCCAGAATATAAAGAGTCTTTAACGTTTCTGCTGAAACTCCAAATTTCTGCAATTTTCTTGAATAATAGAGACACTGACTGGCCTTATTAGACTGTGCTCGAATATGTTCAGAACATGTCAGGTTGACAGAAATTTGGACCCCTAAATATGTAAAACTACTCACCCTCAGTATTAAGCAAAGGACGAAGTACACATCCTTGTGAAACACCTGCATTTAGTATGATTGTATTAGATACACAACTACAGGTATGGAGCCTGCTATCCAGAATGCTCGGGACCTGGGGCTTTCTGGATAACAGATCTTTCCATAATATGGATCGTCATACTATAGGTCTAATAGAAAAACCTGTAAACATGAAATAAAGCCAATAGACTGCTTTTCTTTCCAATAAGGATTAATTATCTTAGTTGGGATCAAGAACAGGGGTACTGTTTTACTATTACAGAGAAAAATCAAATAATTTTAAAAAATTTGAATTATATGGATAAAATGAAGTGTATGGGAGACAGCCTTTGCTTTCTGAGCTTTTTGGATAACGGGTTTCCAGATAACAGATCCTATACCGGTACCATCTTCCCATTAACAAAATGAAAAACCCAGGCACACAAGTGATTGTTTAATCCCAGATCTAGCAACTTTCTATATGGAACTATTGTGTTATAAGGCTGAACTATGACCAATAGTAGCCTCACGTAATTTCCAAGTTTCTTGTCCTCATGGTTGAGAGTAGAATGTAAAACATAAGAAATAGCATCCTCTGTTGATCTATTTGAGCGAAAAGCAAATTGTAGTCGGTCAGCATTACTAGGGATGACAGATATAATAATGTTTTTAATAAGACACTTTCTTAAAAAAACACTTTCATAGTCACCAATATTTATGCAACAGACATGAAGGCTTATTCTTTGCTATTGGGATAATCATAGATTCTTAAAACAATTACTACTGAAACATACTGAAACTAAATAAGGTACAGTCGCTTAAATAACTTTTTTTTTTTTTTTTTTAACTTTTTTCATATTCTGCACACATAGAATAACAAAATCCTTCAGAGCCACAGAATACCATTCTGTCCTCAGAATTTCTAGCATATTATCAAGTTAGTAACTTCATACTCTCACAGCACTCATTAAGAACCACTTTAGAAGACCTTTTTTTTTAAAATGAACGTAGAGAACTTCTTTCTCCCTTACATATTTGTTTTATGGGTATTAGTGGACCATTCAAAATCTTGTAGGGTGATGTGCAAATGGAAATAGAGATAGAGGGGAAGATAGAATTATTATTGATCAGCCTTATTATGGTGTGTCTTTTCAATAATAATCTTACGTGAAAAGAAAAAAACCTTTTCCAAAAAATACTAACAGCTGCCTGTTGGGTAACAGCCTAATATTATTTAGAAAATACCCTAACGTTAGGCCAGTTTTACTTTTGACTGATCTGGTGGAGGCAGCGCCGATTATTGCGAGAGAGCGCAATTGCGCTCTCTCGCAATAGTACAAAGAGAGTTTACAGTTACAGTTTTTAAACTGGAAATTTGGCTCTTAAAGGTGCAGTAGCGGCTTTTTGCCGCCCCTGGAATCCTCTCTGACACTGCCACCTGAGGCCAGTGGCTCAGCTCGCCTCATTGGCGGAGCGCCCCTGGGTGGAGGGCAATTTTCAAAACCACAATTGGATCAGACGACTGAGACGAACACTTAGGGGGTTATTTACTTTGTAAAGGTTTTATTCTACCTCAAATAAACTCACAATTCGAATGTTTGCTTATTCATGAAAAAACCCGAATGTAAAAAAACTCGATTGAATCCAATCGGCGGAAAACCTCAAATACCTCAAATTTATCAAGTTTATAGGCTAAAAAACCATGAATACTCTAATTTATCAAGTTTTCGAGACAAAACCACCATGAAAAAACCAAAATCATGAAGGCAAAAACATCTTAAAATGGTTCAAGGGACCTCTACCATTGACTTCTACACAACCTCAGTAGGTTTTAGCTGGAGTATTTTGGGATTCGGGTATAATAAATCTCGAAATATTCAAGTTTTTTTTTTATCCCGAAAAATTTTAGCTTTATAGTGAAACTACCCTTAAGTTGACCTTTAATAAATAACCCCTTACTGTTAACTTGTTTAATATGCTCTAATGCAGGGATCCCCAAGCTTTTGAACCCCTGAGCAACATTCAGAAGTAAAAGGAGTTGGGGAGCAACACAAGCATGAAAAATGTTCTTGGGGTGCCAATAAGTACTGTGATTTTCCATTTGCTAGCCCCTATGTGGATTGTCAACCTACATTGAGGCTGTGTTTGGCAGTGCACCTGGTTTTTATACAACCATAAATTGTCTCCAAGCCTGGAATTCAAAAATAAGCTTCTGCTTTGAGGCCACTGGGAGCAACATCCAAGGGGTTGGAGAGCAACATGTTGCTCACGAGCAACTGGTTGGGGATCACTGATCTAATGTACAGCATTGGTCAGGAAATGAAGAACAACCACTGAATGCATGTTTAGCTTTAGATTGATATTATTCTTTTTGTTGTAACCATAATGTTGATGATATTGTAAATTATTACAAATAATAAAAAGTTTCTATAAAAATACACAGGGAATGTTCAATTGTGCATGGATAATTTAAAGAGTCTAGCAAGCATGTCTCCATCATTACTGCCTCCTCTGCAAATATAAGTTCTATGTGATTTATCTCGCTGTGTTGTTCTGCCCCCATGTGGTCACACTTGGCTAGCTGAACAAGCTCAATAAAGTGTTACATCCATTTCATTTTATATACTGATGCTGCATATAGTTGGGGTAGGGTTGCCACCTTTTCTGGAATAAAATAACGGCCTTTTTATATATTTATCTTTTTTCCCTATTATTGATATTGGGATCAGCCATCATTTTTACTGGCCAGGCAAAAATACAGGCCAGGTGGTAACCCTAAACTGGGGTAATCTAAATTTTGGTGATAAACTGGGCATCCATAGGCCAATACCAGTTGGTGGCACCTAGGCAGCCTATGGCCCTATCAATTGATAATTTTTAAGGCGTGGTTAACTATCAAATGAAATTACCGAAAATGTATGCAATTCTATACAGATGGGTCTGCACTGCCCCCCCCATGTGATCCAAACACTGGACAAGGTGCTAAACATTAAGGGGCAGATTTATCAAAGGTCGATAATTCGAATTTTCAGGAAAAAAAACTCTCAAATTTGAATTGTGAGTTATCCAAACTTGATTCGAGTTTTAATTCGAATTTCGAGATTTATCATACTCTGGCCCTTTAAGAACTCAAATTCGACTATTTGCCACCCAAAACCTGCTGAATTGCTGTTTAAGTCAATGGGAGACGACCAGGGATCCATTGTGAGTTGTTTCCAGCCATTCGAGGTTTTTTTGGAGAAAAAAACTCGAATCAAATTAGATTCAAATCTGATTCGAGATTTCGGGTCGATCCTATTCACCTGAGTTCAAAAAAATAAATTTAGAGTGTTTGAATTTTGAGTAACATGAATTCAAAATGTGATCCTTGATAAATCTGCTGTAAGATCAGCTCACATAAGCAATCACTTGGGTGGTTATTGTGTCAGACATGAATCTTGAACTCCCCTGACTAATAAAAGAAAACATAATTCTAAGCAACATTGCAATATACATTCATAACAGATGTTCAATGGTTTTTAATTCATTTGTATATGCATATGTATTGCTATTGAAAGCGGTGTTTGTCCTTGTCTATTCTCTGCACTGGTGGCTCAGACTGTTGATACAATGTAAAACTGATTAACAGACCTGTCTTTGCTGGTGAACTAAGACTTTTGCAACACTGTATAAAAAGTAACACGCAGGCGTTAAGAAAATGCTTCATTGTTTTTATAAACAACACAAAAACATAAGCTTTTTGAAAAATAATTTCAAGCAACTTTACAATATACATCAATTAAAAAATATGCAGATTTGTCATGATTTTTAATGGTTTGGAACAGGTCCCTTAGCCTAGCCCCCTGCTCTCCTTCTGATCTGTCTGACTACTTTGCTGAGCTGGCTGACTACTGTTACTTTGTATCAACAGACTGTATCCTCCAAACCCCCACAATTCGCTGCACACCTAATTTCAATAAGGAACGGAACATCATAGTGCAATGCATTGTGGGTTATGTAGTTCCTGCATGCTGTCTGTAAGCTGTGAAGAAGTTGTTACAATTTGTAAGTGTTTAGTCCCTCCTTCCCTGCCAGGATTTCAAATGATGCCGAAAGAGAAGAATGGTTAAACAGCTGGATTTCAGCATAAAAAATGCCATTTATTCATACTTTATGAAGAAACAGGTAACTGTGATGGAAATATTAGGGGTTTCTGTGTCATGTGGGCCTCTTTATCAAATTTTGGTTTGGAACCCGGAGTTCCCCTTTAAAAGCACTGAAAAAAAATAATAAAAAAAAGTTGCTTAGAATTCTGTTTTCTTTTATTAAAGGGATACTGTCATGGGAATATTTTTTTTTTTTTTTCAAAATGAATCAGTTAATAGTACTGCTCCAGCATAATTCTGCATTGAAATCCATTTCTCAAAAGAGCAAACAGATTTTTTTTAGATTCAATTTTGAAATCTGACATGGGGCTAGGCATATTGTCAATTTCCCAGCTGCCCCAAGTCATGTGACTTGTGCTCTGATAAACCTCAATCACTCTTTACTGCAAGTTGGAGTGATATCACACCCCTTTTATTTTGGGGTTGACTTGACTTTTAAGAGCTACTGCAGCTAATAAGGGTTTTAGTGGTTTTGTCTGCTGCATATTTTTTTTAAACTTGTTTATAGTGTCCAATCACAATGCCCAAAATTCTCAGAGTAAGTGCCTATAGGAACAAGTAAGGAAGACCCATACTGGTGTTTTCATGATTCCTTTTGCTTGTCTTTATTGGGCAATATTGGGTGCGGAAAACCAGACTACATATAAGTCGGTGCCCTACTAGACCAATACCTCCTGGGATCCCCAGCAATCACACGGTCTACTTTCTCTATAGATACACCCTGTAACAAAGCATTCAAACAGCGTTTTCTCACTAGCATCCGGAATTATTGTAACGCTATAGTAAATGGTGGGGGGGGTGGAACACCTTCAACAGTTATTTTAACAAAGCGGGGTCAAACTTAATGAACAGTTCTCCGTGCTGAGCATACAAATCAAGATTGCCTTGCGATAAAGAATTTTATTCAGGTATGAAGTAATAAGTCAGCCATTTGTCGACAAGGAAGAGAGAGGTGGTGGGACACTTTTCTGTTGGACAATGCCCCTCGGCTTTATCTAACAATCGCATAACAAACATTTATGAAACTACATTTTTAAGCCTTTTAAAAGGTGTATTGAGAATGTTATTTCTTTGAACTCTTATCGGCAGGAGCGTTTCTGAGCTGATAACGACTCATTTAGGCGACTGTCTCAGCAGTGGAAGAAAAAACATAGTGCTTAAGTGAGAAGCCCAAAGTACAGAGGTTCAATAGAGACCAAGCTTATTTGGCTGCTGCTCTTTGCAGATTGCTCAGGCGTACAGGCGTGTAACTCAGTTCAGCAGGAAACATTAAACATCCATTTATCAATGTCCCATGGCACTGTAAGCAAATAGATTGCTCTACAAGGTGTTTAAATATTGTTTCACTTACAAAGTAGGAGTAATCCCTGAATCAATACAGAGAGAGAGAGAGAAACCATTCCAAAATGTACTGTTTTAAAAAAATGAATTACTAAACATGCTTAGTTTTTATATATATATATATATATATATATATATATTGGCAGATTCACTAAGCGGCAAAGACAACGCCAATTCACTAACATGTGAAGTTAGTCCAGGGCGACGAATGCTGGCAAAGTTGTACTAGCGTTACTGAGGCAAACAAAGCGAAGTTGCGCTAGCGTTGGCTAATTTGTATATGGCGGGAAGTGAAAGTTGAATGCATGTATATGTTGCAGCAAATACATTACATTACACAAGCCCAGGGAACCTTAATAAAATAAAATATAGTTTTTATAATGCCCTAAACATGATCCCACTGTATAGTTTATGTGCCATATGTTAGGAAATGTAGGTGGGGAACCCGGCTACCCCAAAAAAATTTATGGAATTTGCAGCCTATCACCCTGAAAAAGTGGAAAGACGCCAGCGTTTTTTGGGACTTTTTCAAGGAAGTCCTATGCACTCCATTGCACCTCGCCTGGTCTGAGGTGGCAAAGGCAAGTCTGACGGAACAGCTAACGTTCAGTAAAATCAGCATCTTAGTGAATTTGCGCAATTACGTCCATTCGCCAGAGCGAAAATTCGCCTGGCGTTAGAGTGAGAAGTTGCGCTAGTGTCTATCTCCTTCACTAGCGAAGTTAGTGCACCCCTTATTAAATTGTCAAAGAACCGAAATTACATCATGCTAGTGAATTTTCGCCAGCGTTAGTCACTTCGCCATTTAGTCAATTTGCCCCCATATATAGAGACCAGGTACAGGTAACATTTGTCAATAATAAAAAAAAGACCAGAAAATTATACCAGTAGCGATCCTAGAGGGGGGCGGGCCCTGGTGCGTGACGCGCAGCTGGGTCCCGCCCCCTCCGTATGGCCGCATTTGGCCGCATTTCTCAGTGGCGCATGGACTGCCGGGGGGCCCTGAGGGGGTGCGGGCCCTGGCCCGCTCGCACCCTCTGCTCCCCCAGTAGTTCCGCCACTGAATGATACTGTGTATGACAGAAGTGCCCATAATTTACTAATGGGAGGTCTACTTTTAGATAAGTTGTCCCAATATTATCTGCATCCATAAAAGCATTATTAGCATTCTGTTCCGTGGAAAATATTACTTAAATATTGATTCATCAGAAAATGTATATTGTTATATTTAACAAACAACTATTTCTTATGTAACCCTAACAATAAATATTTGAATGAAAAGCATGAAACTGGAGGCTGAGTTAGACAAGTTGTTTGCTAACAGTATCTTGAGATCTACTGATCACCAGCTAAAGGTCTACTGGTAGATCCCGGTCTACCTTTTAGGCACGCCTGGTGTATGATATGGCAAACAATAATTTACATAAACCTTACTGATAACAAATGTCCTTCTTCACAAATTCAGTCCTGGGGGGCAATATCATAAAAGATTCCGATTTAACACGTGCAACCCTAACAAATCCATTGTGGGAATATTTTTGTGTACATAATCAAGTAATCAGGTAATTAACAAAGCTGTTTTATTTATTATTGCATTTTCCCAAAATTTGCTTGGTGGGAAAAAAAAAATTCGGATTTTTTCATTCGATTTTCACGAATTTTGCGGGTGTTTTTGGAATTTTCTCCCAAAAACGCCAAAAACGTTGGGGTATTACCTGAAACCCAGCGCACATCCAAAATCATTGGGACTTTTCCTATTGACTTATACGCAACCTCGACAGGTCTGAGATGCCGGATTTTCAGATTCAGACTTTTCCATCCTCAGGTTTTAATAAATTCCAAAAAATTCGTGATTTTTTAAAAGTCTGATTTAAAAAAAAAAAAAAAAAAAAAAATCACAAACATTTTGTGATTTTTGCAATCAGAGTTTAGTAAATAACTGCCTTGGAATTGCCCCTCCTTTTACTGAATAGTAAGTACCAGCAAGTACACCAGCAGGATCCAAGTGATTTCCTTCTTCATATCATTTATTAATCAGAAATAAGCCTTATAAATATGCACATTCATCTAGTAGTGATGAAACAATGTAACAATATAATTGCAAGGAGCTTTTTACTCACCCTTTCTTGTAGCTATATGTTTCCCCATATTATGTAAAGCTCTGTAAGCACTGTATAAACAAAGGCTAACAGTTATGTACAAATCCACAAGGGCATATTATGATATCTATAACGTTTCTAGAAGAGCATGTCAATATGTGGATTTATCAGATACAAACAGGGTATTGCACACTGAGCATTGTTAAGAATAGACACATTTTATTAAAGAGTATAATTATTTGCCAAATCTGTTGTGGTTACCAGCTCTGGAATATTCTTATTTCTATCCAAAAAATAGTCTTGTGTTGCTCAGTGCAGGTAATGCTGCATCCATATTAACAATTGTTATCAATGCAGCAAAATAGAAATAAATAATAAATAAATAAATGGATTATATGTGCTGGTATAATACTAGGGATGCACCGAATCCTGGATTCGGTTCGGGATTCGGCCTTGTTCAGCAGGATTCGGATTCGACCAAATCCTTCTGCCCGGCATAATCCTGAATTTGCATATGCAAATTAGGGTTGCGGAGGGAAATCGCGTGACTTTTTGTCACAAAACAAGGAAGTAAAAAATGTTTGCCCCTTCCAACCCCTAATTTGCATATGCAAATAAGGATTCATTTGGTATTCAGCCAAATATTTTGCGAAGGATTTGGGGGTTCGCCGAATCCAAAATAGTGGATTCGCTGCATCCCTATATAATACATGTCATTTTTGGGTTCACATTTACATATTACTTTTCAATCTTTCTTTTTCAAGCTTTTCAAGCAGGGCAGGACTGCTGCTTACAATGCGGAACAGATAGGATCTGTGCAGCCACTGGGACAGAATGTTCTGTTATACAGATAGCTAGAATCTCAGCCATAAAGCAGGACAGGACTGCTGCTTACAATGGGGATCAGATAGGATCTGTGCAGCCACTGGGACAGAATGATCTGTTATACAGATAGCTAGAATCTCAGCTGCCATAAAGCAGGACAGGACTGCTGCTTACAATGGGGATCAGATAGAATCTGTGCAGCCACTGGGAAAGAATGCTCTGTTATACATATAGCTAGAATCTCAGCCATAAAGCAGGGCAGGACTGCTGCTTACAATGGGGATCAGATAGGATCTGTGCAGCCACTGGGACAGAATGCTCTGTTATACAGATAGCTAGAATCTCAGCTGCCATAAAGCAGGACAGGACTGCTGCTTACAATGGGGATCAGATAGGATCTGTGCAGCCACTGGGACAGAATGTTCTGTTATACAGATAGCTAGAATCTCAGCCATAAAGCAGGGCAGGACTGCTGCTTACAATGGGGATCAGATAGGATCTGTGCAGCCACTGGGACAGAATGCTCTGTTATACATATAGCTAGAATCTCAGCCATAAAGCAGGACAGGACTGCTGCTTACAATGGGGATCAGATAGGATCTGTGCAGCCAGTGGGACAGAATGCTCTGTTATACAGATAGCTAGAATCTCAGCCATAAAGCAGGACAGGACTGCTGCTTACAATAGGTATCAGCCATACTTCCTTAACTAGAATCAGAACATGTTTTACTAATAACATTTCTCCTACGGTGTTAAACAATCCTGGAAATGGAGATTTAATAAAAAAAGCAGGAGACAAGATATGGTTATTATAGCTCTATATGCTATGTTTGTGTAAGCTATAGAAACCCTAGTTGGGAAGAGGGTGTACAGGGTCATCATTTACACTTATAATATTTTTAATTCTAGATTATTAGCCAACAATTATCATTAAATCAACACTTTACAATAATTGTTAATCAGTTGCATATCCATTTATGAGTACCTGTCCCTGTGGAGAAAGGAAGGTCAGGTTCCCATAGGATTTGCAGGTGATTAGTCAAAGGTCACCCAAATAAATTGCAGGGGGAGCAACAGAAGCCAAAGTCCTACTGCTATAACAAGGCAGGGACCTGGCTCCTGAGCACTGAGCTAATCTGCTCTCAGACTCGGGAGACATGTGAATATTACTATCTCCTTTCCCAAACTGCTAAATGAAAGTCTTTCTGAAAGATCATATTGTTACCTTCTGCCTTGTTATAAGTAGGGATACATCGAATCAAGGATTCGGTTCGTCCTTTTTCAGCAGGATTCGGCCGAATCTTTCTCCCCAGCCGAACCAAATCCTAATTTGCATATGCAAATTAGGGGCAGGGAGGGCGATTGTGTGACTTTTTGTCACAAAACAAGGAAGTAAAAAATGTTTTCCCCTTCCCACAGCTAATTTGCATATGCAAATTAGGATTCGGATTCTGTTCGGTATTCGGTGCATCCCTAGTTATAAGGAAGTGAAAATTGCAAAGAAAAAGCCCCAATAACAGGAAAACACAGTTTTGCGAAATAGTGCCCTAGGACTAAAACCTGCTTTCAGTTTGGCTAACATTTATTATCCAAGTTGCCCAGGCAGAGGCAAATGATGCTAGAAGTTGTGTAGTTTGAGGCCTAGCATGCTGGAAGCATAACTGAGATAAGTAGAGGTGCAGTTACTGAGTGACCACGAATATACCACAAGGCGGAATTATTGGCAACTCACAAATTAAAATAATTTAATGACATGGCCTGTATGCCTCCAATCTGCAAACTATAAAAAGCACTAACTGGTTGATGACATATAGCCACAAATCCATATTAGGGGTTGACCCCTAAGTCAACAATGTTGTGGCCGATATTTGCCTACAACAGAATACATATGAAAATGAGCACAGAAGAAATTTGTTCCATTCAGGAGCACAATTGGTTTAGTCAGAATGACTCAAGCTCGTGTTGCACCCCCCCGTGTTTAACCTGAAACCCTGCACTTGGGAGGGAGGGCACCTGAGGACAAGCTGAGAAACCACAGTCAAATGACAAGGAAAGTGGTGCCTTTGCCAAAAATGTCAATTTTGACCTTCTACATTGCTTACCGCAAAGCTGACCACATAGTAAGAGAGCATATTATGTGATATCTATGTATTAGAGATATTAGTTGGTTCATAGATCGAGCATGTTCAAAAATCTAATTTGCTGATGCACCATATGTAATAATATATATTGTATTGGGGGATGAGGAAGTAAATGCAGTTTCTCTTCATTTCCTGCTATCGGGATAAACGAACAAAAAAAAACCCATAGTGTCTGCACTTACAAATCAATTACAGGCCTCTAGGGACTTCACCAATGAACTGCTCCACCCCAAGATATTTTCTTTCATTATTCTACGTGCAGCATGACTGACAAAACTTAATTGCTGATTAGCTGATTTGGGTTACTTTGCTGAGTCACTTTGGCCCAGTGTAAGTAAATTAGACCCATGGAGTCACACCCGCTATTACCTCTCTTCTAACAAATATTCCTGGGCAGGGAATCAAAACCCCTCCTCTCCAGATTTTTTAGGCGAATAGTAAAAATATCCTGTTGCCGTTGCAAAATAAGTTCTCTCCCTCTAGCAATGGGGCGCTCTATTCATTTTCTCTGTGATTACACTTGGGGGCACATTTACTATGGGTCGAATATCGAGGGTTAATTAACCCTCAATATTCGACCATCGAAGTTAAATCCTTCGACTTCGAATATCGAAGTGGAAGGGTTTACCGCATTTCGTTCGATCGAAGGAAAAATCGTTCGATTGAACGATTAAATCCTTAGAATCAAACGATTCGAAGGATTTTAATCCATCGATCAAACGATTTCCTTCAATCAAAAAATGCTTAGAAAGCTTATGGGGAAGGTCCCCATAGGCTAACATTGATGCTCGGTAGGTTTTAGTTGGTGACGTAGGTAATCAAAGTATTTTTTTACAAGAGACAGTACTTCGACTATCGAATGGTTGAACGATTTTTAGTTCGAAACGTTCGATTCAAAAGTCGTAGTCGAAGGTCGAAGTAGCCAAATAAAAACTTTGAAATTCTACATTTTTTTCATTCGAATCCTTCATTCAAGCTTAGTAAATGTGCCCCTTGATGTTAGAAAACAAATCAAGTACTCTCAACTGGAGCATAGGCTCCCTCTTCTGGCCTGTAGCTGCAATAGTATTTAATTGAATTGAATTGACTGAATATAATTTAATATAATTGAATATACCTAGCTGCTGAAATTGCTGAAATCACAAATATAGTCGAAGCATAAAATGCAGCTGGATATCTTTATTTACCCACCTGGCCAACACCCAAACATATTCCCCTAATAAAATACTAACTACCAGAATGTAGTATTACTAGGATTCTGCAGATTTCTAGAAAAAAAATCATGTCAGAGAATGAGTTAATGGAGTAGAAACGTTTTTCTTGATTTCATTTGCATAAGAAAACTATTACCTCTGCCTTTGGGCTTGTACTTTCTGCTGCTGAATGAATCCCAGTACAGAACAGCGGAAGCCTTGTGCGCCCTCTAGAGGTGCTGCAATGAAAAGAAACATTTCTAAAAAAAATTGCACAGTGCTTTGCAGACATGGCACATCATTCAGATCAATCCCTGCAATCTAAGGTCAAGATCTATCACATTTACATACACATTAGGGTCAGGAGCTAATTACTACAGAACAGATAATCTGATAACCTAAGCTCCAAGTCCTATCATTGGAGTGAAGCTGTGTGATATACTACAGTGGGATATTGGGAAAGAAGCTCTGCCAAACCATACGGCACATGTTGGGGCAGGAGTGGGGTGAATATGTTCTTACATAGTACTGTACATCTGAATTTCACATATCCATCTTTCAATTACATAGTTCTATTAGTTACAGTTTTTCTAATATTGAAATTCAGTTTTTCATCTTCTTACGTCTTTCGGAAGCAGCTCTGGGAGGTGGGTCACCGACTCTAAACTGTGCTAAATTAATACATTAGTTGATACATTTCTTATCTTTGCTGAATCCCTGAGTTTCATTAAAGGCAGCTGTTACAATTGATACAATAGTTGTGAATATTCCACAGATGCTGCTGAGAAATGTATCAACTAACGTAGAAATTTGTAAGAGTTCAGAATCTGAATTACTGAGCTGCTGGACATAGACAGGAATGTTAAACCTTAGACTTCAATTCTCGAAAAACAAACATGGAAAGTATTTTAAAAAAAGTCTATTTCTAGTGAACACTTAAAACAACTGAACAACTGGAAGGCGAGCAACCCCTTTAACATGGAACTGTGGTTGTTATGGTCAGAAACCCTGTTGTTTATAGGAATATTCAAGACAGAAAAAATGTGAATGCATTTCTGTCTTGACTATTGCTGGTTTTGATATTCTCCCTGTCAGATCTCGCCGTCATTTACCTTTAGGGTCAGGGTTTAGGGCCAGACTGGCCTGTTGGGATACCAAGACATCTACCAGTTATAAGAGAAGTCCAATAAACTTTCTTATTTCCAACACAGAGCCTTGACTTCACACCACCACTTTGTAAATTTCACATCAATTGGTTCTTTTACAAGATGATGTGTTCACAGTGGTCTTTCACTGCTTGTAGCCATGTTATTGTAATAAGACCCACAGCATGGGAACATCAGGATTATACGGACAAGGACAAATTATTAAGTTGGCAATTTCCAACAATTAAAGGTGGCTATACATAGAGAGGTGGGCAATATCGGGCTGATCCGATCATGGGCCCTAGGGCCCAGCGATCGGATCCTAACAATGGGTAACGGGCGGTCGGATCACGGGACCACATCATCGAACAGATGCGGCCGCAATCCGACGGGATTTTTAGTCCCGTCCGATCGACATCTGCCAGACTTTCAGCCAGATATCGATCGGGGAAGCCCATCGGAGGGCCCCATACACGGGCCAATAAGCTGCCGACTCGTTCTGTCGGCAGCTTTTATCGGCCTGTGTACGGCAACCTTAAGTCACACACAATAATTCTGAAGGTCTGTATGGCGAATCCAATTCCCTACTAGAATATACTGTGCACAATACCTGTGATACAAATGAAGGTATGAGACCATTGCAGTTTATAATGTGTTAGTTTTTTTTCTTTTCCAAGTTCATGAAAAGAATATGACCAACCGGTTCTTCAGAGCAGGGTGTGGATATCACCTTACACACATAACAGCAGCAATCTTACAGTCACGGACATCCAGTGAACCTTAAAGGGCACCTGTTGCCAAAAAAAATATTATCCCCAACCAAAGGTGTGGGTTAATAGAGGGTGTACTCCAGATGGGGGTAACAGGTTTTTTTTTAAATTTTAAATGCTGCAACTTGCTTATTATGTGCATCATGCAAGTGACGTCATAATCGAGTTATGCGCATGCTCTTTGACCAACATGGTCGCCTGCATGGGGAGCTCCTGGTGCAAGTGTCCTAGCTCTTTTTAAAAAACAAAAGCTACTGTTACCCCAACTGGAGTGTGGGCACTATTAGGCCACACCTTTGGTTGGGGATAATATTTTTTGACAACAGGTGCCCTTTAAGTTCAGCTTCCTGACTCGCTGTGTGGCACTAGTCTATATTGGGCAAATGTATGCCGAGATCTATTAACCCATAGCAACCTATAGGGGACTAGACCTATAGCAAACATTGCACCTTTTATTTCATGTCTCCTAAATCTTCTATATGCTCCTCTTCCAGCCTAACTCTGAGGAAGGTGCCCATGAACCTTTCCTTGCTCTGCTGTGCTGTATGTGTGTCTTTTAAGAACAGAGAATTCCTTTTCTGTGTTTTTATATTTATACAAATGGACAGGACCTGCTACATTGTATTACTTATTAGATTATAAGGGTAAGGACACACTGTGAGATGGGGGGAGATCCCGGCGACTAATCACCTCTTGTTTGGGGCGACTAATCTCCCCCCCGAACTGCTTCCCCTTGTCTTCCGCCTGTTACAATGAAAAAACACATGCGGCATGGCACTCGTGTCGCTTTGATTTCCGAAGTCGCCCGAAGTTGCCTCACGAGGAAACTTTGGGTCACTATTTGTTATTTTTATATAAGGGCAGCAAATTAAATTACATCTGCTGATATTTTCCCCATAGAGAGCTTGTGAACAGCACCCCTAGTGATCCAAATAGCTGGTACTTTTGCTCTTGTTCGCTTTGAAATTTGGTCACAAACCAGTACAGACATATGGTAGTTTCTTCTATATGTATAAACGCAGTAAAGGGATATTGTGACCACAAAATAAAGTAGACAAGATGCTATGAAGGGAAACAATATGAGCCATAGATACAAAATACAGAGATTCAATCTTCTGGCGGTATATCATAAACTATATTTTAATAATAGAAGATAAGACTACAGTTAAAGAGAAGATGTTATAGACCCTAACAATAACTAGTTAGAAAAAATATACAGGGTTCCCAAACTAACCCCAAACTGAAATTGAGCCAGGATCTATTTGTTCATGGAAAAGGCTTCCCAGCAGAGGTAGCTGTGTGTTACATGTATATATGGATCTGTAAGTTTTGCTCTTGTAAGACTGTACCTGGCAGCCCCAATACATTTACACAATCGTATCTCTATGTGAGCCGGCACTATACTCGTTCTGCCACTTTGTTGAGAAACAGCAGAACCTGTTTAACCACTCTGAATATGGTTTGCCTCGTTCCTGCTGCAGGGATGAAGGAACTTAAACACGCGCAACAGGTTTGGCGAAAAAGAAAGAAGAAAAAAAAAAAAAAAGAAAGGGGAAAGAAGGCAATTTGGTATTTACTCGATGTCTGTGCAGTTGGGATTGTTGGCAGTTATCTCCATTTCGAAGCAGGATTCCGAATTGTCAAGCTGGATACAGAGAAGCTGAATGCAAGGGAAATGTAAGTAGCGCTGGGTTTAGGTGCTGGGTAAAGGACTAACCTATAGTGAAATGTGCAGAGAGCACGAGGAGATTCTGCTACCAGTCATTAGACTGACATTTACCTGCTTTACATGCAGGGCTGTTACCAATATCTTTGTTTTTTTCTTTATATAGCACCATTAACACCCATAGTACAAACACCATATTACATATGTTTGTTATTAATGCTTTGTTGATTCCATGTGGAGCAGAAACTGGATTTTTATGTGATTTTTTTTCTAATTTATAGCCGTTATGATAATGCTAGCGTTTAAGAGAATGAATATAGAAACAATGGGGTAACAATGGGGTAACAGTCATGCTACTATAATTCCAAGGGTACCTAGACTATAGATAACCCCTCACACCAAATCTCACCCTAAATCACCTTCAGGCTAGGCCCCCTTAGCTCATAAAAGGCTTACAGATATATATAGAAACACTCGGCTAATAATCACTCTGCTGTAATCCCAGGGGTACCCAGGGCACAAATAAGCACTCAACCCAAAGCTCACCCTAAATGGCCATCAGGCTGGGCCCCCTTAGCTCATAACAAGGTTACAGATATATAGAAACATTGGGGTAACAGTTACCCTGCTATAGTTCCAGGGCTACCCAGGTAGCAAACCAGCAAACATCTGAAATCTCTATCTTACCACTGCAGAATATGTTGGAACTTTTAAAATACGGTTAAACCTCCATTGTTAGTGTAGGGGTAAGGGTCAGGTTTGACCCCCTCCTACCCCGCAAATGTCTGGTACCAGCCATACAGAGACGAAAAATACTACCCTGAAGAGTTTACAATCAAAGTAAAAATTAATTAAAGGAGAACTAAACCCAATTACAGACGACTGTGTCACTGCACAGGCAGACCTCCCCAATCACTAAAAGGAAACTCCTGTTAACATCCATGTCCATATCATGTTTAGCCACTATTACTGCCTGGTTCTCTGTTGGTTATTGCTGTCCAGGAGAATGTGCACTTGACACCAAGACCAAACTGGCTTCCAGCCACAATGCTTCTGGATACCAATGGGACCAGGAATACCCATCTACACCATCACACTGTACTGTGTAAGTTAAACAATATGGCAGCTCTCACTCATATGTATAAATTCAAATATACACACAAAATGTTCCAGGCACGCAATAAGATGTACCCTCATACTGTACTGTCTAAGATAAAATAATAAGTCACCTCCTACCCATATGTATAAATACAAATATAAAGAGAAGGAATGTCCTGGGCACACAATAAGCTATACCCTTATAATGTACTGTCTAAGGGAAACAATATGGCACCTCTTTCCCATATGTATAAATACAAATATAAAGAGAAGGAATGTTCTGGGCACACAATAAGCTATACTCTCATACTGTACTGTCTAAGGGAAACAATATGGCACCTCCTTCCCATATGTATAAATACAAATATACAGAGAAGGAATGTTCTGGGCACACAATAAGCTATACCCTCATAATGTACTGTCTAAGGGAATCAATATGGCACCTACTTCCCATATGTATAAATACAAATATACAGAAAAGGAATGTTCTGGGCACACAATAAGCTATACCCTCATACTGTACTGTCTAAGGGAAACAATATGGCATCTCCTTCCCATATGTATAAATACAAATATACAGAGAAGGAATGTTCTGGGCACACAATAAGCTATACCCTCATACTGTACTGTCTTGGAGAATCACTCTATCATCTAATATAATATGTAAAAAGTAGAAGTGAAGGCCATTAACTGTGAAAAATTCAGAAATTAAACCATTTAAATGAAGGGAAAGATAGACACAGTGAAACTAAATTAAATATGAAACTCAGAGGGATATACTCGGACTTTCCATGCTTAGAAATTTGTATTGAGACAAATGAACATAATGTAATCTGTTTGAGTCATATATATATTGGTGATAACAATAATTATAAAAAAAGATGGAGTGTTGCGAGTCCAACTGTTATGGAATGGGCAGCCAAGTTGGCAGATAGCATTGCGCGTGCTAAACAAGAAAGCAGCAGCACAAAATATATACCTGTAATAATGTTGATGAAAAAAAACACACATAAACCCTTAATGATGAAAAATTGTCTTAAATACTTGTCAACATCAGAGTAAATGTATCTTTAGGAGAGCGTTCCCTTTACACAGCAATAACACGGTCGATTATTCCTAAAAATTAGCTTAAATACAGAGTCAAATGTTACACAAACACTTACAAAGGTATAATATTCTAATCTCATCAGTGCAGTTCCATAGCAGATTGGCTTGGACCAGAGTCAAAATTTGCTAACTATTTGCTTTGTATATTTACCACTCCAATACTTGCATAATATCCAGGATAATATAACGCACATAAATCTGCTCTCAAACACCACAGGCATCAGTTTCCTAAGCACTCCAGAGGGTACAAAAAACTCAGATGTCTGCAACTATCAACCCTAATGCACATGCTTCAGACAGTATTTAGGTTGTCAGAGGCTGCAGATCAACAACAGCAAGACAACTACTTGCTGGGCATCACTAATGTATACATTGACAATACCCAGCAACTGTTGATATAGTATGTGTTTCGGGCTTTTCTCAACGTTTGCCCATACTAGAGCCTAAAACTAGACCCAAGTCTCAGAATACAGTTTCACACAGCAACCATTACCATAAAACCATCAGCAGGACCATTCTTCTCAATTATGGGTTTCATTTTTTTTTTTTAATACTAGTTTGTTATCCAATAGATGGTCTTCAAGGACTTCCATGGCCGTGATATGAAAAACACATATCAAATACAGTTCCCACCCACTTACTTTTCGTTTTATTGGTTTGAATCAAACGGTATAACTGAATCAGGGAAGGCAAAACACAAAAAACTGTGAAAATACTGGAAGCTGTTGTTCATAATATATGACTAAAGATGGCCATACACGGGCAGATTAAAGCTGCCGATATCAGTCCTTTAGACCGATAGTTGATGCGGTCCTGCGACCCGTTGGAGCCCATTCGTAATATCGTAATCTGATCATTCGGCCCCAGGGCCGAACATTCGGATTCATACGATATCGCCCAGCCGTTAGTGGGCATATCAGGTTTAGATCTGCTCGTTTGGCAACCTTGTGTACCACCACCTTAATACCATTCGGACCCAAAAAGAGACGTGTATGGCCACCCTAATACCATTCTGTCCCAAAAAGAGACGTGGCAGGGTACAACCCGGCTAAACTTATTTGCAGAGCAAAGAAAAAAAAAGAAAAAAAAGTCAGTTGAATATTTCATCCAAAAACCATTGGGCCAACAGTTAAATGGGGCATGAACTGAACAAATGACCCCTGGGGAAAGACAAACAAATCTTGGATTTCTTCTGTAGGAGGATACAGTTGATCCTGAAGGACAGCAGCAAGGGTTAATGAACCAGTATGACTGAACCGGCAAGATGTGAAGTGCTCTAAAGTTGCCTAGCCACGCAGCACTGCATAACCAGCTTCACTGTTTCCACACAAGAATGCAGGGCTCTTGTCTTATTCATAAGAGAAGCCTTTGTGCTGAGCAGGTGCAATGTCCCTTATTAACGTCTCTGGGTTACAATGTGGAAGAGCATTTGGTATTTAAAGGCTAAGTTCATTTCAGAATTAGGTTTTACGGTGACGCCTACATTCTGATACAGTTAGAAACTGCTCTTCCAGCCGCTCCACCCTGCTAGTCACTACTGGTTGCTAGGGTTGCTAAGGTATCACTTAGCCGTTTAAATCTGAAACTAGAGAGGTGCAGGACAAAAAAATGAAGCCCCTATTGCCTCCTGTTCTCTTGGAACCCCCTTTCAGCTCAAGTACTGGTGTTTCCCAGTGGCAAAAAATGCCCTAGCTGCCATCAGCCTTATATTCTAAAATCTCTACTTCCCAGGCTACTGTCACCCCCCAACATGCAACCAGTGGTGTAATTATCAGTGATGAGCAAATTTATTCGCCAGCTATGGATTCGCGGCCATGTGCAAATCTTTAGTGAAACTGCATTGAGAATTCGCTGCGAAAAAATTTGCGCCGATAAGAAAAAAAACACCCATTGACTTTAATGCATTAGGACAAAAAATTCGCCATTAGAAAAAACTCCCATTGACGTTAATGCATTAGGGCAAAAAAAGTTGCCATAAGAAAAAAACGACATTGACTTGCATGCATTTTGGAGCGAACCTTCACACATGTAAAAAACGGCCATTGACTTGAAATTTTTGCAGTTTCACAACTTTTTTGCAGTCTCGCAAATTTTTCGGCAAAGCAAAACAGATTAACTTATCACTAGTAATTATATGTTACAGCAAATTCATTTTAGGGCCCAAAACATTGGTAAGTTTACCTATTACAATATTTTGAAACTGCTCATTAATTAGGGCCTTGAGGGGTCCCCTACACTTCTGGGCCCCCCTGCAGCTGCAGGGTCTGCTTCCTCTGTAGTTACGCTCCTGCATGCAACCACAGAACAGAGCTTTGCAGGAGGACTCAAAAAGTAGTGAGTCAAACTGACACATCCATGTATCCTCCTGTGAGGATATCCTATAAACTTGTATGGATGCAAGAGCCTCAGGGCAGGGTTAGGATCTACTGTCTCGGTTGTTGATGGAACTGTATACCTACAATTTAAGTTCTGTAAATGGCTGGTACATAGGCTAATCTGGGGGCAACAGAGCATTCACTTTATTGTGCAAAACACAGAGCCTCTGCAAAATCAACTAGCCCTATATGAAGTGTCCCACAGTTAAAAGAAAAGGATCGTTTTTTAACAACGCGCAGGCACTGTATGAAAATGCCTTTAAAAGCCACTTGAATTCTGCATGCATTGTTGTGGCCAGGTCACACCCCGGTACTGGAAGAGCAAGCATTCTTTTAATTAAACCTGAACTGCTTGTATATACAACAGCACTGATGCAACACTATTTTGTATACTGGAAAACCAGTTTGTGTTTGCGGCGGACGAATGGAGGAAATCAGTGCTGGGGGTACTCTGGGAAGGAATCGGTCACCAGTGCTTTAAAGAAACAGCGTCACAAAAATAAACGTCAAATTATACAGCTTAAAGGAACAGTAACGTCAAAAAATAAAATTGTTTTAAAGTAATGGTAATATAATGCAGTGTTGCCCTGCACTGGTAAAACTGATGTGTTTGCTTCAGAAAGACTACTATTGTTTATATCAGATCAGTTTTACTAGTGCAGGGCAACAGTTCATGATATTTTGATTACTTTTTAACACTTACATTTTTTGGTGTTACTGTTCCTTTAACGTCAAAAGATTGACAGACAAGCATATATAGGCAAAGACAAACAGATATGTTTAAAGAATATGGAATCATTTCCATTTGATACATTTAAAGGAACTGTAACACCAAAAAATGTAAGTGTTTTAAAATAATGAAAATATCATGTAGTGTTGCCCTTCACTGGTAAAACTGATGTGTTTGTTTCAGAAACACTACTATAGTTCATATAAACAAGCTGCTGGGGAGCAAGGGTGGAAATTGAAAAACGGCTATATGGCACAGGATAACTAATGGATAAAAGATAACACCATTAGACAGACAGAGCTTATCTGCTGGCTGCCCCCATTGCTACACAGCAGCTTATTTATATAACCAATAGTAGCGTTTCTGAAGCAAACACAGCAGTTTTACCACTGCAGGGAAACACTGCATTATATTTTCATTACTTTAAAACACTTATTTTTTGATGTTACTGTTCCTTTAAGCTTCAGCAACTCAGTCAAAGGTATTGGGACACCCAGAGGCAGATTTAGGTCGAGGCTTTTTTTGTGTACTTCGACTAGGGAATAGTCCAAATTCTATTTGAATTTGAAAAAAACTTCGAAATTCATCATGTACTTTAAAACTTCGACCACATCTAAAACCTGCCGAAGGGCTGTTTTATCCTATGGGGGGACCACCTAGAACCTATTTGGAGTCAATTGGTGGACTTTTTTTGAGGGAAAAACTTCGAACCGAATTCGATCGAATGCGCTATTCCTTCGATAGTATGATTCGAATACGGCCCTCTTTGACCCAAAAAAAACTTCGACTTCACTTCGGTTGGTCTGTTTGAATTCGAATTTCGAAGTATTTTCAATTCGAAATTCAACCCTTGATAAATATGCCCCCCCCAGTGTCAGACTGGGCCGGCGGGACACTGGGAAAAAACCCGGTGGGCCCTCACCAGCCCAGACCTGCTCCTCCCAGCTCCCCCATAAATTAATAAAACAGCCCGCAGTGTTTGCGGAACACGCTGTGTTCAGGAATCGGAGGTTGGGAGGGGGCCCCTGAGGACTGCGTTGAGGGCAGGTTGTTTGTAGCCCTGGTGGGCCCCCAAGGCTCCAGTCCAACCCTGGGAACACCTGCACCCTAACATCTCATTCCAAAACAAAGGGGATTCATATGAAGTTGCCCTGCTGTTTGCTGCTACTCTTTTTGGAAGGTTCTCCCTAGATGTTAGAAAATTGCTGTTGTTTTGATTCAACCAGAAGAGTATTAATGAGGTTAGGCACGGTTGTTGGGGACTCACTGTTTATAAGGATATAATTTACAAGATTTTTGGGGCTTTTGTTTATTATATGCATATCACACACAAAAGCCATGAATATCCTGTAACTTATATCCTTATAAATGGTGCTTAGTGATGTCATTGGTTATATTGAGTGCTTAGTGATGTAATTTGTGTCACATGACTCACTGAAAATTGAGTATTATCACAAATAATGGACACACTATTCTGAAATATGAGGATGTTAGAAGTCGCCTTGTCTAAGTAACTTATAATATCTCTATTTTTTAACAAAAGGGCGAACACTATTCCCTATATATTTGACATTTTCTAATACCAAAGAATCCCGTTGGCAAATTAAATAGGTCAGTTATGGAACAGGGAAGTAAGCTGGTCCAGTGTCACGTGGCTGGGGATACAGCTCAGTTAACTCTCAAACCAGCCTTTCTGGTGAGACAGCTGCTGTCAGTTTATTTATTGTGTTTAAAAAAAACATTACAAACAAGTAAAGTGGCTCAGATTTGTAAAAATATGCATGTTATGCTATACTGTAGGATGGGAGTTAAAAATATATACGGAGAGGTTTCAGGACATAACCTCGTCATTGCAGGTGTGGATGGTTTTTGTTATAACTGGAAGCAATACCTACACAGACCTGATACAGTCTTGATTTACTGTACACACTATCCCACAATTGCAGGCCCATGTCTTTTTGTGAAGAGACTCCAATTATGGTCAGGAATCATCTTTGTGAGCCAAGTACTACTTTAAAATGAATAACACACCTTTATTTAAGTTACTTGAAGGTGATAATCTAACAGTCACAGCCCTTTCCCCCAAAAACATTTTGCCTTTCTATAAACATTATACCAAAGCTACAGTTCCTAACTCTGACACAAGCTCACCTTACTTTACACTCTATTTCACAGTAACAAACCTGTCACATGACCCCATCTTTCCTTAATACACAAGAATGGGATCTGTTATCAAAAAATGCTCTGGATCTTTCCATAATTTGGATTTCCATAACATAAATCTGCTAAAAATCATTAAACATTAATTAAACCCAGCAGAATTGATCTACCTCCAACAAGAATTAATTATGTTAGTTGGGTTTAAGTACAATTTATTGTTTCATTATTACAGAGAAAAAGGTAATCACTTAACAAAATTTCAATTATCTGATTAAAATGTCTACAGGAGATGTCTACAGGAGATGGCCTTCCCCATAATTCGGATCTTTCCGGATAACAGGTTTCCGGATAATGGATTGCATTCCTGTACTAAAATTACAGTCCCTTAGCGCCATCTTGCTTTATTATGCCTTTAGATTATAAACATTTCTAATCTGTATGATGGATGTATAAAGCTACCTAATGTACAGTGCTGTGGCACTATATATCTTATTATAATAATAATTAATTATAATAATGCACACTACACACCCCCCACCACAATTACATTACCCCAACACTATTTTACCTTACTACAAATTACTATTTTTTGCCGACATCACAGCTTGAACCAAAAAAGCTTACAATCTAACCTCCCTCCATGCATAAACTCACTAGGCCAGGTTTTATCAGGAGCCTATCAGCCTACTACAATGACCTCTGCAGAACTGGCACAAGCACAGGGAGAAATTTGCAACTGCTAGCAGATCTGGATGTCCCTGTAAGGGCAAGGCCAGACATAGTGTTTTTGCTGCGTTTTTACATTGCGTTTTTCAAAAAGAACAGCCAGGCGTAAATACGCCACTGAAACCACATGCGACTGTCAACATGCATTTTTCAGCACGTAGGATTCTTTTCCCAACATGCACTTCTCATTGTTTTCATTGAGAATTTGGATGCCATATTTAAAATACGCTGCGTATTTACGCAAAGTGTGGTTTCAAACTTGCAGATCCCATAGAGTCAATTGATTTGGTAGTTTATTGGCGTTTCTGCTAAAAAAAACGCCAATACTGGCTTCCTGTGGCGGATTTCAGCTTGCAAGCGCCCTGTGTGAATTGCCATAGTGCGTTTTCCATTAGTTTCAGTGGTAGTGCAGTTTATGCGTATTTATGCCTGGCTGTTCTTTTTTAAAAACGCAATGTAAAAACACTGCAAAAACGCCACATCTGGCCTTGCCCTAACCTCTCTAGTAGGAAATGTGACCAAACACACAACACCAAAGCAGAACCTCTGCACAGCTCTTGCAATTTAACAAGCAGTTTCTATATGTTATCAGCTGGAGTGCACTGCCTTAGTCGTTCTATTGTTGTATAGCTGTCTCTTTAAAGCTGAGGTGGCGTGAACCGTGGTGGCTTACAAGTCCAACCAGACTGGCAACTCAGAAAGAGGTCACAAGATCTTACAATGCAGCCAGTGCATTCAATAACTATCATGCAAACGGTTTCACTTGTGATGTACAGTACTCCACCTTATTTCATTATAAAAAAAGAACCAGCCTGTGCACTTACAGTACATATATAATATATGCTGGCACCTAACAAAATGCTACTGTAGTACCAAACATTTTAAGAAACTAAATAAAAAAAAGGCAACATGAAACATTGTGCACAAGATATACAGTGTCTTTTCTGACTGCCGCAAGTACAATAAGGAATATGAATAGGAAAGGGCCTGAATAGCAAGATGAGTAATGAAACAATACATTACATCGTATTACAACAATACATTTGTAGCCTTCAAGGCATTTGGTTTTAGATGGGGTCAGTGAAAGCTGGAAAGTGTCAGAAAAAGAAAAAAAATAATGTCCATTCTATAACATATTAAAAGTTAATGAAAAGGTGAACCAACCATTTAAAAAATTGCCTGTGCCAAATTCTTTAGGTGCTAGTCCACTGCTTGATGTTGAAACCCTGGAGCTACTGCCACCATAGAGATGGCCATAGCTGTATGGTTTCCCTGTGATAAGAGAAAAAAATTCAGAATAGGAGACAGACAGATACCCAGGGTCAAGCACAACTATGTGAATTGTTGCACTCAGGTACCTTTAATGAATGGTGTCATTTCAATTAACAACTGCCCTGGGCTGGTGCATTATCCTAAAAAAGTATAGTGCTACTGGAAAGAAATTTAGCAGTTGGTGTTACTGTGGGGAGATTATCATATTGGCACCACCCCACTATAAATGGCTTTCCTTGACCTTTATCTTAAATTAACCATAACAAGCCAAACCTACTGCTGCTGGAAAATAAGCCTGGATATCTTGTGCTGATATAGCATTTGATCTTGAAATGTAGTACCTAAACTGGTAAATCCAGTCCCCTAAACATAGATTTAGCATAATCTCTCTAATCTGCCATTACATGTAGCTTTCCTAGCTGTGGTCTGTGCTTTAACACCTAAAGCCCATTGGCACTATTCAATACAAAAAATTCATTAAGCTTGTTTCATATGTTTGTAAATAGGCCAGGGCCTGGTATTTGTCTAACTGCCATATTGTGAAGCAAAATGTTGGCTTGTCTTATTAAGAAGCAATAAAAACAAATTGCTCTATACATTTGTTGAAATATACACAAAAGTGCCTTGTCAGTGGTATTCTTATTTAAATACATACTGATGAATAATATTTCTTTCCTTATACAGGTCAAGAACTCAAACGCTGTAGTGCGGAGCAGAAATAAAGAAGCAGCCACATCTAAAACCAACATGGCAAATGAGAGTTTTGCTGAGGCATTGCAGAGACTAAAAGAGATTCATGACAAGGAGGTGCTAGGTGAGTTAGAATTAGTTTGCTTACCAACACTGTAAAGGTAGAACATCTATATTGGACATGTAAACATTTATTTTACTAACGTGACAATATGCTGCTACAGGTAGTGGTAACATAGATTATTTTTAAAACAAAGTTTAGCAGAACAGGACTGACAATTAAGCCTGACTTTCTTGTTAAGCCAAGTTATTATATAATAAATACAGAATTCTCAGGAATGGCCAGCCTGCATTGTTTTTAAACTGCAGTTTTTAACGGGTATGTAATTGATAAAATGCTTATTGCCTTCAAATTGGGTTTTTTGCCTTCCTCTGGATCAACTAGCAGTTAGGCAGGTTATATATAGACTTAAAATGTTGAACTTGATGTATGTGTGTCTTTTTTCAACCTAACTTACTATGTTACTATGTTATATTTTAAAATGGTAGAGTACAACTGATCTCAGACCCTTGCATGGCTCTACTGTGTTTATCCCTCTGGCCAACAGATCAGGAAACATTAAATTCTTTCAGACTCTCAACAATATAAAATGGAGTACGAATTGTCATATTTGCACTGAAAAAAAAGACGGGACTAGACATGTTTCAGAACCATGAGAAAAATTTACTGGGAAAGAAAAGCAGCAAATAGAGATGTGTTGGTAAAACAAGAAAATCAGGGTGGTGAGGCCGAGTTCCTGAATAGCTTTGCTCCCTGCACTTTGTATAAACAGGCCTCTCTTGAATAGACATGTCTGACTCCTCAAGTCACTCAGAAATCACGATCCTTTAGTTACATGGGATTAGAAACAAGATTCAATTCTGCGTGCAAATAGATATTCTAAGAAAATTGTTGCGTAAGGAAAATGAAAAGCTTCTCATGTGTTGAAGTGTAGAATCCAGACATGTAGGAACAGCGATAAAGACTCATTGCATGTGCTGAGTTTTGGCGATTGAATTAAGTTATGTTCTTGCACCACCCACACACACAGAATTAAGCTTATTTATAATTAGTGAAATTATTTGTATATTTACTTTGATCAATGTAAAGTACCTGCCACTGCATATACATTTTACTGCCAAAATAACTCCTGGCTTTCTAGCAAATCACTGTTGTGATAATTAATATAATTTATCCCTGAGCTGTAAGAAAATAGGTTATGTGGCTGTATAAGAAATTATTTTGAAATGCAATGTCGGGCCTTGCAGAGCTGCTATTGTGAGTAAGAGCAGAGAATAGCAAACTTGCTAAGATGGAGACAGTAATATAAGTTGGCCGCAATTATGTAGATCTCTATCGGCAAGGTAAAACAGTTCAGGTGAGTACAGACAGAGCTACTTTATTATCAAGCTCATTTAACTATGCTTTAATTGGTCGACCAAAACTAATGACATTGGAAAACCCCAGTTCTTTCTTTTGAAGCCAACCCCCATCCCCTGGCTAATTATGGTAAAGAAAGCAATCGAGAAGATTGTAATTACAGTCACGTGACTAACAAGAAACACAAGAGTCACATGACTAGCCTCTTCCTCATACAAAACAGCAGCTATAATATTTATAAAATAATAAAAAGATAAATAAATAATAATAAACCCTTTTCTAACTGGACACATCTAGTTAGGCGTGGGCTTGGGAGATGTAACTAATTCCTTTAACACTCTGGCTTTGTGTTATATGTTTTAGGTATGCAGGCAAAACTTTCAGAGCTCACAATGGAAAAGTGCCGGTGAGTTTAGTTTACTGCATTTTCACAATGGGATTGTTATTACTTATATGCTCCATTCTAATAATCGCCCGGTTAGAGGTTTTTATTGTTTCACTAGCTTCTTTTCATTCTGCCCAATTGTAAACACCCATCATTCTAAACTTCTGGAAGCATACCCTGCTATCAGGTAGGGTTGACACCTTTTCTGGAAATGCCGGCCTTCCTATATATTTATCTTTTTTTTTTCTATTAATAACATTGGGAACAGTCATAATTTTTACCGACCAGGCCGGTTTAGCCCAAGGCCGGTAAAATACTGCCCATGTGGCAACCCTACTATCAGGGCACTCTATACAGCTAGGGTTGCCACTTGGCTGGTATTTTACCGGCTTGGCCGATAAAAATGATGGCTGATCCCAATGTTATTAATAGGGGAAAAAGTTAAATAAATAGGAAGGCCAGTATTTTTTTTCCAGAAAAGCTGGCAACCCAACATACAGCTGTCAGCAATTGACCGCTACTGCTCTGACTGCAGAAAGTGCAATCATATTTCAGTGCGTTTGCAGAATATTTAAGAGTCAGGCTGCAGTTACATGGGTCTTTACCTTTAAAACGCTTTTTTCAATTTTGTTGTTTTTATAGTGTTCACCAGAAATAAAGACTTTTTTCTTCAATTGCTTTCCATGTTTTATTTTTCACAGTTTTTCCAAAGTTGAAGTTTAAAGTTTAATGTTCCTGACTGTAGTGTTTCAGTCCAGCAGTTCAATGATCCAGATGCACTATGAACTGTTACAATTTGCTACATAAGTTGATTTCCTAGCCGTATCTGTGCAATATTAACAACTATTGTGTCAATTGTAACAGCTGCCTTTAATGAAATTCAGGGATTCTGCTCAGCAGGGCCAAGGATGGAAAGAATGTATCATTTAGAACAGTTTACAAAGTCGGTGATCCCCCTCCTGGAGCTGCTTCAGAAAGGGTCAGGGCACACAGGCAGATTAATTGAAACTTCAGGTGACTTTGGAAAACGAGGGGTTCATCCACTTCTATGTAAGAAAATAATGCAAATAGAAAAACAGTTACCCCTCAGGGATAACCAAATGTCACTAAGGCTAATGCCACATGGATGGTGCTGAAAATTGGCCTGTAATACGCAAGTAATAAGCAGGCCAAGAATCAGCAGCTGCGCTTGCAATAGCCTCCAGTCCTGCCTGGAAGCACTAAACTGGCGTGGGTGCAGGAACATGGCAGATTTTGGCTTGGTAATGCAAACTTTAGAGTTTTGCCGCAGAAATCCACTGTGTGTCTGCACCCAGGTTGACACAATGGGGTATATTTATCAAACAGTTAAGTTAGAGATCACCCTGTCCGCTAGAGCGAAATTACACCACTCTCCATTAATTTCTATGGGAATTGGAAAGGCATATTTATCAAAGGGTGAACTTCACTCTTTGATAAATATGCCCCCAATGGATCCAGGTAGGACAGGAGGCTAATGCCAGCATAGGGGCTAATTCTTGTCCTGTGTATTTCAGCACGCTGATTTTCAGCCCTGTGTGGCATTAGCCTTATACTATAATGATCTGCTGAATCAGTGCTGTCCAACTTATTACATGTAGTGGGCAGATTATATTTTATACAGCATTTTGGAAGGCAGGATTGAATTAAAATGATTGTCATATAGTGAAGTCTATGGAGCCCATGAGCAGACCTGTAGGCCTTCAGTTGGACAGTCCTGTGCTAAATTATCACTGAGACCAGTGAGTGTCCTGCAATGCAGTCAATTCAACCCTTGCATGGGAAATTTGACCCAATGCATGCTACAACCTAGGCCCTACTGCCTTTTTCAGATCAGATCCAACTACATACGAAAAACAATAAGACTAACAAAGAATATACTATCAACAGAAGTCACTGGACTTGATTTATATATCCCAGCTGTCAGTTTTGATTCTACGTGGGAGTTTTAACTTACTGGTTTCAAGAAGCCTTAAGGGAACTTTGAAATTTAATTATTGGGGTGATGGCGTAGGAAGAATAAGATGTACAGTTTAGCCCAAGGCTTGCTACAAGGTGTAGTTGAAAAGTATCCATCATTGGAAGATTCGCAACAAACATCGAAACATCGTGAAGAGCTCACATATTTTATTCTATTGACTGTTTTAACTGCTTTCACGGCCAGCTGAAGCTTCTGGCACTCACATGTAAATAACTATAAACCAAATGAACACGCTTTTTCATTTAGAGCTGCAGTCCAGATTATTTGGCTGTGACTCAACCCTCTTACAATATTAGATGTCTAATGAATAAGAAAGTTCTATTATTGTACTTTTATGGGAGTCAACATTGATGGGCCCACTGGGGAGCTGCCTAGTGCTCTTGGTAGGTCAAGATTGCACTATTAGAAATATATATGGTATGTGTGTGAATTGATGTCAATCACATGAAATAAACACACACTTTTTATACCGCAAGTGGATACACATTTCTTTTTCGATGCACTAGAAGGAAAACATATTTGTTGTTAGAATTCACTTCCAGAAACCACTATAAATGCTAGAAAGTAGGCCCCATATGGGTGTCAATGAGAACAAGTGAGTAAGTTTTGTTGTGTGCATAGTTTAATCTTGCAGAAAAGCCTAAACAGAATAACTAATGTGTCCTAATGAAATGCCCTTTAGTGATGCACAAAGAATTGAGGAGCTGTTTTCCAAGAACCACCTACTGCGGGAACAGCACAAGGTCCTTAATGAAAACATCAAAGTGCTGGAGAACAGGTAAGAGATGACAATAACTGAAATGACATCTTTGGGGCTCATGTTAGCCTCCAGAAATGTGACACTCCCTTTGTATATTTTACAATTGGTCTCAATGCAAAGTATATCCCAGAAATAAAATTGTTTAGCGTTTATGACGCAAGAATGACCTAAACAGTTATTTCGACCATTTGTGGAAAATCGACAATTTTATTTCGAAATTGCAACTTTTGTAAAATTCATTTTTTATGACCCTGCCCGTCACCACCTGAGAACATGTAATACTTTCTGTATAAGTCGATGTGGTAAATAAGAATAAAGTTTTTATAATTGTGTAGGTTAAGGGCCGGTTTGTGTGACAGATGCACAGTGACACAGGAGCTGGCCAAAAAGAAACAACAGGAGTTTGAAAATTCTCACTTACACAGCCTGCAGCAAATCTCTGTCCTCGGTGAGTATGCTCAGCACTCACATAGCGCTATATTATTATAATTCTAATTGTCGAACAGATCTTTGCCTTCAGTCTGTATGCTTGGCAAAAGCACAGAACATTATTAATAATGAAAGAGATGAATAATTAAAATGACCTAAGGGGCATGGCCTTCCATGCTCCTGCTCCCTCAGAGGTTGAGATCCCAGGTTGCTTTAGCGGCTGTGGCCCTCCAGGTGTTTGCAGTCCAGGCTATAGGGCAGCAACATCTTGTGAGCCATGGCACTACATTAATGCGATATAGCACTTGAAAAGTGAACATGAAAGGCAACCCCTACTTATACAAAAAGTTATCTAGCTTTGGCTTCCCATTTATCTGACTAGAGTCTCTTTTACATTGCAGCCAATGGGATGAAAAGTATAAAGGAAGAAAACCGATCCCTTTTGGAAGAGCTGAAGAAGCTACAATGTTTGGAGTAATTGCATTCCTATGATTTATTATTGTGTATTAACTATGGAAAGACAAAGAATGAGAAATAGCATGAGAAGTACTTCCTTGGCAACCTGACGCTACCTTTTAACTTGCTGTATACTTACCACTCAGACACCTACCTAGGCACCATCTCAGGCTTGCTTTACTTCTTTATTTACATACCTGACTGGAGACCCAACAACGTACATTTTCAACAGATTCAGTTTCATTGTTCTCTTAGGGTTTAAGGATAAACAAACTAATTCTGTTTAACTTGCATCCTATCCAGTGTGAGTTTCTTAGGGTGAGATTGGGTTTATTAAAATCCACATTACCATATTATATTATTTTAAATTCATGGAGCCATTTTGTTAGCTAAACCTTAATGCAAAATGCAGACACTGCCAGGCTGTATGGCCAGATTTAGCAGTATGGAGCTGTAACTACATTACGGTGGCTTACAATTTTGCAATTTTGTAAATGAAAGCAAAAATAAAAAGAAAGAAGAAACTATTTATAATATAAGGCTTTGCACTGATCTGTAAAGGAATAGGATGCATCTCACTGTTGCATAAGGGTAAGGTCACACCTGGAGATTCAGGGGGATTTAGTCACCCGGCAACTAATCGCCTCTTCTTTGGGACAACTAATTTCCCCGAACTGCTTCCCTCTGTCTTCTGCCTGATAGAATGGAAAATCGCCTGCGGCATGGCAATCGCGGCGCTTCGTTTTCCGAAGTCGTCCAAAGTTGCCTCTAGGGATGCATCGAATCCACTATTTTGGATTTGGCCGAACCCCCGAATCCTTTGTGAAAGGTTCGGCCGAATACCGAACCGAATCCGAACCCTAATTTGCATATGCAAATTAGGGGTGGGAAGGGGAAACATTTTTTACTTCCTTGTTTTCTGACAATGTCCCATGATTTCCCTCCCTGTCCCTAATTTGCATATGCAAATTAGGGTTCGGATTCGGTTCGGCTGGGCAGAAGGATTCTGGATCCTGGATTCTGGAACTAGTGAAGCACCGAATCCTGGGTTCGGTGCATCCCTAGTTGCCTCACAAGGAAACTTAGGAAAACGAATCGCCGTGAGTGCCATGCCGCAGTCCATTTCTCATTCTAGCAGGTGGAAGCAGTTTGGGGAGATTAGTCGCTAGGCAACTAAATCTCCCCGAATCTCCAGGTGTGACCTTACCCTGAGTATGGCCAACAATCAGCGCCATACACTTTACCCCATTGTGAATTAGCTATTTGTATTTTTTTTTTTTTTTTAAAATAGCCATAATGATAAGGTATTTCTGTCTTTCTTTCCTGTAGCAACAAACATCACCGGTCCTTTCCCCCAGACATCAAAGCTGCACAAGACTCACCACAAACACTTTCAGCCTCCTTAACTCACAAAAACAGTGTGGAGAAAACAAGTATAGAAGAAGAGTCAGAGGAGCATATGCCTGACTATCAGGCTTCAGAAGGTCTGCTGTTTTTGTGAGATTTAGCATGTTTTAACCGTGCTGCTAAATATATGCAGTGATTCACCCCAAATTCTTTGATGATTCCCTACCAAGTAAAGTTTACAATCAAAATAAGATCATGACCAAATAGGAACCTGATAAAGAACCAGGAAAGAAGACTTTGTTTTTTATTTAAAGTAATAATGTACCTATAATTTTACAATTAAAACGTTTACTAAAGGTATTTTTCCCTGAACCTGCCAGCATCACTCATACTAAGTCATACTAAACCACATTGCTGTTTTTGTCTTTCAGAGAAATATTCTGTGGCAGCCAAACCATCTCCAGAAGGAAAGACATCTCAGATCTTAGGCCCCGAGACTCACTTTCAGGAAAACGTATGTTTCATACCAACATATTTAATGAATATCTCAGAAGGAGGGTATTTGGGTGGCACCAGCAGAAACCCCCAGAGCATATATATTATATACAGTAGGGAGATTAATAAAGTAATGTGGAACATGGGTGGTCAATCAGCAGTGGACAGTAAGTTAGAATTCCCATCTGCTGAAATTAGTGGAAAATTATATATTCTAAGTTATCTAATATGGAAAAAGAAAAAAAAAAGTAGCACACGGTTAATTTCTGTCCATAACCTTGATAATTGCAGCATATGCCCATGACACAGAAGATATTCCTAAGCTCATTGAACCAGCAGAAAATCTCCAATCAGTTACATGGAACAATTGCAGTGCTGAGGCCGGGTTTCAGGAGCGGCCGTGATGGAATACCGTCCTCCCTTAATAAACGGGTTTCAAGCAATGAAATGTGAGTGGGGCAAGGATGACCTCATTATCAATCCTAAAATCAGTCGACAATTTACAATTGGTCCATTTTTTTTTTTTTTTAATTATTTGCATTACTATTCTGCCTCTTTCTAACCCAAAATTTTAAATGACACATGGAAAGCAAACTCATTTTCTGTATCAAATCATAGGCTATTACACTACAAGAGATGACGGGTCATTTATGAACACAGCAGCAATTCTGGTTTCACTAAAATGGATGCAATTGTTGCTCGAAGTCTATTCATTAAAAATGCTTGCATCCAAAAATACTCCTTGCACTTTCATACAATGGCACCAAGCTCATCCATCCTGCCTTTTCTGCCCAATTGTGCGCAAGTGCACCTTTTGATGCAAAGGAACCATGGAACTACCTCCACCCTAATAATGGCAATAATTCTAGGTTTGCCACAGTGGGCTGAATCAGTAGACATAGACCAATGCCTACAGAATCAAATGCAAATGCCATTTTAACTAGGGATGCACCGAATCCAGGATTCGGTTTGGGATTTGGCCATGATTCGACCAAATCCTTCTGCCCGGCCAAACCAAATCCTTTTTTTGCATATGCAAATTAGGGGTGGGGCGAGAAATCATGTGACTTTTTGTCACAAAACAAGGACGTAAAAAATGTTTTCCCATTCCCATCCGTAACTTGCATCTGCATATTAGGATTCGGTTCGGTATCGGCCAAATCATTTGCAAAGGATTCGGGGGTTCGTCCGAATCCAAAGTATTGGATTTGGTACATCCCTAATTTTTTGAGTATTGTTGGTTAAAAATTATAACAATTTTAGGCCCATTTATCAAAGTCCGAATTTTCTCCTTATTTATCAATACAATTTCCTGAAAAATTTCTATATGGGAAAAAAAAAAAAAAAATCGTGAAAAAAAAATGTTTTTTTCCTGATTTTTACCCGAAAACTATGAAATCACAATTATTGCAGATCAAGATATCTTCGGGACTTCTCCCACTGACTTATATACAAGCTCGGCAGGTCTGAAATGCACGATTTATGGATTTGGAGTTTTTCTATCCTTGGGGTATAATGAATTCTGAAAAATGTGCATATTTGTTTTCCACTAAAAATTCACATTTTTGTAGTAAAAAAACAAACACATTTTTTGGGGTTTTGGCATTCGGAGTTTAATCTGCATTTGTATCTGCAATTGTACTTTGCACACAGCACTTGCTGTTACAAATTACCCTTATTGTCTGTTAGTGTCCATAAGTAACCTTATACAGGTATAGGACCTGTTATCCAGAATGCTTGGGACCTGGGGTATTCCAGATAACAGCTCTTTCTGTAATTAGGATCTTCATAATTTGAGTCTGCTAGAAAATCATATAAATAATAAATAAACCCAATAGGATTGTTTTGCTTCCAATAAGGATTAATTATATCTTAGTTGGGATCAAGTACAAGGTATGGTTTTATTATTACAGAGAAAAATAAATCTTTTTTAAAGATTTGGATTGTTTGGATAAAATTGAGTCTATGGGAGTCTTTCTGTAATTCAGAGCTTTCTGGATAACAGGTTTCCGGATAGCAAGACCCATATTAATTACTGAGCATGGATTCCATTCTGCATAGAATAAATGCTTCCCCTAAGGAATTTGGTTTGTCACAAATATCCTCATGATTTGTCTGTAAAAATACTTGCACTGAACTGTAGTTTAATTTATGAATAGTATTTTTTTAATGTCTTTGAAATAAGCACACAAGACTCCATGCAGTGTCGGACTGGGACACCAGGGGCCCACCCAAAAACCTTAGACCTGGGGCCCACCAAAAAAACTAAGCCCAGGGGCCCACTCTCAGTACTATTATTCTTCCTCTCCTCACTCAACCTCTATTCTCCTAGTCTCCTTTCTTTACATATTATAATCGATTATTCCATCTATATATTTTTCTCATAGAAATAGGGAATGGCCATGAAATAAGCCAAATATTTAGCAGCACAAGGGCCCTCTGACACCTGGGCCCACCAGGACTTTTCCTGGTATCCCTGTGGGCCAGTCCGACACTGTCTCCATGCCAGGGCTGCCTTTAGAACTCATGGGGCCCTGTACAGCAACATTTTCTGGGCCCGCTGATCCCCGCACACCCCAAAACTCCACCATATATCTCTCCCACCCCACAGTAAAAAGGCCACACAGATATCAGAGCTAAAACATTAAACCCCCCTAAAAAGCCCTTAGTGGCCAGCCCCCCCCCCCCCACATGTTATAAAAAGCCATTGGTGATCAGGGGTCCCCCCTGCAAGTAAAAAAAAATACTGATGGCCTGGGCCCCCGCCCCACAAGTTTTAAAAATCCACTGGTGGCCAGGAGCCTCCTTTAAGTTAAAAAAAAAAAAAAAACATTGGTGGCCGGGCCCCCCAAAAAAGTAAAATATTTTTTCTCCTATTCAGTTCTCTGTACCCTCATTGGTTGCTTAAGTTTAAGTCCCGGTAAAGCTGCATTGGGATTGGATAGGCTAGAGGGGAAGATGCTACTTCACCTAGCCAATCCCTGTACAGCTTTACCGGGACTTATCCTTAAACGATCAATGAGGGTACAGAGAACTCAGAGATCTGAATAGGAGACAAATCATGAGCTCCTGTGCTCTTTTCCGAAGATTGCAGAATGCTGACAGCAGGGGGTTGGGGCGGCTAATCAAGTAAGTGAAACATGACCGGGCCCCCTAAGCCACAAAAACCTGAGGGAAAACTGTCCCCCCTGATGTCAGCTCCATGCAAGCAGGGTAAACCCTGCATGTTTATTGAAGTGTAACAGTGTTACATGGAGTCTTGTGTGCCTGTAATTCCTTTTTTCAATTGAATTTGGAGGGTGCCGTTCTCTCATACCGTGCACCAGCTTTGTTTAAGAGGCCAGGGTGTGCTGGTGGGTTACATATTTGATATGAGCACACAATGCTACTTTACTGTAAAAACAGAAAATTAAACCTCCACTATAGTTCACCTTTAGATTCATTTTTGCAGTTGCAGCAACATTGTTTAGAGTTTTATTGTTTAATCACCCTGGATTGCATTTGCAGGTATTCCAAGGGAAGTGGGGTGGATTCCAATAATGCTTCATCACAACTTGACTCTCTAAAACATGTTATCCCAGAAGAACAAATGTGTTTACTGCGACAACATCTGGCACAAAGGCGGCTTGGGCCACATGCTCCCACAGCAGTCGGTGACGGTCGCTGTATTATAACCAAAGGTCAAAACACAGAGGCCACAAGGAAAGTTTCCCAAGATGACTGGGATGAAAGGGTAGTTATGGCCGAGCTCCACGGAGCTATGATGTATCTGAGAGACCGTGGATTTAGAGGAAGGGGGATACACCCTGACCAGAGAGACAGGCTTAATTACATTCTGACCAGACAACACCAAGGACAGAGGTCACCAAAATCCCCAGGAGATATGCCAGCTTCTCAGCGAAGAGACACTGATGAAGGAGAGTTGTCACTGCTCCATATGCTCAGCACTCACATGAAGAACAAGCAACATGAAAGCCAGACTGACGAGAAGGAATTGGAAAAAGAACCAAAGTATGAAGAACCCGAGAAGAGAGAACAAGAAGTGCCTACTCCAGATAAGCCCCTTGATTTATCTGATGCCAGAAGAGGGCAGCCAAGCTACTGGTCAGGCAGCAAAAGTGAACAGAGAGGGCCACATGAAGGGTTTAGCACAAGCCCAACTTTCACTAATAACTTCTGTCGTCAAGCCATGAATACTGATGTAAGGGGCTCAGAAGACGATGGGTTAGTGGAGGAAGAAAACATTTGCTCACAGGAAGAAGCCACCCTAGACATAAAAAGGGTAAGAATGTTCTCTTTTATTGCTCTCTTCCAGCTTGATAAATAATCACTTTAATGATTTAATTACTAACCCATACTAGTTAGTGAATGTGATAATATTATGGATGTGTGAAGTTATTCTTCCGCCATACCTCGCTGTTGCACATTAACAAAATTACATTACAAAAAAGAAAGTTGTAGGAAGGTATTGGTTCTGCCCAGGTAGTGCCATACACGACTGTGGTTTCGGTTCAATGTGCTTCCTCTATTAAGTTAACCCTTAGGTTACTGACTGTCAGTTGAGCTGGTATGAACTGCCGATATCAAATGCATTTTCAGAAACTGACATAACTCGCAATTGGAAAACTGCTCAGATGAGCACTCAGAGAAAGTTTATTTTATTTGCTTTTAGATTAGGGTTAACAGCTCACATATGAATTCTGGGACATGTCTAATATATGCATGTTGCAGGGTATTGCATTTAAATTATATTGCAATCAGTGCTGCCCTCCTCTTGGATTTTCTAGATGCATCTTTGAATCTTCAAGTGATCTGGTAACCCTAGTTTAGATTCGCTTTATGTTGGAAGGATTCATGCCCTTCCCTTGTAAACTGTTTAATAGCCCAACCTACTGTTTCAGTTGAGGGCTTCTTTTCCCATCATCTGTGCAATGACAGGCATGGGATGGACTTTGGTGCAAACAAATCATTATGCAAGTATGCATTTTCACATACCAAAATTTGCTTTATGTGTATGCTGATAGGCTGAGCCTCCCTGTACATGCATACAGAAGACAGCAATTTGGCTTTTTTTCCCCTGGAGTACAGAGAAAACAACCGTGCACCATCAGCCTTAGATTCATTACAAAAGACTGTATTGACATGTAATGCAGGTCCTGAAATAGCTTGAAGCATCTGGATAACATGCCAAAGAAAACATTTCTACACGCTTACCTATTGTAAACAAAGATTTTCACGGTGAATGTGTTCTGCTATTTCAGAATTCTTCTCCTTCCTTTGACAAAGAAAAAGATGGAATATCTGGCAAAAGATCAACAAGGGGACATAAAAGAGAACGATCTCTGGAACCAGGTGAACTCTTTAATAGCATAAATATGATGATTAATTTGTAGCAGCAGAGAAATGTCTATAAGCAAGAATGACCAGAATCCATAGCAGAATTTGTCTGAATATAAAATGATCAATTGAAAATTCACCTGTTCACTTTATTATCTACGTTAGAGTCCTGCAGCGGGTAACCTGCGGGTTGAAGTTTCGGGTGCGGGTACAGACGGAGTTCTGTGGGCAGGGTCACCGGTCTTCTCAATAGCGAGTTTTACTCCTTTTTTCTGGCCACGCCTACTTCTAATGATGTCACTTCCAGTTTACAATGACAGCACTTCCTGTTTCTTGTTGGTCAGCGGGTAGTGGATCGGGTTGCGGATAAGGTACTTGCGGGTCGGGTTACGCGTCCAAGCGGGTAAGAATGCAGGTTGCGGGTCGGGTTCAGGATTAACAAATTGGTTCCGCGCAGGACTCTAATCTACGCATTATGTTACTAAAAAGTATAAACTTCTATATCAAACTAACAATGCAAAACTAAAGACAACTGACATCTGTTCCCTGGTTTCTCAGATATGGAAGAAGAGGAGGGGCCAGTGAAAGATGAGCAGTCGCCCCAAATGTATTTGAATGAAATGGAAACATCTGACAGTGAGGTTTGTCATTCTCTTATGAAGACACTAGTTTGCCTGGCCCAGTTACAAAGTGTAGCAATAATTGTGCCCATGGATTATGCCCAGTCAGTTCGTTACCAGCACATTACTAGAGTTTTGGTGATATTTGTGTAAACCACTAAAATATGCACCATTGCTATCATTATAATCATTATATACTTTTCATGCATGGTAGACTCCTATTAAAGGGGTTGTTCGCCTTTGAGTTAACTTTTAGTATGATGCAGAGAGTGATATTCTGAGACAATTTGCAATGGGTTTTCAAGTTTTATTATTTGTGGTTTAATTCAGCAGCTCTCCAGTTTGCACCTTCAGCAATCTGGTTGATTCCAAATTACCCTAGTAACCATGCATTGATTTGAATATGATACTGGAATATGAATGGGAAAGGGCCTCAATAAAAAGATGAGTAATGAGAAGTAGCAATAACAATACAATTGTAGCCTTACAAAGCATTTGTTTTTAGATGGGGTCAATGACCCCCATTTGAAAACTGGAAAGAGTCAAAAAGGCAAATAATGCAAAAACTATTTAAAAAAGTAAATAATGAAGACCAATTGAAAACTTTTAAAGGTGACCACTCCTTTAAGAACACCCCACATGTCTCCACATGCATCAATATATTAATCCTCCCCAACTTTTAACAGGAGATGCTGTCAGTCTTCTAATAAATATAGCAAACTTTGTTGAAACATGTCTTTTTTAAACATTTGCTCAGAGATCCTTGGTGTTTAAAGATGCATCATTTATTTACATTACAAACAGAATGGCAAGCAAAATGTTAGATGTTTTTACCTCGTGTTCTTGCCTTTTACAGGCTGAAACAGAAAGCACCCACCTTGCACTGAGTGAGGGTCAGCGGGATGGCTTCAGCATGGACAAGACTAATAGGAGAAACAAATTGACCAAGAAGGGGCATCAAGGTGCAGGTAGTGACATGTAAAGTAATACCTGCATTCCAATATTCCTATAGGGAAGGGTGGCGTTGTGCACCTCATGTACCCTAAAAAGCTGAACAAAACTCAACAGTGACACCATAGCACAGGCTAAAGTCTCAAATACAATATTAAATATTATTTTGGGGTATTATTTGAATGCTCCAGTTGATCAAGAAGATCTGACAGCAGCTTTATAAGCCTTGAACTGTGGGTTTGGCCAAACTGAAACAAAAATTGAGGCTTGGTAGCAATCTTGGTGCTTGTCTTTAAAGGGATACTGTCATGGGGAAAAAAATGGTTTTCAAAATGAATCAGTTAATAGTGCTGCTCCAGCAGAATTCTGCACTGAAATCCATTTCTCAAAAGAGAAAACAGATTTTTTATATTCAATTTTGAAATCTGACATGGGGCTAGATATATTGTCAGTTTCCCAGCTGCCCCCGGTCATGTGACTTGTGCTGTGAAAAACTTCAGCCACTCTTTACTGCTGTACTGCATGTTGGAGTGATATCACCCCCCCAGAAGTCTAACAAAACAACAATGGAAAGGTAACCAGATAGCAGCTCCCTAAAGGTGGCCATACACGGGCCGATAAAAGCTCAGACAGACCATGTCAGCAGCTTATTGGCCCGTGTATGGGGCCCCCCGACGGGCTTCACCGATCGAGATCTGGCCAAAAGTCGGACAGATCTCGATCAGACGGGACAAAAAATCCTGTTGGATCGCGGCCGCATCTATTCGTTGATGCGGTCCCGCAATCTGACCGCCGTTAGGCATCATTAGGATCCGATCGTTGGGCCCTAGGGCCCACAATCCGATCAGCCCGATATTGCCCACCTCAAGGTGGGCATATCGGAGGGAGATCCGCTCGTTTGGCGACATCGCCAAACAAGCGGATCTCTCCATGTATGGCCACCTTAACACAAGACAACAGCTCCCTGGCAGATCTAAAAACAACACTCAATAGTAAAAGCCAAGTCCCACTGAGAATGATTCAGTTACATCAAGTACGAGAAATAACAGCCTGCCAGAAAGCATTTCTCTCCTTGGGAAAGTCACATGACCAGGGGCAGCTGTGAAATTGACAAAATGTCTAGCCCCATGTCAAATTTCAAAATTGAATATAAAAAAATATGTTTGATCTTTTGAGAAATGGATTTCAGTGCAGAATTCTGCTGGAGTAGCATTATTAACTGATGCGTTTTGAAAAAAACATGTTTTCCAATGACAGGATCCCTTTAAGCTATGTTGTGGGGTGGTCAGTGAGGAATCAATCTAACCTAATAGCAAAAAAACGGTCTTTCCTATCCAGGGTCAAGCAAATCTATGAAAAGAAAGAAGAAAACTCTTTCAACAGAAAGCAACATATCCCAAGAATAAGCTGATCATTCACAAGCAAGAGTGCAAATGAAAGATACCTCGTGGGCAAAAAAAACTGATCAACTGATGCAAGCAGGAACACTTCCTTTAATTTATAGAATGGAAATCTATAAATAGGCCAAAACTTGGCCATATGTTTATATGAAATGCTGAACTCTACTGACAATCGCTTAGTTTGTATGTATGCAGAAAATAACCCCTTGGATGATCATTCGTCAGTGCAAAGGACTATATGAACTCTTATATGGTTTAAGTGTCCACGTCTGTATATATTCGTCAATGCAATTCAAAGCGAGACTTTGGAAACCACACAGTTGTAGTTACATTTATGGATACTAAGACAATCTTTGAGATTCTGCAATGTGTGGATAAGACAGTATATACTGTATATGTAAATGTATGGATTTTACGAGCAGAACATGCTCACCTGCTTTTATGTAATGTCATGAATTCTAATACTGGGGTCCCATAATATACTGTATGTGAGCTACCATATTGTTTCCCTTAAATGGTACGAAACTATCATTTAGAGTGTACACACAATATTCCTTCTATGCATATTTGAATTTATATATATATTAATGGGAGCTACCATATTGCTTCCTTTAGTGCTGTATGAAGATAAAGCTTAGTATGAGCACAGTGCATTTCTTCTCTGCCCATGCAAAATGTGGTAACTCCCATTCACATACGTGGGATCCCCGTAGAATATTTCTGGCTCATGTAGCACTTATATACTTGTACACCCTCCCATAATCACACAGACCCTAGTTTAGCATTTAAACTCTGTAAATGTGGTCTACTTGTAACAACAAAAGAAGCAATTTAAAATTCTCAACCCAAAAAAAAAAAATTCTGCTTCATAAAAGAAAACATAATTCTAAGCAACTTTGCAATTTACATTCATTACAAATGTTCTATGGTTTTTTAAGTTATCTATATATGTATTGCTATTGAAGGTCGTGTTTGCCTCGAGGCAATTTCAAGCGACTTTGAAAAATGAATAGGCGCAGGCAACTTTAGCGCTAGGGGGTGCAAGATACCAGCAAGCCATTCAGGGAGATTAGTCGCCTCAAAGACGCGGCGATTAGTCGCCAGGCGACCAATCTCCCTGAATCTTTCCGTGTGGCCTTAGCCTTACAGCTCATTACTCAGACACCATCTTGCCCTACTGTATTGAATCCTCCCCTCACAACAGATATACCTGTGGAATGCAATGCCGCCTATTTTCCATATAATCTCCATAATTGTATCCCCCTGCCTCAAAGCAATTTTCCCGATAACAGCTACTGTTCCTTGAAGTACTAAAGCCTATCCTCCGGCCCCTTGGACAGTTAATTACAGATAATTACCCATGGTGACTGACACTGCAAGGCACTTCAAAGCAAGTATTTTGGTATAAAATAGCAACTATTTTACACCAAATAGGACTGCTAGCCATGGTTGTGGCAGAGAAGCTAAATGCCATAAGAGGAATTAATATAACCTATGTTAAAGGAGAAATAAACACTGAATTGTTATATTTTCTTCCGTGTATTTTAATGACCTACACAGGGCAATCCTCCATCAGTGTATTAGCCAATGGTGTAACACAAAATTGTCCATGTTGCCTCCCATTCCCCTGAATAGGAGTGAAAAAAACGTATGCATTTCGAACCAAAAATGCCTGAGCGAGTCCTGCTGGTACTCACAAGACTGTCTCTGCTACATTTCTACCTAATAAAAATGAGTTGGTCTTTCTTTATAGAAAGGGTTCTAGATACACGCTTGGAACAATGTGTCTCAATTACCCCTTATCTGAACATTTAAACATGAAAAGCCTAATGAAAGAAAATGCAATTCTAAGCAACTCTGCAGTAACTGAACATTTTGACTGATTTCAAAGCTGCCTGTAAAAAGTTATTGAAAGTAGTATTTGTCTACTTTCTATATTTTATTTCTATACGGTGCATGGCTTGGCTCAACTTTTTAAACAATAGAGCAAAAATCAGCTCTCAGCAGATTCACTCTTTTCTGCAGCACTGTGTATCTACACTGACAAGTACTGCTTGCGTCATGGTATAGGTACATGGAGCAGAGATTGGGATGAAAACGCTTGCTTTAGCATTTTCTGGGCGTGATCGCTGCTCCGCTTCATGTACCTGCACTCAGGTGGAAGGTGTACTTATTACTGCAGATACACGTAGCTATGGTAGAGAGTGGATCTGCTGTGTGCCCAGTAGTGTTGTGCCCTGCACCCGACTCTAACCTGCACCCTACCTTAACCCAGTGAGCCTCGATAGTTATAGGACTGCGCCCAGGACAAGCAGGCACGAATCTATAAAAAATGACTACTGAAGCAGAAGTGGGGCATAGGTTTTCAACTCGCCTCATGGCAACAGCAGCCCTGGAAAGTTGCGTGGAATTTCGGCCTGAACCCTCCAACATGAAGGTAAACCCGCGGGTCCCACAGGTTTCATGCTGGCCCTTAAATCACTAGGGTCCATGGTAGGGATGCACCGAATCCAGGATTCGGTTCGGGATTCGGCCTTTTTCAGCAGGATTCGGCTGAATCCTTCTACCTGGCCGAACCGAATCCGAATCCTAATTTGCATATGCAAATTAGGAGTGGGGAGGGAAATTGCGTGACTTTTTGTCAGAGAACAAGGAAGTAAAAAATGTTTTCCCCTTCCCGCCCCAAATTTGCATATGCAAATTAGGGTTCGGATTCGGTACAGTATTCGGCCAAATCTTTCACGAAGGATTCGGGGGTTCGGCCGAATCCAAAAAAGTGGATTCGGTGCATCCCTAGTCCATGGAAGTAACAAAATTTCACATAATAGATTCCAGTATACTACATAATATCTTTATAACATATAATATCATATATGTGTGACACTATGTCTAGATACAATAATAAAATACAGAAAAAAATGTTTTTCATGTTTTATCATTGGACCTGTACACAGGTACTACCTCCCTCCATGACTGACATTCCTGTTTTAGTAAAAAAAAAAAAAAATACTGTGGATAGACTCATTGCTTGCTGCTGCCCTTAAAGGGTGGCTTACCTTTAAGTTACATTTTAGTACAACCAATTCTAAGCAACTTTTCAACTAGTCTTCATTATTTATTGTTTATAGTTTTTTAATTATTTGCCTTATTCTCCTGCTTTCAAAAGGGGGTCACTGACCCCATCTAAAAACATATGCTCTGTGAGGCTACAAATGTATTGTTACTGCTACTTTTTATTACTCATCTTTCTATTCAGGTCTCTTTCCTATTCATATTCCAGTCTCTTATTCAAATCAATTCAGGGCTGCTAAGGTAATTTGGACCCTAACAACCAGACTGCTGAAACAGCAAACTGGAGAGCAGTTGAATAAAAAGCTAATTAACTCAAAAAAAAAATAATAACAAATGAAACCCAATTATCTCAGAATATCACTCCCTACATAATACTAAAAGTAATGTAACATAATGGCTTTTTAATTGATATAGAAATCAGCCTCTTTGTCTACACCAAAATCCAACAGCTGGAATGGCATTGGGTGATGTGTACCCAAACATATCTGTAGCAAATATGTATGTGCTGCCTATTCTTTTGATCTGTGACCTTTTTGTTGAGCACATATGGAAAACTGCAGATGTACTCATCACCACTAATACTAATACCATCCTATTGAAGAGGCTTTTAGATATTGTGAATCTCAAGCCCCATATTGTGTGCAGTTTCAGACAGGGACACAATCAGTAATCATAATATAAGATAATACTAAATAGCAGGGCCCAATTATTAGCCCACTGGTCACCTACCTCCCTAGAGGGTAGGCCCCACCAACAAGTAAAAAAAAAACCCCTGTGTATACGGCAATGCCCCTGATCCGCCCCAGCCACTGCTGGGCCAAGTGGGCTGAGCTCCATAGTCAACTCTGCTGGCAACCTCGCCCCACGAGCACAAAGACGTGAGAAATTCCAGCATGTGAGGGGACAAGAGCTTGGAGTAGGGGTAGGTGAAAGAAGAGGTATGTGATTAGCACTCCGCCTCATTGTGCCTCTTCTGTAGTGATGGGCGAATTTGTTCGGCAGGCATGGATTTGCAGGAATTTTCACATTTTGCCACCCGTAAATGTTTTCGCAAAAATTCCCCAGAAAAAAATTGTTGAGCTTCAAAATTATTGGCACACCCATTGACTATAATGGATTTGGAATTTTTCAGCAAAGCGAAACGGGACAGATTCGCCCATCATTACTCTTCTGCCTACCCCTAATTCCAGACCTGACTCCAGTCGCTCCTTAATTATACCAAAATGTCATGCTTTTCCAACTCCAGTGATGGCACTGGCTCCAGTAATATACAAGACAGACAAAGTAGTAACCTGCAAATCTTAATCTGACTGATTTTGAGGCTGCCATTGCCCTTGTACCATGACTATTGCTTTAAGCATCCCTAGGGGATCAGCTTCTCATCCTCTCTGTCCTAATGTTACTCTAAAAAAGAATGGCAGACCTCCTTAATACATGAGCCCCCAGGAAGATGTTCCAGTTTTCTGAAAAATGCTCCAGCCAGGGGTACTATTGCAGGAAGCACTGCAGAGCAATCTTGCTTCTAAATGCTTGGTCATGCTGTAGATGTTGCTCGCAGTGGCCTCAAAGCGGGTGCTTATTTTTGAATTCCAGGCTTGGAGGCAAGTTTTGGTTGTATAAAAACCAGGTGCACTGCCAAACAGAGCCTCAATGTAGGTTGACAATCCAAATAGGGGCTACTAAATGGCCAATCACAGCCCTTTGGCACCCCAGGAATATTTTTCATGCTAGCGTTGCTCCCCAACTCCTTTTACTTCTGAATGTTGCTCCCTGCTCTAGATTGTGCACATGCAAAAAAAAAAAAAAAAATGTGACTTTCAGTCTCCAAGTCAAGATTTTTCACTTTTGCACATACACCACCACGTTCACCACAATAGCACCCGACCGCAGCCAATCTGCACCCGCCCTCCCTCCACCCGCGCCGACCTCCCAATGACATCACAAAATGGGCTTGGCAAGCAGGTGTGCGGCAATAAAGCTGGAGCAGACGGGCTGGAAGAGCAGGAGGAGGAGCTCGACCCAGACCAGCCCACCACCCGCAAAGGGGCGAGTGAGGTCGGCCCGAACTTGACCGACCCACGGGTTCCGCTGGTATCAGGCCAGCAGTAATTTAGATCAGCATACCATAAACATTAAATAAAGCAAATAGGATTGTTTTGCCACCAATATATCAGGCAGCTTAGTTACCATTAAGCACAAAGTTTTAGCTGTTTTATTATTATTATTATTATACAGAAAGAAATAAGTCATGTATATGGATAGTTGCTTTTTCTTGAGGATTCTATTACTGATCCTATAAAAAATGACCATACCCCAAATGATACCAGATCACACCCTCTGATGGCTTCTTGTAAAGGGCGTCACACTACTGATGGGCTATGGGTTGGATTAAGGGATATAGCCCAATAAAAAGATAACATTACTCTACATCTAGAATCAACTAAAGCTGCAGACTTGTAGAGTGTTATTTAAAGTAAAATGCATTTCTGAGCGAAGGTATCACACCCTACACAGGTGTCTAGGGTAAAGGGTAGAAATATGAACTCACAAGGGACCCAAAGAGCCAGTCTGACAGGAAATAACCTCATATTTTCCAATGCTAAATACTAAATGAAAACCAAAAGAATCCCATAGCAGCACCTCAAGGGAGATTATAGGGGAAAAAAACACCTCAAAAACAAAAAAATCACTAATTTCTGTAGCATTCTGTATGACCCTTGCTATCTGTCTGAACCCTCTTTATCAGGGCTTGTCTCTAATCTGCTTGAAAAGGGGTTGCAATGTTAAAATCTTGTAATCTTTATTAGTGATGGGTGAATAAATTTGGCAGGTGTAATTCGCAGCGAATTTCCGTGTTTCGCCACCGGCGAATAAATATACTAAACCGTGGCAAAAAATTGGTGCGTCAAAAAAAATTTGGACGCACGTTAGAATAGTCACACGCATAAAACCTGTCGCGTGTCAAAATTATTTGGACACCCATTGACTTTAATGCAGGTGTCAAAATTGACGCGGGTGTGAATATTCACGTTTGCCGAATTTTCCGGCCAATCAAAAGAGGACAAATTCACAATCACTAATCTTTATCATTTGTTAGCTATTAAAATCAAGTAAGTTAAAGTCATATGCTCTTAGGCAAAGAGCAGCGGAGCCAGCACTATGTCAGACCTTGACCTTATAGGTTAGACTATTATAAGTGGATGAAGAAAATTATTTTCCGGCACAAAATGCTAACTTGGCTGGTTTTTCATTTTATAAAGTATATTAAAGAACACGAAAAGTAAAAATTACTTTGGTGGTATCTGATTTTTTCAAGGGGTTGTTCACCTAAGATTAACTTTTAGTATGATATAGAGAATGATATTCTGATACAATATGCAGTTGATATTCATTTTTTATCATTTGTGGTTTTTGAGTTATTTAGATTTTTATTCAGCAATTTTCCATTTTTGCAATTTTAGCAAAGCGGTTGCTAGGGTCCAGTTTACCATAGCAACCATGCACTGATTTAAATAAAAGACTGGAATATGAATAGGAGAGACCTGATAGAAAGAGGAGTAATAAAAAGTAGCAATAACAATACAGTTGTAGCCTTTGTTTTTAGATGGGGCCATTTGAAGAAAGGAAGAGTCATAATAAAAAAGGCAAATAATTCAAAAACTATAAAAAAAAAAAATGAAGACCAATTGAAAAGGGGTTGACTTACACTGGGCCTTTGAGCATGACATGCGAATTGCATTTTTTATATGAGGTAGCAGTTGCCAAAATACAACATAAATAAATGAATAAATAATACAAACATACATATTATTTCGTCATGCATTGTGTTTTAAAACTGATATGATTAAAACTTTATATAAATACCTTTCTCTAGCCTATATCTCACAGAAAATATTTCCACAACCTGTAGAATTAAAACAGAGAATAAAGACATCATTAAATACATGCAAAATATATAAAATATAGAGAGAGAGAAAAAGAGAGACAAATAGAGGGTTTATTTATCACCATTTGTTTACACTTGTGACAGTGACATACTGAATGAAATATGTTAAGATACTTTATGTACTAAAGTATAAAAAACAGAAACACTTGACCTGAAGTGTCACAGAACTTTACGTAAAACACCAGAACCAGATCTGAATTTCAACACTGCTGATTTACAGTTACTGACCCTAATTTCAGTGTCTTAACAGTAACCAAGAAAGAAGGGTTGGGATTAGTACAACCACAGTGGGAAAAAAAATCCCTGTTTTTCACTTTTTCTCCCAAGAAATTGAAAAGCAATTCCCAATCTCACGCTGTCTCTATGAACGCAATGGTTAAACTCATATGTATAAATATATATATAGAGAAAGAATGGGCACACAATACGCTATACTCTCATTCTACTCTGTCTAGGGAAACAATATGGCACCTCCTTCCCATATGTATAAATAGAAATAAACAGAGAAGGATCACACAATAAGGTATACACTCATAATGAGAGGTCGTGTGCTGCAGCAGTGTGAAGTTTCCCCAGACCCTTAGGGGGTTTGCGGGGTTGGTTTTCAATGTATCAGGGTAAAACCTGGTGAGAGGTTTTGTTCTTAAATTAATTTTGATTGTTTTTGTTTTACTTTTTTGAATAGAATGGGAAAAAGTCTGTTCCAGCTTCTACATGTCAGGAGGCTAAAGCAAGTGGGTCCAGACCTCTCCTGGATGCAAAAAAGAGTGCAGGGCAGACTGGATAGAGAAGTTCCCTTTGTGGAAAAATTAAGGCCAAGTGCAAAGGTGCAAGAAAATTACCTGCTTCAGTCCCAACATGAGGAAGAACCTGCTATGGATTCCACAGGCCTAGCTTGAAGTCTCTGCAATTCCCCAGTGGCACTGCAGAAATTAATGCAGGTGCAACACCGAGTGAGCTGAGTGCTGGAGAGGTGATTGCTGCACCTGAGAGTAGTAGCCAGGTATGCTGGGGGGAAGGGGGCAGCAGTGAATGGAATGGACTCTACCTGGGACTGTGACTTACTATCTGCTAATATGACTGAGGGACTGCTGGAGGAGCATGGTGAGCAGCTGGAGTACGGCCAAAGCAGTTATGTCTGTGCCTTGTGATTTACCAACCATCTCACGGGGAGGGAAAGTTTATCCACTGAGACTGACTGAAACTCTTAACTGCTGAAGTGTTTGTGTCCAAGGTCCGTGAGTTACCCTGTGTATTATATTAGGGGCAAAGTAATGTCTATTCTTCTGGGTCTGCTGCACATAGTGTGATGGTGTTTAGAGGCAATGGTTTCACTTCCACTGCTAATACTTCCAATCCTAATGTTATGGGCCTTAAAGGCAATTTTTTATTTTCTGGTTTATCTTCCATAGCAGGTAGTGTCTTGGTTCTTAAAGGGAATGGTTTGCCTTCTACATCACACATGGGGCAGGTTAAGATCTCCCTTCAGGGCCCTAATGTTAGCAGTATAAAGACTTTTACCCCGAAGCAGGCAAATCCTCAAGCTAGTGTTCTGGTTACAGATAAGGTAATTACTGCATTAGGGTCTGGCCACACGAGCAGATTCGGGGAGATAAGTCGCCCCAGCGACATATCTCCTCTTCTTCGGGGCGGCAATCTCGCCAAACTGCCCTGCCCTCTTCTGGCTAAAATGAAAATCGCCTGGGGGAAGGCACAAATGGTGCTTCGTTTTCCGAAGTCACCCATAGTTTCCTCATGAGGCAACTTCGGAAAACGAAGCACTGTGGAAGGCAGTTCGGGGAGATTGTTGCCCCGAAGAAGAGGATATTTGTCGCTGGGGCAACTAGTCTCCCAGAATCTGCTTGTGTGGCCAGACCCTTAGGGTGAAGACACACACAGCTCACACACAGCTACTTGTAATGGCTACAAAATAGACAATAGTTATAAATGGCTTTGCTAAGACACCGTGTTTTACCAGACGCAATACAGGTTATTTTGTAGCTGCTACTAGTTGTTCTGGAGCTGCTAGTAGTGTTTATAATACAATAAATGAAATGAACTAGAGGGAATATAAACCCTGTGATTATAGTAAATCATGGACTGAGTCTTTAGTTTCATCTGTTTTGTTATTGTTTCCAAGCTTTGATACTGTGTTCTGTGCAATGTATATTATGTTCTTATTTTTTACATTAAACAAAATTCCCTCCCATTTGTATAAATATTCAGAGAAGAATGTTCTCGGCACACAATAAGCTATACCCTTAAACCGGTATGGGACATGATATCCAGAATGCTTGGGACCTGGTGTTTTCCAGATAATGGATCTTTGTGTAATTTGGATCTTCATACCCTAAGTCTACTAGAAAATCATGCAAACACGAAATAAGCCCAATCGGCTGGTTCTGCATCCAATAAGGATTAATTATATCTTTGCTTGGATCAAGTACAAGGTACGGTTTTATTATTGCAGAGAAACAGGTAATCATTTTTAAAAAATTGGGATAAAATGGAATCAATGGGAGATGGCTTTTCTGTAATTTGGAGCTTTCAGGATAATGGGACCCATACCTGTACTGTAAAAAAAGGCACCTGCTTCCTATATGTATAAAAACAAATATACTGAAATGAAATCTTCTTGGCACACAATAAGCTGTTCTCTAGTGCTGTAATAGATTTAAATGTCCCCTCTACTGCCACCTCCATTTATACTTACAAATCCTTAATCCCATCCTATTAGGGATGCACCGAATCCGCTATTTAGGATTTGGCCGAACCCCCGAATACTTCGCAAAAGATTTGGCGAATACCGAAACAAACCCTAATTTGCATATGCAAATTAGGGGTGGGAAGGGGAAAACATTTTTTACTTCCGTGTTTTGTGACAAAAAGTCACGCGATTTCCCTCCCCACCCTTAATCTGCATATTCAAATTAGGATTCGGATTTGGTTCGGCCGGGCACAAGGATTTGGCCGAATCCTGCTAAAAAAAGGTCAAATCCTGGCCGAATCCCGAACCGAATCTTGGATTCGTTGCATCCCTACATCCTATACACTTATGTACCTTTCTGCAACCCCTTCCCTAGCTATATTTTTCGACACATCCTTCCTTCTTATATTTAATCCTTTGCCTTCTAAAAGTCAACTCTTAGTTTGACAACTTAGTTTTACTATTCTCTTTTATTACTCTCTCTTCTTCAATCCACTCCCACACTTACCAGCATCTATTCAACCTGCTCCCATCTTCTAGTCAGTAAACTGTCAATACTGTCTTTAGTTTTACTTAGACATCACACTTTATGTATTTACAATGCCATGGCCCACAAAAATATCAAACTCACAGCCCTCTTACACAACCACATTCATTTGCACTTCATTTTAAACCCTGGTTTGCTTGTCCTTTAATAGTTTTTAATTTTCTAAAACGCCTGTTCCAAACCCCCTCTTGACCGTGATTCATACTGCGGGCAGAAGCACTCCCCACCTCCCTCTTGGCTGCTGCTGTTTGGAGCAATATGATGGATATTTGGCTCCTGCTGGCACAGGTAAGAATTAGGGGCAATATGATGGATTATTTTTGGCTGCCGCTGGCATAGGTACAAATTGGGGGTAACAATATGATGGATGTTTTGGTTTATGCTGCCACTGGTACAGATTGAGGGCAATCTGAGGGATTAATTTGGCACAAGTACAAATGAGGGCAATATTATAGGTGTTGGCACAGGTAAAGTGGGCAATATGAATGGTGAGGTGGGAAATGGTAATGCAGGGTGGGGGGGGCACTGATTGAAGCCCTTGGCTAGGGTGCCAAGATACCTTGGCCCGGCCCTGCTATGAACCCTCTCACTCCATCCCCCTCACACTACACAAAGACCTGTGTAGTGGCACTGAAGAACATTAGTATAAAGAAGGAGAACTGGAGTGCATTAGTATAAGGCTGGAGAATAGATATCCCAGGCAAGACCGAGCCGCAGCAAGATGATTCTTTTGATGATTTTTTCAAAATAGGCCTACACATTGCACTTGTGTTGTAACAGTTAAAATTAAAAAAAAAAAGGTTAAAACTTTTAAAAGTTTATAAGCCGTGTTATGTTTTGCGGCTCCCTGTTTTCTTTAGTGGAAGAGGGGGCAAAATGGCTCTTTTCATAGTAAAGGTTGCTGACCCCTGATCTATGCGCACAGTTCCACAACCCCATTCACTACTCTCCGTCACCCATGTTCCTGGGCCTTTACATTACTACGAGGCTGGAGAATTGGGGTACATTAGTATGAGGCTGGAGAATTGGGGGGGCTCATTTGATTACACTTTACAAGTACATTAGAGGACATCATAGACAAATATCAGGGGACCTTTTTACCCATAAAGTGGATCACCGTAGCCAGAGGCCACCCCTTTAGACTAGAAGAAAAGAACTTTCATTTGAAGCAACGTAGGTGGTTCTTCAGTCAGGACAGTGAGGTTGTGGAATGCACTGCCGGGTGATGTTGTGATGCTGATTCAGTTAATGACTATAAGAATGGCTTGGATGATTTTTTGGACAGACATAATATCAAAGGCTATTGTGATACTAAACTCTATAGTTAGTATAGATATGGGTATATAGAATTTATGTGAAAGTATGGAGGGGTGTGTGTATGGATGCTGGGTTTTCATTTGGAGGGGTTGAACTTGATGGACTTTGTCTTTTTTCAACCCGATTTAACTATGTAACATTGCAGTGTGAGTGAGTGGGGAGAGGTTAAATTAAAATTCTACTTTAGTAAATAGGATAACCCTCACATACACTGTCTAAGTGCTAGGGATGCACCGAATCCACTATTTTGGATTCAGCCAAACCCCCAAATCCTTTGTGAAAGATTCGGCCGAATTGAATCCAATCCCTATTTTGCATATGCAAATCAGGGGTGGGAAGGGGAAAACATTTTTTACTCTACGTGATTTATCTCCCCGCCCCTAATTTGCTCATGCAAATTGGGGTTCGGCCAGGCAGAAGGATTTGGCCGAATCCTGCTGAAAAAGGCCGAATCCTGGATTCGGTGCATCTCTACTAAGCGCACAGTCCCACAACCACACTCGCCCATTGTCCCTAAAGGTGGCCATACACGCGCAGATAAAGCTGCTGATTTCAGTCGTTTGGACCAATTTGACAGCTTATCTGCCCGTGTATGGGGGCTTCAGACGGGTCTTCCTAACTGATATCTGGCCACGATATTGATTGGGAAGGTTTGATTTTTACCCGACCGACCCGTCGGAGCCCCTTGGCATATCGTAATTCAATTGTTCTGCCGTACGACCGAACGTTCGAATTACCCCGGATATAGCCATGCTGTTAGTAGCAAAGATCGCCAAACGAGCGGATCTTTGAGTCTATAGCCAACTTTAGCCTCTCACATTCCAACACTTTCACTCACTGTCCCTTCCACTCATTCCAAACTCTGCCAGCGACACTCACACGGCACCTCACTAAACACTCTCTACCACAGTAGAACCCCCACTTTTTATGTCTTTCAGGGGACCGGGGAAAACGTAAAACCAGGGAAATGTGTTAAAGACCCTTAAATGTGAAGTATACAAAGGAAATAAGGTTTGAAGTCATAATTTTATTTAAACATGTACTGCTCCCCTTGTGCTTCAGCAATGCTCACCACTTCTGCTGCTTCTCAGTCTCCTGCTCTCTCACAGTACAGCTCCATACAAGCCCCTCCTGCTCCACTGCGACTCACAGCTTTCTTCCTTCTCTGCTCACAGCTTGCCACTTTTGCCTGAAGGGTCACATTTCTACTGCCTTCCTTCTCCACTAGGGCTCACCACTTTTGCCTGGAGAGTCACATTTACCCCCCCCCCCCCTCCCTCTCACTAATGCTGCTTTGCCTGGTTTTCTCTTACTGCTTCACTTGTGGATATGGACGGTGAGGGAAAGTTTCAGGAGCCTTAAATCACTAAGTAAGGGTACGTAAATTCAGGGTTTATACAGTACAGTAACTCCAAACTCACACACACCCTGTCCCCGCCTGACTTGTTACCTCACGGCTCTTTCCCCGCCTTTTCCCTTTCAATCTGAGTGACTGGTCGCTTCACCAATCAGAGGGAAGCTTTGTTGCCAGTTTCCATGGGGTTGACCAATGGCGGAAGGAAGTGGGTGGGGCGGCGGCTGTTCCCCGTTCCGGGGCCTCAGTTAGAGAATGGCAGCGGTTGGCTGCAGCTCTCCCGGTGTTACGGGCCCCGCAGGGGCGACCGGGGAGCTCACTCAGCGTAGGAAACGAGGTAGTGATTCTCGCCGCAGGCAGGCTGCTTTGTTCTTCCTTAATAACATCTCTCTGGATGGAAGGCCCCTGTGCCCTGTGCCTCCGCCGGCCTGGGATGTACCGGAGCCGTCCTGCTTCACTCCGCCTGCCAACGGGCCCCGTATTCTGCTCTCCCGGGACACCCCCCTGCGTCCAGAATCAGAGGAGACCCCCAGGGTTAAGAAAGGTTCTCAGTCCCCGGGGCACCTCCAGACCCACAACTGCCAAACTGTGGAGAAGCAGCGGTGAGTATAGGCCTTGGGCCGCTTGTTACTCTCTCTCTGTCCCCTATTGTTTATTATGGCCATTCCTTTTATTCTAACGTGCCACCCTGTCACCTCCTGGCCATGATTTTTACAACTCAACTACTTCAAGCCCCAGTCTTGTACTTCCCTCCTGCAACCTGCCGTGTACCCCGTCACTGCCCTCCTCTAACCTGCCGTGTACCCTTCACTGCACTCCAGGTCCAGACTGGGAATTAAAATAGGCCCTGGCATTTAAAGTACACAGAGGCCCAATCAGCACCCACCAGCCCGCTAAATACTTTCTATGGGACCTTATAGCAGCCCCTCTGGCATTTGCCAGAACCCACAGATTGCCTTTCCGGCCCTCCTACCTTCCTTCAACCTGCCATGTACCCCTTTACTGCCCTCCAGGAACTTGCGTGTACCCCTTTACTGCCCTCCTGTAACCTGCCATGTACCCCTTTACTGCCCTCCTTCATCCTGCCATGTACCCCTTTACTGCCCTCCTTCATCCTGCCATGTACCCCTTTACCGCCCTCCTGTAACCGGCCGTGTACCCCTTTACCGCCCTCCTCTAACCGGGGGTGTACCCCTTTACCGCCCTCCTTCAACCTGCCGTGTACCCCTTTACCGCCCTCCTTCAACCTGCCGTCTACCCCTTTACTGCCCTCCAGGAACCTGCAGTGTACTCCTTTACTGCCCTCTGTGAACTCATAGCTGTGGAGTCTATACATAACCGTAACACCAAAAACTGAAAGTGTAGCAAAGTAATAAAAATAACAATGTTTAAACTTTAAGCTTTAAAATAGTGTTGCCCTACACTGGTAAAACTGCTGTGTTTGCTCTAGAAAGACTTCTATAGTTTATCTAAACAAGTTGATGTGTGGCCATGGTGCAAACATTCAAACAGGAGAAAAGGCACATGTTACATAGCAGATAACAGATAAAACACCATTGTATTGGGCAGGGTCTCTGTTATGTGCTATGTAACCTGTGCCTGTTCTCCTTTTTTTGCCAGCTTTAATGGTTGCCCCCCCAGCAGCTTGTTTTTATAAACTATAGTAGTCTTTCTGAAGAAAACACACCACTTTTACCAATGCAGCCGTAAATTATATTAATTACTTTAAAATGCTTTTGATATTGTTACACCAATCCTGTCATGCTCCTCACATGTAAGGGTAAGACTACACTGACGTTTTCGCCCCGATCCGACGCTCTGCGGCAAAACGCGGGTGTCAAATTGCGTGCAACGGAAATAAGGTAAGAGATAGAAATGTTGGCTGAATTTGCAGCATTGATCCGACGTGACATGACTGTCAGATGCAGTGTCTGCATCCGACAGTCTTGTCACGTCGGATCAACAATGCATTCACTTACCCTATTTCCGTCGCACGCAATTTGACGCCCGCGTTTTAGCTAGTCGAAAATGTCCGTCTAGTCCTACCCTTTACGTCTGTGCCGAGTCCCCCGTTCGCTGACCCCCCCCCGCTGCAATTTAGTTGTTCAGACCTTTCTGGTGGCACATGGGACATTTGAACTGTTCATACAAGGCTTAGCTTTTGAGTGGTAGAACAACAGTGTCCTTGTAGCGCACCCCTTATTTACTATGCAAAGTGGAAGTCAACATCCACGGCAACAAAGTGAGCTTGTTTATGCTGAAGGTATTGTGTTTCCTACACTCAGACCAAATCTCTACTTTTTGTACGAGAGGTGCCCTTGTATTCCAGTTTTAGGCTGAATGAACCGATCTTGCACGAGTTACACACAGCTGTGGAGTAGGAGTCTGGAGCAATTTCAGATATCTGGAGTCCTAATAACTTTAAAATCTAACTGGGTTATTTCAGTTCATGTATTTAAAGGAGTTCACCTTTAAATTAGCTTTTAGTATGATGTAGGGAGAAATTTTTCTGAGACAATTGGCAATTTGGTTTTCATTTTTTATTATTTGTGGGGTGTTTTTTTTTTTTTTTTTTTAAAAAGTTAATCCACAGCTCTCCAGTTTGCAATTTCAGCAATCTGGTTACTAGGGTCCAAATATCCCTATAGACCCTACATTTATATGAATAGGAGAGGTCCTGCATAGAAAGAAGAGTAATAAAAATAAGCAATAACAATACATTTTGTAGTCTTAGAGCAGAGGTCCACAACCTTTTTTGGACCGGGAAGTGAGGTCGGGGTGGGGTCGGCAGAAAGTTTGGACGTGGCGCACCTTGGACGTGGCGTTTCAGTGCGTCTCATTTTTGTGCAGTGGGCTTGTCGGCCCGGCAGTTGGGGACCCCTGTCTTAGAGCATTTGTGTTTTTAGATGGGGTCAGTGACTCCCGTTTGAGAGATGAAAAGAGTCAGAAGAAGGCAAATTATTAAAAAAACTATTAATAAGAACTAATGAAGACCAATTGAAAAGTTGCTTAGAATAGACCATTTTATAGCATACTAAAAGTTTACTTAAATGTGAACCACCATGACAAGGTGGGCTTTGTGTAGCAGGATAGTCAGGTCGGTAAGCCATCGGTATCTGTACATATTCTCTAAATTCCAGTACATATTGGGGGACAGCAGGAGAACATGATAACATACATAGTAAGTTAGGTTGAAAAAAGACGCGTTCAACCTTTTTACGTATGTATATAATGTATATACAGTATGTAAATATGGTATGGAACTCAATGGCTTTATTTAGTCCATTAAATGGTGGCTCATCTCGTTGCGTGTGGAATAAAGTTATTAGTTCTATTAATCTGAATAATTCTCTAGTACTGCCTTTATGATGTTCCTCTTTCTCTGTAGATGTTGGGATTACCTGTAGGGAGTAACCTGGTTTGATGAGTCACTGACCGTCTGGTAGCCAGTTTTACAAGCCCAGGCAAAGGTCAATAGAAGGAGACTGAGTAGAAAGGGGATACTGCATGGGAGTCTCACTGCATGGGGTGGGTTGAAGGCAAACTGCATACAGACATGTGCATTAACTAAATACATTTTCATTAAAATTCATAGTAGCAAACTGGAAATCGGAAGTATTTTATAAAATAACAGAATTCTGTAAACGTTTGTGTCGATAAGCCAAGACTGTGGATTGCATTTAGTATAAGAGAGAATGTAGGCTAGAATAGTTTAATAGTTCTCTATACAAGCTAAATATAAAGTTTGGGGGCTGTTCCTGCCGAATTGTGCTTAGTGCAGGGGAATACCTATGCTGCCATAGTTTTATGGGATCTCTTTGTTCGGGCTATGACAAAAACTTAGGGGGCTGTTCGTGCTGAATTGTGCTTAGTACAGGGGAATACCTATGCTATTATAACTGTGAAGATTTTCATTCATCCAGGTCATGGTATATCTAGTATCGGTAAATCTAAAAACAACTGGACTTGCTGAGTAATCAATGAAGACGTTTCACTACTCATCCGAGCAGCTTCTTCAGTTCCAACTGACTGGTGTGGCATATAAACTCTTCCACTAATCCAATCACAATGGCACATTGTAACTCTTCAAAGAGGTGACATCTGAAGAAATTAAGAGAGGTGTCGATTCTGTGTAGTTACTGAAGAAGCTGCTCGGATGAGTAGTGAAACGTCTTCATTGATTACTCAGCAAGTCCAGTTGTTTTTAGATTTTTTTATTTTTTTTTTTATTTTTTTTTTAGATTTACCTATACTAGCTATGCTATTAAAATTTTATGGTATCTCTGTATAGCCTATAATTAAAGTTATGCTAGTGTAGTGTTATTGTATCTCTCTCTCTCTGTACAGGCCATGAGCAAACTTAGCAGGCTGTTCCTGCTGAATTGTTTCAAGTACAGGGGAATACCTATGCTGCCATACTTCTATGATCTCTCTCATGTGTGTATCTATAAAGTTAGGGCGCTGAACTGTGCTTCAAAGTTCTATGGTCTTGTCACTTTATTCTGTGAGACGTTCCTAGAGGGCTGTTCCTATTTAACGGGTCATAGTACAGGGAAATCTGTATTCTGGCATATTTTTTTGGTGAAGAGCTATAGGAGGCAATAGCATAGATTTTTAAGACATTGAAACAATATCTGAAACTTTGACAGTGCCTGTACCACCTTTATAGAAGATATAGGAAGCAAATGAGTAATACTATTGCATTCACCTATTACTGTTTTCATAAATGACTATTCATTAGTCATTATTAATAATGATTGGAAAGTTTCTTTTCTTTGGTTACGCAAAATTAATTATTGTTTCTGCTACTGTAAGCGCATGTGACATTGTTCCTAAAATATGCAGCTACTTTTGTTGCAGTACTAAATCACGTAGTCACTTGCATGTACAAGCCTATAAAGTCACATGTAAGGAATGGAATTTGGTTATTGACTGGTTATTGACTTGGTTAGGGTTACAACAAGAAAACCTTGTTTAAAATCATTACACCGTGAGTCACAGTTTCTTTATTTGCATGCTGCTTATACTACATGAGTGTTCAGTAACCTGACAAAGAGATAATGCCTTGTATCACTTTACACAAAACTGGTACCCTTTTCTTCTCGCAGTGTTTTGTCTTACTGTAACCCAAGTATCTGTAATGCTTAAAATATGAGCAAATACACCCCTGAAGAGTAGCCCTGCCAACTAAGAGTGGGGCCCTAGTTTAAATGTGTGTCTAGCCAAAGTTAGTGTGTTATTGGTTCCTTTAGGATCTATAATATGTGGAGTGTAAGTAAATATTTGCATTGTTGTTTTTTTTTTAACCAACTCAGTGTTTGTATCTGATGATAAAACATACCTCTTAGTAAATGGTTCCAAAGTAAACTAGGATGATTCAGCTCCAACTGATAGCGGTCTCTGTTTAGTAAAGCAATTTTAACCTTGTGCTGAGTGCTCACAGTAATCCTTTTATCTATCTTCACTGGAGGCTAAGGCTAGGGCCACACTAGACGACAGCGCCGCGACTTTTCACCGCGACTTTTAATCCGCAATCGCTGGGGAAACTTTTGCGCTGGCGTCTATGGGGAATCGCGAAAAATCGCCAGCGTAAAAACACACGCGGCGATCTTTTTTCTACTGTCGCTCGAAATTGCCTCGCGATTCCCCATAGACGCCAGCGCAAAAGTTTCCCCAGCGATTGCGGATTAAAAGTCGCGGCGAAAAGTCGCCGCGAGTCAAATCGCGGCGCTATCGCCTAGTGTGGCCTTAGCCTAAGGGCAGGGACACATGCAAAGATTCTGGGAGATTAATTGCCTGACAACAAAATGCTGCTTCTTCGGGCGACTCGTCTCCCTGAAAAGTCTCCCCCTCCCCCCTGGCTAGAATCTAAATTGCTGGTGGGATGGCACTCTGAGCGCTTCATTTTCCGACGCGCTTTATCGCCAACGGGAAGGCTTTTCAGGGAGATTTGTCTCCCCGAATTTGCCAATTTGTTGTCGGGCGACTAAATCTCCTCACATCTTCGTGTGTTTCTCTGTCCTAAGGGTGGTGGCACACATTAAGATTCAGGGAGATTAGTCGCCCAGCGACAAATCTCCTCTTCTTCGAGTGACCAATCTCCCCGAATTGCCTTCCTGCCGGCAAGTATGTGTGAATCGCCGGCTGGATTGCTTTGGTTTTCTGAAGTTGCCGAAGTTTCCTCGTGAAGCAACTTCGGTACGGTATACAATAGCTTGTGATTTTACATGTGTGCAATATTATCCATACACGATGAGCCTTGTCCCATAGTACCCAAGAACACATTCCAAAACACCATCGAAAGTCTTCTTTGCTCAGATTGCAGTTCCAGACTCTAGTTCACGAGGAGCGCTCGTGTTCCGGTCTCGACTCCGTGAAATGGTATCCCAGCAGTATAATATTTCCAAACACACTTGTGCATCAGGTCAAGTCTGAGCAATATATATTTATGTACATCTAGCAGCCCTGTCTCCTTGGAATGTATTTTGCTGGCATGGAAAGAAGTTCCGGTTTTGTAGTAAGGACAAAAAAAAAATACTAGGGCTCTGTTGCACAACATGTGGGGTCTTTAGACTTTTTTCTCTTTATCTGTTAATTATTTATTCTACTATTATAAAAACTGCCCAACGATATGTCTATGAAGGTTTTCATTCATCCAGGTCATGGTATATCTAGTAGAAGTAATTCTAGAGCAACTGGACTTGCTGATTAATCATTGAAGACGTTTCACTACTCGTCCGAGCAGCTTCAACTGACCAGTTCACAAAACTTCACACCTCCATTCGTGGAACTCTCTCAAGTAACGCCTGCCTCTTTGAGTAGCATGACACAATGGTAATTCTATCACAACTGCTGTGAGTTTCACGTGTCACCTCCACTGTGATTTGATAATTGGAAAAGTTTATATGCCGAGAATTTCCCGTGCTAGTCATTTGAACTGAAGAAGCTGTTCCAATGAGTAGGGAAATGTCTTCAATGATCCGCAAGTCCAGTTGCTCTAGATTTACTTTTACTAGATAAAAAAAAACCAAAAACTCCTGACCAATCCAGAGTTGCGGCCCATTCTGAATCAGATTTTATGACTCCTAAACCAAACGGAGACTTGTTTATTAAGGGTAAGTCCACACAGGGCGTTTTGGGGAGATATGGTCGCCTGGCGACTATTCGCTTCGTTTTTGTGGCGACCAATCTCCCCAAACGCCTTCCCTGAATCTGCGCTGGCTAAAATGAAAAAACTGCAGGCGCTAATCACACGCAGCGATTCGTTTTCTAAAGTTTCCTAGTGAGGCAACTTCGAGTGACATTGCAAAACGAACCGCCGACTGTGATTAGCCCCGTTTTTTTTTTTTTTCTTCATTTTAGCCGGCGCAGTTTCAGGGAAGGCATTTGGAGAGATTGGTTGCCGCTAAGATGAGGCGATTAGTCACCAGGCGACCAAATCTCCCCAAAACGCCCTGTGTGGCCTGACCAAGTTGATCAAAAACAACAGCTCCATACAGATTGATGAGGGAGTTCTAGATCAAGCTGGTTTCTCTTCTGGTATCTTTATGTGAATTATTTACTTTTGCTCAGTTGCATGAATGTCACCATCCCCTTTTGCAGAAAACGTCATGTTTCTCAGCGCTGCTCGCTAGAGTTAATAGATGACACAGAGGAATGGGCTACTTTTCAGAGGTACAGTTGTGATCTGTGCACGACCACCTTTCACTACTCTTAACACTTGTATGCCTCATTAATGCTCCTTTTAAATCTCTCAATTTTAATGCAGCGGCTTCTATTATTAATGGGTAACATTGTTTCCCTAATTATATCTTTTTCTCTCTGCGCTATTCACTAAAATCTACTAACAGGGTCTGCACTGAGCATGGGAAAAGCTGTATGTTTACTTCTCTACAGTAAAGAGGAAACTGCCATTGTTATAAAAAATTACTAAATAGAAGTGGATGTAAATCATATAGAAGACACAAACAATTTGAAGTGGCCAGTTGCTAAGCACTGATAAATCATATGATTTGAAAAGCTATAGCTATGACTGTGCCTTTTCCAAAGAATGAAGGATAGGTTTCATTTCTGTGTCCCCAGATCTCATTTTAATTGATCTATAGAAGACAAAGCAATATATCTTATGTAGCTGTGGGATAGTAGTTATAGTTGTGAGATAGTGCCTATAGTAGCAGTCGGATAATAGTCTCTGGGAAGGGGCTGTGGAATAGCGGGTATAGTAGGGAGAGATGGTGCCTATAGTAACAGTGGGATAGCAGGTATAGTAAGGAGAGATGTGCCTGTAGTAGCAGTGGGATAATCGTCTCTGAGTTGGGATTGTGGCTGTGGGATAGCAGGTATAGTAGGGAGAGATGGTGCCTATAGTAACAGTAGGGTAATAGTCTCTTGGAAGGGAGTGTGACTGTGGGATAGCAGGTATAGTAGGGAGAGATGGTGCCTATAGTAACAGTAGGGTAATAGTCTCTTGGAAGGGAGTGTGACTGTGGGATAGCAGGTATAGTAGGGAGAGATGGTGCCTATAGTAACAGTAGGGTAATAGTCTCTTGGAAGGGAGTGTGACTGTGGGATAGTAGGGAGAGATGGTGCCTATAGTAACAGTGGATAATCGTCTCTTGGAAGGGAGTGTGACTGTGGGATAGCAGGTAAAGTAGGGAGACATTGTGCCTATAGTAGCAGTGGGATAATCGTCTCTGGGAAGGGACTGTGGCTTTGGGATAGCAGGTAAAGTAGGTAGAGATGGTACCTATAATGGCGTATACAGCTGGTTGCACCATGGAGTGCCGTATTTTGTGGCATACATAATGGGCAAGCAAACAGTCAGGCAGCTGTGCTCTCTGTATTTTTCTTCAAACAGTTAAAGCATGCTGGGGACTTTAATTAAGCAAGATATGGGACTCAAGGTCACAACACTACTAACAGGTCACCTAAACTTTGCATGTTATTTCTTTGAGTTCATTGTTTGACTCTTTTTAAACAGCAGTAACTATTGTGTGCCACTCTATGCATGTATCTGGGCCTATGCCACATGTTTGCTTGTGCTATCATCCCTAACGCTAATAATGTAACTTTTTTTTTTTTTTTTAAATGTTATTTTCTGATTCTACAGGCCCAAGTACCTGGCCGAGTCTCCACGAAGTTCTGTTCTGAGAAAGATTCATTTCATTAAGAGCATGAGACAGTACGACATCCGCAACAGCAGGTATACTGCAGGTTTCTCCTGGGAAAATTGACTGCATAGTGATAAAATGATTCTGCTGAGTGGCACAATGTTTCTATTACAAAAAAAGAGGAGATGTGTACTTTAGGGAAGTGAGACACTCTATAGGAAGAAACAATTGGCAGATCCTGTTCATAAATATAATTTTAAATAGATGAAAAAATGTATGTGAATATAATAAGCTGTTCTGTCACACTGTTGCTTTCAAATGCTTAAAGTGAAAGGTCACTTTTTCTTTCTTTTTTTCTTTTTAGAATAGTCTTGATTTGTGCTAAAAGGTCCCTCTGCGGAGCATTTTCTGTCTTGCCATATGGAGAAAGCCTACGGCTCAGGTGAGGCTCACTTTATCCAAGAAGCATTATAATGCTGGTTAACACTGTGGTAAGCATACCCTTTTAAGGGAAAGTTAAATAGATAATCATGTTTTTCTTTTGAATCAGGCTGATTACTATTTTGGCAGAAATGCACCATAAATTATCATTATCATCACTACCATAGACTTCAGTTAGAACTGCCTGACAACCATTATATATGTGGTTCTCTGAAGAAAGAATTTTCATTAAAAAAATCAAACAAACCATATTAGCAGGTTCCCCTTAAAGTCAATAGCAGGTTGCAAATGCTTTAAAGGGGTGGTTCACCTTTAAATTAACTTTTAGTATTTTATAGAATGGACCATTCTAAGTAACTTTTCAATTGGTCTTCTTAATTTTTTATAGTTATTTTTAGTTATTTGCCTTTTCCTTTGAATTCTTCTCAGCTTTCAATCAGGGGTCACTAAACTCATCTAAAAAAAGCTATACATGTATTGTTATTGGTACTTTTTATTACTCCACTTTCTATTCAGTCCCTCATATTCCAGTCTCTTATTCAAATCAATGCATGGTTGCTAGGCTAATTTGGACCCTAGCAACCCGACTGCTGAAACTGCAAACTGGAGAGCTGCTGAATAAAAAGCTAAACTCGGAAACCACAAATAATAAAATGAAAACCAGTTTCAAATTGTCTCAGAATATCACTGTCTACATATACTAAAAGTTAATTTGAAGGAGAACAATCCCTTTAACTGCTGGTTAAAATGTCAGTGGAGAAAAATCTTTGTGTACCATAGCCCTTTTATGCTGAGGATTTGCAAAGGAGTGCTATGTTCTGTAAGACAACATAATCCACATCTTAGAAGGAAAACAGAGTGGACCATCCAGTGCATGCCTAACTTCTGTAGAACTGCACATCCAATCATTCTCTGCCATACACTATAGTTGGGCATACAGAGACCTCTGCAAATGAACAATTCTTTGTCTATTTTGCTGTGTCTGGTTGGGCTGGCCCGATTCTTATTGGGAGTTGTACTCAAAGTCCAATTCTTAGAGCTTGATTAATAGAGTTTTCCTGCATTCACATCAATAACTAATCATGTACTGATCGGATCTATTAGGGCAGCTGTTACTTTGGGCTTATAGCTGGATCAACAAGCTTCCAAATGATCTGTGGATCCAAGTCAGTATAGGCCCATCTATGGCCGAAGTGATCATATTGCAAATTAGTGCAGTTTCTGCTACAAACATAAACCTACATTGTGGGAAAAAATAAATAATCATTCTCAAAGGTTCTTGCACATAGCACTTCACTCATTGTCTCCTGTCCTTAACTGCTGGAGGAGCAGGAAGGAAAGGGTTGGACACTGTAGTTGGGACTCAATAGAACTATAAAAAAAAAAAATTAGATGAATATAAATAAACGTTGAAAATATATTAATATCTCATTTATGCCGAGACTACTGCTTGCACCCAGAGCAGAAACACTGGGGATGAAGTGAGTACAATACAATAACCAGAAGTTTTTCTCCACAGGGAAATTTTGGCTTTTTGCTTCTATAAATGATAGCTGTCTTCCCCCCGCCCTCCTCAGTTTGCATGAAGATGCTGTGATTTGTAGTTTGATGGTCTTTCTAAATCTTTTAGATACTGTATACGAGGGTTAAAGCCACAGTAAATCTTTACAGCTCTTTAATTCCCCAGTGAACTGCGAGCTGATGGGACAAGGCAGCGACATCCGTCCGGTGGGGTTTCGAATGCTGGCGACTCCATATTCGGAATGGAAGGTGTGGAACTTGGAGTCGAAGGAGAGGTAAGAGTGGCTGTTGTAATCCTTAAGGCCAATTATGTCTTGAGCTCGGTACAGAGGAATACCTACGCTACCATAAATTTATGGCTGTACAGGGTATAAGAAAACCAAGGGAAGTCTCCAGGGTATTCAAATTGGCATTTAAGTCTCATTATAGATGATCACGACTCCCGTACCTCCATACAAATGCTGCATAGGCTATTCCCTTCTGTCTTGTATTGAGATTATAAATGCAATAGGAGCCCTGTCTAAGTAAAGCAGAAAGTAAAAAAAAATTTTTTTTTTTTAGAACACAATACAAATCTATGATTTTTATCCACATGGATACAAGTGAGTTTTAGAGACGCCATGCATTTGTCTTAAAGATTAATGCAAAGGTGCTAATTCACAAATATGTCTTCAGACATTCTCGCTTGTGCCCTAGTTCATAAAGGTCCTTGCTATGTTTCAGCAGTTTACTTAGCCTTTTAACATCACTATTTTTATACAACTGTTACCCCAAGTGATTACATCACCACTGATTATGCCCCTTGTTTTTCTTATTGTCTCCTAGACCGTTTCCTATGCCAGGTTTCTCTACCCTACAAATGCACTCGTCAGCAAGAAGTGCGAAGGGCAAACTCCTGCCCCCCCTCACAGAGTCAGCTCCTACGACTCGGCCAAACGGAATTTTTCATCTGCGAGGTTTACTCCTGTGACCTCTGGACCTGAATTAGGTAGACTAAAAAGCTTTGTTTTGCTTACTCAACTGCCAGGCCACATAGAAGAAAACAGATTTGCTTGGCATCTTCCTTTATAAAATCCTTTTTCTTTGCTGGTTCCAATGCAGAATCCGGAGAGAGTACGGAATATGACCCCAATATTCTGGACGATCCTCAGTGGCCATGTGGAAAGCACAAACGTGTTCTTATCTTTGCCTCCTACATGGTAAGTGGATTTTTTGTAGGTTACTGCAGCATTTAAAAGAAAAAATACTTTTGCATCTTCCTTATTAAAGAGGGTTTAAACATGTGGCTTATTCTTCTTGGCAAACGGCAAATCCCAGCTTCAGTGCCTGTCAGCAAATATAATTCTGAAGGCTTTATGCACGGTTTCTTATTTATATAGTATTGAATATCTTTAATCTGTTTTAGATTTAATTTTTAATCCCCTACTCTAATAATCCATGTATCTGCTGCACAGCCATCTTTCCCATTACACATTTAGCAGATTGTAGAGATAAAGTTCCTCTCTCATCCAATACAGACTGAACTGAATGGCATTAAAGCTCGTTTCAAAACACACATGTAGAGCTGAATCGTCGGATATACAGGTAGAAACAATAGAGTTCGACCTGTATCTGACGATTCAGCCCTAACCATGGCCAATGTTTGGGTGCCTTCAAAGGCACCCGATCAAAATTTTCAGACGAGCCGACAGATATCCAAGTCTTCTGCCAATATCAGTCTGCTCGATATGTTCTGCCAATATCGGTCTACACGCACCGAATATCACACGAAAATTTTTTTGTATGATATTATCTGTGCGTCTATGGCCACCTTTAGTATCGTGCAAGTGTATACTTGTAGCTAAGTACATTGCAAATGAGCAAGCAGCTCTAAAATATATCTTCTTCTAACAGACTACGGTTATTGAATATGTAAAACCAGGCGACTTGAAAAAAGATATGAATGAAACCTTCAAGGAGAAGTTCCCCTATGTAAAGCTGACTTTGAGCAAGATCAGGAGGTGAGGCTGCAAACCACTGACTTTTTTTCCATACTCGTATGAATCTTAAAGGGATACTGTCATGGAAAAACATGTTTTTTTTAAAATGCATCAGTTAATAGAGCTGCTCCAGCAGAATTCTGCACTGAAATGCAATTCTCAAAAGAACAAACAGATTTTTTTTTTTATATTGAATTTTGAAATCTGACATGGGGCTAGGCATATTGTCAGTTTCCCAGCTGCCCCAGTCACGTGACTTGTGCCTGCACTTTAGGATGGAAGTACTTTCTGGCAGGCTGTTATTTCTCCTACTTAAAGTGATACTGACACTAATAAATGAATTTTAGCATATGAATGTACATTAAATGTTACCTATAGGTCATGTTGATAATTTTTTGCTGAGAGGGTTTGTTTTTGTATATAATTGTTAGTTGAAGTTCCTAAACCTGACTCTCTGACACATTGTTCTGTCGTTAGGCTGCTGGGGAGGAAAGAGAGGGGGTTGATATCACTCCAACTTGCAGTAAAGAGTGACTAAAGTTTATCAAAACACAGGTCATGTGACTGGGGGCAGCTGGGAAACTGACAAAATTTCTAGCCCCATGTCTGATTTCAAAATTGAATATAAAAAAATCTGTTATTTTGAAAAATGGATTTCAGTGCAGAAAGTGATTTGTTTAAAACATTGCTTAAAGGGCCAGTATGACCCTTTTTTGTTAACCGTTTTTTGTTGGATATAAATATTCAAAACCTATATGTCTATATATTTCTTGCTGTGCTTTCATTAGCTTCTAGGAAGCTTGCTACTAACTTTATCCATGACCAAAATTGGTCATATCCTACCAAACAGTTTGACAAGATTGGATTCAATTATATTAAGTGGGTTTTGTCAACTTTGTCATCTGTGTGTTTTTTTTTTTTTTTTTTTTTGTGTTTCAAGAAATATGAAATTAAAGGGCTGGTTCACATTTGAATTAAGTTATAGAATGTCCAATTCTAAGCATGTCTTCATCATTAATTTATTTATTAAAAATTTGATTTGCCATCTTCTGACTTCATCCAGATTTCAAATACCCTATCTAAAAAACAAATGCTCTGTGAGGCTACAAATGTATTATTGTTTCTTTTGATTACTCTTTCGATTCAGGCCTCTCTTATTCAAATTAATGGCTGCTAAATTAATTTGGACCCTAGCTAGCAGATTGCTGAAATTGCAAACTGGAGAGCTGCTGAATAAAAAGCTAAACTCAAAAACCACAAATGTTTAAAAACATAAATAAATAAAAAAAAGCAAATTGATTCAGAATATCACTCTCTCCATCATAATAAAAGTTAACTCGGGTGAACAACCCATTGAATACAAAAGTATTATTGGATTGGCTCCTCTGCTTATATTAACCACTTGTGATTCTCCCAATCTGTTATTAATTCAAGCCGAACTTGTATAAACACTTCAGTGCTTTGAAATATAGCACAATTTTTCAAGCATAAATAAAGAATTCATGTTCATTTTTCTTAGCACGTTGGTTTTTAAGCCTTTCTTTTCTCCCCTTCCTCAGTTTGAAACGTGAGATGAGGAACGTGGCCAAAGAGTGTAACCTGGAGCCTGTCACTGTGGCAATGTCCTATGTGTATTTTGAGAAGCTCGTTTTACAGGGCAGGGTGAACAAGCAAAATCGCAAGTTGAGTGCAGGGGCCTGCGTCTTACTTGCTGCTAAGATAAGCAGTGATTTTAAAAAGCCAGAGCTGAAGCATTTGTTGGATGTAAGTATGCTTGGTAACATCCTTTCTTTGTGCCATTTAGTGTGGTATAATTCTCCCAGCACCCCTCTAGTCTCTACATTGCAAGTGGTGCGGTTGGGTTATGACGGTATAGCTTATTGTGTGCCCAGAACATTCATTTTCTGTATATATTTATATAATCAGAATATTTTCATCCAGTTGAAGTGCTAAACAATGTTCTTTTCTTTTGCCTGTTCCACAGAAGCTTGAAGAACGCTTCAGAGCCAACCGGAGGGACCTTGTGGGTTTTGAACTGACTGTGCTTGTTGCTATGGAGCTGGCGCTCTACCTCCCAGAGGCCCATGTATTACCTCACTTTCGCCGTTTGACCAGGCAGCAGTAGGGGGAACCATTGTTTGATTTAGACATGCACCTGTGAATCTGTAGGTTACTGCCACAGAGCAGTGGCCTCTTGCTCTCTGTGTAAAGGGGGACTACTTGTTGCAACCCATGAAATAGTTGTCACTGAATCATCACAAGGCCAGTGTATCTTCTTTATAGTTGTATGCAACAGCAGATGTGTGCCATTATCTGGTTAGCACATATCCCAATATAGTGTCACATTGTGTGATTGTTAGATCTTATTTTTAACCAGATATGTCAACACACACAACTTCTAGAAATTCTTGTTCAATGGCATTTCCTACTATAAACGTGCTTGCCCTTGCACAAAGGTAAACATTGAAAAAGGTTCCCTAATATGAAACAAATAGTCAAAAGCACATTTCAGTGCCTTTGTGACAGGCCTAGCATTAAAGATAGTCAAGGCTTTATTTTTTTAGCGAGCATTTTGCCGCTTGAGTTTTACATTTCAGAGACGACAAGTTATTTTTTTTTTTTTATTTTTTTTTTTTACAACCATTCAGCTTATTGCTTAGCCAAGAATAAGCATGTGAGCTAGGGGGTTAAAAGGCAATAAAGCGCATCTTCCACAAGGTTTATTTTTTATACATTTGAGAGAGGTTTCTGCAGATCTGGTGCCTTGTGATATGATGTCTCTTTATCTTTTATTTGTTATACGTTTCAAAATGCAAATACCAGTTGCTTCCTTGCATTCGTCATGGGTAAAAGAAACGGTAAAGTAATATGCATATGTGTTTTAAGAAAAAGATGTGCCTAAATTAAACTGGTCTGGTACCAGCGCTTTATTTATTATATTATGTAAAATTCAGCTTTTTTTTTTTTTTTTAATCCAGTTTTGTGATTTTATAAGCTTTGTTTGCAATGCTTTTTCAGCTTTTGTTTCAGTCCCATCTGTGTAAAGGAGAGCAACATTTAAAGGCCTTTTTCAAACATAGAAGTTAAAAACTTCTGTTTTCTTGCCGTTCCAAATCTATGGCCCTCTGAATAAATTGCACAATTTTAAGGTGACGTTAGAGTGTCCCTGTCCCACCCACTGCTTGATTTACAGATGCTGTGCCCCTCCTTTTTGTAAGCTGCCATGATTTTTCTAGTAACAGCCACCCTGCCTCCTCCCCCTGTAAACTGCCATTGCTGTGTTCTAATCCCACCCACTACTTGAGTTAAACTTTCTGCTGTAAACAGGGTGTTATAGTTACATGCAGTACTTTAGTTACAAACTCTCACTGACACTTCTCATGTTAGCTGTCATCGCTGTGTTCTAGTCCCACCCACTGCTTGAGTTCCAGACTCCCAGCAGACTACAGGCTCCCTGTTGTGCCAGCAGGTGATCTAGTTCAGCCCATTGCTTGAAAAGATTTACAGTCACCCCAGTGTTAATAGGTAAGGTTCTATCTGACTATACAGGTATGACGCTAAGGTCACTTCTTAATCTGAAACACAGCCTTCACAGGGAGGTAGGAAATCATCTTTAAAGGGATACTGTCATGGGAAAACAGTTTTTCTTTTTCAAAATGCATCAGTTAATAGTGTTACTCCTGCAGGCTTCTGCACTGAAATCCAATTCTCAAAAGAGCAAACAGATTTTTTTTATATTCAATTTTGAAATCTGACATGGGGCTAGACATATTGTCAGTTTCCCAGCTGCCCCCAGTCATATGACTTGTGCCTGCACTTTAGGATGGAATTAATTTCTGGCAGGCTATTATCTCTCCTAGTTAATGTAACTGAATCAGTCTCAATGTGACTTGGCTTTTACTATTAATTGTTGTTCTTAGATCTAACAGGGAGCTGTTATCTTGTGTTAGGGAGCTGCTATCTGGTTACCTTCCCATTGTTCTTTTGTTAGGCTGCTGGGGGGGGGATGATATCACTCCAACTTGCAGTAAAGAGTGACTGAAGTTTATCAGAGCACAAGTCACATGACTGGGGGCAGCTGGGAAACGGACAATATGTCTAGCCCCATGTCAGATTTCAAAATTGAATATAAAAAAAGCGGTTTGCTCTTTTGAAAAATGGATTTCAGTGCAGAATTCTGCTGGAGCAGCACTATCAAACATGTTTTCCCTTTAACTAAAGTCAAGAAAAGAAAACTTTTAATTGCAACTTTACAATTTAATGATATAACAGAAGCATTGGAGATATGTGTGATCCATAAGTACAAAATTACTTCTTTACAAAAAGCATTTAGTTCTTCTTTAAAATAACTATCTTTTCCTCCTAACTGCTAGCGCATCTCCCTATACAAGTTACTGCATATATTTATACACCATCTCTTGCCAAATTCTTGGTTGCAATCAGAAGTTGCAGCACAGTGCATGTAACAAGGATTAAACAAGCAGTGAGTGAGGTGGTGGACCCTCCCCTGGGCTTTAATCTCATATGCACTGAATCTTTGCTTGTATGTGCTTTTGTGTCAATACTTTCTATGAGTAAACTATAGAAAAATAGATGCCTGCTGGGCTTTGTGGGGGGTGAACTCTGCCCATTAGCTAGCTGGTTAGTGCCAAGGTGCATTGAGTCAAACTGGAGCATTAATGTTGAACACTGTGTGTGTGTGTTTAACCCTATTCTTTCCTTCGAACAAACTGTCCTGTTGGCACAGCTGCTGTTACCAGACCTAGCCGCCTCCAACAAGATCTTTACAGTGCCAGTCTTATTCTGACTACTGGTGACTATTTAGTTCTTCCAACCTTTATCAACCACTGTGACTGTCTGTAAAGCTGGCATTTGTTGCACATAGAACAATATTTATATATCAAGTTCTCTATGTTAGAGAATATATAATTTAAGCACATTCATTGTGCTGCTCTTCTGTTTTATATAGAGAGAGGCGGTGTCTGTGTATTTCCAGACCGCCTATGAAGACGAGAGAAAAGTCAAAAGCTTCCTTCATCCTGTCCTACTTCTAGAGCGGGATACACTGTTAACTGGGCGGTGATATTTTTTTCTGCTTATTAAAGGAGTGGTTCACCTTTAAGAAAACTTTCAGTAAGTTATGGGGCAAATTTATTAAGCGCCGGAAAATTTGCCAGTGACGGCTTTGCAGCCATTGCAACACTTTGGCAGGCGTAAATACGCTAGGACAATGCGTCCAGGGCGCCGAACGGTGGCGAATTTACGCTAGTGTTACTTCTGCAAGCAAAGTGAAGTTGCGCTAGCGTTGGGTAATTTGCATATGGCGGGAAGTGAAAGTACAAAGCATGTATCTATTGCAGGAAATACTCTACATTATATTACACAAGCAAAGGGAACCTTAATAAAATAAAATAGAGTTGTTATAATGCCCTACACATGAGCCCACTGTATAGTTTGTGGCATATGGAAGAAAATGTATGGGGAAGCCTGGGTACCCAAAAAAATTTTTATGGACTTTTGCAGCCTATCACCCATAAAAAGAGAAAAGACGCGAGCGTTTTTCTGGGACTTAGAAAAATTTTCAACAAAAAATTGAGGAAGCCCTGTACACTCCATCGCACTTCGCCTGGTCTGAGCTGACGATGGCAAGTCTAGTGGAACAGGTAACATTCAGTAAAATCCGCATCTTAGTGAATTAGCCGACTATTCCTTAGAGAGAAAATTTGTCTGGCGATAGAGTGCGAATGAACTCTAGCATGTCTTTCGCTAGCAAAGTTGCGCCCGTTAGTAAATCGACAAAGTGCCGAAATGACGTTGCGCTGGCAACTTTTCGCCAGCGTTAGTCACTTCGCCCTTTAATAAATTTGCCCCATAGAGTGGCTAATTTAAAGCAACTTTTCAATAGTTTGAATTATTTGCCTTCTTCTTGACTCTTTACAGCTTTCAAAAGGGAGTTACTGACCCCATTGAGAAAACAAATGCTCTTTAAGGCTACAAATGTATTGTTATTGCTACGTTTTATTACTCTTCTTTCTATTCAGGCCCTTTCCTATTCTTATTCCAGTCCCTTATTCAAATCAACCCTAGCAATCAGAATCCCAAAACTGCAAACGAGAGCTGCTGAATAATAAGTGAAAAATGCAGAAACCGCAAATAAATATCGCTCTTCATCATACTAAAAATTAATTTAAAGCTGAACAACCCCTTTAGGTATACTTTTAAGTATCCTGATTTATCCGTGGGACCATAAAGTAACACATTAAGCATTAACCCATTATCTGCTACTTTGCACACAGAATTGTAAGTATGAAAGTTAACTTGTTGGGAAAATATATTGTTTTTATAGGTGTTGGGATATACCCCATGTTAACATCTAATATGAGGGCATGTATTTGTACATACGAGTGGGAGATCCCTTATAGTTTCCAGTTACATGGTGCAATATGAGGGTATAGCTTATTGAGTTCATATTAAATGCTGTCTCTGTATATTGCCGTATTGTTTCCCTTAGACAGTACAGTATGAGGGTATAGCTTATTGTGTGCCCAGAACATTCCTTCTCTGTATATTTGTATTTATACATATGGGAGGGAGGTGTCATATTGTTTCCCTTAGACAGTACAGTATGAGGGTATAGCTTGTGTGCCCAGAACATTCCTTCTCTGTATATTTGTATTTATACATATGGGAAGGAGGTGCCATATTGATTCCCTTAGACAGTACAGTATGAGGGTATAGCTTATTGTGTGCCCAGAACATTCCTTCTCTATGTATTTGTATTTATACATATGGGAAGGAGGTGCCATATTGTTTCCCTTAGACAGTACAGTATGAGGGTATAGCTTATTGTGTGCCCAGAACATTCCTTCTCTATGTATTTGTATTTATACATATGGGTACTGTTTCCCTTAGAGGTAGTATAACATAATAGAATAGCTTATCACCTGCACATATCTATTCCTTACAAATTAATTACCTGCCAAACGTATAAAAATGTGCATAAAAGGCATTTTTCTGGGGTTACTTGTAGAAAAATACAGAGACAGTGGGCTGTTGACTAGAAGCATGGCAGATCCCACTCGTTTTTATCCTATAGGGGGAAAGAATGTTCTGTGCTTATTTGCAGTTTACTGGGAAATTACTATGGAAGACTCCCTTTAAAGACTACATTTTCCCTTTATTCCCACATCAATTATGTGTAAGATCTATGTGGGACATGTATGAGCATAGTTAGGGGGACTAACATTTGGGGGCTGATTCACTATGGGTCGAATATCGAGGGTTAATTAACCCTCGATATTCGACTAGGAACTAAAATTGTTCGAATATCGAAGTCGAACGATTTAGCTCAAATCCTGCGATCGATCGAAGGATTTTTCATTCGATCGAACGATTAAATCCTTCGAATCGAACGATTCGAAGGATTTTAATCCAACGATCGAAGGAAAATCCTTCGATCAAAAAATCCCAGACAAGCCTATGGGGACCTTCCCCATAGGCTAACATTGACTTCGGTAGCTTTTAGCTGCCGAAGTAGGGGGTCAAAGTTTTTCTTAAAGAGACAGTACTTCAACTATCGAATGGTCGAATAGTCGAACGATTTTTAGTTTGAATCGTTCGATTTTCGTAGTCGATGGTCGAAGTAGCCCAAAAAAACTTCGAAATTCGAAGTTTTTTTAATTCGAACCCTTCACTCGAATTTAGTGAATCGGCCCCTTGGTGTTGCTATGCTCCCCACAGCACATTTGCATTTCTGTCTTCTCCTTGACACTGTCCATTGAGCACAACTGCATCAGAAAGACTGTTTAAATCACCAGCATTTTAATCCCCTGCCACCATTGCTCTCTGACCGTTACAGCTCCTTCTCGTGGTAGGGTGTGTGTACTGCGTCTGTGTGTGTGTGCCATCGCCCCTGTTAAATCTAGTGACACTCGGGGCTGCAAGAACTTGGTGACCGCTCAAATGCTTCAGTGTCTTTATACCATGGGCGACACAAAAAGCAAGGGCTTGCAAAACCTTTTTTTTTTTTACTGTAGAACTAGAACTTGTTTTGTTTTTTTAAATAGTGTGCCATCGTTTTGCTGTGAACTGAGATAGAAAATGATATATATATATTTTTTCCTTATTACTAAGGTATTAGAATATTTATGGACAAGCTGTATTTAATTATATATATATAATTTTTTTTTTTTTTTTTAAACCGGTGTTCCTCTGGGGCTTCCAGAATAGTTTTTAAGCCAATTATCTGATCCCTTTTGAATTTGTATCTGTGTGTGAATATTGAATGTTTTGCAGTTAATGAGAACCAAGCACCTTGTTTGTAATAATATTCCTGTGTTCCTGCTGGTAATGTTTTTTGTCACATTACAGAGTAGATGTGAATAAAGTTTTTATACAGGTTTTAAAATGAAAGCATTTGCAGTGTCTTCTGTCACATTCCTTCCATCTGCCTGTACAAAAATGTTATTTTACCTTTAATCTTGTGAACTCATTTATGGGAAAAATAAAGAGTTCTGGCAGGTAGGTTCCTGCTCGGGTCCATTTTTTGGAACACGTACCTGTTATTCGCAACCAGGACCTGCGATCTGCTGACCATCAAGAATCAGGAAGTGCTGTCATTGTAAACCGGAAGTGACATCGGAAGTAGGTGTTATCAGAAAAAAGGCGTAAAAATTGTTATTGAGAAGACCAGCGGTCCGACCCACAGAACTGCTGACACGCGTCTATTCTTGCACCCAGAAATTCTACCCACAGGGTACCGCAAGAGTGAAAGTGTAATTTGCAAGTTGGGGATGTAGGGTTTGTATGTATTTGGATTTTGTTTCAACATTGTGGAGCATTACCATTAATGAAGGGACCATCAGGAACCCATTCTGTTATTCTGATGGGACAGGTGATTAATGGGCTACTAATTGGAAACCCTCTAAATGGAGGACCTTGATACTTAGTAGTATAGAGACCCACTTCTTGTTAGCTACTATTGTTCCTTAGATAAAAAGTAGCAACATACAACAAAACCTAGGTAAGAACAAACAACACCAAACAGAAATCAAGGCCGGGTCAGAAAGGAACCTTTCCAGCAGCCCATCCATGGGTTAATTATCTGTGCACCAATGAGATGCCTCCTTCATAGAGTGTCCTCGGACAACTGTTCTGGGCTCTAGATGGGCAAAGAAACATAACTGAGCCCTGCGGAGAGCTTTTACACCGCTACCATTTCAATAACCAGACAAACACAGGGAGCTGGCAGAGAAAGATGTATTAAACCACCTTAAAGGGCAAAAAGCTCAGAGCATTTTCTGCTTATTGTTTAGCTCAACAAAAATAGATTTATTTACAATTAAAACAATAGGCAAAATGTATGCACTTGTGTTGAACAAGGGGGTGTACTTCCCTTTACAGTAGTGTCAACTTGTTCTAAAAAATCACTGCAAATTCCCACAGAAGTGAACTGAATAGGGTGAGAAGACTCTTTGTCAAAGGAAAATGGATATGGTGGGGGTCACCTTTAAAGGAAAACGATTCCCCCAAAATAAATACTTAAGCAACAGTTTATATCATATTAAGGGACAGATTTATCAAGGGTTGAAGTGAAATCGAGGGGCTTTTCGAAGTTAAAAAATTCCAAATTCTAAGTAATATTTGGATACTTCGACCATCGAATAGGCTACTACGACTTCGACTTTCGATACAAAGTAAAATCGTTTGACTGTTTGACCATTCGACAATCGAAGTACTGTCTCTTTAAAAAAAAACTTCGCTTTCAATACTTTGCCAACTTAAAACCTGCCGAAGTGCTATGTTAGCCTACGATCATACGATGCAAAAAATCCTACGAATTCGACTTCGAATTTCGTAGTATTTAATTTGATGGTCGAATTCCTATTTATAGATAGAGACCATATGCATATGATCAGGCTCAATATGGAAACTACCAATCCCCCAAGTGACATATTAAAGAATCTTACCAAACTGGTATCTATACTTAAGTAAATATTGTCCTTTTACATCTCTTGCCTTGAACCACCATTTTGTGATGGCCGCAGATATCACCTGACCAGAAATACTACAACTCTTAAGGGTCGAAATGAATTTTCGAATGAAAAAACTTCAAATTTCGAAATAATTTTTGGGTACTTCGACCATCGAATAGGCCAAATTCAACTTCGATTCGAATTGAAAATACTTCACAAATTCGACCATTCGAAAATCGAAGTACTGTACTGTCTCTTTAAAAAACTTTGCCACCTTAAACCTGCCGAATTGCTATGGGGACCTACTAGAACCTATAGCCAGTATTTGGCTAAGATTTGAAAAGTCGAAGGATTTGTAAAATCATACGATTGTACAATTAAATCGTACGATCGCATGATTGGAAGTACGATCGTGCAATCTTAATAATCCTTCAACTTCAAAAGTCTGACTACCCTATTCGATGGTCGAATTTCGAAGTTTTCTTCACTTCAAAATTCGACCCTTGATAAACCTGCCCCTAATAGGAAGAAGTGTGGAAGCAAAAGACAGAACTCTGTCTGTTAATTGGCGCATGTGACCTAACATGTATAGTTTGTTTGGCATGATTGTGTGCACAGTGAATCGTATGATCCCAGGGGCGGCCCTTAATTTTTAAAATGGCAATTTTCTATTTATGATTACCCAATGGCACAGACTACTACAAAAGTATAATATTATGAAAATGGTTTATTTACATGAAGCAGGATTTTACATATGAGCTGTTTTATGCAATATATTTTTATAGAGACCTACATTGTTTGGGGGTATCGTTTTCCTTTAGGGCAGGGGCACACAAGCAGATTCAGGGAGATTTATGGCGACTAATCGCCTCTTCTTCAGGGCGACAATCTCCCCGAACTGCCTTCTGCCTGCTATAATGAGAAAACGCAACTGCAATGGCACTCGAGGTGCTTCGATTTCAGAAGTTGCCTCACAAAGAAACTTCGGCCGACTTCGGAAATCGAAGCGCCGCAAGTGCATTGGCACAGGTGATTTTTCATTTTAGCAGGCGGAAGGCAGTTTGGGGAGAAGAGGGGATTAGTCCCCGAATCTGCCCGTGTGCCCCTGCCCTTAAGGTCCATGACCAAAAGTAATGGCAGTGTGTAGATGTATCATGGGGTGGATAGACATAGTTGCTATCTTGCTTGAGATTTCCCTTACATGTAAAGCTGGCCATAGACGCAAAGATCAGATCGTACAAATCGAGGATTCAGACCGTGTGTGGAGAATCCCGCCATTGGAGATCAGTCGTTTGGTCGATCAGACAGGTTAAAAGATTTCTGTCGGCTGCCGATAATATCTCTGCATGTATTGCCGATCATACGATTTTCAGAGAGAGACTGTCACCAGCTTTGGTCAGACATAGGGTTGCCACCTTTTCTTGAAAAAAATACCGGCCTTCCTATATTTTTATACATTTCCCTTATTAATAACATTGGGATCAGGCTTAATTTTTACCAGCCAAGCCGGTAAAATTCCGGTCAGGTGGCAACCCTAGACTCGGACATAACTTTCCGTACGCCAGGGGCAGAACATCGGCTGATCTGTTCTTTTGTACTTTATTTGATCTGAATGGTTAATGACAGGTCGGGAGACAGGGAAGTCTGATCGTATGGATCTTTGCATCTTTGGCCAGCTTAAGAGTCTTAATGACAGAAGAAGGTCTTTGTTCCCCATTAAATTAACTTTAGTATGATGTAGACACTGATATCCTGATCTAATGTATGTAGCTTTTTATTCAGTGCCTCTCCAGTTTGGGATTCCAGCAGCTAATTGGTTGCTATGGTCCAACATATACTAGCAACCAGGTACTTGGTAGAACTAAAAGCAAAGCAGGCGAATACAGACAAACACAAGATTATATACACAAGCACCAATTTAGCTTAGACATCAGCATAGACGCTAACATCCAAAGAAAGAATCTGTAACAGTTTTCTACCCAACAGTGGGTCAGCTCTTGTGTCTCTGTTTCCATGGAAACATACACTTCCTGTTGGCGGCAGCCTCGGAAGTTATCGTGCTCCCCCCACCGCACACTGACGTAAGTCCTTCCGGGTGGTTGCTTCCTTCCTTTTGGTGTCGGCCATTAGTTTGAGCAGGAGGTGAGGAGAGGGGGCTGCGCCATTCGGTAACGTTTAGTGATGTTATATTGCCAGGGAACGGTTCCTTATCGCTCATTCGTAGCCTCGGAAGCTTCGGGCTAATGGTCGAGCCTGTGTGAGGGGAAAGCGCAGCCGTATTAAGGGAGTGACATCAAAACACGTGTAGGGATAGAACAAGCAGTGCGAGGCTGGGCGGCTGTTAGCCACATTCCTCACTCTTCTTTGGCTTCACTTTGCGACATTATCAGCCTCCATTTATACTGAACTACATCTCTCTGCCTGGGGCACTTTAAAGGGCTGGTTCACCTTTAATTTAACTTAACATCATAGAATGCCTAATTTTAATCAACTTTTCAATTGTCTTCATTATTTTTTTTCATAGATTTTTGAATTATGTGCCTTCTGACTTTCCAGCTTTCAGAAGGGGGGTCACTGACCCCATCTGTAGAAAACAAATGCTCTGTAAGGCTACAAATGTATTGTTGTTGCTACTTTTTATTAATCCTCTTTCTATCCAGACCTCTCCTATTCATATTCCAAATCTCGGCGTCCTTAGACTGTAGGCTTAATTGGGTCAAGCCTTCTGTAAACTTTTGGGCATCCCAACACTTGCAATTATCTGTCACTTTATACTGAACTACATCTCATCACTTTAAAGGGCTTGTTCATCTTTAATTTAACTTAACGTTAAAGAGTGCCCAATTTTAAGCAACTTTTCAATTTGTCTTTATTACGTCCCTTTAAACTCAATTGGGCCAGGCCTTCTGTAGATTTTTGGGCATCCCATCAGTTGCAATTATCTGTCATTCTCTATGCACTCACAGTAATACATTTTACAGCACTGCAGATTGTTGTACCATATCCTAACAATAAACAGACCCACACCTGAAACCTGCTCTGTTTTGTCCCTTAGGTTAGTTCTAGGTCACTGTAGGGCCCTTCAGATCGTGTGTGGCGTGTGCCGACATCTTTCGCCCGGCGGAGATCGATCGTTTGGTCGATCGGTCAGGTTTGATTTTGACCCGACCGATCCCGCCGGAGCCCGCGGCACATCGTAATCTGATTGTTCGCCCATACGGCCGAACAATCAGATTACCCCCGATATAGCCATGCCTGTTAATGGCATATCGGGGAAAGATCCGCTTGTTTGGCAACATCGCCAAACGAGCGGATCTTTGCATCTATGGCCACCTTTAGTTCCATCACTAGCTTAGTGTTCTTTATAATCAATGCTGCCTTATTTCTGCAATGCAGTGGAAACCAATGATACTTGTACATTACCTGCAGTACAAGACTCCTCTTCCCAGTTCCTGATGCAGATAAAGGGGTTGTTCACATTTGAGTTAACTTTTAGTATGATCTAGAGAGACCGATTCCAAGACAATTTCCAATTGTTTTTTTTTTTTTTTTTATTTAGCTTTTAATTCAGCAGCTCCCCAGTTTGCAATATCAGAAATCTGGTGTCTAGAGTCCAAATTACCCTAGCAACCATGCATTGATATGAATAAGAGACTGGAAGATGAATAGGAGAGGGCTTGAACAGAAAGATGAATAATAAAATGTAGTAATAATACAGTTGTTGCCGTACAGAGCACTTTTTTTTTTTTTTTTACATGGGGTCAGTGACCCCCATTTGAAAGCTGGAAAGAGTCAAATAATTAAAAAAAACTGTAAAATATAAATGACCATTTGAAAACCTGCTTATAATTGGTAACTCTTAGACAAAAAAGTTAACTTAAAGGTGAACCACCCCTATAAAGGAACAGTAACACCAAAAAACTTTTTTACAGGGATGACCGTATAATATACTGTTCTGCTGCACTGGTTAAACTGGTGTTTGCCTTAGAAACACTACTATAGTTTATATAAAGAAGCTGCTGTGTAGCCATGGGGGCAGCCATTCAAGCACAGGATACACAGTAGATAACGGATATATTCTGAAGAATCCCATTGTATACTACAGAGCATATCTCTTATCTGCTGTCTATCCTGTACCTTTTCTCCTTTTTCTGCTTTGTATGGCTGTAACAATGAAAGTAGCCGATACCTTTTTATGCATCAAACGGGGTGATCCCAAACTTTATTCCATGGTGCTCTCCACACTGTTCACAAGATCAAACGTTTCGGGACCGCATGGCGCTTCATCAGTGACATTGTTGGATTCATTGCTGGCGTGTGGCTAGGCCAGTGCCAATACCTGCATCCCCTTCTGCCTTTCGTTATTGCCCCCATGGCTACACAGCAGGTTGTTTAAATAAACTATAGTAGTACTTATCTGTTATCTACTGGGTATCCTGTGCTTGAATGGCTGCCCCCATGGCTACACAGCAGCTTGTTTATATAAACTATAGTAGTACTTATCTGCTATCTACTGTGTATCCTGTGCTTGAATGGCCGCCCCCATGGCTACACAGCAGCATGTGTATATAAACTATAGTAGTACTTACCTGCTATGCTATAGTAGTGTTTCTATGGCAAACACACCAGTTTTCCAGCGCTGTACAAGAGTACATTATATTTTCATTGCTTTAAAAGACTTGAATTTTTTTGGTGTTACTTATTTGTAAGGAGAGAAAAAAACCTGTGAAATGCAATCAAACTATATGTACGTTAGAGGGAGATCTTAACTGCCCTTTTCCAGGTGCTGATAGAATCCAGACTGGATTGTAGTTATTGTTTGAAATGACTGATGTTTATACCCACAGGTCACCTTGTGACAGCATCAATCCCGCAAAATGCAGAACGACGCTGGTGAATTCGTGGATCTCTACGTCCCCCGTAAATGGTAGGGTTCTCTCACATCTGCTGCCCTGATGTATCTGCATTGTAGTGTTCGTAGTGAGGGTCCCTGATAACCAATTGGCAGCAGCCACTGAAATGGTCATCAGTAGCTGTTTACTGATTTTAGTCCTTTTAATTTGCCTCAGTGTCTGACAGTATTGCACATCACAGGAGATTCTGAATCGTATGACTGAACCCAGCAGGGTGCACCCAGGGTAAAGGCTATTGAAGAGAATACACATTTTCTCTTCTGGGTGTCGATTAGCCAGAAGTCACTCTTAACAGTTCATCTCAGAATTGGGCCAAACTGCTTTATTGGTTAGGAAAGGTTTTTTTTTTCCCATTCTGAGTCAAATAAATTTTGCTTGTTTAAAAGTTTGATGGTGTAGGAGGGTTCTGTATCTTTATACTATGTAATATGACTATGTAAACAATTTTTAGTGCCTGATTAAATGTTAGAACAGAAAAAATGGGCACTTAAGCCCCAAACTAGAGTCCTGCTATTGAGAAGACCCGCGGCTCGACCCGCAGAACCTCCGACCCCGTCTATACCCGGAACTTCTATCCGCAACCTGCAGGGTACCGCAGGTTTTTGCGGGTAAACCGGGGGTACCCAACCGGCTGCAGGACTCTACCCCAAACATGTTTAAAGATCTTATGTATTGTTTGTCCAGAACATTCCTTTACATTCTGTATCTTTGTATTTATACGAATAAGAGAGAGGTGCCATATTGTTTCCCTTAGTGCAGTGTGAAGGTATAGCTTATTGTGTGCCCAGGACATTCCTTCTCTGTATGTTTGTATTTATACATATGGGAAGGAGGTGCCATATTGTTTCCCTTAGACAGTACAGTATGAGGGTATAGCTTATTGTGTGCCCAGAACATTTCTCGGTATATTTGAATTTAGATTTATGGGTAGGAGGCGCAGGCAGAGAAAAGGCAGATCCATACCATTGTGCACTTACACACACATCTTATAAAGGTGGCTAAAACTCGGTGAACCACTGCAGTTACCGGAGTGTCTTGTTCTTCCAGCTGTGTTTGTAGCAGAAATAGAAAAGCATTTGCACCTCTGTGGCTGGTGCCTTCTAAGATGCAGGCTGGGCTAATTGAAAGCACCCTGAGACCATTGGACTTCCAGGGATACAGGAGTTCACTAAAAGGATTTTGCAGTCCATAGTAAGAGGCACAAGAATGTTCTTTATGGATATGGCACATTGAGCTTTCTGCTAAAAATAAATGCCTGCTACCCATTTTTCTTTTAATTGGGGGGGGGGGGAGCCTGGTAGATAAAGGGGAACTGACTGCACCTATTTCAGACCACCCTAAGAGCTGTGCCGATGAACTTTTCCAGTTGCAATGCTTCATTTGGGTATTGCCCAAGTTTACTTAACCTGGAATGTATACTGAGAAAGACTCGATGGAAACTTGCCTTGTCCTGAACTTTTATGACATGCTGGTGCCAGTGTTTAAATGAAGTTTAATATCTGCTCTGTTTTCATACAGTATATGCACCTACTGAGTGGGAGGTTTGTGTGGGAAATAGAAAAATAATGTTATGACAATTGTATTTGGCACAGGGATTGCAATCCTTTCTAACCATTCTTTCCATTACTCCTTAGCTCAGCGAGCAACAGAATCATTGGGGCCAAGGACCATGCCTCCATCCAGATTAACATCGCCGAGGTGAGTTTCCTTGGGATCCGTATGAATTCCTTTCCCATGCACAAGAATTGAGCTTTGTATAACTGTGCTACTTTGCCTCAGTTCTTTAATGCGGATGGTTCACCTTTAAGTTAAAGGGATACTGTCATGGGAAAACATTTTTTTTTCAAAACCATCCGTTAATACTGCTACTCCAGCAGAACTCTGCACTGAAATCCAATTCTCAAAAGAGCAAACAGAATTTTTTTTATATTCAATTTTGAAAATCTGACATGGGGCTAGACATATAGTCCGTTTCCCAGCTGCCCCCAGTCATGTGACTTGTGCCTGCACTATAGGATGGAACTACTTTCTGGCAGGCTGTTAATTCTCCTAATTAATGTAACCGAATGTGTCTCAGTGGGACTTGGCTTTTACTATTGAGTGCTGTTCTTAGATCTACCAGGGAGCTGTTATCTTGTGTTAGGGAGCCATTATCTGGTTACCTTCCCATTGTTCTTTTGTTAGGTTGCTAGGGTGGGAAGGGAGGTGATATCCCTCCAACTTGCAGTACAGCAGTAAAGAGTGACTGAAGTTTATGAGAGCACAAGTCACATGACTGTCGGCAGCTGGTAAACTGACAATATGTCTAGCCCCATGTCAGGTTTCAAAATTGAATACAAAAAAATCTTGTTTGCTCTTTTGAGAAATGGATTTCAGTGCAGAATTCTGCTGGAGCAACACTTATTAACCGATGCGTTTTGAAAAAACATGTTTTCCCATGCTCGTATCCCTTTAACTTTTAGTATGTTATAGAATGGCCAATTCTAAGCAAAATTTCAATTTGTTTTCATTAATTTTTTAGTTCTTCTTTTTAATTTGCCTTTTTCTTTTGACTCCTTCCAGCTTTCAATTGGGGGGTCACTGACCCCATCATTAAATAAATGCTCTGCAAGGCCACAAATGTATTGTTATTGCTATATTTCTCTCACGTCTAGGGGGACACAGGGACCGTGGGGGGTAAAGGGTCCCGCCCATCAGGAGGAGGACACTGATGACATCAGAGCTGACAGCCCTCCCACTCTCCCTTTATCCCCTGTCATGCCCAGAGGGCGCCAGTTTTTCAGTGTCCTCCTCAGGAGGTTGGACCGGCCTTAGGAAGGCCCAACTATAGGACTCATCGGCTGATGATTAGCATCAGCACCAGGGGTGATGCCGTGTCAGGCTTAGCCTGTTCACTCGTGCTAGCCCCCAACGCAGACCGGTGTCTACGCGAGAAGGCCCCAAGTAGAGGAACCGACTGGCGCACCGGCAACACATTCCCAGGGAGAGACGAATGCGCAGCATCAGCGCTCTCCCTACCGGACAGGTGAGGCACACGCTCCCCTTGCAGTCCCACCTGCCTTCTGCCACTATTCCCGGCGTGCTTCCTTCGCGAACCGTCCCTGCGGGAGGAGCAACCTAGTCAGCGGGTCGCGCCCTGATGACGTCACAGCGCGCGCCTTCCCTCTGCTCTACTCTTCGCGCTCTTTCTCTCCCGCCTCACAGACAAGGGCCCTGCGTCTCTCGGTAGCTCAGCAGCCTAGGCCACACGGACCACAGCCCTTCCTCTCTCCCTCAGCCTCTTAGGCTTCAGGTACCTGGGGAATTCGCGCATATTGCGAACACTCTCTCTCACATGGCAGAAGGCAGGGGGGAACTTTTCTCTAGGGGGGGCGTTCTCTCTCAATCAGTCATGTTTTTTGCATGCTCTAAATGCCTCACCAAATTCCGGGAGGGCCAAGTAGATCCCCTATGCTCTGCTTGTAGCAACCTCCAGGCACAGGCTTCCAATTTTACAGCCTCTGACCTCTCAGCCCCAGCAATCTCAGATCCTGGGCCTTCACATAGAGGGGACCCTACTTCCCTGGGCACCTCTGACGCACCAGGGTGGGCTGTTTCACTCTCTCAGTCCCTCTCCAGCCTGCAATGCATTCCTCAGCTGGCCACTTCTATTGACAAAATGTTGGCACAAATAACTGCCAAACCTGTGACCTCCTCCAAGCGCAAGCGATCACACAACCTGAAGGATGCACTTAGGGGGTCCCCTACACTTCCTTCTTCCGACGAGGAGGCCAGTGAGGGGGAAGTTCTTTCCTCTTCAGATGCGTCTGACTCTGGGGAAGACGAAGCGGCTGAAGCAGCCCCTGCGGTTGTCAGCCTCATACGGGCAGTACTGGAGACGCTGCATATCCAGGAAGAAGATACAGCTCAGAAAAAATCGACTCTCTTCAAGAGAAAACACAAGAAATCTGTTTGTTTTCCTGCTCACGAACAGCTACAGGCCATAATCCTGGAAGAGTGGCAAAATCCAGACAGAAAGTTTCAAATTACCAAACACTTCGCCAAACAGTACCCCTTTCCTAAGGAATGTACCGACAAGTGGAGCACACCCCCGGTGGTGAATGCGCCTGTCTCGCGCCTTTCCAAGGCCACTACCCTGCCCGTGCCGGATGCATCTGCCTTTAAAGACCCTACTGACAAAAAACTAGAGGGCATACTCAAGGCCAACTTCATTTCGGTTGGTTCGGCACTTCGACCTGTCCTAGCTTCCGCCTGGGTGACCCGAGCGGTTGAGACCTGGTCCAACTCGCTACTACAGATGGCACATGAAGGGGGCCCAAGAGACCAGATTGTTCAACTAGCCTCCTACATCCAAGAGGCCAACCAATTCCTAGCGGACGCTTCTCTTGATGCAGCAAGAGTTCTCGCCAGAGCTTCATCTCTCTCAGTAGCGGCCCGCAGGGCTCTTTGGCTCAAACTGTGGTCTGCGGACCTTAGTTCCAAAAAGTCGCTCATCTCCATCCGCTTTCTAGGCTCTAAACTATTTGGGGATGAGTTGGACAAAATCATTTCTTTCTCAGGCAACTGGGGGCAAGAGCACGCTCCTGCCTCAGCAGAGAACCAAGTCAGCATTCTCCTTCAGGAAGGGACAGTCCTTTCGGAACCAAAGTTTTCGCCACACCTAGGCCAATCCTTCCGCAAGTCCACTCCTTCAAAACCCGTTTCCCAAACAAGGGGAAATCGACTTGGCAACATCGTAAACCACAGCCCAAGCCGTCAGGAGACAAGCATTCTTCATCCTGACTATGTTCCCACCAATCCTACAGATGTAGGAAGACTAGGGGGCAGACTTCAGTTTTTTGTAGATACCTGGGTCCATCTCATCGACGACTCCTGGGTCACTCAGACGGTCTCCTCCGGTTACCGGCTAGAATTTCATCAAACTCCCCCACGTCATTTCTTCATGTCCAGGGTACCCGTGCAAGACACAAAACGACGAGCCTTCCTATCCATCCTCGACTCACTAGCAGAATCCGGGGTCATAGTCCCTGTCCCTCCTCATCAAAGGTTTCAGGGGTTTTATTCAAACATCTTTATTGTACCAAAGAAAGATGGCTCCTTTCGTCCCATCCTCGACCTCAAACAGCTGAACAAGTGGGTAGTATACCACAAATGCAAGATGGAATCGGTTCGCACCGTCATCGGCACTGGAGCATGGAGACTTCCTGGCATCTCTGGACATTCGAGACGCCTATCTGCATGTTCCGATCTTCCCTCAACATCAAAAATTCCTGAGGTTCGCCTTCAGAAACCTTCACTTTCAGTTTGTGGCCCTGCCCTTTGGGCTGTCCTCTGCTCCGCGGATCTTCACGAAGATAATGGCAGCCATGGCTGCCTTCCTACGAGTGAGGGGAGTGTTCATTATGCCCTACTTGGACGACCTCCTTCTCAAGGCCAGATCCAAAGACATAGCGGAACACAACATTCAATTCACCATTCGGAGTCTGCAGAGGTTCGGTTGGACAATCAACTTCGAGAAGTCCTCCCCAACACCTTGCCAGTCCCTACTCTTTCTGGGTCTTCACTTCGACACAGCCCGGCAACAGATATTTCTGCCTCCCGACAAGCAGTCCAAGATCCAGGCAGCTGTCCGGTCCCTGCGGTCCTCCACGTTCCCGACAATCCAGACGTGCATGAGTACTAGGGCTGATGGTTTCCTAGATGGAGGCGGTACCCTTTGCCCAGTTTCGACTCCGGCCACTTCAGACAACTGTCCTACAACGGTGGAACAGAACGTCCCTTCGCCAGCGGATAGCCCTCCCAACAACAACGAGGAAATCCTTGAACTGGTGGCTCACCCCAGGTCGTCTCAACCAGGGGAGGAACTTCCTCCCTCACGGGCTGGGGGGCGACGTTCCAGGGCCTGTCCTCTCAGGGTCGCTGGTCCCCAGTCGAGTCTACCGATCAACATTCTGGAACTACGAGCCATCCTCAAAGCGCTTCTCGTATGGGACCACCTGCTGAGAAATCAAGCTGTCCGGATCCAGTCGGACAACGCCACGGCGGTGGCATACATCAACCGTCAGGGAGGCACCAGAAGCACTCTAGCAAATCAAGAGGTGGCTCTCATCCTGGAATGGGCGGAAAGGACGTCAACCCAGATATCCGCAATCCACATTCCAGGAGTGGACAACGTGGAAGCCGACTTCCTCAGCCGTCACCATCTCGACCCAGGCGAATGGGAACTGCACCAGGACTCATTTCAGTTGATAGTAGCCAAATGGGGACGGCCGCAGATCGACCTCATGGCAACCAGAGAAAATCGGAAGGTGCCCACCTTCTTCGCACGGCGCAGAGACCCTCTGGCAGCAGGCATAGATGCCATGACCATGCCCTGGCACTTTCGACTGGCGTACGTTTTCCCTCCACTTCCCATGCTGCCTCGAGTGTTAAGAAATATCGCCAGAGATCCAGTCACAGTGATTCTCGTGGCACCTCTCTGGCCCCGGAGGTCATGGTACTCCGCTCTCCTCGATCTGTCCTTGGAGCCTCCTGTACCACTGCCTCCGTCTCCTCAGCTGTTACGTCAAGGTCCAATTTTTCACCACAACCCTCAGTTCTTTGCCTTAACGGGATGGCTCTTGAGGCGGCAGTACTGAGACAGAAAGGGTTTTCGGAAGACGTCATTCACACCATGATCAAAGCACGAAAACCGGTCACCTCCAAGGTGTACCACAGGGCGTGGGAAACCTACCGTTCTTGGTGTAGCGCAGAGGAGGTCCCATTTGGGGTTTTCAGTCTTCCCTGGATTCTGAAGTTTCTTCAAACAGGGCTGGACAAAGGCCTCAGCCTCGGCTCTCTCAAAGCTCAAATATCTGCTCTATCCATCCTTTTCCAGCAGAGGATTGCTCTGGAGGACGATGTTCGGACCTTTCTTCAGGGCGTCGCCCATGTGTCACCTCAATTCAGGCAACCCCTGCCACCATGGGACCTGAATTTAGTTCTGTCGGCTCTTCTCGATCCTCCCTTCGAGCCACTTGCTGATGTGGGTTTGGACGTTCTCACATGGAAGACGGCATTCCTGGTGGCAATCTCATCAGCCAAGCGAGTGTCAGAGCTCGGGGCACTATCCTGTGTGGAACCCTTCCTCATTTTCCACGAAGATAGGGCTGTTCTTCGTACTGTTCCCGGCTTCCTTCCCAAGGTGGTCTCTGCCTTTCACATCAACGCGGAGATCGTTCTACCTTCATTTTGTAACAAACCGTCCAACGACAAGGAAGCACGCCTGCATCGCCTGGACGTGGTCAGGGCTCTCAAATCCTATGTCTCCCGTACTACGTCCATTCGGAAGACTGACTCTCTCTTCATTGTTCCTTCTGGGCCCCGGAAGGGCCTCCCAGCCTCCAAAACTACCATTGCTCGTTGGATCAAAGAGACAGTGAGACGTTCCTACCTGGCGCGGAAGAGGCCGCCTCCCATTGAGCTTCGAGCTCACTCCACCAGAGCCCTCGGCACCTCTTGGGCTTTCAGAAATTCGGCCTCAGCTGAGCAAGTGTGTAGGGCAGCTACTTGGTCCTCCCTACATACATTCACGAAATTTTACCACTTTAATACCTACATGTCTGCAGAGGCAGCCTTCGGCAGGAAGGTTCTCCAGGCAGTAGTTTCCTGAACCGTCAGAGTTCTCCCTCCCTACTGTGGGGGTGCTTTGGTACGTCCCCACGGTCCCTGTGTCCCCCTAGACGTGAGAGAAAAGAAAATTTATGTACTTACTGTTAAATTCTTTTCTCTCCAGTCGTAAGGGGGACACAGGTCTTCCCCCCCTAAACTCTTGTTCTTCTGTTTTTTCTCCATGGTGAGAGTGTGTTATGCAGTTACGTTCCTGTTTTTGGTTCTTAGTTACAAACTGGCGCCCTCTGGGCATGACAGGGGATAAAGGGAGAGTGGGAGGGCTGTCAGCTCTGATGTCATCAGTGTCCTCCTCCTGATGGGCAGGACCCTTTACCCCCCACGGTCCCTGTGTCCCCCTTACGACTGGAGAGAAAAGAATTTAACAGTAAGTACATAAATTTTCTTTTTATTACTCATCTTTCTATTCAGGCCTCTCCTATTCATATTTCAGTCTCTTATTCAAATCAGTGCATAGTTGTAGGTTAACTTGGACCCTGGCAACCAAGTTGCTGACATTGCAAACGAGATCTGCTGAATAAAAAAACTAAAACTACAAATAAAAAATGAAAACTAATTGCAAATTGTCTCAGCACATCAGTCTTTACATCATACTAAAATTTAATTCAAAGGTGAACCACCCTATCCTTGTTTTCTTTTGCAGAAAGAGGAGTGAAAGTCAATGGTTTTGTTTCTGGGGGCAGTTTTTGTCTCTACTTAAGGGAGAACTAAACCCAAAAAATGAATGGCTAAAACTGCTATGTTTATATACTGAACTTATTGCACCAGCCTAAGCACTCAGCTTCTCTAGCAGCAATGATCCTGGACTTCAAACTTGTCACAGGGGGTCACCATCTTGGAAAGTGTCTGTGACACTCACATGCTCAGTGGGCTCTGAGCAGTTGTTGAGAAGCTAAGTTTAGGGGTCATCACTAATTATCCATCAGAAAATGAGTGTAATGTAATATAAGCTGATGCTACAGGGCTGATTATTAAATTCTGATGCTAATTGCACTGGTTTCTGTGCTGTCATGTAGTAATTATTTGTATTAATTACTAATCAGCCTTATATTGTGACATTTATATTCTGTGTACTGTATATTGTGAGTGGGTCTCTAAGCTCAGTAAGTGACAGCAGCACAGAGCATGTGCAGTGAATCAGCAGAAAAGAAGATGGGGAGCTACTGGGGCATCTTTGGAGACACAGATCTTTACTGCTAATGGGATGTGGTTGCCTTGGGCTGGTACAGAAGCATAAAACATCATGTACAACATTTCTAACTACTTCTTTAGTTTAGCTTCCCTTGTCCTTTAAGCCAACTGTGATTGGCTCAATGCTCAGTCCAAGTTCTTTGTTCCACTTTAGTATTTTAGACAGCACTGTCCAACAGTTGAAGTGATTTTGCAATTAACATGTGCCCAGGGTAGAATGTGGCCCCCCACATATTGCTATATTGCTAGATAAGGCAGTGGTAATGCTCTTTAACATCCCCAGTAAAACAGTTGTTACTGTGGCATGACAGAGTATGTACAATACGCAAACTGACCTTCATTTACTTGTGCTTATTGTGATCAGGCAGGTCTGTAAAATGTCCTTCCATCCCCTTATCTTGACTAGGAAAATTAATTGGGCAGCAGGTTCAGACTACACCACTGATTTATGTGCTCTGTAGCAATAAAAGATATGGGGGGGAATGTGAAATATTGTAGCTGGCTGCCAGCGGACAAAGCAGACAAAAGCTTATCTGTGATGCTTTTTATGGAAAGTACATTTTCTTTAAATATCTGCATTCCTTATTGTCCCTGAGTTCTACAGAGGAACAAAAGAACCCGTTGCTTAGATAAGTAATGCATTCAATGTTCCAGTTCCCTCCAGCCTTTGATAAGAGCCTCAGTGTTACACCTTCTGTTAGATTCCATAATCAGTCTAATTGTTTATCTGAGAGCGCCTCGCTGAGAAGCCAATTCTTCTTAAGCTGAATGTGCTCTGTTCAGCATTTTCTAGACTGTCATTTAAAGGAGAACTAAACCCTAAAAATGAATAGGGCTAAAAATGCCATATTTTATATACTGTACTTATTGCACCAGCCTAAAGTTTCAGCTTGTCAATAGCAGCAATGATCCAGGACTTCAAACTTGTCACAGGGGGTCACCATCTTGGAAAGTGTCTGTGACACTCACATGCTCAGTGGGCTCTGAGCAGCTGTTGAGAAGCTAAGCTTAGGGCTCGTCACTAATTATCCAGCAGAAAATTAGGTTGGTATGTAATCTAAGCTGATGCTACAGGGATAATTATTAAATTGTGATGCTAACTGAACTGGGTTTTGTGCTGCCATGTAGTAATTATCCATATTAATTACTAATCAGCCTTATATTGTGACATTTCTATTCTATGCGTACTGTATATTTTGAGTGGGTCCCTAAGCTCAGTAAGTGACAGCAGCACAGAGCATGTGCAGTGAATCAGCAGAAAAGAAGATGGGGAGCTACTGGGGCATCTTTGGAGACACAGATCTTTACTGCTAAAGGGCTGTGGTTGCCTTGGACTGGTACAGAAGCTGAAAACATTTCTAGCTACTTCTTTAGTTTAACTTTCCTTGTCCTTCAAGCTATTCGGGCTTTAATTACTGCTGTAATGAATTGGGACATTGTATAATAATGAGATTTTTTTTTTTTTTTTTGGCAGGTCGACAAAGTGACAGGCAGATTCAACAGTCAGTTTAAGACCTACGCCATCTGTGGAGCCATTCGTAGGATGGTAAGCAATGACTTTTTCTATACCAGTGGTCCCCAACCAGTGTTGCTCACCAAGGCCTTCCATGTTGCGCCCAGTGGCCTCAAAGCGGGTGCTAATTTTTGAATTCTAAGCTTAAAGGCAATTTTTGGTTGCATAAAAACAGCTCTTCTGCCAAATGGGGCCTCTTGTAGGCTTCCATGGCCATTCACAGCACCTGATTTGCATCAACCAGGAACTTTTTCATACATGTGTTTCTCACGGTTAAAAAAGGTTGGGGACCCCTGTTCTATACAAATGGGCACTGTGTGTCTGCTTGCAATTGTCTGTAGCTACACATTGTAAACAGAAATATGCAGAGGAGGAATGTCTACACAGCAAGCTGTACCGTTATTGCAAATTAAATGTCAGCCTTTTAGACTTAGTTCAGGCATAGTCTGCCTTCCATAACGGTACTCTCTCTTCTTGTATGCATTTTCTCATGTTGTGCATTTTATTTCCTTGGTACAGGGTGAATCTGATGACTCCATTATGAGACTGGCAAAAAATGATGGCATTGTTTCAAAGTAAGTACCATTTTTTTGCCGTTATACAACAGATTCCTACATGAACAAGCAAATGTAGCCGTCCATTTGTCAATAACTTGGAGACTATTGTGCGCAAAAGGCCAAAGGACACCGTCCTATTAAGAACTTATAGCAATTATGGTCACTATACAAAGTATTACATTAAGTATAATGAAATTCTTGTAGTTGCCTGGTTTCCATAACCAGTGCATAACCAGTTTGCTTCTGCCAGGAACTGGTCCAGTTGTTGGTCGTTTTCATTTTGCAGTTTAATAATTGTACAGTTTAATAGAAATAGAAAAGTTTTTTAGTACGAGAGGTTGGGTCAAAAGCAGTTCTGTTGTCGTTAGTGGCCTATGTCAATTCTGTTACATGGCAGGGGTAAGGAAGGCCGCACAGGTTGGCTCATTTGTAAACTGGGCGAATTTGCACCTTGGCAGTAACCCATGGCAACCGATCAAATGTTTGATTTTTCTTCAACCGGCAGCTGGCTGAAAGTCAGTCACTGATTGATCGCTATGGGTTACTGCCCATGTGCAAATTTGCCCATTGTTTATAAATGAGCCCCAAGATGCATAGTTCTTTCCCTGTGGGTCTGGTGGTTCCTCACAGTTTAGGGGTAGTATGAGCTCCAGTTGACTAGGACGAGGCTGCAGGGAGTGGAAGGAGTCTGTAGACTAAAGTTATGTTGGTATCACTTTATGCAGCGTCATCATCACTTTTTTATTTATTTTTTAAAGGAATTTCTGAGACAAGAGACTGTGGAATTGAGAGGAGGAACTCAACAAAAAATAAAAAATGTTAGAAAAAAAAAAAAAACCTGACTGCGTCTGCTTCATATTTATCTCCATGTGTTGCTCCCAGGAGGCATCTGTGTGCTGTAAGGTGAAAGGGTTTGATTGATTGGCCACATAGGCCAGAGAATTGCTTCACTTGTATTATCTTGACAAGATGACTCCCTTTGTTTTGTCTGGTTTTGACAGGCAGTTTTGGGTAGGATGTCTCTCATCTTTATGTCCAAGGGGAATCTCACAGGCAGCCATAGTGCTGCTCTCAGACAGTGAAGTTGCCAGCTGGAACTCACGTACAGTGTCAGGTACTTATCTGCTGTTTCCGATGTCTGAACTCTGGAACACACGCAGGAGTCCTGCCTCATCTAGCGCAGCAATAGCTTACATTGCCAGGGTAATGGAAAGGTCTGTGCTGCTAAGGAAAGAATGGCTGCCAGGAAAGGTACTGATAGGAAATTAATCATAACAATGGATCCACATAGCAAACCTTTGTAGCCTCATGCTAATGGCAGTTCTTTCCACACACATACTCTGCAGTTCCTGTCCATTTATGGTTATTAGTTTGCCCTCCTGAACTGCAGCTTTCAACTGCACATCTCCCATCTTTGGGGTGTCCCACTGCCACCTAACAGCTGGTACATCAGATACAGTAAATAACTCCCTATTGTAAAATATAAGGATATTATAAGTTACTGAGGAGTTCAGGTCATGGAACTCCGAGGTTACTTCTAGTATCCTCATATTTTACAACATGGGGTACTTTATTTATTATAATACACAAGTTTTAGTGGGTCATGTGACAAAAAAGACATCGCTAAACTGTTTATTACTGATGACATCACTAAGAGCCGTTTATAAGGATATCATTTACAGGATATTCATGACTTTTGTGTATTATACAAGTACATCTGATGTTCCAGCTATATCTCGCCATAATAAATACCATGTGTGCATATTGGAATGCTGTGGAACGTATAGTACCCCTGAGTCATTCCAAATAACTTTTTTATTTTATTTTTTATTTTTTTTTACATATTTCTTTGAGTATGGTTGAAAAGTTCCTAAGTGTATAACTAGGGTTTGGGTAATGGGTTCTTGCACTGACAAGAGTCATGCGCTCCAGTTTGTTATATATTTAATTTGTTTGGAGCAGAACAAATCATAGGAAAATACTAAGCAGCGTGCCAACTCCACAGCAAATTGGTCTGTACTGAACCAGCTTTTTTTATAGGCACCGACTCAGCACCCTAAATTGCTCTGTCTGTGCAGCTGGAGCAAAGCCCTTTTAAAGCTAAGGGCACACGCTAAGATTCGGGGAAATTTAGTCGCCCGTCGACAAATTGCCTCCTTTAAGACTAATCTCCCTGCCTCTAGATTCTAGCCTTCCCGCCAGCTAGAATCTAAATTGCAGGCTGGGTGGCACTCGGAGCGCTTCGTTTTCTGAAGTTGCCTCATGGGGAAACCAGGCGACTTAGGAAAACGAGTGCCACCCCGTCAGCTAGAATCTAAATTGCCAGCTTTTCTGGGAGTTTAGTCGCCCGAAGAAGGTGATTTGTCGCCGGGCAACTAATCTCCCTGAATCTCTGCGTGTGTCTCTGCCCTTAAGGTGTTACTGGTCCTTTAGCGGGGACCTGTCACCCTAAAAGATTCCAAATCAAGTCAAGCAAAATAAACTTCACTTACACTATATAAATTATTTAAATCTTTTTCTTTTAGTCTTGGAATTCCCAGTCACATGAAACAGGCAGCAGCCATTTTGTGGACACAAAATTATTAAGGCAAGCTTTAGATCAGGGATCCCCAACCTTTTGAACCCATGAGCAACATTCAGAAGAAAAGAGTTGGGGAGCAACACAAGCATGAAAAATGTTCTTGGGGTGCCAAATAAGGGCTGTGATTGGCCATTTGGAACCCCCTATGTAGATTGTCAACTTACATTAAGGCTCTGTTTGGCAGTGCACCAGGTTTTTATACAACCAAAACTTGCCTCCAAGCCTGGAATTCAAAAATAAGCACCTGCTTTGAGGCCACTGGGAGCAACATCCAAGGGGTTGGAGAGCAACATGTTACTCACGAGCTACTGGTTGGGGATCACTGCTTTAGAACATGCCAAAATCTTATTTATGCACTGGATACAAAATTAAATTTTGGAGAAGGAGTGTTAAGCCTGCCATAGATTTTTTTAAAAGATCTTTTCAGTATCATGAGACCACAATTATCTGGAAACGATCGTTTAAATGTACAATTTGTCCATCAACTAAAAAGACCATTTCAGGCGATATTGCCAGAAAAACTGAGGGGAGCTGCCTGCTTGGCCCTGCAAACATCGATAGATTGCACTGGGAACGATGATCATTTTTTTAAACTGGCCGATCAATTCTCTGACAGATGTTGGACGAAAAATTGCACAATCGTTTGATTCCCAATAATTTGACGGATTGGTCGGACTTTGCTAAAGTCGGTCGTTCACCAAAGAAAAATCTTTGCGTCTATGGGGATTTTAAGGAGTACAGTGACATCTAGGAGTTGCAGAATGGAAAGTGAAAGTAATTGCCTGTCCGTCCCTATGTCGAAGGCAATATATGAATGACGGCTGAGAGTTTTAAATGAGTTTATAACCAGTATGGTTGTGTAATTAAAAAAAAATGGGTTTCATGATTTCATTTTAAAAGGACTTTAATTATACAGATTTTCAGGAGTGGTTTTACTCAAGGAGGGAGCAGGCATGAGGTAAGTACTATTATAGTCCATTATGATTTGGCGGCAAAATATGGGGGGCACCATTAATTCTTATGTAGAGAGGAATGTTGGAGAGTGTTGCTGTCCAGCAATAACAAGGGAGAATGGGAATTCATACCGACATGATGATTAAATAAATCCCTGTGCATGTCCTAACAAGGGCATCTCTGCTTCCCCAGAGGGGATAAAACATTTATCTTACAAATATACCCTGTGCTTCCCAGGGACCTTGTGTGCTGTTTCCCTCCTCAGTATAATCTTGCCTCCCACGGCTTTGGATGAACACAGATAATACAGAATATTGTATGTAAAGCCTACTTATTAATGGGGTGTATTGCCTTCGAAGGGCTTTAGCACACGGGCAGATTTGGGGAGATTTAGTCGCCTAGCGACTAATCGCCTCTTCTGCGGGGCGACAATCTCCCCGGTCTGTGATATAATGAGAAAACGCCAGCGCCAATCCACTCGCGGCACTTCGATTTCCAAAGTTTCCTCGTGAGACAACTTTGTGGGACCTCAGATATCGAAACAACGCGAGAAGAAGAGGCGACTAAATCTCTTTGAATCTGTGCTAGCTCCATAAAGAGGGGCCCTGTGCAGTTTAGGAAGACTGGCAATTCTAGGGAAGAAATATTATCGTTCTGTGCCCAATCATACAACGGGCACTACCTGCCTGCGACGTTGTGTTTTATCTGCTGAATATTTAGGGTTGGTAAATTGCTGATCTGAATGTCGTATAATCTTTTGCAAAAGCAGAAATGGGTCACTGCTATATACGTAAATAAGTGATGTGTTTTCTCCATAGAAACAACCCTATAGCTGCAATTGCCCCAGTACTTGGTAACAGCTTGGGTTTATGTCGTTTATTAATACAAATATATAACGTATCCTTATAAATGGTGTGTAGATGTCATTAATAATACTAGTTCTTTTGGACTTTAAAGGTGTGGTTCACCTTCAATTTAACTTTTAGTATGTTAAAGAATGGCTAAGCAACTTTGCAATTGGTCTTCATTATTTATTTTTTATAGTTTTTTAATTATTTGCCTACTTCTGACTCTTTGAAGCTTTTTAATGGGGATGACTGACCCCATCTAAAAACAAATGCTCTGTAATGCTATAAAAGTATTTTTAGTGTTACTTTTTATTACTCTTCTTTCTATTCAGGCCTCTCCTATTCATATTCCAGTCTTTTATGCAAATCAATGTATGGTTGCTAGGGTCATTTAGGCCCTAGCAAACAGATTGCAGACTGGAGAGCTGCTGAATAAAAGTGCTAAATCACGCAAAAAAATAAAAAATGAAAACCAAATGCAAATGGTCTCAGAATATCATTCTCTACATCATATGAGAAGTTAACTCAAAGGTGAACAACCCCTTTAATGTGTTTAATTTATCCTTAACTTACAGTAGGGGGTACATTATCCCTTAAAATACATGAGTAATACTCAGAGTCCCTGTATAACTCAGCCTGCAGCCTTGTGTCTTTATATGGTCACAGAACAACCCCTCAGTGACTTCTAATATCCTTATCATTTACAGTAGGGGTTACATTATCCATTATAATATATGAGTGATACTCAGAGTTCCCTGTATAGCTCAGCCTGCAGCCTTGTGCCTTTATTTGGTCATAGAACAACCCTTCAGTGACTTCTTATATCCTTATCATTTACAGTAGGAGGTACATTATCCCTTATAATACATGAGTGATACTCAGAGTTCCCTATATAACTCAGCCTGCAGCCCTGCGCCTTTATATGGTCACAGAACAACCCCTCAGTAACTTCTAATATCCTTATCATGTACAGTAGGGGTTACATTATCCATTATAATATGAGTGATACTCAGAGTTCCCTGTATAACTCAGCCTGCAGCCTTGTGCCTTTATATGGTCACAGAACAACCCCTCAGTAACTTCTAATATCCTTATCATTTACAGTAGGAGGTACATTATCCCTTATAATACATGAGTGATACTTAGAGTTCCCTGTATAACTCAGCCTGCAGTCTTGTGACTTTATGTGGTCACAGAACAACCCCTCAGTAACTTCTAATATCCTTATAATTTACAGTAGGGGTTACATTATCCATTATAATATATGAGTGATACTCAGAGTTCCCTGTATAACTCAGCCTGCAGCCTTGTGCCTTTATTTGGTCATAGAACAACCCTTCAGTGACTTCTTATATCCTTATCATTTACAGTAGGAGGTACATTATCCCTTATAATACATGAGTGATACTCAGAGTTCCCTGTATAACTCAGCCTGCAGCCTTGTGCCTTTATATGGTCATAGAACCCTTCAGTGACTTCTAATATCCTTATCATTTACTGTAGGAGGTACATTATCCCTTATAATACATGGCTGATACTCGGGAGTTCCCTGTATAACTCAGCCTGCAGCCAAAATTATATTTACCTCTTTATTTATTTTTTTGCCAATAATACCCCCCACCCCCCCCATTATTGGCTCAGAGGCTTTTCCCTATTCTCTGCTGCCAGCCAAAGGGTTACACTGCATTGCAGGTTGGACGCTTCTCTGAATATTTAAATTCCCTCTGGGACTGATATAAATATTTACATATCTTTGCTGAGAAGATATGTCGGGAATTCCTCTGCAATTTAATGTCTGTAGATCCTTAATTGGGACATGACTGTGACTTCACTAAATGTTTGGGTCAAGGCCCCTAAAAGTGCCTAGAGATGTGATAAATAAGAAGCAGAAGAGATTGCACTCACTGTTTGACACATTAAAATACTAAATTAAAACATTTACTATTTGACTTTGTTTTTTGTGCGGTAATAACCTTTCTTGGCATTTTACAACTCTGTGTTCTCATGCTGACAGGCTGTAGTTCAGCAACACTAAGGATTTGGAAGGATTCACATCCTTTTACATCTGTACTAAGGTTTAAAAAGAAACCTGTATTTGTGTCTTTCTAGGCAAGAAAGGTTGCATTTGTTAAGCTTTTGCTGCAATGCCTTATATAGTCCAGTAGGTGGTGTGTATTCTCCACTGTAGTCCAATCAGTAGGGGTTGTTTGCCTTTAAATAAACAATTAGTATGATGTAGAGAGTGATATTCTGAGACAGTTTGCAATCAGTTTTATTAGTTGTGGATTCTTGAGTTATTTAGCTTTTCATTCAGCAGCTCTCTTCAGCAATCAGGTTGCTAGGGTCCAAATTACCCTAGCAGCCATGCAGTTATTTGGATATTAAACTGGAATATGAATAGGAAAGGGCCCGAATAGAAAGATGATTAATAAAAAGCAGCAATAACAATACATTTATAGGATTACAGATCATCTATTTTTAGATGGGGTCAGTGACCCCCATTTGAAAGCTGGAAAGAGTCAGAAGGCAAATAATTCAAAAACATTACAACATAAAAAATGAAGGCCAGTTGAAAAGTTGCTTAGAATTTCTGTTTTATTCCACTCATGGGATTCTAGTTGTCTGGCCTCATAACTAATCCCCAATTCTAAGGCACTGGCACACAAGGAGGTTAATCTCCAGCGATAAATCTTTGCCACGGTGGGTAGTTAATCTCCTGCAAATGCTTTCCCACTGGCAATAATGTTAATCTCAGGTGGGAAAACACATGCAGAGGTTTGTTTTTCCAAAGTCGCCCACAGTTTTCTTATGAGGCAACTTCAGGCGACTTTAGAAAAACAAAATGCCACTTTTTAATTTCAGATTGCTAATTTTTTAGGTGAGATTAAACTAGATTCACATGACTATGGCCCAGCTGACCACCCCTCTTTTGAATAAAGTACTTTTCATGTTGGGATAAAGTTCCCTTTAATAAAGAGCCCCCAGTACCATGACAAGCATTTCAAGCCCCCAGCTCAAGGATCAATATTATAGAGAAGGCTGCAGGGAGTTGTTCTTCATGGCCTGAATTATAACTGCTGCACAAATCCATATCCATATAGTATCCATATTCCCGGGGAAAATTGGTCCCTTCTGCCTGTATTCGACATTCCCAGCCCTGTGCTCCTGGAGTTTTATGTCAGTTTGTTTTTTTTGGGAATCTTTATGGCCATGAAAGGAAATAAATGTCCCCTTGGCCTGGCTTTGGCTTTACTGCCCTTACATGGTCCCCTTTAATCTGACTGCTTCCCTGGTCCTGTTTGGAGGCTTTTTGGACCTTTTGCCACTTTCCCTGACCACTCACATTTTTTAACCCTAAAATGAATCCTCGTACTTGAAAATGGCAATAATACATTGCACGAGGCTTTAAAAACTAAAGAAAAGTCACATGGCTTCAAGGTTTACTATGTTTTCACCATTGCGTCACTCCAGTCTGGCACTAGGGTCGCCACCTTTTCTGGAATAAAATACTGGCCTTCCTATATATTTATCTTTTTTCCCTATTAATAACATTGGGATCAACCATAATTTCAACCGGCCAGGCCGGTAAAATACCGGCCAGGTATTAACCTTATCTGGCACTGACCTGGCATTCACAGTAGGGCCGGACTGGCAATCTGTTGGTTCTGGCAAATGCCAGAGGGGCTGCTGTAAGATGCCATAGCCACTCTGTTTGGGCCTCTGTGTGGCCGGTTGAGGCCTCTGGTTACCTGAAATGCCAGGGCCTATTTTGATTATCAGTCCACACCTGGTTCACAGCTCATGTCTTGACCAGAGTTGATGGCTGAGCAGAAGTGCAGTTCCACCAAATGCCCACAGCGTGGCACCATTTCCAAGCCAAATATTCTAGGTCTTATCATTGAAGAAATTGCTGGAATTTGGGGCATTTTGTAATGATCTGTAACACTGACCATCAAGAAACATGTCCAGGGTAGGTTATATGTAAATGCACAATTCTGCATGAATATAAATTTATACATTGGAATAAAGCAGCCAGTCTGCTGAAGGCATCGACTGTACAGCATAATGGCCCACAGCATGCCTGAAAGAATGCTCTGCTTTGTTGCTAGTGGAAGTGTAATTTCCTCCAGGTTCCAGGGGGTGACCTTGTGTTCTCTGAGCCCCCCCCCATGGAAAGAATAGATCTCTCTAATGACCCTGAATATATTTGTATAAAGTAACATTGTACAGTGATCAGTTATAACAACATATGGGGAGATGTCAGCGTGTTGCAGTTCAGCTTCAGGTAAGTCACCCCAGAGTCTGAGGGTCCCCTCAAGGGGACATAGATATAAATCAATATACAAAGGGTGTATTTAATTATTTAACATGTTAGATATTGCTAATGTCCAAGCAGCAGCCCTCAAGCTATTGCTAAACAGCAACTCCCAGTCCTGCTCAAGCCATTTCTATATAAGACATCAGTCACATTTCTGGCTAATTCATGTCTCAGTGAAACCTTTAATGCTCATTCTTTCTCAGGTACCCGGGAGGTCCCATTACACAGGCACAAGTGTAAACGTGCCCAAAATTGTGATCCTTTCACACGCCGGCTCCCAGGCATGCCAACAAAGCTTCCCTGTAATTACGCCTGGCCTTTCCCACACAGAGAGACCCTTAATGATATCACAAACCCTGACCCCTTTAAGGCTCACCTTACTTTTTTACTTTAGTATGATGTGCAATGGAAGATTGTAGCATAATGTGCAATTACTTGAAACTGCAACTCTCTGTACCGGACACTCACTTTTGTCTGGTTGCTAAGGTCTCCCAGACACTGGAAACAGGCATTGAGTTTTATTCTTTATACACAGCAGGTAGGTTATATGCAAGGTGCAAGGAGTCTCTGCACTTATTCCCAGTGTGAATCCTGCAGGAAATGGGCAGGAAACATTAAAAGTCAGAGCCGCAAATTCCTTCAGGCAATTGCTTTGTTTAGAAAACCTTCCAGTGCCAGAGATTTTCCTGAAAACTCCTCATGTGTGAGTCACATCTTCCTCTCTCCTGCCCCTGGCCTCTTCCTCCGTACCCCCACTTATCATTCTATAGGATTCGCCTTGCACCTTGTACAGTGGCACCTACTGTTTGTGCCTTAGACATGGAAAAGGATCCAGATTCATTGTCCTCAGCCTGACCCAATGAGCGGAAACTGTTGTTTTGAGATTTGAGATCCGCTGAGTTATAAATAGAGATGAGCATTTCCCCAGAGCCAAATGTTACATACAATTCTCCCACATATGCGCAGAGCCAATCAACCCAATACTCCAACCACTGTCACAGTGTAACCCCCCATATCATATATGCACATAATGTAACTGTATAATATATAGGCACAGATATACCCCCATCTTTCCTCCAACCACTGTCACAGTGTAACCCCCATATCATATATGCACATAATGTAACTGTATAATATATAGGCACAGATATACCCCCATCTTTCCCCCAACCACTGTCACAGTGTAACCTCCATATCATATATGCACATAATGTAACTGTATAATATATAGACAGACACAGATATACCCCCATCTTTCCCTCAACCACTGTCACAGTGTAACCCCCATATCATATAGGCACATAATGTAACTGTATAATATATAGACACAGATATACCCCATCTTTCCTCCAACCACTGTCACAGTGTAACCCCCATATCATATATGCACATAATGTAACTGTATAATATATAGACACAGATATACCCCCATCTTTCCTCCAACCACTGTCACAGTGTAACCCCCATATCATATATGCACATAATGTAACTGTATAATATATAGGCACAGATATACCCCCCATCTTTCCTCCAACCTGGGGGACTGTTTTATTATTGTAGAGGAAAAGGAAATAATTTTAAATTTGATATATTTGATTAGAATGCAGTCTATGGGAGATGGCCTTCCCATAATTCCGAGGTTTCTGGATAACGGGTTTGCGGATAAGGGATCTGCTACTTGTACTAATTCCAGCAGATTCCAAGTTGTTTACTTCCCAGTAAAAGAAAGGCAGTTTTATTTCCTATTTATTAACTGATAACTTTGGCAGATACATGATGGGGCCGATTCACTAACTTCGAGTGAAGGATTCAGTAAAAAAAAAGGAAACAGTAAAAAAAAAAAAAGTAAAAAAACTTTGAATTTCGAAGTTTTTTTTTTGGGCTACTTCGACCATTGAATGGGCTACTTCGACCTTCGACTACGACTCCGAATCGAAGGATTCGAAGTAAAAATCGTTCGACTATTCGACCATTCGATAGTCGAAGTACTGTCTCTTTAAAAAAAACTTCGACCCCCTAGTTCGCCATCTAAAAGCTACTGAACTCAATGTTAGCCTATGGGGAAGGTCCACATAGGCTTGCCTAACTTTTTTTGATCGAAGGATATTCCTTCGATCGTTGGATTTAAATCCTTTGAATCGTTCGATTCGAAGGATTTAATCGTTCGATCGTACTATCTGCGCTAAATCCTTTGACTTCGCTATTCGAAGTCGAAGGATTTCAATTCCCAGTTGAATATCGAGGGTTAATTAACCCTCGATATTCGACCCTTAGTGAATCAGCCCCCAAATGTTTATATTTACTTAAAAAACTGAAACCATTCATGATTCTCTGTTTCTGTGAATGTTTCAGTTTGCAGGAAATATATCGCCAAGCACAATATAAATCACTTTTAAAATACAATAGAACCCCCATTTTACGTTTTTCAGGCTACCAGAAAAAAATTGTGTAAAATCCAGGAAAATGTAAAATCAGGGAAATGTGTTATGCTTAATATATAGGTGGGACCACAAAACATGAGGGGAAACTTAAAATCGGGGGATGTAAAATTGAGGTTCTACTGTAACTTGAGCTTGTGCCATCATTCTGTTTCATGGGAATCATTGTAATCTTCCAATTTATTTTTATGCTTAATTACTCCAAAAAAGATTCAGTTACCCTGCAAACAAAGCATTTGTGCAATGTGTGGGAAGATCTGTGCAGGAATAAGCTATACCCTCATACTGTACTGTCTCACGGAAACAATATGGCACCTCCTTCCCATATGTATAAATACGAATATACAGAGAAGGAATGTTCTGGGCACACAATAAGCTATACCCTCATACTGTACTGTCTAAGGGAAACAATATGGCACCTCCTTCCCATATGTATAAATAGAACTATACAGAGGAGGAATGTTCTGGGCACACAATAAGCTATACCCTCATACTGTACTGTCTAAGGGAATCAATATGGCATCTCCTTCCCATATGTATAAATAGAACTATACAGAGGAGGAATGTTCTGGGCACACAATAAGCTATATCATCATACTGCTCATACTGTACTGTCCATTCTGATCCGGTTGTTGGGCCACAGGGCCCACGATCATATAATGTATAACACTGCAGTTGGAGCATCTGCTGCCCTGCTGCTCCTCATGCCTTTTTAACAGCAGGTGGATTTCGGCGCAAAATGCAAATGGTAATGTTTCAGTGCCGAAATGTGCTGCTTCTGCCTGCTCCTGACTATGCTTCCCGGGTGCAGACCAAGATCTGACATCGACTGGCCCTGGCCTAATAGTCTGGGTGTTATTGGGGATGTCCATTACATAATAATATGTTTTAGGGTCTTTCATCTCACTTCAAAAGAGCAAAATCCTTTATATCAAAGGTCCCTGCAGTGAACGATTCAAAGGTTCATGATAACAGACAAACCCCTATTAGGCACACAGGTGGGACGACACAAAGGCTCAGCTTTAGGTTACAGTGGGCTCACTGTCAGGGTCAGTGTCTGTAGGGGGTGTTTCAGTGGTTTATTGCAATGGCTGCTGTCCAAGGTACTAGAGAATGGATCAGTACAATCCACTTGATCCACCACCAAGCCTCCACATCTATTTTGAGGTTCCCCTCAATCCCCTGTTTAACAAGAAGGGGCAGGAATTCATTAGATTCGTTATACACACCTCATACACACAAACACACACAACCTATTTGTGATTACAGAAACTGGTTAAAATAAACAAGGGGGTCTATTCACACCTGTTCAACATATCATGTAAGAAGGTCAAGCTGCTGTGGAGCAAAGAAAACCACTAAACTTTTATAATACAGAAGTATAGGAAATCTCTGCCATTTATCTTGCTGCAAAGAACATTATTAATGACTGTATTTACTTAATGAGACTCCATGGCTTTGGCTGGGGCCTGCGATATGTGCATTAGAGGGAGGAAAGCCAGGAGCACAGGATTTTAATGCATGGGTCTGGTATATCTCCAGCATACATAGGGGAGTGTTGCCTTTAACATGATTAATGAGCTAAGGCTTCTGTTGTTTGGAAGTGTTAGTGTTACCCAACTGCGCTGTATAAACTGCCGCTGGTGCAGTTATGTCAGGCATCCAATGGGAGCTCTTACATGGAAAAGAACTTGTTTCAAGTTAAAACGCCATTTTCTGGGAACCCTTGCTACCCTACAGGCTATGGGCACGTCCGAGGCACTAGCCTACCCTGGAGTAGCCTTTTGAAAACTGGCCTACTGATTTCAGTATGTGGAACAGCTATACATACAGTACAGTGTTGTCTGCTGGCTGAAGAGTGTAGATATGTCCTTATGTCCTACAAACGATCGATGCAATCTCCCAACTCACAACTAAGCATTCAGATTAATATAAAGTAGTACAAAGAAGAACCAATCACAGATTGCTTGGGTCATTAATTGGCAGATAGCAATCGAACAAAAGTTATGTCCAACAAATAGTAGTTACAATCTCCCATTGATATAGTCAGATAGGCAATGCATGCAGAGATCCTATCGTTAGCCAACAGAAATCTTTTAACCTGTCCGATGGACATGGCACGAAAAATGTTGGATCGTAATTGTAACATCTATGGCCATTGGCAACCTTAAGTGGAAAAACCAGTACAACTAGTGGTTGCAAATTGTATAGGCTTGTCAGGCCGTGCTGGGATTTGTAGTGGGATAAATTCTAAATAGCCTCTATTATTCCTTATTGTCTATAGTCAGGCCCAGATTTGTGGCCTAGGGCAGCAAAATTTTAGGTGCGGCATTCTGCCCAGCCGCATTCTAGGAAGCACTAAGGAGCCGCAGTTATCAAGTGATCCGGCACAAGTGTGTGAGGGGCACGAAAGCGGGTGGCGCTAGGACATGGCAGCCTGGGGGCGCTGAAGAAGGAAATCCTGACCTGTTTATAGTGCAGCATGGGGAGAAGTTATAAAGCACCACTTGTAATGAAGAACTATATGTTCTCCCTAAGGGGCCACTATGAATGTGGGGGGCACCTGATGAATGTTTTCTCTTACCATAAGCCAACCTCAGTCCCTAAAGTGTGAGAACCGAGATAAGAGAAAGGGCCTCTATCACAAACCAGCTGGACTTGCCACTCCCCCGGTTCAATCAAAGTAGCGCCACCTGGTGCCTTCTGCCCCCCCACTCCCTCCCAGAATGCCAGGAATTCTCTCTCCCGTCACTCATTCACTGAACATTGGGCTTTTTTCATTTCCTTCTTCATCTGGTTTCACCGGCGCTGCAAGTTATTATAATTTGCTCTTTCTCTTCTCATAGAGTACAAGTCATTAAATTCTGTCATAATTACTATATTGTTCTGCCCCAGGACTCCTGTAACAGGGACAAGGGGCCCTTATATCCAGAAAGTGTAGGTAACATATCAGGGAAGTTACTGCCTGCTCTGCTCTCATTTCCCTACAGAAATAGGGATTGGTAGCACTAGATAGGTGCCTAATATATAAGGACAGACACAAGAGGAAAGTGTTGGAAGGGTTACTGTCTGCTCTGCTCTCATTTCCCTACAGAAATAGGGATTGGTAGCACTAGATAGGTACCTAATATATAAGGACAGAGACAAGAGGAAAGTGTTGGAAGGGTTACTGCCTGCTCTACTCTCATTTCCCCTACAGAAATAGGGATTGGTAGCACTAGATATGTACCTAATATTTAAGGACAGAGACAAGGAGTTGGAAGGGTTACTGCCTGTTCTGCTCTCATTTTACCTATTATATATAAGAAATGACCCCAGAAGTATGTGCAGGCTCACCATCGGTAGATGCCCGTTCATTAATATCTATAAATACTAATATGGACTGGATAGCAACTTCTACTTCAGATCAAAGTACACTATGGAAAGGTGGTTCCAATCTTGAAGCGGTTGTTGTGACTTTATTCTAATAACGAGCAGCCTGCAAATTACAGAGCAAATTCTTGGAATAAGCTGAGCTCTGGCGTCAATGATGATTTCTAATAATCTCTTGTTCTTTTTCAGCTGGGCCATAAATATCCTAAGGGAGCATACTTGCAGCCCCTTAACCCTGGCCGCAAACAAAAAAATATTATAAACAATTCACTGAATGCAGGATCATTTATACATGATTTATTCAACATGTTAAATGGATAACAATTTTGATTCCAACGCTTTCCTCTTGTCTCTGTCCTTATATATTAGGCACCTATCTAGTCCTACCAATCCCTATTTATGTAGGGAAATGAGAGCAGAGCAGGCAGTAACCCTTCCAACACTTTCCTCTTGTCTCTGTCCTTATATATTAGGCACCTATCTAGTGTTACCAATCCCTATTTCTGTAGGGAAATGAGAGCAGAGCAGACAGTAACCCTTCCAACACTTTCCTCTTGTCTCTGTCCTTATATATTAGGTACCTATCTAGTGCTACCAATCCCTATTTCTGTAGGGAAATGAGAGCAGAGCAGACAGTAACCCTTCCAACACTTTCCTCTTGTCTCTGTCCTTATATATTAGGTACCTATCTAGTGTTACCAATCCCTATTTCTGTAGGGAAATGAGAGCAGAGCAGACAGTAACCCTTTCAACACTTTCCTCTTATCTCTGTCCTTATATAAGGCACCTATCTAGTGCTACCAATCCCAATTTCTGTGGGTAAATGAAAGCAGAGGGGTCGGTGTATTTCCATGCTACCCCGGGTTGCTGCAGAATCTTTTCCATGGGATTCCATCATTCCTACATTTTGGCTGGGGGTGAGGAATGACATCCCAGGAGATTGCATATAGTTGGAGGATATGGATATTACAGAATTTTCCCTCACTCAGAGGGGATTTCATTCCGCCAGCTGTTACCAAATTCCATATCTGACTTTCTCCCTCCAGCAATCTGCAGAAAGAAACATATTTCATCCCCTGGTCCATCCATCTTGCCCCCCTAAAACAAGGCAGGACCCCCGCTAATAAAAGCGGGGGGAGGGGGGGAAGGAATGGCGTCATTTCCAGGGTGGCTTGGCAATGGTTGGAACTTCACCTGTTTTGAGCCATAACAAGCATAATAACGTTGGAATCTGCAAAAAGAAATTACTCCCCCCCCCCAAAAAACAATTATCCTGAATTGCAGAAAGTCACTACATATTTTGAATGTTTCAAATTCTTTTGAGGCTGAAACGGACATTTATCAAAATCCATATGTGGCAACAGCAAGAAAGGAAATGATGGACATAAACCCCCGTTTATGAAGGGAGCTGCCATATCATTTCCCATTTCCATAAATAAATTAGGTAAGCCAGATCACAGACAATGTTACTAATGTATGAATTGTAATAGTTACAGTTACATTAATAAAGATCAGAGAGCATGCTCATTAGGAACTGGAAAAGAGCACTTTTGGCCCAAAACATGCTTTAATGAGAATGCATGTATTCATTAAAGTAGAATTTGCTGCAAAGTTCTGTAAATGTAAATTTCAATGTATGCGGAACAGTATCTCTCATAGGGATTCACCGAATCCACTATTTTGGATTTGGCCGAACCCCTGAAGATTACCGAATCCACATCCTAATTTGAATATGCAAATTAGGGGTGGGAAGAGGATTTTTTTTTTTACTTCCTTGTGACAAAAAGTCACGCAATTTCCCTTCTGCCCCTAATTTGCATATGCAAATTAGGATCCGGATTCAGTTCGGCCGGGCAGAAGGAATCCAAATCCTGCTGAAAAAGGCAGAATCCTGGCCGAATCCTGAACCGACTCCTGGATTCAGTGCATCCCTAATCTCTCATCCCCTGCACAATATACCAGAGCGGAGCAGAAAGGCTGCGCCCAGCACACGGGAATGCCAGGAATTCACTCACAACTGCATATATTCCATAAAGATAATCTGCCCTTTTTCTTTTACATTCTGTCACTCTAAAAGAAAAACACAAGATACATTTCAGATTTAAAGGGAAAGTACACCTGTTTTTTAAACTATGTGTAGTGATGATATCAAACTTCTGGAGCTGAAATCTGCGATTTACCAGGCCCATAGTGTGCTCCTACCGATGACCAGGCCATGGCCTTTGCTATTTCCAGCCCAGGTGGTGTTAGTACTATTGACTTGCCATGAATCTGGTGGGGCTGACAAGTATTCATTTAATGTAACCGCATCTGGCTTTCTCCTTGGGCTGTGAAAAATCATGCCCTGGGTAGCATCTCCCACAGTGTATGCTGGCTGGAAGCTACCAATAATGCTTAAGGTGGCCATAGACGTAACAATTACAATCTTTCTTGTAAAAGATGTTTCCAAGAAAGATTGTTCATTTCAATACACACGTGTAGAGCTGAATCGTCTGATATACAGGTAGATAAATATGTGTATCTGACGATTCAGCACTTAAGGTGGCCATAGACGCAAAGATCCGCTTGTTCGGCGACATCGCCAAATGAGCACATCTTTCCCCCAAATGCCATTAACGAGCATAACTATATCGGGGGTAATCTGAACCTTCGGCCGTATGGCCGAATGATCCGATTACGATGTGCAATGGGCTACGGCGGGATCTGTCGGGTCAAAATCAAACCTGTCCGATTGACCAAATGACTGATCTCCGCCGGGGGACGAAACATGTCGGAACTCTCCACACACTATCCGAAAATCATACGAATCCTAGATTCGTACGATAGGATCTGTGCGTCAATGGCCAGCTTAACAATGGCCGATGTTTGGATGCCTTCAAAGGCACCCAATGAAAATTTTCCATCCAGCTCGATCGACGTGCCAACTGATTTAAGTCTTCTGCCGATATCGGTCGGCTCTTTTGTTTCGTACGATATTATCTGTGTGTCTATGGCCATCTTTTTGGTTGAAGATAAAATCTGGCCATACATGGGCTAATATAAACTGTTGACTCAGCCCCTTGGCAGCTTATCTGCCCCTCTATGGGGTCCTCATTACACTACACCCATTATATTACACCCAATTAATATCTGGATGAAATTGGCCAGATATCAACCAGGCAGGTTTGAACCGCATTGGCACGTTGATGCGATTCTCTCCCCATGAATATCCGTAAATCCCCATTATGATCCAATCATTGGCCAGGGGCACAAACAATGGGTTCATGACAATTTGGCCTCACCATGTCGGTCCAGTTTAAAAATAAGGTTTGAAATACAATTTCCTTGGCTGCTTGCTGGCTGGCAACTGTAGACAAGGCTCAGAGTGCCCTATTGAAACGTATGTATCTACATGTATAGTAAATAAATTTGTGTGCATATAGTTTATAAGAGTATGCATAATATATATATGTGTATAGTTTATATAAGTGTGTGTGTATATAAAGTGTACATAGTATATATAGGGATTTCAGGAGACTAATTAGTGGAAATGAGCCAGAACACAATACAGACATACAGGTTTCACATTACACTCTGAACTGGCATCTGGGAGCCAAATACTAGAAATTCACAGTATGGGGCTGGATCTGTCCCTCTTCCCCTGCCAACTCTATCCCACTGATGTCATAGGCAGGGCATGCCAGTTATATCAGTGCCAAACGGGCAGCTGTATTCCAGCTGGAAGGTCCTTTCTGTAACCTAAGCCCCCCAATAGGTCTGATATTAAAAAAAAACATCATTGTTCCAACAACCACAGTGTCTCATAGATATTCCCTCACCCTACTTATTATGTGCCTGATTCCACTGTTCCATGGACTTTCCTATAATCAGCTGGGGAACCTTTAGCCACTTGCTTGTTTACAGGAACCCCTGTCCCAACTGCCAACCCAGAACCAAAGTCTATGCTGCCTTTATGGGGGTTCAAAAAGAGGAGACTGTTCTGGAGTCCAGTATAGAGGGACCCTTTATCAAGCTTGATAAAATCATAGGTGTGCTCTAAGCTGTCCAGTGTCCTTATTAGACAAACTGTGCTCAACAGGAGTCAGCGGCTTTGCACATGCTCACTGTGCTCTAGGCTGCAGCACAGGAACAAGCAGCATAATGAAGATTAAGACACCAGTCTTCTTTACTGCTGGATTGGCCAATACATATTACAGAAATGATATTAAAAGCTACCTGTTAATAATTTATGCTATGCTCCATATACACGTTCCCCCCCCAGGTACACACCCTGACCAAATGGAGCTTACAATCTAAAATCATCAATAGGAAGTATTATCCAGTATATTTTTCTGCTTGTTCATGTGGGGCAACCTAGAGCACAGTGAGCATGTGCAAAGCCACTGACTCCTGTTGGAAGAGTTTATCTAATAAGGACACTGGACAGCTTAGAGCACACAAAGCACGAGCAGCATCACACACACCAGAGAGAGAGGAACATGTAGGATCAGATAGAAAATACATTGAAGGGGAAACGTTGAGTCATGGATGTCCCTGTTACACAGCTGCTTTATATCTGAGCCAGAATATCTACCACTTTCCCTTTCCTTTATTAGATTATTTTTTTATTTATTTATAAAGACTTATCACATTAATCTGAGTTTTAGGGCCTAATTGCATTGCATTCACCAAACAATTTCTAATGCAGATCACTTTTGTGCTTGAGAATTCTCGAATCCAGGGAGATTTCACTCCAAGTTCAGAGCATTGTTACAGCAGGAAGAGTAAGTGTTAGCTTTGCACACAATTCCGCCCTTCCTCTTCCTCCTCCCAACATCTTCTCCAACCCATGTCCACTGTATTTTACCAGAAACCTGAGTTCAGTTCTTATCTGGCATTTTATCTCAGCCACCAGAAACACCTACTCCATGTAATTACTGGTCACAAACAGAAATGTCCCATTTTGGGAGTTCTGAAGGCCCCTGTAAAAAAAGACCCTGTAGCTTTGTATGTACTATTCCCTAAATTATGTATGAGGGTGTAGCTTATTGTGTGCCCAGAACATTCCTTCTCTGTATATTTGTATTTATACATATGGGAAGGAGGTGCCATATTGTTTCCCTTAGACAGTACAGTATGAGGGTATAGCTTATTGTGTGCCCAGAACATTCCTTCTCTGTATATTTGTATTTATACATATTGGTGGGAGGTGCCATATTGTTTCCCTTAGACAATACAGTATGAGGGTATAGCTTACTGTGTGCCCAGAACATTCCTTCTCTGTATATTTGTATTTATACATATGGGAAGGAGGTGCCATATTGTTTCCCTTAGACAATACAGTATGAGGGTATAGCTTATTGTGTGCCCAGAACATTCCTTCTCTGTATATTTGTATTTATACATATTGGTGGGAGGTGCCATATTGTTTCCCTTAGACAATACAGTATGAGGGTATAGCTTACTGTGTGCCCAGAACATTCCTTCTCTTTATATTTGTATTTATACATATGGGAAGGAGGTGCCATATTGTTTCCCTTAGACAATACAGTATGAGGGTATAGCTTATTGTGTGCCCAGAACAGTGTCGGACTGGGACACCAAGGGCCCACCAAAAAACCTTAGACCAGGGCCTCACCCTCAGTACAATTTTCTTCCTCTTTTCACTCAACCTCTATTCTCCTAATTTCTTTTCTTTATATAATATAATCTATTATTCTATCTATTTAACCTCTTTGTTCTCATAGAAATAGGAAATGGCTATGAAATAGGCCAAGCGTTTAGCAGCATGAGGGCCCACTGACACCTGGGCCCACCGGGAGTTCTCCTGGTATCCCGGTGGGCCAGTCCAACACTGGCCCAGAACATTCCTTCTCTGTATATTTGTATTTATACATATGGGAAGGAGGTGTCATATTGTTTCCCTTAGACAGTACAGTATGAGGGTATAGCTTATTGTGTGCCCAGAACATTCCTTCTCTGTATATTTGTATTTATACATATGGGAAGGAGGTGTCATATTGATTCCCTTAGACAGTACAGTATGAGGGTATAGCTTGTTGTGTGCCCAGAACATTCCTTCTCTGTATATTTGTATTTATACATAGGAGAGAGAGCTGCTATACACATGACTGGGGCTACTTTTGTGTGTGTGTGTAGCACTTCCCCCTATTACAGTTCAGTGGTGTAACTAGATATTACTGGACCCCACAGCAAATTATTTTTCAGGCCTCAAAAATGTCTACTCTAGAGGTTGACTTGTTTTAACAGTATTTATTTAAAATATACAGTATATGAATTGGGGATCATGGAGCCCCTATACATAAAGTGGTATGGTCCGATACCCACTCAAGAAAAGTGGTACGGTCCGACACTCCCCTCAAGAAAAGTGGTATGGTCTGACACCCCCCCTCAAGAAAAGTGGTACGGTACGACACCCCTCAAGAAAAGTGGTATGGTCAAACACCCCCCTCAAGGAAAGTGGTACGGTCCGACACCCCCTCAAGAAAAGTGGTATGGTCCGACACCCCTCAAGAAAAGTGGTATGGTCTGACACCCCCATCAAGAAAAGTGGTACGGTCCGACACCCCCGTCAAGTAAAGTGGTATGGTCCGACACCCCCTCAAGAAAAGTGGTACGGTCTGACACCCCCTCAAGAAAAGTGGTACGGTCCGACACCCCCTCAAGTAAAGTGGTAAAGTCCGACACCCTATCAAGTAAAGTGGTATGGTCCGACACCCCCTCAAGAAAAGTGGTATGGTCCGACACCCCCTCAAGAAAAGTGGTACGGTCCGACACCCCCTAAAGTAAAGTGGTACGGTCCGACACTCCCCTCAAGAAAAGTGGTATGGTCCAACACGCCCTCAAAAAAAGTGGTATGGTCCGACACCCCCTCAAGAAAAGTGGTATGGTCCGAGGGGGTGTTGGACCATACCACTTTTCTTGAGGGGAGTGTCGGACTATACCACTTTACTTGAGGGGGTGTCGGACCATACCACTTTTTTTGAGGGGGTGTCGGACCGTACCACTTTTCTTGAGGGGGTGTCGGACCGTACCACTTTACTTGACGGGGGTGTCGGACCGTACCACTTTTCTTGATGGGGGTGTCGGACCATACCACTTTTCTTGAGGGGTGTCGGACCATACCACTTTTCTTGAGGGGGTGTCGGACCGTACCACTTTTCTTGAGGGGGGTGTTGGACCATACCACTTTTCTTGAGGGGTGTCGGACCGTACCACTTTTCCTGAGGGGGTGTAGGACCGTACCACTTTTCTTGAGGGGGTGTCGGACCATACCACTTTTCTTGAGGGGTGTCGGACCATACCACTTTTCTTGAGGGGGGTGTTGGACCATACCACTTTTCTTGAGGGGAGTGTCGGACCGTACCACTTTTCTTGAGGGGGGTGTCACACCATACCACTTTTCTTGAGGGGGGTGTTGGACCGTACCACTTTTCTTGAGGGGGGTTGTCGGACGATACCACTTTTCTTGAGGGGTGTCGGACCATACCACTTTTCTTACGGTCCGACACCCCCCTCAAGAAAAGTGGTATGGTCCGACACCCCCCTCAAGAAAAGTGGTATGGTCCGACCCCCCTCAAGAAAAGTGGTACGGTCCGACACCCCCATCAAGAAAAGTGGTACGGTCCGACACCCCCGTCAAGTAAAGTGGTATGGTCCGACACCCCCTCAAGAAAAGTGGTACGGTCCGACAACCCCGTCAAGTAAAGTGGTACGGTCCGACACCCCCTCAAGAAAAGTGATATGGTCCGACACCCCCATCAAGAAAAGTGGTACGGTCCGACACCCCCCTCAAGTAAAGTGGTATAGTCCGACACCCCCCCCTCAAGAAAAGTGGTATGGTCCGACACCCCCTCTAGAAAAGTGGTACGGTCCGACACCCCCTCAAGAAAAGTGGTACGGTCCGACACCCCCTCAAGTAAAGTGGTATAGTCCTACACCCAACGGACCATACCACTTTTCTTGAGGGAGGTGTCGGACCGTATCACTTTTCTTGAGGGGGGTGTCGGACCATACCACTTTTCTTGAAGGGGGTCAGACCATACCACTTTTCTTGAGGGAGTGTCGGACCGTACCACTTTTCTTGAGGGGGTGTCGGACCATACCACTTTTCTTGAGGGGGGTGTCGGACTATACCACTTTACTTGACGGGGGTGTCGGACCATACCACTTTTCTTGAGGAGGTGTCGGACCGTACCACTTTTCTTGAGGGGGGTGTCGGACCGTACCACTTTTCTTGAGGGGGTGTCGGACCGTACCACTTTTCTTGAGGGGGGTGTCGGACCATACCACTTTTCTTGAGGGGGGTGTCGGACCGTACCACTTTTCTTGAGGGAGTGTCGGACCGTACCACTTTTCTTGAGAGGGTGTCGGACCACACCACTTTTCTTGAGGGGTGTGTCGGACCGTACCACTTTTCTTGAGGGGGGGTGTCGGACCGTACCACTTTTCTTGAGGGGGGGGTGTCGGACTATACCACTTTACTTGAGGGGGTGTCGAACCATACCACTTTTCTTGAGGGGGTGTCGGACCGTACCACTTTTCTTGAGGGGGTGTCGGACCGTACCACTTTACTCGACGGGGGTGTCGGACCGTACCACTTTTCTTGATGGGGGTGTCGAACCATACCACTTTTCTTGAGGGGTGTCGGACCATACCACTTTTCTTGAGGGGGTGTCGGACCGTACCACTTTTCTTGAGGGGGGTGTTGGACCATACCACTTTTCTTGAGGGGTGTCGGACCGTACCACTTTTCCTGAGGGGGTGTCGGACCGTACCACTTTTCTTGAGGGGGTGTCGGACCATACCACTTTTCTTGAGGGGTGTCGGACCATACCACTTTTCTTGAGGGGGGTGTTGGACCATACCACTTTTCTTGAGGGAGGTGTTGGACCATACCACTTTTCTTGAGGGGAGTGTCGGACCGTACCACTTTTCTTGAGGGGGGTGTCGCACCATACCACTTTTCTTCAGGGGGGTGTTGGACCGTACCACTTTTCTTGAGGGGGGTTGTCGGACGATACCACTTTTCTTGAGGGGTGTCGGACCATACCACTTTTCTTACGGTCCGACACCCCCCTCAAGAAAAGTGGTATGGTCCGACACCCCCCTCAAGAAAAGTGGTATGGTCCGACCCCCCTCAAGAAAAGTGGTACGGTCCGACACCCCCATCAAGAAAAGTGGTACGGTCCGACACCCCCATCAAGTAAAGTGGTATGGTCCTACACCCCCTCAAGAAAAGTGGTACGGTCCGACAACCCCGTCAAGTAAAGTGGTACGGTCCGACACCCCCTCAAGAAAAGTGATATGGTCCGACACCCCCATCAAGAAAAGTGGTACGGTCCGACACCCCCCTCAAGTAAAGTGGTATAGTCCGACACCCCCCCCTCAAGAAAAGTGGTATGGTCCGACACCCCCTCTAGAAAAGTGGTACGGTCCGACACCCCCTCAAGAAAAGTGGTACGGTCCGACACCCCCTCAAGTAAAGTGGTATAGTCCGACACCCAACGGACCATACCACTTTTCTTGAGGGAGGTGTCGGACCGTATCACTTTTCTTGAGGGGGGTGTCGGACCATACCACTTTTCTTGAAGGGGGTCAGACCATACCGCTTTTCTTGAGGGAGTGTCGGACCGTACCACTTTTCTTGAGGGGGTGTCGGACCATACCACTTTTCTTGAGGGGGGTGTCGGACCATACCACTTTACTTGACGGGGGTGTCGGACCATACCACTTTTCTTGAGGAGGTGTCGGACCGTACCACTTTTCTTGAGGGGGGTGTCGGACCGTACCACTTTTCTTGAGGGGGTGTCGGACCGTACCACTTTTCTTGAGGGGTGTCGGACCATACCACTTTTCTTGAGGGGGGTGTCGGACCGTACCACTTTTCTTGAGGGAGTGTCGGACCGTACCACTTTTCTTGAGAGGGTGTCGGACCACACCACTTTTCTTGAGGGGTGTGTCGGACCGTACCACTTTTCTTGAGGGGGGTGTCGGACCGTACCACTTTTCTTGAGGGGGGGGTGTCGGACTATACCACTTTACTTGAGGGGGTGTCGAACCATACCACTTTTCTTGAGGGGGTGTCGGACCGTACCACTTTTCTTGAGGGGGTGTCGGACCGTACCACTTTACTCGACGGGGGTGTCGGACCGTACCACTTTTCTTGATGGGGGTGTCGAACCATACCACTTTTCTTGAGGGGTGTCGGACCATACCACTTTTCTTGAGGGGGTGTCGGACCGTACCACTTTTCTTGAGGGGGGTGTTGGACCATACCACTTTTCTTGAGGGGTGTCGGACCGTACCACTTTTCCTGAGGGGGTGTCGGACCGTACCACTTTTCTTGAGGGGGTGTCGGACCATACCACTTTTCTTGAGGGGTGTCGGACCATACCACTTTTCTTGAGGGGGGTGTTGGACCATACCACTTTTCTTGAGGGAGGTGTTGGACCATACCACTTTTCTTGAGGGGAGTGTCGGACCGTACCACTTTTCTTGAGGGGGGTGTCGCACCATACCACTTTTCTTCAGGGGGGTGTTGGACCGTACCACTTTTCTTGAGGGGGGTTGTCGGACGATACCACTTTTCTTGAGGGGTGTCGGACCATACCACTTTTCTTACGGTCCGACACCCTTCTCAAGAAAAGTGGTATGGTCCGACACCCCCCTCAAGAAAAGTGGTATGGTCCGACACCCCCATCAAGAAAAGTGGTACGGTCCGACACCCCCGTCAAGTAAAGTGGTATGGTCCGACACCCCCATCAAGAAAAGTGGTATGGTCCGACACCCCCATCAAGAAAAGTGGTACGGTCCGACACCCCCGTCAAGTAAAGTGGTATGGTCCGACACCCCCATCAAGAAAAGTGGTACGGTCCGACACCCCCGTCAAGTAAAGTGGTACGGTCCGACACCCCCTCAAGAAAAGTGGTACGGACCGACACCCCCGTCAAGTAAAGTGGTACGGTCCGACACCCCCTCAAGAAAAGTGATATGGTCCGACATCAAGAAAAGTGGTACGGTCCGACACCCCCCTCAAGTAAAGTGGTATAGTCCGACACCCCCCCTCAAGAAAAGTGGTATGGTCCGACACCCCCTCTAGAAAAGTGGTACGTTCCGACACCCCCTCAAGAAAAGTGGTACGGTCCGACACCCCCTCAAGTAAAGTGGTATGGTCCGACACCCATCGGACCATACCACTTTTCTTGAGGGGGGTGTCGGACCGTATCACTTTTCTTGAGGGGGGTGTCGGACCATACCACTTTTCTTGACGGGGGTCGGACCATACCACTTTTCTTGAGGGAGTGTCGGACCGTACCACTTTTCTTGAGGGGGTGTCGGACCATACCACTTTTCTTGAGGGGGGTGTCGGACTATACCACTTTACTTGACGGGGGTGTCGGACCATACCACTTTTCTTGAGGAGGTGTCGGACCGTACCACTTTTCTTGAGGGGGGTGTCGGACCGTACCACTTTTCTTGAGGGGGGTGTCGGACCGTACCACTTTTCTTGAGGGAGTGTCGGACCGTACCACTTTTCTTGAGGGGGTGTCGGACCATACCACTTTTCTTGAGGGGTGTGTTGGACCGTACCACTTTTCTTGAGGGGGGTGTCGGACCGTACCACTTTTCTAGAGGGGAGTGTCGGACCATACCACTTTTCTTGAGGGGTGTCGGACCATACCACTTTTCTTGAGGGGGGTGTCGGACCGTACCACTTTTCTTGATGGGGGTGTCGGACCGTACCACTTTTCTTGAGGGGTGTCGGACCATACCACTTTTCTTGAGGGGTGTCGGACCATACCACTTTTCTTGAGGGGTGTCGGACCGTACCACTTTTCTTGAGGGGTGTCGGACCGTACCACTTTTCTTGAGGGGGTGTCGGACACCCCCCTCAAGAAAAGTGGTATGGTCCGACACCCCCCCTCAAGAAAAGTGGTATGGTCCGACACCCCCTCAAGAAAAGTGATACGGTCCGACACCCCCCTCAAGAAAAGTGGTACGGTCCGACACCTCCTCAAGAAAAGTGGTATGGTCCGACACTCCCCTCAAGAAAAGTGGTATGGTCCGACTCCCCTCAAGAAAAGTGGTATGGTCCGACACCCCTCAAGAAAAGTGGTATGGTCCGACACCCCCGTCAAGTAAAGTGGTACGGTCCAACACCCCCTCAAGAAAAGTGTTACGGTCCGACACCCCTCAAGAAAAGTGGTATGGTCCGACACCCCTCAAGAAAAGTGGTATGGTCCGACACCCCCATCAAGAAAAGTGGTACGGTCCGACACCCCCGTCAAGTAAAGTGGTACGGTCCGACACCCCCTCAAGAAAAGTGGTATGGTCCGACACCCCTCAAGAAAAGTGGTACGGTCCGACACCCCCCTCCAGAAAAGTGGTACGGTCCAACACCCCCTCAAGAAAAGTGGTATGGTCCGACAACCCCCCTCAAGAAAAGTGGTACGGTCCGACACCCCCCCAGAAAATTGGTACGGTCCAACACCCCCTCAAGAAAAGTGGTATGGTCCAACACCCCCCTCAAGAAAAGTGGTATGGTCCAACACCCCCCTCAAGAAAAGTGGTATGGTCCGACACCCCTCAAGAAAAGTGGTATGGTCCGACACCCCCTCAAGAAAAGTGGTATGGTCCGACACCCCCTCAAGAAAAGTGGTACGGTCCGACACCCCCCTCAAGAAAAGTGGTACGGTCCGACACCTCCTCAAGAAAAGTGGTATGGTCCGACACTCCCCTCAAGAAAAGTGGTACGGTCCGACACCCCCTCAAGAAAAGTGGTATGGTCCGACACCCCCTCAAGTAAAGTGGTATAGTTCGACACCCCCCCTCAAGAAAAGTGGTATGGTCCGACACCCCCCTCAAGAAAAGTGGTATGGTCCAGCACCCCCTCAAGAAAAGTGGTATGGTCCGACACCCCCTCAAGAAAAGTGGTACGGTCCGACACCCCCCTCAAGAAAAGTGGTACGGTCCGACACCTCCTCAAGAAAAGTGGTATGGTCCGACACTCCCCTCAAGAAAAGTGGCATGGTCCGACTCCCCTCAAGAAAAGTGGTATGGTCCGACACCCCTCAAGAAAAGTGGTATGGTCCGACACCCCCGTCAAGTAAAGTGGTACGGTCCAACACCCCCTCAAGAAAAGTGGTACGGTCCGACACCCCTCAAGAAAAGTGGTATGGTCCGACACCCCTCAAGAAAAGTGGTATGGTCCGACACCCCCATCAAGAAAAGTGGTACGGTCCGACACCCCCGTCAAGTAAAGTGGTACGGTCCGACACCCCCTCAAGAAAAGTGGTATGGTCCGACACCCCTCAAGAAAAGTGGTACGGTCCGACACCCCCCTCCAGAAAAGTGGTACGGTCCAACACCCCCTCAAGAAAAGTGGTATGGTCCGACAACCCCCCTCAAGAAAAGTGGTACGGTCCGACACTCCCCTCAAGAATAGTGGTACGGTCCAACACCCCCCCTCAAGAAAAGTGGTATGGTCCAACACCCCTCAAGAAAAGTGGTATGGTCCGACACCCCCATCAAGAAAAGTGGTACGGTCCGACACCCCCGTCAAGTAAAGTGGTATGGTCCGACACCCCCTCAAGAAAAGTGGTACAGTCTGACACCCCCTCCAGAAAAGTGGTACGGTCCGACACCCCCTCAAGAAAAGTGGTACGGTCCGACACCCCCTCAAGTAAAGTGGTATAGTCCGACACCCCCCTCAAGAAAATTGGTATGGTCCGACACCCCCCCTCAAGAAAAGTGGTATGGTCCTACACCCCCTCAAGAAAAGTGGTACGGTCCAACGCCCACTCAAGAAAAGTGGTACGGTCCGACACCCCTCAAGAAAAGTGGTATGGTCCAACACCCCACCCCCTCAAGAAAAGTGGTACGGTCCGACACCCCCCAAGAAAAGTGGTACAGTCCGACACCCCTCAAGAAAAGTGGTATGGTCCGACACCCCTCAAGAAAAGTGGTATGGTCCGACACCCCCTCAAGAAAAGTGGTATGGTCCGACACCCCCCCTCAAGAAAAGTGGTATGGTCCGACACCCCCTCAAGAAAAGTGGTACGGTCCGACACCCCCCTCAAGAAAAGTGGTATGGTCCAACACCCCCTCAAGAAAAGTGGTATGGTGCGACACCCCCCTCAAGAAAAGTGGTACGGTCCGACACTCCCCTCAAGAAAAGTGGTATGGTCCAACACCCCCCTCAAGAAAAGTGGTATGGTCCGACACCCCTCAAGAAAAGTGGTATGGTCCGACACCCCCTCAAGAAAAGTGGTACGGTCCGACACCCCCTCAAGAAAAGTGGTACGGTCCGACACCCCCTCAAGAAAAGTGGTACGGTCCGACGCCCCCTCAAGAAAAGTGGTACGGTCCGACGCCCCCTCAAGAAAAGTGGTACGGTCCGACACCCCTCAAGAAAAGTGGTATGGTCCAACACCCCACCCCCTCAAGAAAAGTAGTACGGTCCGACACCCCCCCAAGAAAAGTGGTACAGTCCGACACCCCTCAAGAAAAGTGGTATGGTCCGACACCCCTCAAGAAAAGTGGTATGGTCCGACACCCCCGTCAAGTAAAGTGGTACGGTCCGACACCCCCGTCAAGTAAAGTGGTACGGTCCGACACCCCCTCAAGAAAAGTGGTATGGTCCGACACCCCCCTCAAGAAAAGTGGTATGGTCCGACACCCCCCTCAAGAAAAGTGGTACGGTCCGACACCCCCTCAAGAAAAGTGGTACGGTCTGACACCCCTCAAGAAAAGTGGTATGGTCCAACACCCCCCTCAAGAAAAGTGCTACGGTCCGACACTCCCCTCAAGAAAAGTGGTATGGTCCAACACCCCCCTCAAGAAAAGTGGTATGGTCCGACACCCCTCAAGAAAAGTGGTACGGTCCGACACCCCCTCAAGAAAAGTGGTACGGTCCGACGCCCCCTCAAGAAAAGTGGTACGGTCCGACACCCCTCAAGAAAAGTGGTATGGTCCAACACCCCACCCCCTCAAGAAAAGTAGTACGGTCCGACACCCCCCCAAGAAAAGTGGTACAGTCCGACACCCCTCAAGAAAAGTGGTATGGTCCGACACCCCTCAAGAAAAGTGGTATGGTCCGACACCCCCGTCAAGTAAAGTGGTACGGTCCGACACCCCCGTCAAGTAAAGTGGTACGGTCCGACACCCCCTCAAGAAAAGTGGTATGGTCCGACACCCCCCTCAAGAAAAGTGGTATGGTCCGACACCCCCCTCAAGAAAAGTGGTACGGTCCGACACCCCCTCAAGAAAAGTGGTACGGTCTGACACCCCTCAAGAAAAGTGGTATGGCCCAACACCCCCCTCAAGAAAAGTGCTACGGTCCGACACTCCCCTCAAGAAAAGTGGTATGGTCCAACACCCCCCCAAGAAAAGTGGTATGGTCCGACACCCCTCAAGAAAAGTGGTACGGTCCGACACCCCCTCAAGAAAAGTGGTACGGTCCGACACCCCTCAAGAAAAGTGGTATGGTCCAACACCCCACCCCCTCAAGAAAAGTGGTACGGTCCGACACCCCCCCAAGAAAAGTGGTACAGTCCGACACCCCTCAAGAAAAGTGGTATGGTCCGACACCCCTCAAGAAAAGTGGTATGGTCCGACACCCCCGTCAAGGAAAGTGGTACGCTCCGACACCCCCTCAAGAAAAGTGGTACGGTCCGACACCCCCTCAAGAAAAGTGGTATGGTCCGACACCCCCGTCAAGTAAAGTGGTACGGTCCGACTCCCCCTCAAGAAAAGTGGTACGGTCCAACACCCCCTCAAGAAAAGTGGTACGGTCCGACACCCCCCCTCCAGAAAAGTGGTATGGTCCAACACCCCCTCAAGAAAAGTGGTATGGTCCGACACCCCCTCAAGAAAAGTGGTATGGTCCGACACCCCCCTCAAGAAAAGTTGTATGGTCCGACACCCCCCTCAAGAATAGTGGTACGGTCCGACACCCCCCCCCCTCAAGAAAAGTGGTATGGTCCGACGCCCCCTCAAGAAAAGTGGTACGGTCTTACACTCCCCTCAAGAAAAGTGGTATGGTCCGACATCCCCCCCCTCAAGAACAGTGGTACGGTCCGACACCCCCCTCAAGAAAAGTGGTATGGTCCGACACCCCCCACTCAAGAAAAGTGGTACGGTCCGACACCCCCTCAAGAAAAGTGGTATGGTCCGACACCCCCTCAAGAAAAGTGGTAAGGTCCGACACCCCTCAAGAAAAGTGGTATGGTCTGACACCCCCATCAAGAAAAGTGGTACGGTCCGACACCCCCGTCAAGTAAAGTGGTATAGTCCGACTCCCCCCTCAAGAAAAGTGGTATGGGCCGACACCCCCTCAAGAAAAGTGGTACGGTCCGACACCCCCTCCAAAAAAAGTGGTATGGTCCAACACCCCACTCAAGAAAAGTGGTATGGTCCGACACCACCTCAAGAAAAGTGGTATGGTCCGACACCCCCATCAAGAAAAGTAGTACGGTCCGACACCCCCCTCAAGAAAAGTGGTATGGTTCGACACCCCCTCAAGAAAAGGTGTTTTCCGACACCATAACACTTTTCTTGAGGGGTGTTGGACTGTACCACTTTTCTTGAGGGGGGGGTCGGACCGTACATCTTTTCTTGAATGGGTGTCGGACCATACCACTTTTCTTGAGGGGGTGTTAGACCTTACCACTTTTCTTGAGGGGAATGTCGGACCGTACCACTTTTCTTGAGGGGGGGGTGTCAGACCGTACCACTTTTATTGAGGGGATTTTGGACCATATCACTTTTCTTGATGGGTTGTCAGACTGTACCACTTTTCTTGAGGGGGGTGTCGGACCATACCACTTTTCTTGAGGGGTGTCGGACCGTACTACTTATCTTGAAGGGGTTTCAGAGTGTACCACTTTTCTTAAGGGGGTGTTGGAATGTACCACTTTTCTTGATGGGGGTTTCAGACATACCACTTTTCTTGAGGGTGTTAAAAAGAACATTGGTGGCCAGGGTTTTCCCTTACAAGTTAAACAAAATCATTGGTGGCCAGGGGCCCCTTACAAGTGAAAAAATAATTGGTGGCCAGCCCCCAGTGCTGTCAGGGAAATGCACACTTCAGAAGTGATAGCGAAAGTTTAGGTGCCTCTTTCTGTACTGCCAATTGGTCACTGAAGTCTAAGTCCTGGTACAGCTGCACAAGGATTGGATGGGTCAAGTTTGAACTTCCCCTCCAGCCTTACCAATAACCATGCAGCTTTCCTGGGACTTAGACTTCAGTGACCAATGGGCAGTAAAGAAATGTTTCTAGCATGAAAATGATGCCGGCGTGTGAGCCCCTGCCTTCCCTTCTGAAGTCTGCAGCTCTCTGACAGCAGGGCCGCAAAAACCCAGGGCCAGGGGCGGAACTACCGGGGGAGCAGGGGGTGCGAGTGGGCCAGGGCCCGCACCCCCTCAGGGCCCCCTGGCAGTCCGCTCGCCGCATGTTCGGCGGCCAGTTCCGGGTTTACAGAGGGGGGTGGGGGCCCGGCTGTGCGTCCTGCGCCAGGGCCCACCCCCCTCTAGTTCCGTTTTTGCACGGGGCAACTGTCCCCCCTTTACCCCCCTGATTGCAGCCCTGCCCCTGGATTGTGTTTAATTCTATGGAGACTTTCCCCAATGGCATATATATCATCTTTGACATTAACAAAATATACAGTTGTTCCTTTATAAACAAGTGCTTCCCAGGTGCCATAAATCTTGCTCTCAGCCTGGGGGGCACTTGAAGGTGGAACACATCTCAGCTTGTTCACAAGGCAGAGAGACTTATAGAAGGGAGTCTATAGTGTAACACACACATGTGTATATACAGACATATTTACACACACAGCTAAATTACACTCAAGAATTATATCAATCATTCATCAACCCATTAGTTTTACACATGTAATTTCCCCGTGTTATGTGAGTATGACACGCCTGGGATACATAGAGGCTGAATACAAAAGGCAAAATTATTATTTTCATACACAGAGCTGCTGTTTGCTCAGCACTTTACAGAAATTATAATGCCCATCAATCTTTGCCCCAGTGAGCTTACAATATAAGGTCCCTATCACATTCCCCTCAGTCCCTGCCCCAGTGAGTTTATAGTTTAAGGTCCCTCTCAAATTTCCAGCAGAAAATGGGCTACTTCATTTCAAACATCATTTCCACATGGAACTGATGTTATTTATACAGAAATTATTACAATGTGTCTGTTCGGTTTGCTCCAATACGAACGTTAATGTCACTGCTACATTTTACATTTAAGTTGCTCTGGGGACCTATAGGTGTTACTTTGTTTAAACGCACACTCCTAGGTTACACTGTGACAGTGGTTGGGGGAAAGATGGGGGTATATCTGTGTCTATATATTATACAGTTACATTATGTGCATATATGATATGGGGGTTACACTGACAGTGGTTGGAGGAAAGATGGGGGTATATATGTGCCTATATATTATACAGTTACATTATGTGCATATATGATATGGGGGTTACACCGTGACAGTTGGTCCCCAACCACTGTCACAGTGTAACCCCCATATCATATATGCACATAATGTAACTGTATAATATATAGGCACAGATATACCCCCATCTTTTCTCCAACCTCTGTCACAGTGTAACCCCCATATCATATATGAATCTGACATAAAGGGGGCACCAGAGAGATGTATCAGCTGTAGAACTGCAAATCCATTTTTAGGAATCAATGTGCAATGGTCTGAGTGAGAGAATTTGTGTCCTATTTGGATTGGTGGATAATTATTTTACAAGGAACACTAGAGGGCGCCATTCTTTAAGGGTCTCTCAGGTTGCAGCTCTGCCCTGACATATATTTCTTGCCTCAGCTGAAATTAGGGGGCCCCATAAAATTATTTTTTGTTGGTTTCCCTGGACCCTCCTGTAAAACATTTTTGAGCCTCCTTCATGTTTTCCTGCTGCAAAGCTTCTAGAGATCCCCCAGACCCGCTACTATCCCAGGAGTGCTCATGAGTAGAGTAGTTATTATACACTGACTTGTAAGCTCAGCAAGTGACTTGTGTCCCTACTTGTTGTACAATGAGTCGAGTCAGTGTGGGAGTCACAGCATGAGTGAGTTTCTTGCAGCAGGATAACAATATAAATCACTAAATAACCCCTTATACAAAAGGATGGATCAAATCAGTTATCAATGCTGAATTACACGTTTTAATACACCTTCCCCAAATGTCTCTTTAGCTTTGCTACAATAAGGTGCAATAGGAATGTGAATCGCAAAATAACGCAGGTTGAGAGAATCTTCAAGGTGCGACAAATAGCGAAAGTACTCACTGGTATGGCTCCGCCCCGGGCGTGTCCCGGCTCAGACACGCCCCTCCCCAGCCAAACTCCAGAGTCCGCAGCGGAGCGGGTGTCAGTACGGAGCGTTGTGGGGTTGGAGCGATGTCTGTGCCCGGGGCTTGGTGCCTGTTCTTGCTGGTGCCGCTGGGTTTGGCGCTGGGCCTGGAGCTGCCGACTAATGGGGTGAATGGATTCAGTCTGCACCCGCCCTACTTCAACCTGGCGGAGGGCACCAAGATCTCAGCCTCGGCCACCTGCGGGGAAGGGGAGGACGGGCGACCCGTGGAGGATCTTTATTGTAAACTGGTGGGGGGACCCGTGTCCGGAGATCCCAGTCAGACTATCCAGGTACCCACAGTCCTTTGCTTTAACTCTTAAATCACTTTCATGACTCTCCCTGTGCTAATGACTCTCCCTGTGTTACTGACTCTCCCTGTGCCCTCAGCCTTTATTCCTTGTCACTGCCTGTTGCCTCTTTCCTCCTCACCCCCTGCCATTTCTGATTAGTCCCTTCCAATTTCCTGCTTCTTCCTCTCTTCTTCCTTGGCACCAGTGCTGTAACTACATGTTACTGGGCCCCACAGGAAATTCATTTTAGGGCCCCAAACATATCCTGTGGTTGTCCTGTTCTACCAATATATGTTGCTCATTATTTGTGCCTCATGGGGCCCCCTATACCTCCTGGGCCCCCTGCAACTGCAGTGTCTGCATCCTCTATAGTTACACCCCTCCTTGGCACTATCAGTTATCCCCTGTCTCCTCACCCCATGGCATTGCCTTGTACTCTAGGCTTTCCCAGTCTCTCCCTGTGCCCACTTTATTCACTGTCACTATACCACTCTGCCCTTATCCCTTGGCAGCGCCCATCTTACCTCCTAGTACTGGCCCTCACTCCCTACCCTATATATTTTGGCATTAACCCCTTAGGAACTGATACTGCCCACTCATGCCCTGTCATTATCCCCATATCAATTGGCATTACACAACTTTTCATCCCCTGCCCCTTTACCCCCAGCCTTCTAACTCATGCTGCCCCTTCACTGCCTGGCGCAGCCCCCTTTAATTCAGCTCTTTGTTATTGACTCTTCCAACTACAAAAACTGGCTCTGACAATCGCTTTCTTTCTCTATCCAGCACTGGCGCTGCCCCCATTGCCCTGCCCATGCTCCATTCCCTAGACTGGCAGTGTTCCATCTCCTAAGCCATACTCTCAGTCAGTGCCCATGCTCCATTCCCAGGCTGGCAGTGTTCTGTCTCAGTGCTGTCCTACTACTACTGTCCTCTCAGCCTGTGCCCTTACTCCAGGTTGTAACTGCAGAGGAAACCGACCTGCAGCTGCAGGGAGGCCCATAAGGCCCTATATAATGAGCAATTTCAACATATATTGGTAAAACACGACAAGCTCTGGATATTTTCGGGGCACTAAAATGAATTTGCTGTTGCCCAGTAACATCTGGTTAAGCTGCTGCCTGACACCACTCCCCTGTCCCCTACACTTCTTGCCCTTAGTGTGCAGTACAGGGAGGAACTATAAAGCAAACAGACCCTATCATTGCAGGGGTGCTCAGGTTGATTGGGAGGGCGTCAGGACATTGACTCATGAGATATTCCCACAAATGATTTTACTATGAGGACCAGCAAGTTCTAGTTACAAAGCTGCATGAGTATGTGAGCAGTGAAGGAATGTGTGCCCCAGGGGTGCAGCCGTATTTACTATGACATTAGCCCTCCCAGGTGCAGATAATGTACCTCTGGTATTCACGACCAGGGGGCACCAACTTATTTCCCTCCTTCCCCCGTTTAGTCACTTAGTGGGTCCTGGAGAGGTGAGTTTGTCTCTGCACCCGTGGCATCTCCCATACTGTATCCCCCCTTGGGCTGGTGTAGAATGGAGCATTCCATTGTGGCCACAGGTGAGGGGCAGTGATGAGATTTTTAACCCCTTGTTATCCCAGCAGAACCTTCTCACTCCTGCTGCAGGCAGGGTCCAGTGCTGAGGATGTCAGTGATCTGTAAATCCTTGTGCACTTGTTTCTCCCCTGTCCTGGCCTCTTTCTGCAAAGGCTCATATAATCTAAAGGTACTGCCTTGTTTCTATGTATTGTCAGCTACAGGACTACAATTCCCAGCATCCTCTGAGAGCAGGACATTCCTGTTGTGACGGTGAGGAATGCCAGGTCAGCGACGCTAGTAACCACACAGAAGGCTTTACAGCAAAAATGACCAATTGCAAATTGTCATAGAATTCCCTTGTGTATTAGTTGTGCTGCGACATTGATTGTCCCCTGAATCATTCCACTAGGAAGTAGAGGTTCCGCATGGCTGGCTGCTCTGCCTGTCCCATTGTTTCTTGGTTAATTGTGATATTATCAGATATTTGCCAACGCCCCTTTTTTGGTAACCCTTTGACTGGCTGTAGCCACTGCTGTGTTTGCAGGTAGGGACATGAGTGTGGTTACTAATCCAAAACCCGTCCCTCACCCCACGGGTTGTTTAGCCCAACCAGCCATGTGATGGATTCGTCCTGCACAGTCACTTGTGTGTGTTGCTAAAGCTTCTGATTCGGTTAATTGCTTGTGGGACCCTTATCTGGATTGCTTTGAAGGCCAGGAGATAAGTGGCCGCATGGCCCTCACAGTGCAGTTTACAGTTAAGTGGCCCCAGCGGGATGTAATCAGGTCTGGGCACTGGAAGGTCCTGGGAAGAAAGTGAAATTGCTTGAGGTTTAACCCTTCTCCTTCCCGATCCCCTGCTAACGGTTGCACCAAATGTGCCGCAGCGCTGAACCAAAACGATCCACATCCCTTGAAAATTTATTTTGCCTTTAAATTCACTTTTATTATGAGTTAGAGAGACAATTTGCAATTGGTTTCCATTTTTTATTATTTGTGGTTTTTGAGTTATTAAGCTTTTTATTCAGCAGCTCTCCAGTTTGTCATTTCAGCAATCAGGTTGCTAGGGTCCAAGCTACCCTAGCAACCATGCATTGATGTGAATACGAATAGGAGAGAGTCTGAATAGAAAGATGGATAATACAATAACAATATATTTGTAGCCTTACAGATTATGTAATTTTTTTAATATGGGGCCAATGAACCCTGTTTGAAAGCTGGAACGAGTCAGGAGAAGAAGGCAAATAAATAAAGTAGAACTCCAATTTTACATTTTTCAGGGGACCAGAAAAAAATGCTGTAAAATCAGGGAAATGTTTTATGCATAATATATAGGTGGGAGCACAAAACAGCAATGTAAAATAAAGGGAAAACTTAAAATCAGGGAATGTAAAATTGAGGTTCTATTGTAATTCAAAAACAATAGAAAAAAAAATGAAGACCAATTGAAACGTTGCATAGAATTGGCCATTCTATAATATATTAAAAGGGGTGGCTCATCTTAAATTTAACTAAAAGACTGTGCTGCTGGTTGCACTGGTTTCTGTGTAGCCGGGCCGTATGCATAAAACATGATGACTCTTAGATTGGCACTGGGCTGTCAGTAAGTAAAGGGTTAATTCTAATGGATCCAGCTGTGAGCCTGAGAGATCCAACTGTACCTTTTGTTTCACCGGTAGCTGCTTTGTAGTTGTCCAAGAAACAAATGACACATTTCCCCATTGAATCCACATGCCGTTCATTTAGCTGCAGACTGCAACGCTTTGTGTGCAGCCATGCAGGATGTGGATTCAGTAGGGAAAGGGGGCTACTCTGTGCCCTGATGGGGGTGGATTCACTTAGGTGGTGTAAGTTTAAATGTTGTCCAAAATCTCTTAATTCAACTGTTTGACATTAAAAAAGAAGAGTTTTTGTGTATTTCTGGCATTAGGGAACCACCGACCCCTGTTTAATGCCAATAACTTTTGTGGATTCTCGTTGGGCGCATTTCCTTGTGGCATGCTTGAATATTGCGCCACAGACGTTGGTAGACAGGGCACCCCACCCTTGGAGAATTCCATCTGTTGCTCTGTATAATCTCTCCCTAAAATTCCTTCTTTAGTGCCAGATAGCCCCTCCCCCCTGCTCCCCGGCGTATTTCAGCCGACAGAATCACCCAAAACCTCACCTAACAGAACTGCTAATGGTCTTTCTGTAATTTGGATCTCCATACCTTAAGGACAGAGTCACTTGTGGAGGTTCAGGGAGATTTAGTTTGCCGGCGATAAATTGCCTCTTCGGGCGACTAATCTCCCCGAACTGCCTCCCGCTGGCTAGAATCTAAATCACGGCGGGATGGCACTCAGGGCGATTCGTTTTCCAAAGTCGCCCGAAGTTTCCTCGTGCGGCAACTTTAGCGACTTCAGAAAACTAAGTGCTCCGAGTGCCATCCTGCAGGCGATTTCGGTTCTGCTTCGGACGACTTCGAAAAACGAAGCTCTCCTAGTGCCATCCAGCCGGCGATTTAGATTCTAGCTGACGGGCAGGCAGTTCGGGGAGATTAGTTGCCCAAAGAAGAGGCGATTTGTCGCTGGGTGGCTAAATCTCCCCAAATCTCCACTTGTGTCTCCACCCTAAGTCTACTTAACAAATAATTTAAACATTTCTGCTTGGGGTTTGAGAATAAAATATCAGGGTGGAAGTTTATGGTGCAGGTATGGGACCTGTTATTTATAATATTGGGGACCTGGGGTTTTCTGGGTAAGGGGGTCTTTCCGTAATTTGGATCTCCATAGAATCATCTAAACATTAAATAAAGTCAATAGGATTATTTTACCCCCATTAAGGATTAATTATAATAATACCTAAGGGCAAGATCAGAAGGATGCAGACTGCACCTCTATTAAAATAGTTTATTCTTTATTGTTGACTATAAGAAAAATGAAGAACATGTAGACGCATCACTGCCTGACACGTTTCAGACTCAACTAGTCCTTAAGAATTAGTTCACACGAGGAGATTCGGGGAGATTTTGTCGCCTGGCGACTAATCGCCTCATCTTCTGAGCGACACTCTCCCTGAACTGCCTCCACGTGTTTTTCCATAGGCTACAATGAAAAGTCGCCTGCGCTAATGCACACGTGTCGATGCATTTTCCATTGTCGCCTGAAGTTGCCTAGGGGCTGTTCACCTTTGAAATAACTTTAAGTATGATGTAGAGAGTGATATACTGAGATCATTTGCAATTTGCTTTAATTTCTTATTATTGAAGGTTTTTGAGTTATTTAGCTTTTTATTCAGAAGCTCTTCAGTTTGCATTCTAAGCAAACTAGGTAACTAGGGCCCAAATTACCCTAGCAACCATGTGCTGTTTCCAATAAGAGACTGGAGTATGAATAGGAGAGGTCTGAATAGAAGGATCAGTAATAAAAAGTAGCAATGACAATACATTTGCAGCCTTACAGAGCATTTGTTTTTTTTTAGAAGGGGTCAGCGACGCCAATTTGAAAGTTGCAAAAAATCAGAATAAAAAGACAAACAACTATAAAACTATAAAACAAATAAAATAAAGAAAGCCAATTGAAAAGTTGCTTCGAATTGGTCGTTCTGTAACATAATAAAAGTTACTTTAAAGGTGAACCACCCCTTTAATCATAGGCTAAATGATGTCCAATTCGAAAAAGTTGAAATACGCAATGGTAAAATCACATGACAATCTCTGTCAAATCGAAAAGCAGAAAGCCCTTTTACTCAAGCAATCAGATCAGAAGAATTGTTACAGGGAAAGAACGGTAAGCAGTTAAATCCTACAGTATATTTCAAATTACCTAAATACCTAAGGAACTTCAGGATGTAACCATTACCTGTGACTATAATTGCAATGGAAGCCAATGTCCTGTGAAGCTTGCAATCTATTTTGAGGGCACAGTTTAAAGGGCAGGGGGATTAGAGGAGACGCTCATGGGATTAGCGTTCAGCCAGCCAAGGCGTTCCCCCCCATTAACCCCCTTTACCCCTATGACGCCGTCTGTCTGTAATGACCTCACCTTGCAGAAATGCTCATTAAATCAAGTTGATCATGTGAGACCTGGATCCCAAACTCTTCATTATTTTCCCCTCAAACATGTCCAGTCTCTTTTAATTAACCTGAGGCTCCCCCACTGCCTCTGTCTCACCCTCTGAAAGGTTGATGCTTCTGTTCTACTATCCGGAAGCTCCCAACTAACCCTGTGTCTCTTTCACTTTCCAGGGACAGTATTGTGACATCTGCATGGCAAACAGCAGAGAGAAATCTCACCCCATCTCCAATGCTATTGATGGCACCGAACGCTGGTGGCAAAGCCCCCCGCTGTCCCGCGGGTACAACCAAGTCAACGTCACTCTGGACCTGGGACAGGTTGGTGTCATTTTCTTATCTTACAAGTCCATCAAAACAAGTTGCAGTTTCCTTTGTTTAAATCAAGGCCTGCATGGCTGTGTAGAAATCAGTACAGTCGGCAGCGTCCTCTGTATTTCTTACTACTAGCAATGCATTTATATAGCTGCTGCATGGCTGCCCATAATGCACTGCAGTCTGCAGCAGCATTATAAATTAAATCTTAAAGCTAATTATTAGCCATACAAAATAAAGACAATTAAATACAGTGACAATTAAATGTGACATTAAGGGGCAGAATTATTAAGGGTTGAATTTCGAGATTATGGGAGTTTCTGAAACCTCCCATCAACTCAAAATGTGAAAAAAAAATGACCAATCGAAATGTATTAAAAAAAACAAAGCAATTTTTTCTAAAAATGGGTGAATAGAACATGAGCTGCAAATTTTGAATTGAATTTGAATCTAATTCGATTTAATTTTTTTTTTCAAAAGTCCACCAAACGACTCCAAATTGATTGTAGGAGGTCCCCCGTAGCCTAAAAACACAAATTCAGCAGGTTTTAGATGGTGAATAGTCGAATTGAATTCGTAAAGGGACAGTACATGATAAATTTAGAATTTTTTTTTAAATTCGTTTGGAATTTGGACTATTCCCTAGTCGAATTACACTTAAATAAACTCGAAATTCGAATTTAAAAATTCAAATTTTCAATTCGACCCTGTAATCCCGTAATTTCGACCAATCGAAATGTAATAATAAAATAGAATGTTTTCAGCTCGGATTAATTGAATTGACCAGAAAACTCAATTTGAATAAAAAAACCTCAAATGTCGGGAAAGCTGCAAACAACTCCAAATTGATCCCTGGACGTCTCCACTTGACTGAAACAGCTATTTAGGTGGCGAATAGTTAAATTTGAGTTCTTAAAGGGCCAGAGAATGATAAATCTCTCTCTTTTTAAAAACTCGAATCAAATTTGTATAACTCCCTAGTCGAACTTGATAGTTTTGACCAAAAAGAAAATTTGAATTTTTCAATACGACCCTTAAAAAACCTGCCCCTTAGGGTGCTGATATGTGCAGCGGCTCTCATTCATTGCTGAAACATAAGGCCGTGTGAGTCACGCTCTGAGAGAGAATGGGAATCGTTACGGTTACTCAGGCCTCTCTTTGTGGCCGTCTCTTTCTCTGCCAAAGAGGAATTCTCATTGATCGTGTGACCCCCCACCATCAATAAGGTGGTCCCTAATGCTAATGATTGTTCCGCTTCTGCTAAAGAGGGGGAGGAGATTTGAGTCCAAAAAAGAGTGTTGTTATTGTGCACAATTGCTCCCTTCCCCCCAGCACACACACTCACACACACAAACGTAAACACACACACACACTCTATTTGATTCCATTGATGTATTCCAGAGCTGAGTGTCTAATGCAATTGGGCTCAGAATCTTAAGAGAATTTTTTTGTAGTATCCGGGTGCAGCTGACACTTGGCTGTGTTTTGTTTAGGGATGCACCAAATCCAGATTCGGTTTGGGATTTGGCCATGATTCTGCCTTTTTCAGCAGGATTTGGCCGAATACTTGTGCCTGGCCGAACCGAATGTGAATCCTAATTTGCATATGTAAATTAGGAGCAGGTAGGGAAATCAGGTGACTTTTTGTCACAAAAGAAGATTTTTTTCCACTTTATCTTTTCCTGACCCTAATTTTCATATGCAATTTCGGATTCGGTTCAGTATTCGGGTGAATCTTTCACCAAGGATTCGGGATTCGGCTGAATCCCAAATAGTGGATTCGGTGCCTTCCTAGTTTTGTGACCCTGGGTTGTTGCATAATCCCATGTTTTGTGCTTTGTGTAGGTCATAATTGGGCTTTTGCATTGTGATTGGGTCCATAAAGGTTTTGTGGTGAAGAAAGGGCCACTTTAATAGACCAGAGAGGCTTGGGGCCACATTGTTCCACTGTCAACGTAGGAAGAAATTGGAGGAAGTAGTAATTGTAGGGTGAGATGGGAAGGTATCATGGCAGCAGTGGGGCATCAGGGAAACATGGACCTTGTTAAACTGAAACTCCCAACACTTGGAGCAGCACTTGACTGTTGTCGTATTCCTTTAGAACCTTCTTAAAGCAGTTGTTCACCTTCCAAACACTTTTTTTCAGTTCAATTATTCAAGTGTCCAGGTTGTTCCCCAGAAATAAAACATTTTATTTTCCGATTATTTTCCATTTTTTATTATTTAACGTTTTTTCAGAATCTGAGTTTGAGTGTGGAAGCTCAATAATTCCAGGGCAGACTCTAAATTGTTACAATTTTACAACATTTAGTTGATCCATTTCTCAGCAGCATCTCTGGAGTATCAGCAACTATTGAATCAATTCTAACAGCTGCCTGTAATGAAACTCAGGGATTCTACTCAGCAGGGACAAAGATAAGAAATGTATCAACTAAATGTATCCATTTAGAACAGTTTACAGGGTCGTCAACCCCCCTTTCCCAGAGCTGCTTTAGAAGGTGATCAGCTGGGATTTTTTGGGGATTTTTTGGATTTTATGGAGATTTTGGCCAATATTGCAACCCGGATGTTCCTGGACTACAGCTTCCAGCATGCCTCATCCTTTATTATGTGTTACATTATTCTGGGATTTGTAGTGCAGTAACAATCGAGTAAAGTTTGGTTGAACGGTGAAATGAAGCAGGTTTTACTACCCCTTTAAGGGTAGCGGCAGACGGGAAGATTAGTCGCCCAATGACAAATCTCCTCTACTGCGGGCGACTAATCTTCCTGAAATGCCTCTCTGCTGGCAAGAATGCAACTCGCTGGTGGGATGGCATATGAATCGCTTCGTTTTCCGAAGTTGCCCCACCAGGAAACTTCGGAATTCCAAAGCGATATGTATGCCATCCCGCCGGCGATTTGCATCCTTGCCGGCGGGAAGGCATTTGGGGAGATTAGTCGCCCGCACTAGAGATTTGTTGCTGGGCAACTAATCTCCTCGTCTGCCACCAACCTAAAGACTACTTGGTATTCAATTTAGATGTGTAATACATAGCTGCATGGAAATGTCTGCAGGCTGCAGCATGCATCTATATTAAAGCCGCTTACTCATTTTTTTATGGCGTTGGCCTAATGTGTGTTTGGGTTTAAATGGGTGAGGTGGCTGCTGTAAATGTATGAGTGAGAAATAAATGTAGAGACAATGGCAGGCTCTGCCTTGAAATGTGTTTTTTATTTTATCAGCATCTTCCATTGACTAAATGTGCAGGTTCTCTCTCTTTTCCTTGTGCCACAGTGGGTGTGGCTAATGTGTCGGATTGTGGCCTCGGCCTCCCTTGTTACACTTTATCCAGGTAGAGGGGACTCTGGAATGTCTTTGTTTCCTGTGCGGAGAATATGTGTGGAATTCTAGTTATCCCGGAATCAGTCTGTACCTGCACTGTCTGTTCTGCATCCGGAGAGAATTACAGCAAATCTGTACAGCTGTTATCTCAACACAGTCACCCGCGTATCCCCCCACTATCCGCCTGTAATATTTCTATCCAGTTACTGTGGCCCCTTTCTCTAGAGCAAGCAATCCCGACTTTCATTGCCTTGCTACATTAAAGGGATACTGTCATGGGAAAACATGTTTTATTTCAAAACACATCAGTTAATAGTGCTGCTCCAGCAGAATTCTGCACTGAAATCCATTTTTCGAAAGAGCAAACAGATATTTTTATATTCAGTTTTGAAATCTGACATGGGGCTAGACATATTGTCAGTTTCCCATCTGCCCCCAGTCATGTGACTTGTGCTGTGATAAACTTCAGCCACTCTTTACTGCTGTACTGCAAGTTGGAGTGGTATCACCCCCCCCCAGAAGCCTAACAATGGGAAGGTAACCAGATAGCAGCTCCCTGCTAGATCTAAAAACAACACTCACTAGTGAAAACCAAGTCCCACAAAGACTGATTCAGTTACATTAAGTAGGAGAAATAACAGCCTGCCAGAAAGTAGTTCCATCCTAAAGTGCAGGCACAAGTCACATGACAGGGGGCAGCTGGGAAACTGACAATATGTGTAGCCCCATGTCAGATTTCAAAATGAAATATAAAAAAATCTGTTTGCTTTTTTGGGAATTGGATTTCAGTGCAGAATTCTGCTGGAGCAGCACTATTAACTGATGTGTTTTGAAAAAAACATGTTTTCCCGTGACAGTATCCCTTTAAGGTTGGTTAAATAATGAGGAAGTGGATGGCACTTAAGGGGCTAAGAGAGCATTTCTCACATACCAGGAATTAGTGGCTCCTATTATTGCTCCTGGGGGCTCCCGTGATGACCGCTCCAGGACAATGAGAAGGTAGAAGGATTGTATAATTTGGGGCGTCTCTGTGCTAGGAATCCCCTGATGTATAATGGAATCTTTGCACAGAGATGGGTCATCTATATATTAGGATCCTTGTTTAGTGGGCACAGCACAGGTGGGAGTGGTGGCACATTGTAGTCAATGAGAAGGCCCAGGGTTGGTTTCAGTTGGCCTGCAGAACTAGGGTTGCCACCTGGCCGGTAAAAATGATGGTTGATCCCAATGTTATTAATAGGGAAAAAAGATAAATATATAATAAGGCTGGAATTTTTTTCCAGAAAAGGTGGCAACCCTAGGCAGAACGTTGGCAAAGCTGCTTCATCAGACATGCCCTGCTATAATAAAATAAATTATATGGTTTAATTGTGTCAGTGTAGACCATTATAGTCTGGGGCAGAAATATATTTTAAATATGGGCAGCCAATAAAATGTGTGCATGTCCACCATCAAGGAACCTCATATTATTAAGCTAGTATGCCCTCCAGGGACCCCTGACTGTTGAGATCTGTCAACTAAATTAAAAAAAGCCTAATGGAGCTGTGCTTCTAATAATGCCCCTGATCTGCCCATTAGACCCCCAACATGACCATTATCCACCCAAATCTCACCCATGTTTGGTGTCCTGGTCATTTGCACTGAAACCCCTGTTTTTATGTGATTAAATGAATCAGGCAAATTGTGTTTTTAGCCATTAACATGTCAATTAATGACTATGTTCCTGTGCCATCCCAACGTGCTAACATCATTGATAAAACCCGAGCTGTGGTATTTAGCATGTGACCCCTATGTTAGATTGCCAGGGCTGGAATGCCAGAAGGCTGGACGGAGAGTAAACGTCACACCATGTGATGGGCAAATAAGAGCAAATAGTATTTCTTTAACAAGTGACAAACAAGTTGCTGCCACTGACTGAGCATGAAGGGGGGAAACGTGTTGAGCAAACTGTAACAATTTACAGCCCCCTGTGAAAATAAACATTGGAACTGTCCTTGCGTGTGGCTGCAAAGCCTGCCGGGTAATAAGGTGCCAACGGGTGCAGTAGGGGGGTATAGACATGTCTTGCCTTTCCCTTATAAATAGCAGCAGGATTGCCATCAGAAATCTTACAAATTTCACGTGGTTGAGATATATATACAGATCAGGTGAAGAATAACCACTAGCACGTGTGTTATTTAACATTTATAGTAAAATAAAGGTTAAGTAAACCCACAGTATTAAGTAGGTGTATATACCTTTAAGCAAAAGGAAGAGGCACAGTTGGTATGTTAGACCACAAGCCTCCCCAATTGTTCGGCAAGCTGCTGGCTGAGCCAGATGTAAATCACAGAATGTGATTGGGGGCTCGTGTCAACGCTCTTCCTCTCTCCCAGCGTGTAAGGACAGGTCGTAGCACCCATTAGCTGCGATGCACTCACAATGATCTCATTGAGTAAGGTAAAGAGCAGCACTCAAGTGCCATTTGTAAATTCCAGCATTAAATCCCTGAGAGCAGGACCATGTCGAGGGGGTGCCATTTATTTTCCTGCCTTATAATCCCGAGCAAAGGCTGAAAATATAAATGAGGGGTATCCACCCCAAAACCTTTAGCTGTGGTTAAACTACAGGGTGATTTAGTCTTCCCCATGTTAATATAACCAGACCTGGACTGGGAGTCAAAATAGGCCCTGCCATTCCAAGTACACAGAGGCCCAAACAGCCTCCTACCAGCCCACTATATGGTAACATTCTATGGAACCATACAGCAGCCCCTCTGGCATTTGCCAGAACCCACAGATTGCCAGTCCGGGCCTGAATATAACCATAATGAACCTTCCTTTCCCTAAGTGTCTCAAAATAAATATATGATTAAAACCTGCACCTTAAAATCACCTAGTTCCTAGCGTGCACAAGGCTGAGTTATACAGGGAACTCTGAGTATCACTCGTGTATTAAAAGGAATAATGTACCCCCTTCTGTAAATGATAAGGATATGAGAAGTCACTGAGGGGTTATTCTGTGACCATATAAAGTCATAAGGCTGCAGGCTGACTTATACAGGGAACTCTGAGTATCACTCCTGTATTATAAGGGATAATGTACCCCCTACTGTAAATAATAAGGATATAGAATTCACTGAGGGGTTCTGTGACCATATAAAGGCACAAGGCTGCAGGCTGAGTTATACAGGGAACTCTGAGTATGACTCATGTATTATAAGGAATAATGCGCCCCCTGTAAATGATAAGGATATTAGAAGTTACTGAGGGGTTCTGTGACCATATAAAGGCACAAGGCTGCAGGCTGAGAAGTCACTGAGGTGTTCTGTGACCAAGGCACAAGGCTGCAGGCTGAGTTATACAGGGAACTCTGAGTATCACTCATGTGTGTATATATATATATATATATATATATATATATATATATATATATATATATATATATATATAGTGACATTTTGCACTATGACTAGCATACGATATCAGAACACAAGTGGCGGGATAAGGGGTAGTGTGTTTGGAAAGCAGAAGGTGCAGACAGATGTGGTTGAGGGTGGGCCAGTGACATTAAACCCACTGGGATTAGTTTAGTTGCTGTTTATTGCCATTTTATAGGTTACAGCTTTTAGCAAGCCAGTTAACAACCTCCTAAGACCACCCAGCAGCCCCCAGTTTATACCAGTAACACATCGTTCCCTTCTCGACTGAGCAGTTGGCGGAAGACATTCCGGCTAATTCACTCTCTTGTATCCTTTCCATTTCTGTGTGCTGAGCTGTGAACTCATTTTTCCTCAAATAAAACACAGAGAGAAGGGGTTACTTGACGTTTAAAATTAAATTGACAATGAAATTACATTGAGGCCATATTAGATAACCGATAAAATATACTGTTTATAAATAGTTTTATATAATGGCACAATGTCCCGTAGCATCTTACAGAATAAGGGCAATAGCACAGGTCTTTCTGCTGTGACATTGGATTTTCTGCTGACCTGCAAATGCATTGGCAGGGTCCAGACAAATAGCATTACAGGCAGTAAAGGGGCAATTTACAGCCTTGCCACCCACCCTCCTGGCAAAGGTACTCCAGGACTATTGCTTCCAATGGGGATCAGATAGGATCTGTGCAGCCACTGGGACAGAATGTTCTGTTATACAGATAGCTAGAATCTCATCTGCCATAAAGCAGGACAGGACTGCTGCTTACAATGGGGATCAGATAGGATCTGTGCAGCCACTGGGACAGAATTCTCTGTTATACAGATAGCTAGAATCTCAGCCATAAAGCAGGACAGGACTGCTGCTTACAAAGGGGATCAGATAGGATCTGTGCAGCCACTGGGACAGAATGTTCTGTTATACAGATAGCTAGAATCTCAGCCATAAAGCAGGACAGGACTGCTGCTTACAAAGGGGATCATATAGGATCTGTGCAGCCACTGGGACAGAATGTTCTGTTATACAGATAGCTAGAATCTCAGCCATAAAGCAGGGCAGGACTGCTGCTTACAAAGGGGATCAGATAGGATCTGTGCAGCCACTGGGACAGAATATACTGTTATACAGATAGCTAGACTCTCTGCCATAAAGCAGGACAGGACTGCTGCTTACAATGGGGATCAGATAGGGATTTTTAGTTAAAATAAAAAAACAATACAAAGCATAACAAAATCAAAGTATATCAAAATGACATTATATTACAATATGTACATTATTTACAAAGAATTTGACCAAGAGAAATCAAAGTTCAACCAATTTTTTTCATTCAAGCTTTTTTTCTGAATCTCATTGACTTTAATAAACACAATTTCCCTTAAGATTTTACTTATTGTTTGGTCTATTGATTGATTGTCTTTTCCAAAGGTTTTCATACATCGGATAGTCCACAGATGATATGGAATGACTGACAGTATAATAAATACAGTCTCTTGGTTATAGCGGTGCTTCCTATGAATGATCCCATAGGCTCTTTCTGCATAGTCATTAGCACATATATTATAAATACCCAACACCTTCAGTACACCCTCATATAAACTGTTTGACACCGAACAATCCACCAAAAAGTGCTCTTGACTCTCCTCCACCCCACACCCCCAGGGACACTCTTTTCTTACATGACTCAGATATTTCATGTTGCCCCTCACATACAACTTGCCCTGCAGTGTCAGCCAGGAGTTATCAAACAGTTTTGGGGGGAGTCTCATGCTGTTTAAATACTTTAGTATCTCCTCCAGGGTTTTGCTGGTACAGTCTCTTATAGCCAGTGGGACAGTAAAGAAGGATGTTAGTACCCTGGCATAGATTTGCTTCCTTGGGGTTGATGATATTTCTGCTGCCCCAATGCCCCACCTCTTTATCAGTTTAAGGGCCTGGGCAATGTGTGGTGGGAAATAGCTCTGTCTTACACGGACCTCTTTCGCCCTACCGCCATGCAGCCAGTCCATGATAAAAGACGATGCCCAAGACCTGATACAACTTTCCCACAGGGAGCTTGTTCCTTGAGTCAGACCCATGAAGTTAAACTTTAGGAACATGACACCAAAGAAGGTCACAGGACAGACCATCCCCAAACCTCCCTCTTTCCTCTGCAGGAACGTTACCCCTCTTTTGACTGGGTTTAGCCTATTCCCCCAGATCATCTGGAAGAATAAGCTATAGACTCGAGCATAGAAAGATTCTGGCAAAGGGAACACACAGGACACATACAAAAACAACGGGATCAGAAAAGTCTTGATAAGGTTCAGATCAGATAGGATCTGTGCAGCCACTGGGACAGAATTCTCTGTTATACAGATAGCTAGAATCTCAGCCATAAAGCAGGACAGGACTGCTGCTTACAATGGAGATCAGATAGGATCTGTGCAGCCACTGGGACAGAATTCTCTGTTATACAGATAGCTAGAATCTCAGCCATAAAGCAGGACAGGACTGCTGCTTACAATGGGGATCAGATATGATCTGTGCAGCCACGGGGACAGAATGTTCTGTTATACAGATAGCTAGACTCTCTGCCATAAAGCAAGGCAGGGCTGTTGCTTACAGTGGATTTTTACTGTTCAAGTAAAACGTTTCTCTGCCCGGAAAGCATTACTGCACTATCTTAGCTCTCTTATCTGTTTGTGTAAAAACATTTAATTAACAGACTTTACAAAGTGATTTGTGGTGGGGAGGGATTGTTGACCTTCTATTTAATTAGCTGTGTCCTGCTCTGCAGAGCTCTCAGACGTGGGACTGTTTGTTCTCAGCCTGCCTGATGGGGGTCATTTGCTGGGTGCTGACCCGCAACACTGACCAAGAGGACTGTGTGTCCCCCTCCAGACGCTGAGCAGGACTCGGCCATTGCCAGCAGTTTATCCGCTGTCCCCGGGGAAGCCTGTGGGAAGCAGTATCTTCTAAATGACCAGGAATTAATTTTTTTCCTTGCTCAAATTCTTCATTTATTTTTGTATCTTCACTGTGCTGAGAAGATACCATTGCACGGTCATGGGTGGAAAATGCTGACCCTGACCCTATCTATCTATCTATCTATCTATCTATCTATCTATCTATCTATCTATCTATCTATCTATCTATCTATCTATCTATCTATCTATCTATCTATCTATCACTATAAGTGAGAACTGTCCTATTTTGCTGCCTGCTGATTGGGTTGCCACCTTTTCTGGAAAAAAATACCAGCCTGCATATATTTTTATGGAGTTTCCCTATAAATAACATTGGCATCAAGCAACATTTTTACCGGCTAGGCTGGTAAAATACTGGCCAGGTGGCAATCCTACCTGCTTATGTAAAATAATTTCCCATAAAGTGTTCCAAATGGACAAATTACGATGACAAATGGAGCATGGAAATCCCTAAATCATATTCCAGTTCCCATCAGTCAGTGTATGTCTCTTTAAGATACCAGTGGAGTTTTAGGGTAGGGCCATTTTTGCCCCATGATTGTCACATGACCAGCAGTTGCAGCGCAGTTCACCCAAGTCATTGCATGTGAATAGATCTCACTAATTCCACCCAACCCATATAACATGACCTGTTGCATGTGTGGATATATGACCCATATGACCCTAGCAGAATGTGTCGATAAACGGATCCCCTTCATGCCCCATACCTCGCTGGGTGCTGACATACTGAGTATAAGCAGACCAGGGGCAGCCGATTAGCCTACAAACTATCTGCTTCCTGATACCAATTGCCATTAAAGATTATATTCATCCTGACCAGTAAGCTAGAGCCACAGGGAAATATTCTCAGTGATGCTGCAGCTTCAGGCGCGTTACAAAAACTAGTCCGACAGTCACAGGTAAACTGCGGGCGACTTCGGAAAATGAAGCCCTGCAAGTGCCATGCCACATGCTATTTTTTATTTTAGCAGGTGGAAGACAGGGGGAAGCAGTTCGGGGGGGCCAAAAAAGAGGCAATTAGTCGCCGGGCGACTAAATCTCCCTGAATCTCCCAGTGTGACCTTACCCTAAAACTTCTAATTTAAAGCCCATTAAAGCACTATCATGTGCACTAAGCAGATAAATGTATAACCCGGGACCAAATGTATAGAGCGGACTGGTGCCATAAATCTGACAAGCTAAGCATGTTTATAGGGTTAGTTGTCCTTTAAAATAGGTAATTCTGAATAAGCAGTGGTTACCCGACGACTGGAGCCAGTGCTTTAACAACCAGCATTCTTTGTGAATTTATATGACTGATAAAGGGAGAGGAGTACATTATTGCCACCGCTTCTTACATTCCACCTACATTTTTAAACTGTTTTAAAAGATGAGTGGTTGTGTTTGTCCTGCCTCTACCTGAGCTCTCTCACTCAGCAGTGCTTTGACTGAGCCTTTCTGACAATGGGTAACTGATCCTGCTGTGTTTTGGGAGACACTCAGTCTGATCTTGAGAGTTAGGGTCAGGGCACACGCTCACATTCGGGGAGATTTGTCGCCTTATCTTTGGGGCGACTAATCTCCCCGAACTGCTTCCTATGAGGCAACTTAGGGTGACTTCGGAAAACAAATCGCTCAGAGTGCCATCCTGCGAGCAATTTACATTCTAGCCGGCGGGAAGGCAGTTTGGGGAGATAAATCGTCCCAAAGAAGAGGAGATTTGTCGCCGGGCGACTAATCTCCCCAAATCTGAGTGTGTGCCCTGACCCTTATGGCCACAGACAGAAAACTTTCATCGTCACAGTGAAATTTTATTATTATAATAATATTATTTATTTTTTATTATTATTATATTTATTGTACAGTTGTTTGCAGGGCCAAACAGACGGCGACCCACAGCTTCAACTAGATCATATTGTTTTAAATGGTCTTTCTAGCTGATGGACAAATCGTGCATTTAAATGATCGTTTCAGGTCCTACGATAATGAAAAGATCTTTTAGAAATCTTCACGTCTATGGCCACCTTTAAAGTAGAATGATCTCTGCCGTAAATTGAGACAAGGCTGCTGTGCTTTTGCTGAAAAGGAGGTAGAAGTGCTCCTCTGCATGTTTGGAGCAGTTCCCAGTTTCTACATTTATCCCCCAAAGTCAAGAGGCAATTTCTAGCAATCTGGAATGTGCCACACAAAGCACCCAGATGCATCACAGCGTTTAATATGATTTCTCTGCAGATAAAGGCTCGACTGGAGATGTCCCTGGGCCTCGGTGGGGAACTGCTCGTCTGGGTTCTAAGCTGGGCATTCTCTGGGGCTTAAGGAGCGGATGGAGTTCTTGTGGAGTGGGGATTAGTTATACCTGAATTAGCTGGGGGGCCCCACCGTAGTCGCCTTGTTTTCAGGCCGTTACTTAGAAACAAGCAGACAAAGCAAAGAACTATTAACCCATCACATGCCCAGGCATTCTTGTTGCCCCTCCAGTCTCATTGGCTAGTGCAGATTTTATAAGTGCCAGTGCCTAATGGCTAGAAACCCCCCCATTATTATGAGCCCTGTAGACCCAGTACCTTGTTTCTCTGCACCCTGTCTTGGATCTGAGCTGGGGGACGTAGCAGAATGCTCTGGGCAGGGAAGGGTGTCAGGGTTCCCAGCAGGTGTAGTGCAAATTCCTCCCAGAGATTTAGAGCCTGATAATGAAATTGCAGCGGGTTTTGTGCCTGGGTTTGCTGCCAGTAAGGGGAGCCCAGATGGGGGAAAAAATATTCAGAAAGGTGCTACAGAATTTGGCCGCCAGCCCCCCACACTTAGATTTCCCTTCACCTCATCTTTATTGTTTATGTTTTGAGCTTTCCTGTAAATTTCCTTCTTTCTAATCTGCAAAATGCGAGGTTTGGTTACATGGCAAGGTTTATGCCCTGGGTACCCCTGAAATTATAGCAGGGTGACTGTTACCCCAATGTTTCTATATATCTGTAACCTTGTTATGAGCTAAGGGGCCCAGTCTGAAGGCCAGTTAGGGGGAGATTTGGGGTGAGTGCTTATCTGTGCCCTGGGTACCCCTGGAACAATAGCAGGGTGACTGTTACCCCAATGTTTCTATATATCTGTAACCTTGTTATGAGCTAAGTTAGGTTAAAGGCTTGGCTTTTTGTTATAAATACCCCTTAACACATACACCTTGGCCTCTTTCATATTTAGGAAACATTACTCCCCCCCAGCTCTTTGCCCTCTACCTTGAGACAAAGGCTTCCTCCTCCCATTGCGTTATCTCACTCGCACACCTCCTGCACGGCGCTTTATTATAAAGTACAAACACAAATATATGCTTTGCTCCCCTTTGATGTGTAAAGATGCCGCCTCTGTTCACAAACCCACAATTATTCCAAGATCAAACTGTGCGCAAAGGTTGGATGGTGGGGGGGCATGTGTAAAGAGTTGGGGGGGAGAGGTCAAACGAGTGAGAAACTCAGACGTATGGGAATTTCTTTGTTTGAAAGGTTCATTCTTAAACAAAGTGACATTTTAAGCTCCAACCGTCTCCCTCCCTCCCCTTATTTCTGTCTCCCCCTTTCATCTCGTTCCCGCTAATTCTACCTAGAACTCTATCCGGAATTCCTCTGCCTTCTCAGTCCGCACTCCATAATCAGCTCTTCTCATCTTCTCTGGTTTCTTTGGTGGATATAAGGCTTCCTTTCTGCCGTGAAAACCAAACAGACCTTCAAACAGAGAGGGTGATAAATATACCTGGGAGGGGGGACATAATTGTATCACACTTAGCTACGGTACATGAAGGTGAAGACAAAACAAGGACATGTATCTGCCTAGTGCTATATACATAGATATTGGGCTTTCCTGCTGCATCTTGGGCATATATATTTATAGAGAGGTAGGATTAATATGTGCCTAGTAATTAGTAGAGCTGCAATGTTCAAGAAGGTATTTCAGCAGCACTCTGATTAAATGAAAAAAATTAATTTTATTCGTGCCTCAAGCTAAGCGATGTTTTAAGCTTATCCAGCCCTTTAAGTTCGAAACTCGCTTAGCTTGAGGCACAAATAAAATTTCAATTTTGTTCACTTAATCGGAGTGCTGCTGAAATACCTTCTTGAATATGGACTAGACCTGAGCAGACAGAGTTACAGTCGGCACCCGACGCTACAAAAAGCGGTGAGAGAGTTTGTGCAGCACTGCTTTGTTTTTGTAGTAGAGCTGCAATGGGTACAAGAAGCAATAATTGGGCAGCATGGGGCACGGTGGGTATTGGTGCCTTGCAGCGATGGGGTACTAGGTTTCATTTCCAACAGTCCACTATAATGTGCACAAGACTATACCACTAGCCAATCAGAGATTTAGAATGTTGACAATATTCATGCTGAATGGGTAACAATTCTGTACTGTGACCTGTGTATGACCAGGAAGTTGTTTTCTCTCAATCTCTTTCTCCTCTCCCCTCCCACATTCTATTGCCGACGCGATGGAGTTGAATTTCCCCTTTAATATCACGCAGTTTGGCAGGGGAAGATTTGGTACTCGCAGGGAGGGTAAGGTGTTCATACAAGGGCAGATTTTAGCTGCCAGTTCTGCTTGTTCAGTCCAAGATGGCAGTTTATTTGCCCACATCGGGCCCACTCAACTGATACCTGCTCGGAAACCGTCAAGTTTGGACAGGTAAAAAAATTTAGTTGGTTAATGACCACATCAGCTCGTTGATATGGTCCTCTCTCGGATATCACTATGGCCAAATGATTGGATCAGCCCGATATAGCCAACCCCAAATTGGCCATATCGGGGAAACATCCACTCGTTTGCTGTTCTCGCGAAACTAGCAGATATTTCATTGTAATGCCCACTTAAATGGGTGGTTTACCTTTCAGTTAACTTTTAGTATGTTAAAGAACGGCCAATTCCAAGCAACGTTTCAATGGGTCATCATCCTTAATTTTTTAATCAGGGTCACTGACCCGCCTAAAAAAACAAAAGCTCTGTAAGGCTACAAATTTATTGTTATTGCTAATTTTTTATTATTTATCTTTCTATTCAGGCTCTAATTCATATTCCAGTCCCTTATTCAAACCAGTTCATGGTTGTTAGGGTAATTTGGACCCTAGCAACCAGATTGCTGGACTTGCAAATTGGAGAGCTACTGAATAAAAAGCCAAATAACTCAAAAACAACAAATAATAAGAAATGAAAACCAAATGCAAATTGTCTCACTCTCTACATCGTACCAGATTGAGTCTTAAAGGGGCTGTTCACCTTTAGGGTGGTGACAGGCTGCTGGGGAGATTAGTTGCCCATCGACAAATTGCTTCTTCTTCGGGCAACTAATCTCCCCTAAATGCCTTACCACTGGCTAGAATGTAAATCACTGGAGGGATTGCACTTAGAACTCTTCGTTTTCCGAAGTCGCCTGAAGTTGCCTTATGAGGAATCAGCAGCTTGTCTTGATTTCCCATGTCTTGCAATGTAATTATCTGTGTAACACGAGATAATAAGCCAATACGTTGGTTACAGTGTTTCCTTTTGGGTTTTGTGGAGAATGCTGTTTTGAAGAGCAGTTGTGTCACACCGGATGTTGTTGGTTATGGGTCTGTGGGTTTGGGGCAGTCCAAGAACCCCCACAATACAATTAAATATTTGGGTCTGTCGTGGTTGGACTAGTTTATTCTTTACTTTAAAAGTCCACTGTTTGGGCAATAATGGTTTATACTCCAGGCGGTGGGAACTCATATATCAGTCGCCCGAGGGAACCAATGAGTCACTAGTGGTTATTTCCGTAAATACATTTGACCAGTCTGTGTGTTTAGAGGAAAGGAAATTATTTATTACCTGTATTATGGCTTTATTTGTTTTATCTCATCAGTAGAACAAGTATGGCAGCTTCAGCTCCTGATAGTTTACCACACTGTGGGGAAGCCTAGCCACCATGCATTTCCCTCGATGTGGGGTTAATTTTGGTGTGCGGTTAGGGATAGTTAATGACAACGACTTGGAACAGAAAGCGCGGTTGTTTATATATCAAATATTAGAAATAATCTTGTGGTTTCTGAGTGAGTCTGGAGGAGGGAATCTGCTGGTGGTTAAACACACGATAATCCGATCATTCTCTTGGATTTGAGTAGTTACATTACATCTAAAGTTTATTGATGTAACCAAATTCCATCTGGCCTCTACTGGGGCTAAACTGAGACTCTTCCTACAAATGTTCATTATGGTGCTTCCGGTGAAGTGGGTGTGAGGCTGAACAATTATTATAGATATCCTAATTCTTTTTCTTTTTCCATGAAATATTTGGTGTTGATTATCACCCCCGTTGCTGGTTATCTGCCTGTGATGTGTAGCTTGCCCTCAAGCCTGTTCTATGTAGGTAACGGAGCGTTCCTGGCTGTACCCGCTGTTGGCACGGAACAACAATCCTCCCAGATGTAATACAAAGGAAACCTCTATGTGGCTTTGTCACCACCAGGAAAAATAGTTTTTTTGTTTGTGGTCTGACAGCCTTTGCTAAATAATGTGGAAGTTGGATACTGTTTTGGAGTTAAGGTGTCTCTGTGTTGCAAGGAGACCTGGGTTTGATTCTTGCTTTGGCTCCATATGATCTTGGGGCAACCACTGTTCTTCCCTGAGCTTTAAACATCAGAAATAAGCGACATGGCAAGGAAGGAGATTCATGCTTTTGTATTTAGGTGTGTATATCCAGCCAGTGGCTCATGGAAAATGGTGGGATGTTGGGTTTATGTACATGTATCAATATGTACGGAAACCAAAAATCACATAGTAGATACAGTATATCGGCATCATCATTCTTCTGCAGCCTTGATATCTCATCATGTGCTGGTCAGCAAATAATTTCATGCTTTATTTTGGTCGCCATCTTGCTCTTTGGTCTCCATCTTGTTTTTCCGTTGCCCTTTTGCTTTATTCTTTTGTCTCCATTTTGCTCTATTCTACTGTCTCCATTTTGCTCTAATCTATTGTCTTCATCTTTCCCTATGTTCTCTATCTGTTTTCACCATCCTACCCTTTGGTCTCCAACCCATCTTGCCCTTTGGTCTCCATCCCATCTTGCCCTTTGGTCTCCATCTCATCTTGCTCTTTGGTCTCCATCTCATCTTGCCCATTGGTCTCCATTCCATCTTGCCCTTTGGTCTTGTCCCATCTTCTGCTTTGGTCTCAATCTTGCTTTATTTTAATGACTCCATCTTGCTTTATTTTAATGACTTCATCTTGCTTTATTTTAATGTCTCCATTTTGCTTTATTCTACTGTCTTCATGTTGCCTACTGTCTCATCTTTTCCGTGCTGTGTTAATTTTGTTCTTCAGTCTCCATGTTGTCTTTCTGTCTCCATCTTGCCTTGATCTGTCTTCTATACATTTGGCTGCAGTCCCTTCCCTGATGTAACTCTAGATGCTGCTTTGTGTGCTGGGCATAGGACATTGATGTACTAAGAAGGCAAGCTCAGGTGCATGAGGGTAGAATAAGGGTTAACTAGCGCCACTTCAGCTATGCAAACACTTTCTTCCCTTTCACAAGTCAAACAATTGTAAGGGGGAAGGGGTTGATAGGGTACAAAATGCTCTGATATAAGGGCTCCTTTATGCTGCCAATGAAAGGTGTGCATGGGGTGGGTCGGGGATAAGTGCAAACTTTGAAGAGGGATTTCAAATTCCTCATACACTTACAGAACTCTTAATTAAGCGAAAAAATGTTTTAATCCCCAGACTCCCTTGGACGACCCCTTCCATCGGGTTTAACCTGCAAACCTCCAGCGCCAGATACGCTGGCTCTGCTTTTAGCAACTGGGCAAATATTTACTTTTGGTGAAGAGCAGCAAATTCATGGAAAAAAATCCTCCCAGCAGAGGTTACGGAGGCTAAATCTTTGCTGTGCTCATGGGGAACTGTGGAGATTGATGGGAAGAGTTTGGCCTGTAGATGTTGTTAATTTACAATTCCTGGAATCCTCTGACAGTACCCAAACGTCTGAATGGGTTTTCATAATGAGCAAATGGGAAAATGTTTGTGCAACTGATAATTGTTTATTATTTGGTACAGAAAGCCCAATAAAATGAAAGTTATAACACTGGCTCAGTAATTGTATTGTGCTCCTTTGAAAAGCAGAATTTAAAAATTGTATTGGATTAAAAAATATCTGAAAGATCTGAAGTACTTGTATACCCATTGTAAACCCAAAGTCTGTGCACAGCCTCCATGCCCAGTGTCTCTGTATGGCATAGCCTGTATGCCCAGTGTTTCCGTATTTCCCAGACTCCACGACCAGTGTTTCTGTATGGCACAGACTCCATGCCCAGTGTCTCTGTATGGCAAAGCCTGCGTGCCCAGTGTCTCCATAAGGCTCAGCCTCCATGCCCAGTGTCTCTGTATGGCCCAGACTCCATGCCCAGTGTCTCTGTATGGCCCAGACTCCATGCCCAGTGGCTCTGTATGGCCCAGATTCCATGCCCAGTGTCTCTTTATGGCCCATACTCTGTGCCCAGTGTCTCTGTAAGGCCCAGAGTCCGTGCCCAATGTCTCTGTATTGCAAAGACTGTGTACAACCTGCATGCCCAGTGTATCTTTGTGTCTGTATGGCGCAATATATTACTTTAACGGGGAGTGTTGAGGTTCAGAACAGTTTGGATGGGGTTGTCTATGATCCCTTTCGTTCAGGACTGAGAATGGCAGAGCTTTTTCAATTGTCACCCTTTTCTCTTCCACCTCTCTGCCCTCGCAGTTGACTGAATGGTAAACAAATCCCCCTGGCGAGGCCTCTCTGCCGAAGTCACCATGGATACCAGCCACCATTGACTGCTGCCCAGGCAATAGCAGAGGATCACAGAGGGGCTTAATGCCACCGTCTGCCCTGCAAGGAGTTAACCCTTTCCACAAGAGGCCCCTTAAGCCCTTAATTATGTAATGCTTGTTATATGTATCTGTGGCCCTCAACTATAGTGTACTGCAGTTTGCAAGCCAGATAAGAGGAAAAGAAATCTATATCTGTAATGCTTACATTTACAGCACTGCAGTCTGGAGAGGCCTGTGTGTGACTGAGCTAGGAGATATAAGAAATAAGTAGCAGAAAAAAAACGCCAAAATATTTAAATGGGTAAACCTCTAACAATGACACAGGCACATGGAAGTGTTTGTAAATCATTGATTTCTTTTTACTCTTCTGGGAGATTCTGGGATGTGGGAATGGGTGGCGGGAGGGGTTCTCAGCTTTAAGTGCTGATTTTCTGACAGGAGCAGGACAGGTCTCCCAGCACTGATAGTGTTAAAAAGAGAGGTACCAGGGGTAGTGGGCAGTTCCTATTCTGATGCCCTGTAATCTCCAGTCCAGCTGTTAAAAGCATCTTAATGAGGAGGCGCTGCTGGGGCTTTTAAGTTTTGACCTTGATGGAAATTAGAGTTCAGGGAGAATCTCTGCACCAGATTCCTCTGTAATTTCCATAGATAAACTCCGTATATTACATGTCTAATGTTATATGGGAACCTGCCTTCAGCTCCCTATTTACTTTCATATTATTGTAATGGAATGCGGTTTTATTTCCCCAAGACTTCAGGCTGAGTTTTACAGTATCACTCATGTATTATAAGAGATAATATATCTCCTACTGTAAATGATAAGGATATTAGAAGTCACTGAGGGGTTGTTCTGTGACCATATAAAGGCACAAGGCTGCAGGCTGAGTTATACAGGGAACTCTGAGTATCACTCATGTATTATAAGGGATAATGTTCCCCCTACTGTAAATGATAAGGATATTAGAAGTCACTGAGGGGTTGTTCTGTGACCATATAAAGGCACAAGGCTGCAGGCTGAGTTATACACGGAACTATTAGTATCACTCATGTATTATAAGAGATAATATACCTCCTACTGTAAATGATAAGGATATTAGAAGTCACTGGGGTCTTCTGTGACCATATAAAGGCACAAGGCTGCAGCCTGAGTTATACAGGGAACTCTGAATATCACTCATGTATTATAAGGAATAATGTACCCCCTACTGTAAATGATAAGGATATTAGAAGTCACTGAGGTGTTTTGTGACCATATAAAGGCACAAGGCTGCAGCCTGAGTTATATAGTGAACTCTCAGTACCACTCCTGTATTATAAGGGATAATGTACCCCCTACTGTAAATGATAAGGATATTAGAAGTCACTGAGGGGTTCTGTGACCATAAAAAGACACAAGGCTGCAGGCTGAGTTATACAGGGAACTCTGAGTATCACTCATGTATTTTAATGGATAATGTACCCCCTACTGTAAATTATAAGGATATTAGAAGTCACAAACACAAATACCATTGCTCGTACATATGAAGATTACTACAGACAGGTCTAATCTATATTACACATCCGTTTCCCGGCCCTGCGGCACTTTCCCTGGTGACACTGTGAGCGATTACTTGCTCCTATTACAAGTAACCTTTTGTTCCAAACCTCATTAAATAAAATAATGGCCGCACCCAGCTTTCCTTCCCAATCAGCCAAGAGAAAAGCCGCCTGGTACCAACCAACCCAAGGAGCATATCTGGTATTCCATTACTTGGCGCTGCCGGGATATGATGGAATGTATGATAGGATATGTACATGAATTATAAGTGCTCACCCCCGGGGGATTTACATAAGTACAGTGTAGGAAAGAAACACACAGCCGACATAAATCAACTCATGTTTTATTGACGTAACAAATAGAAAGTCCTGGGGGAGATTTGAACAAAGTGTTGCTATTAAATCCTTTTGTCTCAGAACATCATTTCCTTCCTTGTTATTAATCCCATCTCATCTGTTTGAATAATCTTACATAGGAGTGTTTTCTTCCTCCTAATAGTTTGTATATTTTACATGTTAAGTTCAGAAGTTGAAATCTTGCAGCCGCTTCTACTTAAATCAACTAAAGGCCTCCCTGAGCAGCAGTGCTGCAAATACAAGTGTGCCTTTTAGATAACGGGTTGTTTATCCTACTGTGAAATGGCCCAGGAGGTACAGGGGCCCCATGAGGAACTAAATAATGAGCAATTTTAACATATATTGGTAACAAAAAGTACAAACTCCGGTTATTTTGGGGCCCTAAAATCTATTTGCTGTGGGACCCAGTAACGTAGTTACACCACTGTTTGAAATATAATGAATTCTCCCTCGTTTCTCTGAATAATGAGGAATTAATGTGTAACTCTGGGGTAAGAAACTCCGGAGCAATCCCTGTCCTCATTTGTATGCAAGGCAGCAGGAATGCTGGGAAGGGAATCAAGTGTAGCTCCTTAAATTCCCATCGTCATGGAATACCCGGTTGGCAGAAGGTCACCCACTGGGTGCTGTTGCTTAGTCAGGGCACAGACTGGCTTGGGTCTCTACTGGAGCTTATCAGTGTAGTGCAGGGTTATCTAGGACCTGTTATCTGGAAACCCATTATCCAGAAAGCTCCAAATTATGGAAAGGCCATCTCCCGTACACTCCATTATATAGTGAATATTGTACCCCCCTATTGTAAAATATAAGGATATTATAAGTCACGAGGTGTTCCAGGACCATATAAAACGCTTTTATACAGGACATGGAACTCCTAGATGACGTCTATTATCCTTATATTTTTATATTATCCTTAAGTTTTATTGAGTCATGTGACAACAATTACATCACTTGTCACCGTTTATAAGGATATAGTTTACTAGATATTCATGGCTTTTGTGTATAATAAGGAAATAATTCACATTTTTAAAAAAGTATTTTCATTTTTCTCTAATAATAAAACAGTAGCTTGTACTTTAACCAAACTAAGATATACTTAATCCTTATTTGAAGCAAATACAGCCTATTGAGTTTATTTAATGTTTACATGATTTATGGAGATCCAAATAGCAGGAAAAAAATCCTTTTCCGGAAAATCCCACGTCCTGAGCATTCTGGATAACAGGTCCCACACCTGTACCATGAACTTCCACCCTGATATTTTATTCCCAAACCCAAGCAGAGGGACCCCTCCAGCAGGGACAGGACAGACCAAATGCATCTGAGAGAGGGGGAGGAAAAAGAGAGTCATTCGGGAGGTCTGGGAACAAGTGTAAAACAAAGGCAGAGAGGGGGAGGTGAGGAGAGAGTTGGCACCGTGACACGGGGAGGGCACAAGAAAGGCAGGGAAGTGCAACTTGGGATGAATCTGAAAATATCCAGCAAAATACTCCCCTAATACAATGCTAATTTCTCTTGTAATGCCAGCTAGCAGCTCACCAGTTCATGCACTAAATTATAAAATCAAGCGAGCGATTGGCACCATATGTATTCTCCGGATCTATCAGGATGTAAAAAAAATTAAAGGAGGCCAAAGATTCTCCACTTGCCTTTCCCTCATGGATCCACATGATGCTTGTACCATACACACTACTGAGTCAGCCCGTGGTTCTTATTATTATTCACTAGTATTTTGCACTGACATATTCTGTAGTGAAGTGTGTGTATCGAATATACAGTTTATATACTGATATACCCCTCATCTTTCTTCCAACCACTGTCACAGTGTAACCCCCATATCATATATGCACATAATGTAACTGTATAATATATAGACACAGATATACCCCCATCTTTCCTCCAACCACTGTCACAGTGTAACCCCCATATCATATATGCACATAATGTAACTGTATATATATAGGCACAGATTTACCCCCATCTTTCCTCCAACCACTGTCACAGTGTAACCCCCATATCATATATGCACATAATGTAACTGTATAATATATAGGCACAGATATACCCCCATCTTTCCTCCAACCACTGTCACAGTGTAACCCCCATATCATATATGCACATAATGTAACTGTATAATATATAGGCACAGATATACCCCCATCTTTCCTCCAACCACTGTCACAGTGTAACCCCCATATCATATATGCACATAATGTAACTGTATAATATATATAGGCACAGATATACCCCCATCTTTCCTCCAACCACTGTCACAGTGTAACCCCCATATCATATATGCACATAACTGTATATATATAGGACAATAGAACATCTATAACACCTGTATTCAATGTGACTTCAGTTGTGTTCTTGCAGTTTGTGCTGTTCTAGAGGAATGTGTTTATCAACCTCAGGGCTAAAGCCAAACATTTCACTTATTCAGATTATTCTGATGACCTTTTTGGGAGACTCAGTAAGTGGGTGAGAGAGAGTTTCTGTGCCAAATTTGGCATATTGAGGGCATTGTGCATGGGCTTTGAAGTCCAAACTGCCTTTATATACTCCCAGACTTGTCAGGTGATGGAGAAACCAGTAGATCTTACCCATGAAGGGTTCTGTTTTAGAACAGTGCAGCCAGGATCAGAGTCTGACTCGCATATCATTATCCCCATGTCAATCAAATGTATGTCTGTAGGTGTGTCAGTGAATGATAATGGGTGGCATTGATCTTAGAGGAGCACCCGTTAATGTTGCCTCCTGTTGGTGAGTCATTGGAATGTCTGAGCATGAATAGGCTGTGTTTCTGTTTAATGGAATAGACTGAGAGAATTAGAGGGCTCTGCTTCTATATATGCAGCTTTTATTATGTTTAAGGAACAGTAACACCAAAAAAATGAAAGTGTTTTAAAGGAATGACAATATAATGTACTGTTGCCCTGCACTGGTGCAACTGATGTGTTTGTTTCAGAAACTCTACTATAGTTTATATTAGGGATGCACCGAATCCAGGATATGGTTCGGGATTCGGCCTTTTTCAGCAGGATTCGGATTCGGCCGAATCCTTCTGCCCGGCCGAACCGAATCCTAATTTGTATATGCAAATTAGGGGCAGGGAGGGAAATTGCGTGACTTTTTGTCAGAAAACAAGGAAGTAAAAAATGTTTTCCCCTTCCCACCCCTAATTTGCATATGCAAATTAGGGTTCGGATTCGGTTCGGTATTCGGCCGAATCCTTCGTGAAGGATTCGTGGGTTCGGCCGAATCCAAAAAAGTGGATTCGGTGCATCCCTAGTCTATATAAACAAGCTGCTATGTGGCCATGGGGGCAGCCATTCAAGCACAGGATACACAGTAGATAACAGATAAGTACTACTATAGTTTATATAAACAAGCTGCTGTGTAGCCATGGGGGCAGCCATTCAAGCACAGGATACAAAGTAGATAACAAATAAGTACTACTATAGTTTATATAAACAAGCTGCTGTGTAGCGATGGGGGCAGCCATTCAAGCACAGGATACACAGTAGATAACAGATAAGTACTACTATAGTTTATATAAACAAGCTGCTGTGTGGCCATGGGGACAGCCATTCAAGCACAGGATACACAGTAGATAACAGATAAGTACTACTATAGTTTATATAAACAAGCTGCTGTGTGGCCATGGGGGCAGCCATTTAAGCACAGGATACACAGTAGATCACAGATACGTACTACTATAGTTTATATAAACAAGTTGCTCTGTAGCCATGGGGGCAGCCATTCAAGCACAGGATACACAGTAGATAACAGATAAGTACTACTATAGTTTATAAACAAGCTGCTGTGTAGCCATGGGGCAGCCATTCAAGCACAGTATATACAGTAGATAACAGATAAGTACTACTATAGTTTATATAAACAAGCTGCTGTGTAGCTATGGGGCAGCCATTCAAGCACAGTATATACAGTAGATAACAGATAAGTACTACTATAGCTGTTCTAATGAATCCTATTGTATACAACAGAGGTTATCTGCTGTATATCCTGTGCCTTTTCTAATTTTTTTCAGCTTGAATGGCTGCCCCCATGGCTACACAGCAGCTTGGTTATATACATTATAGTAGAGTTTTTGAAGCAACTACAGTACTCCAGTGCAGCACAACAGTACATTATATTTACATTACTTTTAAGACACTTTAATTGTTTGGTGTTACTTTTCCTTTAATATCTTGCACTGCTGACTTCCCGCTCTGCAGAAAAGTGAGCTGCTCCTGGATTCCTCATCAAAGACTCCAGTGCTGTAGGTAATGGCATGTTAGTAATTGTTCTCAAGCTAAGCAATTTGCACGTATATTCTATTTTTTACAAGGGCATAAATGCCAGTGTGCCAGCCTTTGCTCTGGTCGTCTCCATGGACAACTTTCTATTCTTTTCCCCGACAGTGAGTTTAACCCTTGCACAGGGGACAGAAATAGCCACAGGAGAGGTTATAATGCTTGTGGATTATTTCCAGCATCAATAAATATCTGTGATACACGAGAAATAAAAGCGCTGGAACTGCCAATGATTTGACGTTAACAAATCTGCCTTGGCACCCGGGTGACGTTTCTCAGCGCAAGGGGAACACGTGCACCGAAAGCTTATCAGCAGCGGATTATAGTGAGAAACAATGAGGGAACACAGATTCTCTGCTAACAAATTGCATGCCGAATATAAAGAGAAAAAGGGCTACGGGCGACTCGCAACGTATTTTCTGCCGCCTGTCACTCCCCGGCTTGTGCCAGACAAGGAGCTTCCCCAGGGGCAGGATAAATACCTGGCAGGGTGATGGATGGGAAAGTGGAAAGTTGGCTGTTCAGACTTGTGCAAAGCTCTCGGCGGTGAATTCCTTTAAAGGCCAAGTCTGCCTGGAAACTTGAACTTAAAGGAACAGTAACAGGGCCTTGCACTGGTAAAACTGGTGTGTTTGCTGTAGAGAAACTACTATAGTTTATATAAACAAGCTGCTGCGTAGCCACGGAGGCAGCCATTCAAGCACAGGATACACAGTAGATAACAGATAAGTACTACTATAGTTTATATAAACAAGCTGCTGCGTAGCCACGGAGGCAGCCATTCAAGCACAGGATACACAGTTGATAACAGATAAGTACTACTACAGTTTATATAAACAAGCTTCTGTGTAGCCATGGAGGCAGCCATTCAAGCACAGGATACGCAGAAGATAACAGATAAGTACTAATATAGTTTATATAAACAAGCTGCTGTGTAGCCATGGGGGCAGCCATTCAAGCACAGGATACACAGTAGATAACAGATAAGTACTACTATAGTTTATATAAACAAGCTGCAGTGTAGCCATGGGGGCAGCCATTCGAGCACAGGATACACAGTAGATTGCAGATAAATTCTGAAGAATACCATTGTATACTACAGAGCTTATCTGTTTTCTGTTATCTTGGGCCTGTTCTCCTTTTTCTTGTGCCTTCTCTCCTTTTCTGAAACAAACATGTCAGTTGCACCAGTGCGGGGCAACACTATATTACATTTTCATTACTTTAGTACACTTACTTTATTTGGTGTTACTGTTCCTTCAAAAATAAGAGGTTTGAGTGACATTTATAACCCTAATTGTTCTCTTCTCTTCCTTCAGGTTTTCCACGTTGCCTACGTCCTGATTAAATTCGCCAACTCGCCCCGACCTGACTTGTGGGTGCTCGAGAGGTCCACGGATTTTGGGGTTACCTACCATCCCTGGCAATATTTTGCCTGTAAGTCTTATTGCTTTTGTGTATCAGGAGGGATATGGACCAGGAGCTGCGGGACTTTTTAATATAAAGGATAGGGTGTTGGGCTTTGGGATGAGCGGGAAGACCTCTCTATTGCAGTTGTATTGAAACGAGACTTCCTATTGGTTATCAGATTCAGCATTTGCTTGGATTTGCATTTCAGCAATACAATGTAACGCAGGCACAAAACAGAATGAGCAAAGGGTGTTTGTTGGATCTCTGTGAGGGTAATGCTACACGGAGGAGAGTACTAGTTGCATTAGGGCAATGTACACATCAGGCGATGTGGGTTGCAAAACCTCATATGTGTCATTGCCCTTAATTAAGCATAATCTCCATAATTACAAATGCTAAAAGTAGTTGGTGGGGGTGACTGACCCCTAGCAACCATATAACATTAGGAATATAGAATAGATTGCCAATGTCTACAAGATACTTCATTTAAAGTTTAGTTCCCCTTTAATTTATCTATCCGAGCTTCAGTGTATTCTCTGTTCTCTTCCAGTTCTGAATGAGGCGTCCCTCTTTTGCTGCGTCCCCACTCCTACTCTCTGGTTATATTTAGCCCCTGAGAGATGTCTAATTGAAGCAATATGGCAGCAAATCTCCGTGTGTGTCCCATGGGTGCCAATAGCACTCTGTCCCTGTCCTTCTCCCACTCCTGCCTCGGCCTCTTATCTCTCGCTCCCTTTCTCCAGAATCCTCATTTCTATTTTTAAAGGCTCGGAGTCCATATAAGGGTTTTTACAGTTCGTAAGGAAAAAAGTCTATATTTTTGTTTGCCTGGAGCTGTCCCAGATTCGCACAGTGTTATCTGGCCCTAAAGGGCAACTAGAACTGTGATCTTATCTATCGGATAAAGGGGAAGTTAAGTTTTAGAATATTGATAGAAGGGTCCAACTAGAGGTTAATATCTTCTTACTGTAGTGGGTGCTGCTGAGCAGCAGTTGTAGATGGGGCATAGAAGGGCAGTAGCCTTTAAAATCTGTCCAACCTGTGCCACCTATTGACATTGTTGTCGGGCCCTTTGTGACTTCCTGCTCACTAATAAACGTCTTTACCTTTGCAATGAAAACTTCCTGTCCCAGCATCCAAGAGAGACTGCCTGGAGCTGTTTGGGCCCCAAACCTTGGAGAGGATCGTTCAGGACGATCATGTCATTTGTACCACTGAGCATTCCCGTATTGTGCCGCTGGAGAACGGAGAGGTGTGTGTACTACTCTTTAAAAATTCCCTGCCGTTCCAGCAAGTGGATGTTTCCCTAACTGCCCCCCTCTCATTTCAGATTGTGGTCTCCCTGGTAAACAAACGCCCCGGGGCCATGAATTTCTCATACTCCCCCATGCTGATGAACTTCACCAAAGCCACAACCATCCGCTTGAGGTTCCTAAGGACCAATACCCTGCTGGGGCATCTTATGGGCAAAACACTGAGGGATCCCACAGTGACCCGAAGGGTAAGAGATCCTCCTGATTATTTAGCACAATTGTCTGCAGAACATGGAGATTTACTGCAGGTGGTGCAGGGAGTTGTAATTTCAGGGCTGGTCGTATAATAACACATATTTTTTTAGCTGCCCCAGAGAACTTGCCCCAAAGAAGACAACTATACAGCGCCTTCTGCTGGTTGAATATGGCATTGCAGCAAATCTTTTATCTCTATTTCAGCCTTAGGGGTCATTTCCACCCTGATTATAATAACCTCACTGCTAAATATAAATTAGGTAAAGCAAATTGGTGTGCGAGGTAGTTCTGCACTGGGGCTTGCTAGCACCCCATGCACATAAATTTATAGACACACGTACAGAGTCCTGAGAGTGTTGGGAAAGGCCATGCAGGGGTTGGGGGCGAATTCTGCTCTTTCCTGCACCCCTTTCCCCCAGGATTTCAGACTCCTTAAATTTAAAAAAACATATTTGCTTCCATTTCTAGTATTACTACAGCATCAAGGATATCAGCATTGGTGGGCGGTGTGTGTGTAACGGACATGCGGAGGTGTGCAATGCCAAGGATCCGGCCAACCCCTACAGGTGGGTGCAATTCTTTTTCACGGGTCCTTATACGACCTGCAGCTGCTTATTGTATTGCATGAATCACATGGTGCAGTGCTTGGCTTCCTATAGTTGCAACCATATAATTTGCTCTTCACATAATATCACATTGTTAATGAAGCCTTGTATCCCATAATATGTGTACGGACCACCCTTAGACTGGCTTTTGCTGCCCTTGCTGTGAGCCTGAAGGGGTGTATGCCAAGGTAGTGGCACCTGTAAGGAATGGCAGTGCTGGGACACATTATATGTAGGAAGATAGAATGGGGCTTATCCCTGTATCTGCCTCTCTGTCAGCAGCCTCCGGGCTGGACTTGTACATCTGTCAGCTGCCTGTGATCAGGAACCTTATGTAGCACCCAAGGGCGTCACCCATAACCCCCCGATCATTAATCATTCAGAGACTCTCACTGCTCCGCTACTGATTTCTCTCTGCATTCTCCACATTTCTTTGACATAGAGGAAACTGTGTGAATCTCCTTCCTTCCATTTTACTTGTAATGACAAGCCCCATGGCACCTCCTTCCCATATGTATAAATACAAATATACAGAGAAGAATTGTTCTGGGCACACAATAACCTATACCCTCATACTGTACTGTCTAAGGGAAACAATATGGCACCTCCTTCCCATATGTATAAATACAAATATACAGAGAAGGAATGTTCTGGGCACACAATAAGCTATACCCTCATACTGTACCGTCTAAGGGAAACAATTTGGCACCTCCTTCCCATATGTATAAATACAAATATACAGAGAAGGAATGTTCTGGGCACACAATAATCTATACCCTCATACTGTACTGTCTAAGAGAAACAATATGGCACCTCCTTCCCAATTGTATAAATACAAATATACAGAGAAAGAATGTTCTGGGCACAAAACTTGTCATACCCTGTCGTTTTAAGTATTTTCCATTAATGTTACATGTATTGTGGGCCATGGACAGTGCTCCTTTATTGTTCTACATTGCAGCAGAAACAGAACCAGTACATTCTTGCACTGGCAGCTCTGACTCCCCACTTCTCAGGCAGAGGAATTCACTATGAGCTAAACCAGAGGTCTGGCCTTGTAGTAAAGAATGGGGTGGGGGGGGATGAGACACAGAGATAAGACAGGTCAGGGTGCTCAGAGGCAGAAATTCTTGGTGCTAGTTAGAGGAAGGGCTGGCACCCTAACACAAGTGATACATTAACAGTAAATACAATTTATTGAATCCACGTTTTTCCTCTTTCCGAAATGTTACTTGTCTGTTTCTTCCCTGCAGGAAAGTCCCTAAAATACACATTTAGTTCCCTGTTCTGGGCAGGATAGTTTCCTTTGTTGAGACTGTTACGTTTGGGTGTCAGTTCAGTCGCATAATAAACTCATTTATTATATTTATTGGTATTTTATGGTCAAACCTGCGTCGCATTTAAATGCCCGTGTATATGTGCCTTTACGTTTAGCTGTTGTAATACGAATACCTCCAGGGGAATGGGCATATTAAGTGCAGACAGTAAAGGTCATTGAGTCCTGGGGGTCCCATGAGGCCCACCCTAAATGCATTCAATGCCATTTCCAATGCACTTTTCTCTTTATTTCCCCCTCTCCAGGCTTCATTGCGACTGCCAACATAACACCTGTGGCACCTCATGCGACACCTGTTGCCCTGGTTACAACCAGTTACTATGGAAGCCTGCCACCAAGGATAACGCCAATGAGTGTGAACGTATGTAGTTGCGCAACCTTGTAACCTTGAATGTCAGCTCCTGGGCCAAGTGGTGGCTCAGGGGGATTCCCAAGTGACCCCCAAGTCACATTCTGTCATATCTATGTATTCAGCTCTGCTATATGGCTCCCTGTCTGTCTGTCTGTCTGTGCCTGACCCGGGGGGGGGGGGCTGTGACCTCTCTTGATGATTTCTCACCTGTTGTGAATTCTCCTCCTTCCCAGCAGTTCTGCCCTTGTGATTGAGGCATCTGTAAATCTGTTACTTTGACACTTTGGGGTGGAGGCAGTTGCACCAGGGAGTGAGTGGGAACATGTGTGACTTCTGCTTATAGACCATTCTGTATGTTCAATAACAGGTGTAGGAGCGGCCTTGCTGCTTTCTCTGCTCTCATTACCAGGCTTTCTTTCATTAAGGTAATGACAGCCACATGAAAGGGATCTGGCCATCAGTAATTATGGGCCCCATACTACTAAAGAGTCCCCCATTTTTTAGCCTATCAGTCACCTGCAGGGCCGCCACCAGGACTCATAGGGTTTCATACTATTAAGGACATGTAAACCCCCCTCCACAAAAAAGTGAACAGCCTCTTTGAAATCTTTAGTTAACTGCTACTCTGGTTGTTAAAAGGTTAACAGTAAGGCTGCAGCATCACCTTAATCACTTAGAAATCCTTCTCCTCCTCTAATCTCCTATGCCCTCTCCCTCAGGAATTTACTAGGGCTGTTGGCTCATGAGCATGCTCAGTTCTTCTCAGCTCAGATTACTAAACCCACCCTCCAGTCTAACAGCCAATGAAGACATAACATTACTGGTTCCTGTAGAAATTCTCCTCTAGCTGTCTGATCCTATTTTTTTCTTCTAACCACATCTCCGGAGCTCAGCTTAACCATTACAGAGCTCAACTCCAGCAGAACTTTTTATTTAAGTATGTTGTGCCTGTGTAACCCTGCATTCTGCATTGCATGGACTTTACAGCCTACACGTCTCAATGTTACTGATGATGTGTCAGAGGAAAAATAGCCGCCGGGTGAAAGCTGCTGTTTGTTTTAGGAAAATATGATGGCGCTGGCAAATGGAGGGGGTATATGCAGTACAAATGATGTGGCTTGGGTGGGGAATATATGCCCAACCTATATACATGGGAGAAAAATGTAGGCTTTACATGTCCTTTAAGTTAGCAGGGCCCTCCCTCCCAAAGGGGGCAACAATTGGTCATCTGGGCAGGGGGCCCTGCCAGCAAGTAGAATGGGACCCCAATGAAAAAAATGGCCTAAGAACTCTTGGTCATGCCCTATCCACCCCAAACACACCCATTATACTAATCCCACATTCCCAGAATCTCCGTTTTATTTCATGGGATTGCAGCTCTGGACTCCTGGGACCCCAGGATGGGTGGTGGGTTATAAGTAGAAAGAGGCCCAAATAAAATTCTCCATGCACACAGGGCCTTGATTATGTCTCAGTATTGGGAATCAATCTACCCACGTTCCTCCCTGAACCACTCACTACGCCATCCCCTTTACAAGCCATAAATTGTACCTTGGAGTCTCTTGGGTCCCCCACTGATTGGAGCATCCCTATACCCCCTATGCTTTACATGCATTTTACTGCTGCAGTTTTAGAGAGGCACTGGACTTAATTCCCCCCCAGGGAAAGCCTCATCTAATGGCTCATGGCAGCTCTGTATCCACTGATGTATCTCAGTGTTAATGGGCTCCACAGCAAAACCTGAATTATTTATAAAAATGGTTCATTAAATAGGGCCCCCGTGGGGCCCCTCCACTAATGTACGGTTTGCTACCTCTATAGATACCACCCTAACCCCCCGAAAACTCCAAAACACCGATAATTCTCCACTTGAATCCGTTCCAATGTATTTACCCTCCTTGTTTATTTGATGAACTCAAACCATGTTTATCAAGAGGATTCCGATTTAAAGAGATACTCTGCTCATTTAACTTTTGAATAAACATTAAAGGGGAAGGAGGGGAAAAATTTGAATTTGTTTTCAAACCACTTATTCTCTAATGATGTTTATTTCTGAGTCAGGAGCCTAAAGATAAAGAGTAGGAAATATCTGTTGAGCGCAGATAGCGATTCATTGATAACCTACATACCCTACACTGGGGCTGTCAGGCAGGAATGTGCTGAGACTCGCTGTTTAATGTTTGGATCGGTGCCACCAGCCGACAGGTGGGTTTCTCTCTGCCTCAAATGGGATATTGTTTTTTGCAGCCTGTAACTGTAATGGCCACGCGTACGACTGTTATTACGACCCAGAAGTGGAGAGACGCAGAGCCAGCATGGACAGCCACGGAGACTTCGTAGGAGGAGGAGTCTGTGTGGATTGTCAGGTGAGAGGCGTCAAATGCTCAGACTTGTTCATAGAATTTAGATGTTACCATTAAAGGCTGTAGGAGCAGCCACTGAGGGGGGGGGGGGGTATTTAGCTGTTTCAGTATAATAATGCCCCCCATGCACAAAGCCAGATCCATAGAGAACAGTTTTGCTCAGATGGGAGTGCGAGAGCCTCACGAGGCACGAAACGCATAAGGTCACCCTCTGAGATGTTCCTTTTTGCATAATAAAACAATTTTTATTTGCATCATATTTTGGAGTGAAGTCCAGTTTTCTGTGCCAGCCTACAAGTGAATTGAAAAATGTATGATATTTCCTCCCCAAGTTGAAGCTCTGGGGCTTGAGCACCTGGACCCCCTAGTTAGTATTGGTAAGTGTACCTTACTGCTTACAAGTCTACAATACTGGATACTCTTTCCCCTACTCCCCATTTCCCTTGTTACCCCTTTAATATTATGGATAAATTGGAACCCAGAGTGTGAGCCTGATCCCCAACATCAGTGCCCAACCTCACTAACGATCTTGTTGGAAACCTCCCAGATGAATTTGGGCAACTTCATATTAATCCTTTTGGTTTGGGAATGAGATATTGGGGGGCAGGTGTCTGGATAAATTGGGAATATAATATATGAGGGGACTATCATGTGATCTCAGGATTTAATCTAACGATCCTTTTTGTCCTTCAGCATAATACAGATGGTGTCAACTGTGAACGCTGCATTGTGGGTTACTATAAATCCCCCGACCACCCGTCCATCTCCCCTCACACGTGCCAGCGTAAGTACTACCAACATCCATTAGCCACAAATTCGTTATGATTTGCCCTGATTCCACTGAGCCCCAGGCAGACTAACAGATTAGGAGGAAGATGAGCCTGTTGGCAATTTTTTTCCAGCTAATGAGAGAGGGCCTGGGCTACACCTTGGCACATGTAGGCCGCCATCTTTACTGGCGCTTGATCTAAATGCTTTTGGGGTTTCCAGACCCATAGCCTGGTACTTTATCTTCCTGCTGCCCCTACAGGCTGTAGCTGCGACTCTGAATACATGGACGGGTCCTGCGAGGATCTGACAGGAAGGTGCTACTGCAAACCCAACTACACCGGCGAGAACTGCGAGTCATGTGCCGAGGGATATATGGACTTCCCGCTCTGCTACCGTAAGGCTCCATCTTCCTTCCAGTTAAAGGGTGGGGGGATTCTCCTTCCTAACCCACAACTGAATACCAAACGCAACATGACTTTATTCCTCTATAACATAATATAAAATTTGCTAAAGGGCATATTTGCCTGAACAGTTTTATAATGTTCCCTTTATATATTAAATGTTGTTGTTGCTCTGCGGCTGATTTAAGTTTTCTTGGGGCTCGCTGACCCTCATAGCCGGGCCCTGACTTGGATGTCAGATTGGGAGATGAATGAGAGTAATAAAATTATAATAACAATAAAAAGCAAGTCTCGTAATCACTCTGCTGAGGGGGTTGCCTCGAGCATTTCCCAGGCTGGAGAGAGAAGAAAGGCAAAGTCATCATAGGACATAAAAAAAATTAAACTAACTTTGCAAAAAGTGTTTATGGTTCCAGTACACAAATAGTTCATTTAAAGGTCCACGTCTCCTTTTTAGGCTTTTTAGGTTATATTCTTCGAATCAGACTAAATATGAATGTAGTGGGTTGGTAGGAATTGGATAGGGGTTATACAATTGTCAGCTGGTAAATCATTAGCTGTACAGGTATGCTTGGGACCTGGGGTTTTCTGGATGGCAGATCTTTCCATAACTTGGATCTTCACACCTTAAGTCTACTAGAAAATCATGTAAACATTAAATAAACCCAATAGGTTGGGTTTGCTTCCACTAAGGATTAATTAAATCTTAGTTGGGATCAAGTACAAGCTACTGTTTTATTATTATATAGAAATAGTTTTTAAATATGTGTATTGTTTGGATAAATTGGAGTCTTTGGGAGACGCCTTTCTTATAATTGGGAGGTTTCTAGATAATGTGTTTCCGGATAACAGATCCTATACCTGTATCAGATATTGGGTAAAAGATAGGGACATTTATTAGCAATACAGGACCTGTATGTATTTATATCTCAATGTGTAATTTGCCAGGTGTGCAGTTCTTATTAGGGATGGGCGAATTGCTTCGATTCATTTCGCTGAAAAAATTACGTCCATAGACATGTCGGCGTGCGTCAAAAAAAAAAAAAGACGCGCGTCAAAATAATTTTGCAAAATTTTTAATGGGCATCTGCGACATTTCGCCGGCGGCTATTTTTGACGAAACGGGTCAAATTTGCCCATCCCTAGTTCTTATAATCTGACAGCGGGGGTGATATAGATCACGCAGGTATTGTGGTTTTCATTCTGCTTTTCTGTTATTCTCCTTTCTCAGCTGTTCCAGATCCACCCAATGGCGGAGGCACCGGGGAACAACTCCGGCCGGTTGGAGAAATAATCAGTAAGTATAAACCAACCCCCACCCCGTTATTAGTTCATTATCCCAATGAAACCAAATTAACCAGTAAAAGCAGGGAAATTACATAAGGAGAGATCACCATCAGCAAAGGAAAGGTTTTGGCATTCCCTACCATGAGAGGGGGATGAGTGATGCATTGGTGGGGAGGAAAGGAGATTTCAACATCAGGTTAAAAATTGTTTTGTGGTACATAATCCCTAACTCCATAGACTTATGTCATTGTTCTGCTTGACTTACTATAAACTTGTTACTATGCAGAGGGATTGAATGAAGCAGAAAGGAATCTCAATGTGTTACTTGTAGTTTTACAAATACAGCCACAGTGCCCTCTGGTGGAGATTTGTATAAAGGTTGATCCCCCTGGAAACTTTGTGGGGCTGTTACACTTGGGTGCAGTAAGGTGGAAGTAACGGGGATTCTCTCTCAGACTGTGACTGCCATGTTGCTGGGACGGAGGGGAACGCTTGCCGCAAGGACCCTTTTGTTGGCGCCTGCGTCTGCAAACCTAACTTTCAAGGGGATACGTGTGAAGTCTGCGCCCCCGGATACTTTGGCCCCACCTGTTTGGGTATGTTCATTTATTCAGCATTTGCCCTGTTTTTAGAAGTGACTTTAAAGTCCACATTCAGTGATGCTCGATCACTTTGGCTTTCCCTTCAGGTAAGTGAATTATCAGTTGTCATTCTGTGTATTTCATGACTCTGGGCTGCTCACCTTGTATTGGTTATTTAGAGGTCCAGGATTGGTGGCTTCATCACTACATTGATTTCTAGGGGTCACTGAAAGCAAAAGAAATGCGTTAAACTGCTTTACTTTACCTTTCCTATATTAAGCCCTGCCTCCCTGCATGACCAAGGGAAAGAGAACAGCCCAGAAAGGGAACCAATGGCTCTGTACCAGGGTAAAAACTGGGGGTCATTGGATACATTTAAAAGGGGGGTGATTGGATTTACTGTTGCTGTCTGACCATGGGAAAGAGAACAGCTCAGGCACAGGAATTAACAGAGGATCAGAACTCTGTATCTGGCAAGTAATCAGGAGAGTTTACATTCCCTTAACGAGGGGCGGTTAGTGGGAAAGAGGACAGTCCAGAATGAGGAAATAATACAAAGACTGAGATATGTGTGGCTAAGTAAGTAGTAGGTGTCTGGGTAAGTAATGTTGTAGACTGGATTCACCTCCCTAGAGGGATTTCTCCCTCTAGTAAAATACAGAGAATCAGATCGGTAAGGGGTGATTGGTTGTCGGGTGGAGGTTCCTGTCTGCCCATGGGAAAGAGAGCAGCCCTTGAACTCTGTATCTGAATAAACTATGTGGGAGGTTTGTAACCCGGCTGATGTTCCCTCGCTGTCTCGCAGACTGTCAGTGCTCAGGACCAGGTGTGTTGGATGGAAGTTGCGACAAAGAGAGTGGACAGTGCGTGTGCCGGAGCGGATTTGAAGGATTTCTTTGTGATCAGTGTGGCCCTGGATTTTACAACTATCCCCTGTGCCAGTGTGAGTCCTACATCCTTCCTGCCCAGTCCTGTGTCCTGAAAATAACATCCCCCTAGGTTGTCTTGACTCCTTGTTATGTAATGTATGTTCTATAGAAGAATTGTGCTTAAAAAAGTAGTCTTTATTTATTATTTCTGCAAAAACCCTAATAATTCCTCCCTTCTCTTCCACTTCCTGCTCCCTGAATTCCCAGGCTCTCCGCTCACTGCACTGTAGGACAGGAACCAATCAGCAGCTAGCAGGACCTGATAGGGAACTGCAGCCTGTCTGTGCTTGTGTGACTGCAGGGCTCTGATTGGCTGTCCCTCTCCTACTGTGCTTCTGGCAGGGACCGTTAGGACACACCCACCCCTCATTTGAAACACAGACAGGGACCAGAAAACATCTATAGGGAGCTCCAATAAAGGGGTGATTTTTAAAGATACATTTTTAGCACCATGTAACAGCAACACCATATATTACTCATAATTGCCTACAAATTTTTTTTCATTTATCCTATATGTCTCCTTTAAGATTTAAAACTGAACACAGCGCCCCCTTCAGGATGTTTGAACTCTCCTTATAACCAGGTGCTTCCCTCTCTTTTCTCAGTATGTGGTTGCAGTCCCGTCGGCACTTTACCGCAAGGCTGTGACCCCAATGGGCGGTGCTTGTGTAAGCCTGAGTACGACGGTCCACGCTGTGAGCAGTGCATTGTGGGATATCACTCCTATCCTTACTGCCAAGGTACTACATGCCCCTGTATGTTAGCTCTTATTTGGGATCCCAGACCCTCGCCCAATGTTGGTGCCACATTCCAAAGGAGTGAAGTCTGGGTAAAGTCTGGTTCAATCAGATCATTACATTTATTACAGCAGCACTGGAACGGCTTATCACATTTTTTTTGCTTTCATTCTAGTTGCACTACACTCGCCAAAGTTGCTCTGTTACAAACACCCCATTCAGAATCTATTGTTTCTCTGCCATGGGCTCCTGGAGGGGCCCCTACCCATAGTGCCACATAACCTCAATGGCCAATGCTCTTCGGCTGTGGAAAATTGAATTCTTTATATTTCTGCAGCTTGTTCCTGCGATCCTCGGGGTGCTGTGGATAATAATTGCACGCCTACAGGTCACTGCCAGTGTCACCCCAATTTTGCAGGGCCCACCTGCAATCAGTGTGCTGCCAGCCACTATGGCTACCCCAGCTGTACATGTGAGTCTGTGTTTTGCACACTTTTTGGGCCATTGTGGTGGGGGGGGGGCTATATCAGATTCCCAGAGTTAATTTGCATGCCAAACTCTACCGCTCTCAGCTTCATTATCTTGTTAAAGGGAAAGTCAACCCTAAAAGTTATCTTTTAGTACAATGTTTTCAGTGATATTCTGTGTCAGTTTGCAGTTGGTCTTCATTTTGCTTTTCCGTTCCATTTTAAGTTCTCCAGTTTGGAATTCTGGTTGCTAAGGTCCCACGGATCCTAGCGACCAGGCAGGAAATTCAGTTGACTTTCCCTTTAGTATAACTAAGTGCATGTAGATGGAGCTTAGGGTATGGCAAATGCTTATTGCCGCTGCTACATGGTGTGCGCTGGTTTTGGTGCTTGGTGGGCTTGGCTTGCGCAGTGATCCGCTGTTTTATGCATGCAGCTTGTCAATGTTCTGCTGAGGGGTCGCTACACAACACGTGCAATCCGCAGAGTGGGCAGTGCCTTTGCCGTCACTCAATTACCGGCTTGCGATGCGACTCCTGTGCCCCCGGAATGTATGGCTTCCCCGACTGCAGAGGTGAGATCCGCAAACACGCAACTGGGAGGATGGTGGCGGGTATCTTTTCTGACTGTAGTTAAAGGGCAGATAAACCTAAAATACAATCCAGTATGAAAAGTCATTCAAGCTACCACCCTACAAGGTGTTGCCATCTGGTATCAACTATATCTGGCTCTTTACATTGGCTGGCGGCAGTCAGAAGTCTTAGTGGCATGAAGTCCAATGTGTAAAGGGGAAATGCCCATATCCATTATCAAATCCTTATGAAATATCAGTTGGATTTGCAGTTCTGCTGGCGGCTTTCAAATGTCATCTATATCAAGTTGATTGTATTTCAGGTTTTTTGTTTTATTCGCTAAAAGCAGAGCGTGGGTAGCACCAACCTGATCATCAGCCGGTTCTGGTTCCTGATATACACACATTATTAGGGAAATAGGCATAAAAACGTGATATTAGGCTTATGGTTTTGGTGGCCAGAATATCCTGAGATGGATTAAAACAGGAGAGTTTTACCTAGGGCTTAGAATCCAGCTTCCAGGGGATACTGGTGTTTGTACTTCTTCAGCTGTTCCTGGACTGCCCTGGTATAATAATAATAATCCATTGTTCTCTGCAGTTGGCCCTTGCAACCCATCTGGATCGAAGTCCCTTAGTGCCAATTCCCTGGAGGTGAGTGAAAAATATTCTCCCTGTAAAGCGCAAAAATATGCTGATGTATAGCCAGCGTATAGCCAGTTTCATGCAGGGAAACGCAATGGGCACTTCCAACCCATAGTGTCCACAGAGAAGGAATGTTCTGGGCACACAATAAGCTATACCTTCATACTGTACTGTCTAAGGGAAACAATATGGCACCTCCTTCCCATATGTATAAATACAAATATACAGAGAAGGAATGTTCTGGGCACACAATAAGCTATACCCTCATACTGTACTGTCTAAGGGAAACAATATGGCACCTCCTTCCCATATGTATAAATACAAATACACAGAGAAGGAATGTTCTGGGCACACAATAAGCTATACCCTCATACTGTACTGTCTAAGGGAAACAATATGGCACCTCCTTCCCAAATGTATAAATACAAATATACAGAGAAGGAATGTTCTGGGCACATAATAAGCTACACCCTCATACTGTACTGTCTAAGGGAAACAATATGGCACCTCCTTCCCATATGTATAAATACAAATACACAGAGAAGGAATGTTCTGGGCACACAATAAGCTATACCCTCATACTGTACTGTCTAAGGGAAACAATATGGCACCTATTTATAAAATATACAGAGAAGGAATGTTCTGGGCACAGAAGCTTAATTTGGACAGGCCCCTGTTAATAATGGGTGCAGGCTCGGTCTCACCTGTTGCCCTTTGCTCAGATGTATCTTGTCACATTGGTCTTGTTAGGAACTCTGGGAGGGGGGGCAGATGAGGGATATACTGGGATTAGAGGAAAATGAATAGCCCCTGCAGTGCCCTGGGAAGGAAACTGAGCCGGTGCTGACTTTGCACCAGGCTTGGAATGACGTGAGGGTGAAGACTCGAGGAGGGTGGGATTGAGAAAGCTCAGGGTCAATAAGAAGAAGCGGATGCTTTACCTCTCAGCAGCCAGTGGAATGCAGTGTCCCTGTTGGCATCGGGTGACAGGGGAGGGCGATCAAGGAAACAGACTTGATTGAAATCCCAGTGTGTTTTGCCTGTTGTGGAATGAGTTTCCCATTGGTCATCCTGTGACCCATTAAAGGTGTTGGGAAGAGCCTTGCTGTCCAGTGGTTGGGAGCCCCTGTCACTTGGAGGTGGGGATTGGCCAGCCCCTGGTGGGAGAGTACTAGAATGCTTTCCTCGTTTCTCCCTCTCTCCGGGGAAATATGCTGCATCCATACTGGATCTTACAGTCTCTTCTCTTGTTTTGCCTTGTGCTTCAGGGGTCCTGTGAGTGCCAGGATCATGTGGAGGGGGCAGCGTGTGATAAGTGCAAGCCTTTATACTGGAATCTGGCCCCCGAAAATCCCCATGGATGCACAAGTAAGAAATGCCACCCTATCTGTCCATGCCAGCTGTTGCCCACTCAGGGAAGGTCGCACTAAAAACTGCTGAGAAGCTCAAGCTAATTTTTTCTCTGTGTCCCATAGGATGTCAATGTGGATCCGACGGCACCATAAATGGAGTGGGAGAATGTCAGCAGGTAAGGGCACTATGGATTAAAGTCCTGTATCCTGGCCAAGGAAAGCTGGAACCATCTATATTCATGTATTATATTGTGTTTGGGGGCACATCTGGGCAGTGCAGTGTTTGTAGAAAATGGGCTGAAATTGAAGATCGAGAAGTTGAGACTTTGAGGGATCTGGAGATTTCGTGGGAGACTGTGCAGGAGTTGGAAGATGCTGTGGCTGTAATATTGTTAAAGGCATAGAGTTGGAGTTGGCGGCTCTTTTTGGGATATGTGGTGGCTGGAGACTTTTTAGAGGAATTGTGTGTTTCAGACAGGTAGGGATGGATGTGTCTGATTGGGAGCTATAGAGGTTAATGATGAGGATAATTGGGAAATGATGGAGTTTTGGGGACAAGAAGTTATAGTGGTTGGAGACTGTTGAATATGTAGAGTATGGGGGCTATTGGAGACATGAGAAGGTTGAGGCTGATGGGAGGTATTGGTATGGAATATAATTTTTAAGGAGTTTTGGTGGTTGAAGTGGTGTTCAGAGATTGTTTTGGACATGAGGAGGGTGGACATTGAAAAGTATGAAGGTTGGCAACTAGGGAGAGTGGAGGACATAGGTGTGGAAGTGCATGGTGGGGGACAGAGACAAAATTGTGCAGAATATGGAGATTCTTCATCACTTATAGTGGGGGAGCAGATCTAACAGGGCAGAGCCTCAGTTTGGAGGAAGGAACTAAGATTGTCCAAATTACAATATTGTTGAAACCAGGCAACACAGAAACAATAACCGCATTCCCAAATGTGTCTTGGAGGAACTTATTGTTCTGGAAATTACATGGACAGCTTCTGCCTGGAATTTCTCGCCTCTTGCTAAGTATTATGGAAATCGGCTCATCAAACTTTATTTTTGCACTAAAAACAAAGCATTTTAAAGGTAATTTAACACTGCTGGGAAAGGAAGCGGCTCCTGAGAGTCTCTAAACCAATCAGGCTATGAGCAGGATAAACAGAACACTGGTATAATATTCTGCAGGGTGAACAAGGGGTTAACCGGAGTGGAACATTTGAGATACTGAACGGATCTTAATTTATAGCCAGAGAAGTGCTGGGTGTGCAGAGAGGGGAGATTTCCCTTTCATACCTCCTACTTACTTTGCTGGCAAGGGGAATAAAGATTAATTTCAGCCGTTTGCCCATCTCGCTGCGGTGCCAGTGCCTTGTGGCAACAGATTTCTGGAACACAGACACATTCATATAACATTCCAGTTTATCGGAGTGGGGAAAGGAGCCTGGTACTCATGCCGGGTATATTTCGCGCCTGTGAGCTCACATCTTATGAGACAGATTATTAAACCTTCTGTGATAAATCTTGACTTGTGTATATATACTGTTATTTATAACTCTTATGTTTGTTATTAAAACACTTCAATTAGAAAAATTACTAGAAAACCATATAAGTCTCTTACATTACCGTTAAGCTTTCCAGCTCTGTGATTTGGCCTTTAAATGATCTTGTGGATAAGGTCCCCTTATCAAATTAAAGAGATTTAAAAAGGGATACAACAGTCAGCATTTTTCACATCTCAACATATTTTGGTCTGTTTGGCAGGCGAGTGGGCAGTGCTTCTGTAAGCCCAACATCTGCAGCCGCACATGCAGCACCTGTAAGGACGGATATTACAACCTGCAGCTCGGGAGTTACTTCGGGTGCCAGGGTAAGTCTAGGGGCCCTAGAAGTGTCTATTGCAAAATTTCTTTGACGGCTGGGACTCTACTAACTACCTTCTTCGATCATGTCAGATCATAGCCGTTGCTCCTACAAAGCCAATTAATGTCCTTTTCAGAAGGTGTTGGTTGAATGTCCTTTTCAGAAGGTGTTGGTTGTTGGACCAGTTATGTTCACATCTCTTATGTGCTCATCATATTAACAGCATTGCCCTGTCTCGGAGATCTTTAGTCACAAGGCCGTTATCCTGACAATCTGAAGCTCTTGCTGAACTAACACTCTCATCTTTGGGATGTTGGAAGCTGTAGTTTAGTAAGCTCCATGTAGACAACTTGTGTTTCCCCATAGATCATCCGCTAAATCCTACACAGATCATTCCCTGTGTCGAGAACCCTTTCCTGTCCTTGGCTTTGGATTACGCTATCCCTCGGCCACAGTCTTGTAGTAATTGGACACTTGGCGTGTGATGATGAATTCCCTTCTAATTGCATTGATGGAAACTTCTCTTGATGTCCCATTAAGAGAGCAAGTGGCTGCCCTGTTGTGTTCCGCATGCCTTCCTTAATCTCCCTATAAATAGCCTTGGCGCTGGCTGCCCTTGGCTTGTTCTGCCTAATGAGATGAGTTCATCTTGGCACCGCTCACTCACCAGGTGCTTTTGCTCTACAGGATGCCAGTGTGACATCGGAGGATCCATTGGGCTGGCTTGCCATGAGAAGACTGGAGCCTGCCAGTGCCGGGAAAATGTGCAAGGTCCCCAGTGTAACCAGTGAGTGGGGAGGGGAAAACTGTGTGTAATACTGTAATCCACACCCTAGTCTAAGCTTCTGTGGGTAGGAAGCATTAGGTTATGATTGTCCTGTAGCACATTTAATACGTTTTTCCCTTAATCCTGACTACCACAGGCCAGCACCTGGTCACTACTTTCCTGACCTTCATCACCTGAGGTACGAGGTAGAGGATGGTGTGACGGAGGACGGGAGGCCAGTCCGTTTTGGCTACAACCCTCTGGAATTTGAGAACTTTAGCTGGCGGGGATATGCTCAGATGTCGCCCTTCCAGGTACCAATCATGGGCAGTTAGAAAGTCACATAATGTTTTTTTTTCTTCTTTGCCCCATCTCAGTGAAACCCACTTAGAAACGTCTAGAATGTTGGTTCTAAAAATGTTCCTTTCCAGGGCCGCCACCCGGGGGTTCTCTAATCAGGTACCTTGTGGCAATAGGAATGCCAAAAAGACTCCAAGGTGTAGACCAATCATGAGTAGAGTTGTTATAATGAGGCACTGTCAAGGTAGATCTGGGCAAGGTCCAACATACATGGGACATTTTTTCCATTCTTCTTGGTAGGGCCCACCCAGGGGGCCTGGGCAACTATTCGGCTATTAACAGTGTCCTCATGGGTTGGGAGAGCCCTTTTAACTTTCTAGTATGTGTCCCAGCTTTATAATAATGTGATTATCTTAATAATCATCTTATGTTCCTGTTAACTTGCCCTTTCACAGCCTAAGGTGGTGCTGACCATCAATGTCACATCTCCCGACCTCTTCCGAGTGGTTTTCCGATTTGTGAACAGAGGAGTGGACAGTGTTTACGGCAAGGTCTCCTTCATCGAAGAGAGGAAGTTCAGTGCTTGTGCCAACTGTAAGTACCCGTGTTGTGGCACTAATGGTATATTCCAACAAGCAGGACTGATCCTCGGCAAGCTACAGAATGTCGCATTAGTCATTGGCTGAGCCCAAACAAACAGAAGAAGTTCTAAGTAACTGCCCTTGTAGCGTTGTTCATTGTACATTCCAGTGTGCAGCACTGATCCTCAACAAGCTGCAGAATGTCCTATTGGTTCTGTTAGAGGGGTGGAATCCTAAACAGGCGAAAGTAGATCTAATTAGCCTTCACTTCTGATGGGATGCATTAGCCCTAGAGTGCAACTTAAAGCCCCATAGATTTCATAGAGAATGGTCTTCTGTTCCATAGGTCACTATTGTACAAGCTTCTGAAGGTCAGATAAACCCTGAAGGGAGGGAGAATTGTGCCTTTATTGGCAAACCGAATGTATGTGCCATTACTCTATTATAATAATTAGTATTACCGGTAGCTTTTGCAGTAATTGTTTGTAGTCTCCTTGGACAGGATGATGCTATAGGCAGCCCTGCAACAACCAATAGCCATCCATCCCTGTGCTCACCTTTCCTCTAACACAGGCTCCGAACAGACCAAGCGGATTGTCTTTCCCCCAAGCACCGAGCCCGCCTTTGTCACGGTCCCGCAGAGTAGTTTTGGGGAACCATTTGTCCTGAACCCCAATGTCTGGTCTGTAGTTATTGAGGTGGAGAACGTACTGCTGGTGAGTTTCCTATATCCTACAACATTGTAACAAGTTCACTCTTGGCTCCTACCTCAACCCCCACATTTGTCTGTTTTAGGACTACCTGATCTTGCTGCCCAGTGCATATTATGAAGCTCCAATTCTTCAGGTGAAGGTCACAGAAGCTTGTACCTACTCTTCCACTTCGGAGCAGAACTCCCAGAAGTAAGGAACTCACCTCCACTTAAATAGGACTAGTAAAGTGCCAGTATGGTGCGATCATTTATCTAGTGCTTGTACAGATGTTCAACTCTGTATCCTATAGAAACCCCCACCCAGTGTCGGGCTGGCCCACTGGGATACCAGGAAAACTCCCGGTGGGCCCAGGTGTCAGTGGGCCTCTTGCTTCTAACCATTTGGCCTATTTCATGGTCATTCCCTATGCCTTTATGGGAAAATAAAGAACAAAGTATAGCAAGTAGATATAAAAGACTAGGAGAAGAAAGAGGTTGACTGTAGAGAGGAGGTATAATAGTTTGGAAAGTGGGCCCATGGTCACGGTTTACCAGCATTCCAGTCCGACACTGCCCCCACCCCAAGTCATATTTGTCTAATATACTGAGTCTCGGCTTGTCTATGGTAGAGTGTCACTCACAGGGATCTGTCTCTCTTTCCAGTTGCCTCCTGTACAAGTATTTGCCACTGGATGGATTTTCTTCTTCTGGCGGAAGTGAAGCAATATGCCGATTTGATAACAGCCTGCCTAGACCATGCCAATTAGAGCACATAACACCTCGCCACCCACCAATGGCTATGTGCTATGGAAATGATGTAAGTGTCGGATTGCAAACTCTTTGGACCAGTCATGTATTTGGCTCTGGCTATTTTAAGATATTTAGCTCAGCCTGGCATTTGGATTATTTTGTTTTTTGAAGGTTGATGTCCAGTTCCGCATGCCAGTGCCCCACCCTGGACGCTACGTGGTTCTAGTGGAATATGCCAATGAGGAAGAAGTGCAAAACACAAGTGTCATGGTGAACTCACCTCCACATCCCCCCCAGCAGGGAACCTTCACCTTCTACCCCTGCAAATATAGGTCAGTGCATATAGGGTTCTGGCAAATACAGGTTCCTGCAAATACACATCCGTGGCAAGGTGAGATATAAGCAATGCCATACCCATATTGATGGAGACACAGCTTTGTGTTATATGTAAAGGTCGGAGCAAATTCAGGTTGGTTTTTTTGGACATTCAGGTTCAGGAACATTAAGATTTATATATACACCAGGTCACAACAGACAGTGCTGTATTAGTGCAAAGATTATTAAAAGACCACGCTATTTAGGGGCTTATCCAAATGTCCTTTTGCTGTTACAGCTTCCTGTGCCGTGGGGTGGCTCTTGACCAGCATCACAGAGTGGCCACGTTTGACCTCACCACAGAAGCCACCATTCATTTCACTGCAGTTCGGACACACTTCTACTTTGTGAGTGTATTTTTATTATAATGTGGCCCTTATTATCCCATGGTGGCCCTGTCATGCTTAACTGGTTACCGCTTTGTTTCTTTAGAGTAAAGTCTATCTGATTCCTGCTGACCAGTTCTCGATGGAGTTTATCAGACCTCGAGTTCACTGCATCGCTACTCACGGCTCCTTCTCTCCAAGCAGGTAACAGCGCTGCAAGTCCTAAAAATCTACAGTCCCATAGTGCTACTAGTATTTCTTCAACCTGTGTTTTTTTCCCTTGTTATCCACAGCGGGTCCTGCGTTCCTTCGAGATACCAGAAGCCTTCACAGTCCGTGGTCTTGTCGGAAGGAAAAACTGGTTCTATTCCCGCCAACATTCCCCTCTCTCAGGGATTTGTACCATCCCACCCAGATGGACAAACCGGTTTGTCTTGGCCGGAGACACTTCCCCCAACTGCTGTTGACGCCACTAGATTGCTCCAGTTGCACCCTGTGCAGGTGAGAATGAGACATAACTATTATATTGAAGGTGGGAGTAGAACAAAGCCAAACCTTCTACAGGTATGGGATTTGTTATCTGGAAACCAATTATCAAGAAAGCTCTGAATTTTGGAAAGACCATATCCCATAGACTCCATTTTATTCGAATAATCCACATTTTTAAAAATTATTTCCTTTTTAATAATAAAACGGTACCTTGTATTTGATCCAAACTAAGATATAATTAATCTTTATTGGAAGCAAAAACCAGCCTATTGGGTTTATTTAACGTTTACAAGATTTTCTAGTAGAATGGTATGAAGATTGAAATTATGGAAAGATCAGTTAACCAGAAAGCCCCGGGTCCTGAGCATTCTGGATAACAGGTCCCATACCTGTACCTACCAGCACTCATCCTGTGTAATGATAATAATGAAGGTCTTTTCCCTAATGTTTTGTTTGGTGTTATTGTTTCCTTTCTCTCAGTCGGTGGTGGGATACAATGGAAGAGTCCAAACCCCGGGGCGTTATGCATTCATTGTGCATTATTACCAGCCGTCCCATCCAACCTTTGCCATTGAGGTGCGGGTGCAAGGCGGGCGTATCTGGCAAGGTAAGGAAAATGCTGTTATTCTAAAAAGAAGTTGTAGTAGTGGGGTGCAATAAAAATGGATTAAACAGTACATCAGCAAATATATTAAAGGGAATTTTGCTTTTAGGTTCAGCGAATGCCACTTTTTGTCCCCACGGTTACGGCTGTCGCAGTTTAGTGGTGTCTGAGAACCAAGTTGTACTAGACATGACGGATAATGATTTCTCAGTGACCATACGTGTTCCTGATGGCAAGATTGTCTGGATAGTAAGTATATATCTCCTGGGATCCATCGTTGTATATTGTGCAATACACTGAGCCCTTTTCCCTATTCACCCTCTCCTTTTTTCCTCTGTAAATAGGAATATGTGTTGGTAATTCCAGAGGACAGTTATAGTTCCAGCTATCTGGTGGAAGAACCGCTGGATAAATCCTATCATTTTATCAGTCAGTGTGGCGCCAACAGCTTCCAGAGCAAGTAAGGAGCCCGAGATGCCAAGTTGGTGCATGGCAGCAATAGACCTTTGCTGTGTAATTGGGGGGCTTGATAATAACCGTGGAGCTGTATATTCAAATAGAAGTTACCAAAATGATCTTCTCTTCCAGCCCAGCCAATACCAAGTTCTGCAGAGATGCTGCCATCTCCCTTTCTCTCTTCTATAACAATGGTGCCCAGTCTTGCAACTGCCACGAGGCTGGAGCTTTGGGAACTACCTGTGAACCGTATGGAGGGCAGTGCAACTGCCGGCCCAATGTCATTGGCAGAGACTGCTCCCGCTGCGCCACTGGGTACTGGGGATTCCCCAACTGCAGACGTGAGTGTCAATAATGGATATTAGACACAATTCCCCAAATATATCACTATGTATCATGGTGTCCTTGCATTAAGCTATAATCAAATTTCTCCTCTGGCCTGCAGCATGTGACTGTGGCTCACGGCTCTGTGATGAGGTGACTGGGCAGTGTATTTGTCCCCCTCGCACCATAAAACCGGAATGCATTGCATGCCAGTCCCAGACATTTGGTTGCCACCCTCTGGTTGGCTGTGAGGAGTGCAACTGCTCTCCAACTGGGCTGCAGAACAAGACGGAACTAGGATGTGATGTACAAACCGGCCAATGCACGTAAGTGACCTGCTGAAATTGATTCTGCCCCATGCGCCGCTGTGAAACTGCCTCTGGGCAGTTGCTGTTGCCGATCCCGATTGAATGGTCCATTTACATAGTACACATTCTGATATTATAACTTCTTAAGAGCCTCTTCTTTAATGTCAACCTTCCTCACCTTGGCAACTGTTCCTTTATAACCAAGGTCCTCCATCCTCTTAAATTAAGACTTTAGGTTTGGGTGGCCTTTTAGACCATACATCATTGGTTTTCAAACTGTTGGTCTGTGCTTCCCAAGGAATACCCAAAGTAATGGAAAGCAGGGCCAAAGCCTGGGTAAATATTTGTTTACTATCTTGGATATATTTGCACTACAGTTTGGTTAACAACGCGGGCCTGAGTACAGGCAGCACTGCCCTATGTGTTCAGTTCCAGTTCAGATACTGCATGATAAACTGACACATTAGATCAGGGATACGTTCTGTACTGGGAATATTGGCCCAATAAAGACCGTGGAATGCTGCAGCTGTTTTACTTTCCTGTAAGAAATAGAGACCGTGAAATCCAATGCAAAGCTAAAAACCACAAGGTGAGATAACGCAGCTAAGTTCTGTACTCCATCGTATAGACAGGAATGGCTTTTATTAGAACTGTTAAAACCTCTGTAACCATTCTGAAACATTTGCCAAGCATAAATCAACTTTGTTGATTTTGAACCGTGCATTCTTTCGGGCAGAGACAATATTATGGCAGCTCCTACAGATATTAATAATACTCTGCATTTGCATAACTTTCCTGTAGTGTTGGGTGTTTCCTGTAACATAAGGTTGGTAATGGAGTTAAGAACAACCCCTTTAATTTGTGCATTGGCTGGGCACAGAGATGCCATAAAACAATGCAAAGGGGCCCTCATTTATGGATCATGGAATAATGTGTCCAAATTATGTACCATATGTATTCTTACATGACTTGAGATATTCTGGTTGACATGAAACTTGTTTTTCATTTGGTCTTCTCTGAAGATGCATGCCAAACGTTGTGGGCAGAAGATGCGAGCGATGCGCCCCTGGTTTCTACGGTTATCCCATCTGCAGACCCTGCAACTGCAACCGAGATGGGGTGGAGCCAAGCATCTGTGACCCTATTACTGGACAATGTCATTGCAAGGTCAGTGATACTCCTGGCTGGTAAATGTCTTGATGTGGGTTTGGGTGTGAGATGGAACAAGGTGGATTTCAGGCCCATCTGCTGTGCTGAGCTATGGGAGCACAAGATTCTAGGTGCTAATTCTGGTTTTTAGAAAGTTGGTTAAGTTGAGTTCAAATAAGTGCTAATGGAGCACCAAGGCATCATCATCAATACAGAATGTCATGCTGAGAAATAATCATGGACTTCTTCAGTTAGAAAGTGTTACATCTTTTAAGGGGATATCTGTTAATATCTCTTTTGAAAAACCAACATTGGTTAGAAAAATGTTTTTAATTTCATGGGATATTTCATAGGTTGTTCACTTTCAGACTTATGTCTGAAGGTGAACATCGCCTTACTTCTTCTGGAAACCTCAGCACATGAAGGTGAACTCCTTGGAGGGACAATGTCACTTGGCTCCAAAATTTCATTGGCTGTGTCTCTGCTCCTAGGAAAATGTTGATGGTTTGACCTGTGACCTTTGCCGTTTGGGTACCTTTTATCTGGATGCTGCAAACCCTAAGGGATGTACCAGATGCTTCTGTTTCGGAGCCACCGATCGATGCCACACAGCTTCCAAATATAGAGCAGAGGTAAACAAACCCACAATACTACAAATAATCACAAAGTATGTTCTCTCAGTCACCTGTGTTAACAACTGTGTGTCTTCCACAGTTTAGTGACATGAATGGATGGGTGCTGTTGGGTGGAGACCGACAAGAGGTGGAGATTTCTGTCCATCCAGAGGAAGGGCTTGTTGACGCCAATCTTGAAGATGTTCCCGATGTCTACCAGGAGTTCTACTGGCATGCACCTCGTTCATACCTGGGAGACCGGGTAAGCACCCACTTTCACAGTTCTTCCTCTGACATTTTGAAGGCTTCTTCCATTCTCAATTGTCTATCTTCTTCCTCTTCTTTTGTGCCTTGCTCTCACTTATCCCTCTTGGAGACCCTTATGGTTTAGTAAGTATGGCTTTCTAATGTCAAACCAAATCCAGGATAGCCATAATTATTTCCAGAACAATTGGGATTTATTTATATAGTAGTTACATACCTAACAGTCTGTAGACATTTGACTGAATGTCCTGTAAAGATGAATGTGGAAGAAAATTGGGTCATTCAGAATGTTGGTTCCATTTTAGGTTTCATCTTACGGTGGATTCCTCCACTATGTGCTCCATTCAAAAGCTATAAGAGGAGACCAACCATCTATCCCAGTGGAAAGGAGACCAGATATTATTCTGAAGGTAGTAGATTTGCCCAGTTATGTACCAGTAAAGATAACAATGGCCCCACAGAGTCCTCATGATTGACTTGCAATCAAACCATAATTTTTTTCTATAGGGCAATCAGATGAGTATTGCACATTTGCAGACCAAATACCCAGTGTCAGGAGAACATTACCATGGCCGGATACATTTGGTTGAGGTAAGCATGATTGGGGGTAATCAGTAGAATATAATGCTCATTGCTAGGACCAGCATATTTCTTCATCTTAATTGAAGCAGCCATGTCTCAGTTGGGAGTTACGTGGGCTCCAGAGCATCAAACATCTTTACATGAAATAAAAACCCAAATGTGACTTAAGGTTTCTTACATAATGTCTGACTTGTTTGACTTGTACAGGGTAACTTCCTCCACACCCAGACGTACAATCCAGTTACACGTGAAGAGCTTATGATGGTGTTGGCCAATCTGGATCAGCTTCTGATCCGAGCTCTGAACTCGCAGTCATCTTCCTCCGTGTCGCTGCGCAGAGTCGTTTTGGACATTGGGCAAGAAAGCAGTGTCGGAGTTCGATCACCTGAAGTGGAATTGTGCATGTGCCCAGCTAACTACCGTGGCGATTCCTGCCAGGTACCTACAATTGTCTTGGGTCAGTAAACCAATATCTCTGCTTCAAAATTTTGATGGTTAATTCATTGTTTTTTTTTTTTATTTTTTTTTTTTAGGAATGTGCTCCTGGGTATTACAGGGACACCAAAGGTCTTTTCTTGGGCAAGTGTGTCCCATGCAACTGCGGGGGTCACTCAGACCAGTGTTTGCCTGGAACAGGCACTTGCGTGGTAAGTACTGCGACGTCTGTGTTTGGTGCGATGCAAAGCTTCTTTTAGACATAATCTCTGCTTTATGTCTCATAGAAATGCCAGCACAATACAGAAGGAGATCGATGTGAGAGGTGCAAAGACGGATTTGTGTCTAATGGGACAGTGGATGGATCCCTGCAGTGTGTGTCCTGCCCCTGTCCTCTTTCAGTGCCGTCTAACAAGTAAGTGTCCTATACAGCTCCATGATCCAAAGATACAACTTGCCGACATGTTCATTCCTGGGTTATAGGTGCCAAACTGCCAAATTCGTCACCAAGTTGGGCCCATATGATATTGGTCCAATACTTTGAGCCACTTAGAACCTCAAAGCTGACAGATATACCATATCCCGCCTTTTTTTATCTTACAGTTTTGCCATTGGATGTTTTCAAAGAGGCTCTACCTTCCAGTGTCTCTGCAGGCTGGGCTATGCTGGAGCCAACTGTGAGAGGTAGGTAAGAAGAGCAGAAGGTCATTAATTTGGGCAATGTAGATACACAGTTACAGACATTTATCCATGAATACCATCTATTGTTTCTTCTTTGTAGATGTGCGCCAGGTTTCTATGGCAACCCCATGGTGATTGGCAGTTCCTGCAAGCCCTGCAACTGCAACGGGAACACGGATTCCAACATGCTTTTCAGCGACTGTGATCCCCTGTTCGGCACCTGTTCCAGTTGTATGTTTAACACTGCCGGTCAGCATTGTGAATTGTGTGCCCCTGGGTTCTACGGAGATGCAGTGAGAGCCAAAAACTGCACAAGTAAGATGTTGCCTTTAATAAAAGTCACATTTAATAAAGATGATATTAAGGAATTTGGATTCGTTTTTCCGACAAGGTGGCAGGGTACATATACCAAGAATTCCAGCCTTGGGGATCAGGGGCCAAGTCCAAAGAAATTGTTTTGGGGGTTGAAATTTAAGTCTTGAATATTGTGTCCCTTAGCCAACAGCATGCCAACTCACGTTGGACCTGTGACAAAATGGGCAATATATTTTCACACCTCTCAGTGGAACATTAGTAAGAGCAATATGTTCTGTGTTGCAGGGTGTGACTGCTCACCATGTGGAACTGAATCATGCGACTCCAGGTCAGGAAGATGTTTCTGCAAACCTGGCGTGATGGGGCCACAATGTGACCGCTGTAAGGTAAATTAATCTGTTGTTTTGGTTTAGCGAATCCATGGTCCATTTGTCCCTGGTAATATAGTTATGGATTTCAGGATTCTTGTAGCAAGGCGGTGCTAAGGATGTTGCAATCTGATTGGACAATAGCAGATCTTCTTTATGATTATTGTTTGGTAACACAATGCAGCCATTTGTCACTCAGCTCTATGTCTCCTCTTTCAGGAAGGATACTATGGCTACAGTGTGTGCTCTGGCTGCCAGAAGTGCAGTTGTGCTGAAGGTTCAGCCAGTGGCACATGTGACCTTGTCAGTGGTCAGTGCCTCTGTCTTCCTGGGGTTACCGGTCCTCGCTGCCAGCAGTGTGCCCCTGGGTATTGGGGGTTCAGCCCCAGTGGCTGCACAAGTAAGTAAAGAGAGTTGCTTGCAGAACATCAATCAACTCTTCTTGGCACACAATATGCTCTTATACTGTTATGTTTCTTTGGCAGAGTGTCACTGTAAAGGGGGCTCCTGTGATCCACGAACTGGTGAGTGCCAGTGCAGTGATGGCCTTACCGGGAAGCAGTGTGACACCTGTAGCCGCCAGTATGAGATCCCTGTCAGCCATGGGCCAGAGATTCTGAAATGCGAACGTAAGTAACTCTCCCATTCACCAGAATTTAATGTGCAAAACCAGGGCTGTATTCAGAACATCCAGTAAGGGTGATGGGCTGCCTGGGGGAAGCTATCTTCTGTTGCATTCCTGTGCTAGGGAGGTTGTGGGCTCAGCAGAATATGAGGTGAAAGGACAACTTCTTCCCTGGAAAGGGTAGTAGTTTATCAGCAGCTTGGGCACTGTATGGAAATGGTTCATTCTTGATGCCATTCCTTTCCCTCTTTCTGTAGCATGTGACAGCTGCGTGGTGACCCTACTCGAAGATCTCGATCAAAATGGTGACTTCCTCCCCAGTGTCAGAGACCAACTTGCCAACCTGAGCGTCAGCGCCATCGCCTGGAACCACCTCAGTGCCCTCAACATCTCCATCGCCAATCTCACGGTAAGAGAATGTCTGTGATAGCGCATGTTGTGTTTTGTGTTCTATGAGTGATTCTCAGTATGGCCGCTGTTATTTTGCAGGAGCTCTGGCTTCAGTACCAGGGTGCTGTTAATGACATTAAGGATAAGGCCGATGACATGGAAGATCACAGTATCAGCCTTACACAGGATCTAGATGCCCTGCAGGACAAGGTGAAGTTGCATATTCTTTTTGTGCCAGCAGGGACCAATGGGGAATATAAACACAATTTTGTACTGGGAGTCTTGTTTATCTTCTTATATTGGTTAAATGAAATGCATATATTCTGATGAAACAAATTATTGCAAATGTAGTAACTATGGGTCACTGAAACCTATCCCTTTGCAGGTGAATATGACAAAGAAAACAGCCATCAGTGTGCAAAAGGCAACTAAAAACACGAATGAGCGTGCCGGAGATTTGCTCAACAAAGTGCATTCACTTTACAATGTTTCCCAGGGTAAGAAACACTGCATATGGTATGGATATATTTTCTATGGAAGCGTTAGAGACTTGCCCCATAGAAGATATTGTACTACAACTCCCAGCATGCCCTGACACCAGAAGGATGCTGGAAGTTGTACTGTATCATGATAGCTGAAGGCTGGACATTCTTGAATTCTTCACAACCCAACAATGAATATGAATGCCAGACTCTTTCACCGCACCATTCTGTTATATGAAGCTGCCATACTTGTCTCTTAGGAATGGTAGAACAATTAAAGAAAATTGGATCATCGAGCAGCGGCAATGTCACCTCCACCGAGGAGTTCCGGCGGATCATGTCTGAGGTCGAGCACATGATGAAGGAGTTGAGAGCCAGGGATTTCCAGCACCCAAGTCACCTAGCAGGGAAGGAGTACAACGAAAGCATAAAATGTGAGCAGCTGAAGGGCTTATGCCATGCCCCATGTTTTTTATATATAATATGTTATTTGATTATCTGTTTAAAAGATAGCTACAACATTAAAGGTTAATGGGTAAGTTCACCATTGAATTAACATGTGTTATGTTAACAGGAAAGATACAGGGTTAGGAGCAACAGGGAGTTTCTTGAGTTCTCATATTATTATTATTATATTTCTGTCTCTTTATCCCCAGTGTTGAATCGGGTAAAGGCAGAGCTTGTCAGCAGCCTACAGACCAACCAGGAGCTTCTGAGTGAGACCAAGAGGCGGCTGGATACCTACAGCTCAGAAGTCATGGATCTAAGAGATGCTCTTAATGAAGCAGTGAACAAGACCCGGCAGTCGGAGGATCTTAACAGCATTAACCAAAATACCCTGGAGGAATATCTGGTACGTGGATGCCAAACCTGAAGGCCAGGCATGTGGCATTCTGGGTATTCTTGGAGTTATGGATAAATGGCTGTTAAATCAATTGTTTCATATATCTAAAACTTTTTATGAGAAGAGGGGAGGGGCCCTAACCAAATATCAGGCATCAAAGGGGGGTGGGCTTGAGGCGTATGTATTAAGTGGTAACTGTTGCCTCTTTGCATTTACTGAAGCTAAAAGTCAGCGACCTGAAGAAACAGCATAGTGAGTTGGTGTCGGCAATAAAGATGGCGGAGGATGCCCTTGTGCAAGTGTCTGATCTCCTTCAAATGATGGAAAACCTGAAGGAGGTAAGTGGAGAATAAACTGCAAGTCTTAGAAGCTCCTTCAGTTGCAGGGGCCATGCGGTGGGTGGGATAACAGGCTCACATTTATTCTTCAGGAATATGAGAAGCTGGCTGCGGGTCTTGATGGAGCCCGGGGGTCTCTGATAGAAAAGGGAAAGAAGTTCTCTCCAGCGAGCAGCAAGATTCCTATAGTGGAGAAGGCCGAGATGCACGCCAAGGATTTAGGCCAACTGGCAAAGGCCTTGTTTAGGTATGAATATATTATAATAAGGCCTTCTGGTACTACGTCTCCATGGATGGTCTCCATCTTGACCAACCATCACCATATTTCTCTACTGTCTCCATCTTGCACTATCCCCTACTATTGTCTTTTTTGATTATTGCCATTCTGCCTCACTGTCCCGATTCGTCACCACCTTCCCCTGTATCCACCATTTTCCCTATTTATAACTTCAGCTTTTTGTTGCTTTAGTATGTATAGAGCTGATGTCAACTCTCCTATTTGCAACCTGAATATACAGTTCATGTTGTCACTGTCTAATATTGCAACACTTTCATCTCAGTGCTATTGGGGACGCCAACCAGGATGGTTATATTCAGAAAGCCATCAATGCCTCTGACGCTTACTCCACCATAATCGATGCGGTGAAACAGGCAGAAAAGGCAGCAAAAGAGGCCAATCGAGTGGCTGGGGATGCAGTAAAGGTGGGTGATGTTCTACATGATTTTTGATCCCCATACAGAGTCCTAGTCTATAAACTGCTCAGGCTGTGAGATTTCAGGGGTTACTGATTTTAGGGATGATCATTATCATTGAAGTAGGCGATTTCCAGGATTCTGTATCAAGTTGAAAGGAAAATACTAATACTAAAGACTAATAAGGTCTCTTGCTTTGTGAGTTAACCTTTTTTTGCCCTAGTAATCGTTTTCAGTGCTTTGGATTTATGTCTCCCCTCTGCCTGTTCGGATTACTTTTCAATAGAATATCTTAAATGAAGAACTTGGCAAGAAAGGCAAAGAACTAAAGCAGAAGAGTTCTCAGCTAGAGGATTCTGCCAGAGCTGCCGAGGATGAATTAAGCCAAGGTGAGATAAGGGCTGACACAGAGGCTCTAGAGAATAATTAATCATTAATATTATAAGTGCAGCCGGTGTGTTGAGGGGAATCAAGTACATTACACTGGAAGAATACTGAATTGTTAGCTTGTTATGCTGGTATGGTCTCCTAACAAAATGGACCGTTGTTTTAGTTATGTTACAGGGTTCTTTTTATTTTTTTGGGAGAGTAGCTGTCATGACCTGATCTCCTCTCTCTTTCAGACGTGCAGAGTAAATTGCAGGAGGCCAAGACTAAGCTTCAGAATAACAAAGCAAAGAAAGAGAAAATACAGGACGATCTGCAATCTATTGTGGACAAAATCAGCATGACTCGTGGTAGGGTTTCTCGTAATGTTTCCATCACAGCAAAATAGTACAGTCCAAAAGAAGGGGATATTTCCTTCCCTGTGTTTAGATTGTCCTCTTTGGAAATAAATGACAGATCTGCAGATGAAACATATTGGATGCGTAAGATAACAAGAAGGAGGAGTTTAAAGCAAAATCAGCAAATAACTAATTCTTGGGGTAATTTTGACCAAGGGCTTAACCACAGAGGTGATTTAGATTAGGGTAATTTAAAAGGAAGACCTGGCGATCAGAAAAAAGAGGACTTGCCACAGAGTTGATGCTGAGGGAAGGGTTGCAATGTGGAGAAAGACATGACGGGTACATTGTCCAGTGGAGTAAACCTTCAGTCTGCGTTATCTAATTATAGGAATTCTTCTCTCATTAAGAACATATGTGGAACTCAAGCCAATGGCGATCTTGCTTTTGATATTTAGGAAAAGATTTGTGTTGACGTTTCAGATAATGTGACCGATGACATAACTAGCGCCAAGTTTAAGGCTGCTGAGGCTAATGACACTGCCACCCGAGTGGAAGACTCGCTGATTGACATCAAAAAGAACCTCGAGTCATGGAAAGAGAAGTATGGCAACTTGCAGAATGAAGATGTGACCAAGGCTATCGAGGAAGCAAAAACATCCGGTGAGAGAAGTGTTGGTGGACTTAGCCGATTATTTTACTAAACAGAAAAAAACATCCATCTGCTCATTAACCAATATAACTGGTTATTTGTTTTTTTTTTTTCCTTTTAAGTTTCTGATCTGGTGAACACGATTCCACTGCTGCTGCATAAAATGAACCAACTGGAGAACCGCCAGACTCAGAACAACAGCATATCGGATAGTATCACTCGCATCCGGGAGCTCATTTCCCAAGCCAGAGACGCTGCCAGCAAGGTTAGCACTGCAGCAGGGTGAAATTGTTGCAGAAAGAGGAATTTTGATAGTTTTCTTATTAATGAACTAAGACCATTTGAGGTGTAATTTTCACGTAACTTTAGATTGATTTAGATTTGTACATACATAAATTGGGAAGGCTACTTGTAACCCATGCAGCATATATAGTTCCTAATCCGGTGGGTGAGCCAAATACTGGTTTACTACTGGACTTGCCAAGCTACAAGTTGAAGGCATCGGCACCAGGCTACACTTCTTGCCTGCTGAATTATCTTCTTCATCTTTTTCGATATTGGTTCTTTAATATAAATTGTTTTTCGAATCATGAATATTAGCACTTGGAAATCCTGATGTAGGTGTTTAATAAGCAGGTGCCCTTCTCCTCTGCTCTTGTGTAGGTCAAGGTGCCGGTGAAATTTAATGGCAGTTCTGGGGTGCAAATGCGCACCCCTAGTGATGTGCCAGATCTCGCGGCCTACACCTCACTGAAGTTACACATCCAGAACCCAGAGCCTCAGACTAAGAAGAAGCGGCAAGTGGATACAGACATGGGGAGATTTGTCCTCTTCCTCGGGCACAAAGATGTAAGTCCTCTAGGAACTTGCAGTGGGGGGTCCAATTGTCTTTTATTCAATTCCTTCTTAAAGGGAAAGTAAGCATATAAAGCTGGAGGACTGCACAGTATTGTAAAGCATAGTATATTTATTTAATGACCTGTCCACTATACAAATATTTTTGGGACAGAACTGTATTCTGACTGTATTGTATATGAATAAGAGGGCTCTGTTGTATTAATTGTTTGTCCCATTGCCGCCTTCCTGTAGGGTACCGGTGATTACCTCGGGTTGGTTCTGAAAGGTAACAAGCTGCAGTGTGTGTATAAGCTGGGGGATGAAGAACCCACTTTCTTGTCAGCCAATGAAGATATCAAGGAAGAGTTTGTCACAGTAGCCATTGAAAGGTATTTTTCTGCCTGATTTTACTTGGCCCATTGTTATGGTAACAGCCCATAGACATTCCGGACACGTTCTCCACACCATTGTTCCTGTGTTGCCTTGGACAGAAGTTTTCTCTAAAGGCTTTGTCTGGATAAGAATATTCTATTCCTCGTCTCTGCTAAACAGCCTTCTGCCTTTGTTCTGTCCCTGCAGGATTCTCCAGTACGGCCAGATGTCCATATTTGTGACAAAGGACTCTTTACTTGAGATCAAAGGGGACAGCACTGCTAGCGGTGAACAAGGCCTACTGAACCTGGACCCAGAACGGGTGGTGTTCTATGTGGGAGGATACCCTGCTGAATTTATGGTACGTGCATGTGGAATTCATAAAGAATAGTAATCTTAGGTTCCTGAATGTATGTAACAAGCTTGGGGTTTTATTCACTTTCAACCACATAAAAGTAATACATCCAAAAGTAAAGACATCATGACAAACAAAGTCTCACACATTCCCCATCTGCCATTGTCTTGGTCTGCTATAGGCATTTTAAATCTAATGTTCTTATCATATATCTAAAATATCATCCATAAAGCAATGCAGACTGTTTTCCACTTACCCAAAGTTGAATGCTTATCACCTATCTTGCATTGTACCCAGCCACCAGCACCCCTGAACTATCCCGGCTACCGAGGGTGCATTGAGATGGACACACTGAATGAGAAACCCATCAGCCTGTACGACTTTGAAAAAACGTTTGAACTTGATACCAAAACGGACAAGCCATGCGCCAGGTATAGATCATTGTGGAGACAAAACAAAGTATTGAGGTTTGTGTGGTCAGCTGACTTTGTCTTCCTTTTGCCAGATCCAAATCCATAGGAGACCCATGGCTTACGGAAGGCTCATACTTTGATGGGACAGGTTATGCAGAAGTTAAACTGGAAACCCTTCCTGGTTCCTCCAAGAGGTTTGAGCTGGATGCACGTCTGGTCTCTTATAATGGGATCCTCTTCTACCTCGATGCTGAAGTAACTATCCTTCAGTCTAGTTTTGTTTTCACTGGAAGAGTTAAGTAGTAGGCCAGGCTGTCACTCTCTTATTTTGTTTTTTAGGAGCAGTTTCTGAGCCTCGCAGTTCAAGAAGGAAAACTGGCTTTGATTTATGACATTGGAGATGGTCTTCAGGTGTCTAAGCCAATGGAACCAAATAAGCTACAAATCAGCAGCTCCACCCCTAAAGTGGTAAGATTAGAATCAATACCCTTCGAGTTCATCAGTAACTGCTTAAAGGGAAGAAATGCTGTAACCCCAATATTATTCATGCACATTGCATGTATTGTAACTGTATATTATACAGGCAGATATACCCCCCCCCATCATTCCCCCAACCATTGTCACAGTGTAACCCCCATATCATATATGCACATAATGTAACTGTATAATATATAGGCACAGATATACCCCCATCTTTCCCCAACCACTGTCACAGTGTAACCCCCATATCATATATGCACATAATGTAACTGTATAATATATAGGCACAGATATACCCCCATCTTTCCTCCAAACACTGTCACAGTGTAACCCCCATATCATATATGCACATAATGTAACTGTATAATATATAGGCACAGATATACCCCCATCTTTCTCCAACCACTGTCACAGTGTAACCTCCATATCATATATGTACATAATGTAACTATAATATATAGATATACTTCTCTTACTCATTTGTTCAGTATATAATGCTTTGTGCCCTTTAGATACAAATAAGGCAAGAATGCCAAAGAAGCCAAGTCCATTGGAACTATAATGAGGGACATGGACTTTGACATCTTTCAAACAAATTTTTCCCTGCAGGTCCAGGTGATTCTGGCTGTCGTTGGAGGAAAGAAGAAGATTATTGTGAGGCTGGAGAGAGTCAATGTATATAACGTGGATTACGACAAGGGGAAGTTGGAGACTGCACAGTACTTTTTTCTAGGAGGGTTACCATCAAACAAGATGCCAGAGAGGTGAGAAGCTTTACTGGAAATCCACACACAACCTGGGTGGGTATGTAAGATATGGTTCCATTTATATGTGTCTTCATCTTTCCCGATTGCTTGCAGTCTCGTGGGCCTGTTCCCAGGTGGAGGCTCAATCAGAGGCTGCATGAAGGGCATCAAAGCACTGGGGAAATATGTTGACCTCAAGCGCATGAGCACAACAGGAGTGAGCTATGGATGCACCTCGGATTTACTGGTAAGTGGCACACAAAGGATCTAGTTCCCAGCCAGTTAATTTGTGGCAACCTGTTACCTCTCTTCCCATCTTTCTCCAGATTGCGAGATCAGTTCAGTTTTATGGACATGGATTCCTTAATATGGCCGTGAAAAATGTGCCTAGCTTGCAGGAGGATTTCTACACTGGCTTTGGATTCCGTACAAGCCGGCCCAATGGACTCTTGTACCAGCACACTACAGAGGTGCAATCATATTTCTTTATCTGCCCCATTTGCAGGCGCAGGGTTCAATTCCTTCCACTAGGAGGCAGCTCTCTATCTGTACCTTCTATATTTGTCTATAATATTAAATGAATCCCTTAAGAGATTATTGTGTGCAAACATTTTGAATTTGCATCCTAATTTTCCTTACAGGAAGGATCGTGTGAAGTGGCCTTCCAACATGGCCGCCTGTCTGTCAAGATCTTGGATGCAGAAATGAGATCCAAATCTCAGTTTGCGGATGGAGCAGGTCACTATCTGACCCTCTACAGCAATAAAGACGCGTAAGTATCTCTCCAACAGGATTTGACTAATGCAGAAACATCAGCCATGTTTCCTTGACTCTTGATATTATTGCACAGAGTGCGGTTTTATGTGGATGACAAACTGCAAGAGACGCGGACATTAGCGGCAGGCACAGGGTGGCCAGACTTACTAAGTTCGACCCTCCTTCTTGGTGGGTCACAGGTTGATGGAGAGATACAAAATCTGACTGGCTGCATCAGTAATGTCTTTGTGAAGAGGTAAGTGGTGATGGATACACCCATCGATTTCCACTTCACTGTGGCTACTTTAGATGAACTGCAGGGGTTGATTGATATCCCTTCATCATTATCATCTTTCCAAAATCAGGAAAGCTGGACCTCAGTCTGTCCTAGATCTTCAACAGAATCAGGAGAGTCTGAACATTACCATGAGTTGCCAGGCTCCAATGGAGGACAAGCCACAGGAGATCAGAGCACCATTGAGGAAGAAACTGAAACATAAGGTAAATGTTCTGCTTGACCAGTAAACTCAAGTCAAAGCTCATTCCTTTTCCACTAAACCTCCATGGTCTCAGTACAGCAATTTCATTCCCCTTAAATCTCTGGTCTCATCCATTAATTCCTACTACATCTATAGTTTTATCGTTGCCACTAAAATCTAATGCCCTTCCACAGCCAGAGCTCAACAGTAAAATTTCCACTTAACCATCACAGTTCAATCATGAAGGTTACTTCCATCCAAATTTCCATGGTTGCACCTCAGGCATTAATTCACTCTAAACCACCTTTCCAGCACCGGCAAAGGAAGCTCGCTGATCACAAGCACTTGGAGGACTCTTCCTGTGTTCATCCCAAAGCAGTGAAGGGAGCTCTACGATTTGGTGGATCTTCCAGCAGCCACCTAGAATTCACCAGACTCCCACCTATCTTCAGAGACAGGTGAGTTGGGTACCTTTGGCCTAAGATCATTTAAATCAGTTTAAATTGCAGAGCTGCATTGTACATTCCTTCTTACACTGCTTTGTTCCACAGGTTTCACTTTAGCTTAGAGATCCGTCTGAACACCTCCAATGGGTTGATCTTTTACGGCCGGGATGAGAGAAGCAGCTCCTCCCTTTTTCTGTATGTGTCCAATGGTCGCATTGTACTGCATCTGGTTGTCATAGGGAAGTCACTTCGTTTGAGGAGCAAAGAAAAGTACAACGATGGACTCTGGCACACGGTAAAATTTAGTTGCTAAATGCCAAGTAGTTGTCATGGGCTGAGGCTCTTGTTGTAGCTACTAGAGAGGTCTCAATCATAGGTTCTCATCATGTCATTAGGATGTGTCCAATGATCCCTTTGTAGTCCAGCTGGCTGTCATAAGGAAGTTATTGTGTTTAATAATAACTATGGACTCTGGCAATATAAAATAGTTACAACGATGGACTCTGGCACACGGTAAAATTTAGTTGCTAAATGCCAAGTAGTTGTCATGGGCTGAGGCTCTTGTTGTAGCTACTAGAGAGGTCTCAATCATAGGTTCTCATCATGTCATTAGGATGTGTCCAATGATCCCTTTGTAGTCCAGCTGGCTGTCATAAGGAAGTTATTGTGTTTAATAATAACTATGGACTCTGGCAATATAAAATAGTTAGTGAATATAGTTACTAAATGCCAAGTAGTCATCACAGGGTTTTGGCTCTCATTTTGTACTAAAGAGGTCTCGCTTATAGGTCCTCAATCATGCCATTAAAGGGGTTGTTCACCTTTGAGTAAACTTTTTGTATGATGTACAGAGAGATATTCTGAGTCAATTTCCAATTGGTTTTCATTTTTTATTATTTGTGGTTTTTGAGTTATTTAGCCTTTTATTTAGCAGTTCTGCAGTTTCAGCAATCTGGTTTTTGGGGTCCAAATTACCCAAGCAACCATGCATTGATATGAATAAGAGATTGGGATATGAATAAAAAAGGGCCTGAATAGAAAGAGGAGTAATAAAAACAAGCAATAACAAATGTGTAGTCTTACAGAGCACTTGTTTTTTTACATGGGGTCAGTGAGCCCCATTAGAAAGCTGCAAAGAGTCAGAAGAAAAAGGCAAATAATTCAAAAACTATAAAAAAGAAAAAATGAAGGTCAACTGAAAAGTTGCTTCGAATTAATCATTCTATAACTTTAAGCCTTGCCAACAGGGCATGGTAACCTACAGTATGAATACTGCTGCTGGATCCATCAGTTCTAACTATCTACATTTTCTACTGACTGAGCCCCAGAGAGTAGCTCCAGATGGCATCTATTGGTAGACAAACCTAAGGACAGAGTTGAGAACCAAGGATGTAGAAAGAGTTTTCACTCTTCACAATCCAAGTGTCTTCTCCATATACAAAGAAAGCTCTTAAATTTGCTTCCTCTTTAATTTCTAAATTCCAAGCCTCTACTTTAGTGGGATCAAGATAGGGGTCTTGTAGTTGTTGGGACACAACTCCCAGCTGAGCTGCTGAAGCATGCTGGGAGTTGGGTTTACACCATCGTAATATCACACTTGTTACCAGTGAGCTGTATTGACCTTTATAAATATTCAACTGTTCTCCTACTTGTCAAGAGACAGAAATTGCTTTTGCAGGTCCAGGTGATTTGTTGAATAATCATGAGGGCAATCTGTTTTTCTCAGGTATTCTTTGGCAAAGAGAAGAATAAGCTGCACTTGGTCATAGATGGCATTAAAGCCCAGAGCAGCATGGTGTATCCTGGAGTTAAATCATCCTTAACTGGTCCCGTCTTCATCGGAGGTCTCCCACCGCTCATCAGAAGACCTGACATTCCTGTGAGTAATAAAGCCAATAACTATGGACAGTGCATTATGTTCCTGGACCTTGAGCTGAGCAACACTTAACTTTTTTATAGGCGTTTATAAACGTTGACGGAAAAATTTTTACCCTATATGGGCACTGCACCTGAAGGCAGGTCCCCAAGTACTCCCTTGAATGTAATGCAAATGCTTTTCAATGATTTACTGCTGCCAAAATAAATGTTTTTTTCCGTATTTTCCTCAGGATGTGTCACTCAGCAGTTTCCATGGATGTCTCAGGAACTTGAAGTTGGATGGGAAAGCACTTAACCCCCCAAATAAAATCATGGGGGTCACCCAGTGCTATGAAGGGCTCACCGAACAAGGATTTTTCTTCTCTGAGGGTGGATTCTTAAAATTAGGTATTGTGGCCTCTACAACTAGCAAAACGGTTCTAGGCTTACGGAAGTTGCCAACCTTAAATTTCTGCTTGAGGTGTTCTGACATTCTTAATGAATAGTAGTTTGACCCAGGGCTACAGTCTAAAGAAATGTGCCCCTTAAAGTCGAATAGTACCAGAAAGGAAAAATAAACCGTCCCATAAGGCAGCTGTCTAAAATCTCTGCCAGCACACACACAGCATTAAAACCATTACAAGTATAAATAAATGTTTATAGCCAATGGAAACCTTCATAAGGTTAGACCAACGTGTAGCCAATCCAACATTCATAGGACCAGACCAACCTGTAACCAGATAATTAGAACATGTACAAGGCTAGACCATAAATATCTCTGCAATGTATGTCACATTAAGCAAAGCATGTTTAAACGGTATAATATTTTTCTTCCGCATCACAGACCATGAAGTGGATATTGGGCAGAGCTTGGAAGTGAAGCTGGAGATACGTCCAATCCATCATTCAGGCCTCCTTTTCCATGTGGGAACTGAGGAGGGCCACTCTGTCACCCTTTCCATGACTGAGGGGAAGGTATGCCAGCGTTCTACCATGAAACACCTTTTGTTTTATTTTATATGGGTCTGACATGTCACAGGACTCTGCCAGATTATAAATCCGTTGCTGCCCCATTGGAGCTTACAGTCTAGGTTCACATGCACTATAGTCAGTTTCATCAGGAACTAACCTGCCTATTATTTTTTGGAATGTGGGAGGAAACTCATGAGACTTAGGGTCTAAACACAGAGCCTTGGGTTATTAGTTGCCTCATAGTATCTCTTTATCTTTTCCCCAGGTCAGTGTGTCTGTAAATGCAGGAGCAAGTGAATATTCCACATCTGTGAAATTCCCACAACCCCTCTGTGATGGACAGTGGCACACAGTTGCAGGTCTGTATCTCTGAGGCTGCAGATAAACGGGTCAAGGGTTTGGGAACTTTACTTTGGCATAGTAAAGGGTAAGCAAACTTAAGCCTGTAGGAAGCTGCACGGCGGAACTGAATCCAAACTGCCAACTCTATGCAGAGAGCTCAGCTTATCGGCACTTATTTTGCTTTGGCTGCTTTCTTCACTCAGCTCAAGGCCACATTCTTTGGGGTTCACATTTTGCACTGACTTGTAAATTACTTACTCAGGAAGGCTCCTACTAGGTCCCAGGTATAAGCTAAACCAGTGATCCCCAACCAGTAGCTCGCAAGCAACATACTTCTCACCAACCCCTTGGATGTTGCTCACAGTTGCATCAAAGCAGGTGCTTACTTTTTAATTCCGGCTTGGAGGCAAGTTTTGGTTGTATAAAAACCAAGTGTACTGCCAAACAGAACCTCCTGTAAGCTGCCAGTCCATATAGGGGGCTACCGAACAGCCAATCAGCCCTTATTTGACATTTGTGTTGCTCTCCAAATCTTTTTTTTACATTTAATTGTGGAATTGTAAAAAAGGTTGGGGACCCCTGATCTAAACAGACTCAAGTATGAAATCAGACTGCAGAAGTGTGCACCAATAATTTTCTGACTTACCTTTATCTCTAGTGACCAAAGTTAGTAATGTTATCCAGCTGGATATGGACACAGAGGGAAACCATGCTGTAGGAGCAAGCCAGACAGAGCCCAGCAGGAGCAGGGGGACTCTCTACATCGGAGGAGTGCCTGGTTAGTATTGATGTTAGCCCAATGTCACCAACTACAGATGCCTTATTCTAATCATGCTGACATATTACATATATGTAACATATTATGTCCAAAGATCTTTCCTACAAGTCCCTGGTGCCAAATAAGCGATAAGCATATTTTGTCAATAGGGAGTTGTGGGAGTGACAAAAGTTGGACATGATTTGTATCTATAAACATTGTGACAATACAATTGAGCAGCAACAGACTTCGGGCCAATCATTTATAATGCAAACTATAGAAGAGTGTTGGAATAGGAACCGATGCTCTTCCACCAGCATTTGCTCAATTTAGATTGAAGTCCTCGGGGTGCGTCATCGGAGTACAGCTAGCCAAATGGCATTGTGCTGGGTTGCACCCACAGGACATCAATCGAATATCAGCCAAGCCACTCGGCAGTCACCTCAGCTGCTGTTACACGCATTTGACTAAGCCCTAAGTTCTGAAAATATAGACCAGTTACTCTCCAAACCCCTTGGATGTTGCTCCCAGTTTCCTCAAAGCAGGAGCTTATTTTTAAATTCCAGGTTTGGAGGCAAGTTTTGGTTGTATAAAAACCAGGTGTACTGTCAAACAGAGCCTCAATGTAGGTTGACAATCCACATAGGGGCTACTTAATGGCCAATCACAACCCTTATTAGCACCCAGGAACATTTTTCATGCTAGTGTTGCACCCCAACTCCTTTTACTTCTGAATGTTGCTCATGGGTTCAAAAGTTTGGGGATCCCTGCTCTAGACCATTGCCTGTGCCAATGCAATAAAGAATGTGTATTTTAATTATGTCACAATTTGATGATACTCAACTGTCTATGTAGGAAACATCTACAGCCCGAGGAAACCGCACTCATCCTATCGAGGCTGCATGAGGAATCTTGTTATTAACCGAAAGGCAGTTGACGTCTCCAAACCTGGGACTTTCATAGGATCAGCCGGCACCAACGTCTGCCCGTCCCTGTGATCCCAATGCACAAAATGGAAGGACTGTACAAACAAGGCAGCCAGCCTACTGCTGAAACCTTTGAGACAGATGGTGCTACACTGTGCAAGTACTGCATGCGGCTTAGGGGTAATACGACAAGAAGGCCCTTAAAGCTCACTTGGAATTATGGGTGCTTGGAAAATAGTATATGGTTACTGGATTTAAACTCTTTTACGCAGCAGAACCCTAACAGCGAGATAACCCAGCCCTTATTTAAAAGTTCCCAACTGCATTTATTCCACTCTGATGCTATCATGCTTCTAATCAACATCCAGGGAAGGGGATGGGTACCTTTAAAAAGTGTATCTGGGGAAGAAGCCCAAAAGCAGTGGTAGTCAATTTTGACAGTTTCATTATTCCAAGTCTGTCCCCAGTGGGTACACAAATGTTACACAATACTAAGGGAATCTACGCAACTCTCTATTGGACCAAAAAGCTATAGACTGTTGAAAACATTCACGCTTACAATTGACTTCTGGTTTAAAGGGGTTGTTCAACTTTGAGAACTTTTATTATGATGTAGAGGGTGACAATTTGCAATTGGTTTCCATTATTTATGTTTATTTAGCTTTTTATTCAGCAGCTTTCCAATTTCAGCAGTCTGATTACTAGGGTCCAAATTACTAGCAACCATGCAGGGATTTAAATAAGAGACTGGAATATGAACAGGAAAGGATCTAAATAGAAAGAGGAGTAATAAAAAGTAGCAATAACAATAAATGTGTAGCCTTACTGAGCATCTGTTTTTAATTGGGGTCAGTGGCTCCCATTTGAAAGCTGGAAAGAGTGAGAAGAAGGCAAATAATAGAAAAAAAAAAAACTAAAAATAAATGATAAAGACCAATTGAAAAGTCCTTGAACTATTCTTCTAGTCTGGCTCAAAGATGTGTATCCATTCGAGCTACTTTGGCACTCAAACTGCTTCCTAGTTGCTACTACGAAAGGGCCAAGCAACCAGGCAGCAGTTTAAGTTTCATAAACTAGAACAGAAAAAAAAAAAAAAAAAGAAAACCAACTGCAAATTGTTTGAGCGATCGCTTCCTCTTTAACTTTTCACATCTCCCAGAGTAAATGATGCGCTGTTCTGACCGATGCAGTGTTTACAGACATAACTTTTATTCTCAAAACTGATATTTGATCACTTACTCCGGCGCTTGGAGAGACGACGACTATGTTGCAGATCTGTGAAACGGAAATTGAACTTTCTAAAGAAAAGTTGTTATAAGGGAAAGAATGTTGTCTGGGCATAGTAAAGCCCTTTTACAGTCTAAAGAAAAATTTAACAAACTCTATATACAAACAGGGTAAATGCTCCCAATATTTTAGGGTATCTGCTGACTGGGACTACTTAAATGCTAACCATGTGACCCGCTTCCTTTTAATACCAATGTGCACATACAAGGGTTAAACACACTGTCGGGCAGTAATGTTCCTGTGAAGATATTTATTGTAAGGTTTCCTCCTGTGTTCTACGTTCTCTCTGTGGTAGTACTGCTTGAATATATTTTATAATTATAAATATATATATATATGTATTTAAACCTATTCCAGTCACTGACGTCACCTGCGCACTTACACAATAAATACATCTGTGTATATATGCATGTGTATAGATATTTAAGTACACAACACAAACACCCCAATGTCTGTTTTAGAGGCAAAAAAAATGCAAAATTCTAACTTATATTACTTGTTTTTTTTATACAGCGGGTACATTCTTATAAAATTAGATTCCTGTGGTGTCTGTCTAAACCATTCGTGATTTTTAGCATCCACGTGAAAATTTGTAAATTGATGGTACAAATTTTGTCTCTAAAATAAAATTTTGGATTTTTCGGATTTGTAAAGGTTTTGCATTCTCCCTTTTTAGTAAATGAGATCACAAAGGTAAAAATTAACTTTTTCACACTGATTAGTAAACCTAACACAATTTTTTTTAGTTCTGCTCCATTTGTCATTATTATTCCATTATTTACCTGGTTGGTTGCATTTCCATGGCCAGTGTCCCCACCAACTTGAAAGCAGCTTGACTGTGATGCTAGATTTTATATCTGTTATTTGTACTGTGTATTTTTCTATTCAGGCTTCGCATGCTCCAGCCTTACCTGTGCCTGAAGGGCTGCAGAATAAATGCTTAATAATTAATACATATTTATTTGATTATAAATGTTTAGCTTACTTTAAATGCTTCTTCAGCAGAATTCTGCACTGAAATCCATTTTTTCAAAACAGCAAACAGATTTTGTTATATTCAATTTTGAAATTTGACATGGGGCTAGACATATTGTCAGTTCCCCAGCTGCCCCCAGTCTTGTGACTTGTGCTCTGCTAAACTTCAGTCACTCTTTACTGCTGTACTGCAAGTTGGAGTGATATCACCCCCTCCCTTTCCCCCCAGCAGCCTATTAACAGAACAATGGGAAGGTAACCAGATAGCAGCTCCCTAACACAAGATAACAGCTGCCTGGAAGATCTAAGAACAGCACTCAATAGTAAAAGCCAAGTCCCACTGAGACTGATTCAGTTACATTAAGTAGGAGAAATAACAGCCTGCCAGAAAATAGTTTCATCCTAAAGTTCAGGCACAATCACATGACTGGGGCAGCTGGGAAACTGACAATATGTCTAGCCCCATGTCAGATTTCAAAATTGAATATAAAAAAAAATATCTGTTTGTTCTTTTGAAAAATGGATTTCAGTGCAGACTTCTGCTGGAACAGCACTATTAACTGATGTGTTTTGGAAAAAAAAACATGTTTTCCCATTACAGTATCCCTTTAAGTGTATTTAAGGAGAATATATTGAAACATACCAGTATCACTTTAGGGGTCGGGGCACACGGGTAGATTAGTTGCCAGACGACAAATCTCTTTTTCGGGCTGACTAATCTCCCCGATCTGCCTCCCTCCGGCTAAATTGAAAATAGCCTGGGGGCAGGCACACTGAGCGCTTCGTTTTACGAAGTCACCCAAAGTTTCCTTGTGAGGTAATTATGGGCAACTTCAGAAAACGAATCGCTCCAAGTGGTTGCCCCCAGGCTATTTTCATTTTAGCCAGCGGAAGGCAGACCGGGAGATTAGTCGCCCCGAAGAAGAGAATTTTCACCTGGCGACAAATCCCCAAATCTGCCCGTGTGCCCCGACCCTAAAAAGGAGCTACATAGTCAAGCATACTTTCGAGCTTAGAAAGTTCAAAGATCTAGATTTCCTTCATTTAGTGTTGGCACCTGTTCCCATAGGTGCAGACCCATAGCAATAATGCAGGTCGGAACCATGCGGTTGAATGCACTAGAGTACATCACACAATGTCTTGTGGGTACAAATTGGATTCCCAAATTTAATTTACCATTCAAAAAAAAAAAAGCTTTAACACAGCAGTAATAAAATATGCAGGCTGCCTTATAGTATTAGAGCAGAGCAGACAAAGTGGATAAGACCCACTTAATAAGAGAGTCTGAAAGCTTAAAGAGCCTTGGCAAATTCAAAGGAAGCTTAAAGGAGACCAATAATAGAAATATCCACACAATACAAAGACTGCTCCCTCACTTTAGAACAAAACATACATTACTTTAAACTATGTAATTGTAGCCGCTGCATGTTCCGGAGCCTGCAGAAACAACCCGAGCAGCCTGTGCCAAATAAGATTAAATCCCCGAGACTCACCTACACAATACATTAGGAGACAAGAAACAATATCAGCAGCAAAGGGAACGTTTATTCAACGCTGAAAAGAACATACGTGTGTGGGACGAAGCTGGGGATAAAGCATTTGTGCTTGGCTGGCACAAGAAGTGCCCTGGCTTTAATCTAAGCTCATATCCTCCTCCTCCTCTTTCTTCTCACTGGACTCTCGCTCCTTTTGCGAGGTCTGCATCGCTTTCGCGAAGGCTTCGATATCTGGAAGGGATGGGTTAAAAGGAAATTAATTCTCTTACATGGAAGCAAAGCTCTTTCACCTTTATACCAATTTTGGTAAATATATATATATATTTTTTCTAATTTTGACCAACTTTGAAATTCAAGTTCCTGTGTTTGACAAACAAATGTATGCAGGTAAAGCAGCCCCTTCAACAATATGCACGGTTGTGATTTTGCTTATTAAAGCCGCATCTAAGTTTTACCTTTACAGCTGGCATCATGGATTAACTGTCAGCAGGTCAAGATGCCGCCATAGTAAATCCAAAATGGTGGCAGCAATGTTTTAGGGCTGAACCACATGGTGCGTCTTCTTGAGATCCGACATGCTGAGAGGAAGCACATGCGAGGGGAAGGATGAAACGAATATATGTTAAGTAATAGAAATGTCGGACCTTTTCGCTGCATGCATACGACACGACTGTCGTATGCGAACGCTGCAACGTTACGTCTTCATCCGACAGACATGCCGGATGCACCCAGCGACAAGGTCCAACATTTCTATTACTTACCTTATATTCACTGCATCTCTTTCGGCGCATGCGCTTCCTCTCAGTGTTTCGGATTTCAAGAAGCCGCATTGTGTGATTCAGCCCTTAGTTGTCAAGATAACACAGGTGCATTAATCAAGTTGGACCGATATCAGTAATGCAACTAAACTGCTACTCATGAACCATGCATCGTTATTAACTGCAGGATTATGTGCAGTTATTACATATAATGAACAGTCCTGTGGATTGTCATAGCCCAGAGCTCTGCTGACTGACTGCAGCACATAGTGAATAACCTTGAAGTGATCCTAATGGTTCTGTGCATATTAGGCGAGTCATACATAATTACTTATAGCAGTTTTTTTTTTGTGTGTTGACTTAACCTTTACTCCACTTAAAGAGCAGTGTGTGTTCTCTGCTCTCCTTACCTCCTTTATTGGCTGCATCCACCGCATCTGCAGGCAAGCCAAACTGACTCATCAGTGGTCCCAGCTGTCCAGATGCGAGCGCTGCACTAAACATACTCAGAGCCTAATAGGTAGGGGAGGCAATAACAAAGGAAGAAACACAAATTAAATTCAACAGGCTGGAGACACTGCAACCTAAGAACGCAATAACCAGATGAGGGGCTAGAAAATTGAAGTTGAGTTATTTTAAAAATTACCTACACTGGGTTTAGATCCCCTTTAATAACAAAAACGTTTGTCAAAAATTATATCACTTTATCCCTCTTACTGTATGTTGCATTGTACATGGACACAGTTTCATAGACTGCTGAGCCTTTATACAGAAGTAACCCCAGAACAGGAATGTCCATACTTTTCTAATGAGCGGTCTAATTTTAGTAATGTTGTCCCATTATGATCTACATCCATAAACAAACTAGCATTCTGTTCCATAGAAAATATTAAATATTTTATATATATTGCTATATTTAATAAACAACTATTTCTTATGTAACCTTAATTTTAATAAATATATAAATTAAAAGCAAGAAACATGAGGTTGATATAGACAAGCTGCTTGTTGACAGTGTCTTGAGATCTACTGCTCACCAGCTAAAGGTCTACTGGTAGTTCCCGATCTACCTTTTGGGCACCCCTGCCCTATAATGTACCTGTTGAAACTGTGGGGAGGTTAAAGTATTCTGGATTTCATCTGCTGTCTGAGGAAGGGATTCTCCTGAAGGAAGGTAAGGCATCAGCCTCTCCTGGACCTCAGCATTAGCCAAGATTGGAGCCATTATCTCTGGGGTGAGAACACTGGCAAGATCCACTGCAAAGAGTACAAGAAAAGGAAATTAAATCTCAAGAATAAAGCTAAGACCACACGGGGCTGATTCTCTGACTGAGGAAAATAAATATTAATTAAGAGTAGAGAAGAGTTCCATACACTAGTGTGCCCTTGCCCTAAAAGACTCTTTGTGAGCCTGCGATCAAGCATTGCTATTGTTAACCCAGTGCACGCCTTCTCTGGCATGAGGACTGTGGAGGGAGTAAGGGAGGTGTAGCTTAAGGCTAGTGCCACACGGGGGACTGAAACATGGAGGCCAAAAATCAGCCCCTAAACGGGCAGTAGCCTTCTCTTCTGTTTGCATAAGGAACCATTGTATCGGCTCTGGTATGAAACTCTCAGCTGATTTCAGCGAAGAAATAAGAGACACTGCATTTTCGCACCAAACTCCCATTTAGTGTGTTCATGCTCCAGCCGACATAATGGTTCTTTGTGAAGGACAGAAAAGGAGGCTACTGCCCCTGTAGGGACTGATTTTCGACCTGCATATTTTATCAGACAGATTTCAACCCTCATGTGACACTAGCCTAAGAGGTTGCAGGACGCAGCCTAGAATTCCTTGGCAGACTATAACTGAAGTGCAGCAGGCACACTCTATCCCACCCACTTATTTATTCTATAAAGCCAAAGAGTGTTTTAATTATTAAATTCATTCATCTTGCCTTGTATCAAACCCAGCCCACCTTCACAAGACCTGCCAACCAATGCCATGCTAGTTGTCAGCAAGCAGTAAAGAACAATGAAAATGATTGGCCAGGTGCTGCCAAGTCTGTGAAGACGGCGCTAATATGTGACCATCTGTAGCATTATTCAAGCACTTGGCCTCATGTCTTGTAATGTCAATCTCATCAGCAGCCCCCTTCATTCCCTGCCAAGCTTGCCAGTGTTCCAGCAGAGAAGGAAGTAACCCACTAATAAGCATCTATTTTAAGGTTTTCTTTAATAGTGTAGATTTTACAGTTTAACCCATGAGGTAAAATACACTTCTAGCCAGCAGAGTGATACATACTACCAGATGGAAACCTATACTATGCTAAAGGAATGTAAATTGCAAGTAAAATGGTAGTGTGTCAGACAGGACTACACAGTGAATATCAGATCTGTCTTCTGCAAAATCCACTCACTGAAGCCATTGGAACCCTGGTCAAGCACAGAGATTATATGACTGTACCTTGCTGTCCTCCCTCCCCTGTGGCAGGGACATTCATTGTGGCCAAGATGTTCTGCAGGTCACTCAGCTGAATGGCCTGGGTGGGGCTAGTTGCTGCACTGGCCCCATCATTGGAGCTGACAGCTGGGCTTGGGGTTGTGGCAGGTGCTGCAGCTGGAGCGACAGGGGCAGACGTTGTCCGTGTTGATGAAGTTGTGGATGATGGAGTGACAGCTGCTGATTGGCTGCGAGAACTAGAAGGAATTACCCAAATAAGTGACACAATTTCACTAAATATTTTCCATTTCAGCAGAGACAGATACTCAGCATCAGGCTATTTCAAATTGGCAAGCCAAACTAATTACAAACAAGTCTCATAACATTGCTTAGAATGTTCATACCCCTGTTGAATGAATAAATATATTGCACTGATAAATATTTTACAAGCAGCCTGCTTGTATCTCTATTAGGAGGAATCAGCCATATTATTATTACTGTGACCAGCCAAGCCCTGGGCAAGTGAAGATCCTGCCATACTAAAGCCATTTCCCTTCTGATACAAATGAATCTAATACTGTCCATTTTTGTCCATTATACAATATTTCCATATCAGTGTCTGGTAGGTGAAAAGATATTATAACCACTTGAATAATCACTAATAGTGATTTCAATGCTGTTTGGAACACCCCGTGCCTGATTAAGCTGTCCCATTATTGTGCCACATAGAAGCGATTTAGGTTGACACAACTTCCTGAATCCACATCTGCTCTATTGATTACCTGGAAGAAGAACTGCTTGTTGTGGGTCCTCCGCTGCCCAACAGACTGGCCAATCCTGGTCCAGTTAAAGCTCCAAGCCCACCTGTAGTCATAGTAACATAAGCAGAAACCATCATGTTAAAGTGTATATTATATCAAGGAGGGAGAAAAAGGACAAATGCAATAATGGGAATGACACACATGCGAGAGACAGCATGCGTCTTTAAAGGGATAAAGTTGCCATCTGTGCAAGCCTTCATAATTCTCCAAAGACTACAGAGAACAGAAGCAGAACACTAAAGCTGCATGTGAATGCTGAGACCAGAGAGCTGTTTGATAATAAAGTGTTTAGAAGCAGCTGTCAGAGAACAAATTTAAGACACTTTACCAAGTCCTCCGAGTCCAGTGGGTCCAATCAGCTGCATGAGCTGGTTATGGCTCATGTTTCCCAGCAGGCTTTGCAGTCCACCTTCTCCTACAACAAATAAAAACAAAAGGAAAAGTAAACCAGAGCCAGCTTGGAGTAGCAACATATAACAGCGAATAGACTGGTAAAGCGCTGGTGAGTTGCAATCATAATCGCAGAATGGAGAGTAAAAGGGCACCATGTGCGCAGATCAAGACTGAGATTCAAAATAGGGCCTGGCATTTCAAGTACACCGAGGTCCAATAAATAGTAACAGGCTATGGCATCTTAAAGCAGCCCCTCTGGCATTTGCCAAAATGTATGGACTGCCAGTCCAGCAATTTGAAATAATACATCAGCATTATCCCTCTCATTAATAACAAACGAGAAGGGAAACTATACCTTGAGACTTTAAATAAATAAATAGTGATACTGACACTAAAAACTGCTCTTTAAAATATGAATGTACATTAAAAGTTACCTATAGGTCTTGTTGATCGTTTTTTTGCGGAGAGGTTTGTTTATCTATTCTAAGTAATTGTTAGTTGAAGTTTCTAAACCTGACTATTTTGTCAACATGACTGTCCCATCTCAGCTAAGTCAGTTAAGGTTTCCAATGCTAATATACATCTGCTGCACAAATATGGCAGCCCCCTCATACAGGAACATAGGGCATCAGACAGGTAATGTAAAAGCATCGTGCAAATACTTTATGGCAAAGTTGTAAGTATCTTTCAAAGGCAATTTTATGATAGATGTAAGAAAAAGTAATTTCTGGTGTCAGTATCTCTTTAATCTTATTAAACACCATAATAAACCACTTCAGGAGCAGCAGCAATACTGTTCCAAAACCGATATTAGTGTCTCTGTAAAAACAATACTAATAAAGTCACAATTCACCTCCCAAAGCAGAGAGCTCATGGCTACCGCTACCACTACCCCCAAGGGCACCAGGCATGGGTGGGTTATTTAGATACTCATTGACCTTTCTGCAATGCTCCTCATCTTTATCAGTCTTGGGCTCCTGTGAAAACAACACACATACGAAATGTTCAGTGTCATCTGCAGTTTACAGTGGTAATACTATCATATCATATTTCACCCATAGAACGCTATTTTTAAAACATTATGGAAAGAACACCAAAGCTCATCTGATCTGCCACTGACCTGCATCCAGAAAAAGAGCCTCTTGGAGCCGGCCTTGAACTTGAGCACATACACACGCCCTGTGGTGCACTGTGACACTCTCTTAAACTCACAGTCATCTGGAAAGATGATCAGATCCTGTAGGAGACAAACAGAGGAGGCAATGGAGCTATATGCAGTCAATATTGTTAAGTGGGGTATCGCCTCTAAAGAATGGGGTCAGTTTGAATACAATGTCTGCTTTATAAATGCCCACTAGCTGTGCACAGCGAGAGCCTTGTTACAGTCTCTGGCTAAAAGCAGAATTGGCACAAAACACACTTTAATTGCTCAGGTCTGAAAGTCCCTTCACCTGGCTTGAAGCCTTTTGTGTGCAGGACTATTGACTCCAAAGGATTTCTGGCCTGGTGCATTATGGGTTGTTGCATTACAGCTCTTAAAGAGAAGGCGACTTACATCCTCTACACTGCCAGACGTTCTGTCTTTCCAGCAAAAGTGAATGAGAGAGTCGTCTGTTTGCTGGATGTAAACAAGACCTTTCCTTTTGTCTGGCGTCACAGTGCTGCCCTTTAGGGACATTTTGCCAGCTCGAAACTCCACTAGATATTTGCTCGAAGAACCCCGAGAGCCAGGGACCAAACTGGGAAACAGCGCTCCAGATGACATTCTGGGAAAAAAATACAGGAAACGTTAGTCAAATATCACTTATCTTTTTACTGCATTAGCTCCCACCAGAGGGCACTATACCCCATATTCGCTTTAATAGAAATTTTAAATCTACCCTAAAATATAATTGGGATATAAGGGAAACATACCCAACAGCCCAACATAAAACCCTTCCTAGTGATACACAGGGAATATTTAAAGGGAAAGTAATGGTAACTTGCACTATTCATCCACTGAGGTTGTCATAAGTATCACTGACTCCAAGCAACCTTGAGAGACAAGATAGCATATAAAATCCTTCTGCTAAATCCTCTGCTCCACACTACATATCTTCACTTGTCTCACTGTACATTTCCGGCCATCTCTTTGTTCCTCTCAGAGTCACAGTCTTTTCATACCATCCACCAGAGCTGTGGAATCTGAAGCAATTTTGGGTCGGAGTCACCAGACATGTACCGACTCCTAATAACTGCAAGCAATGAAAATAATCAAACCAGATTCAAGAGCTTCTATGAAGATGGATATGGCAGAAGGAATTGAGTTGTATTTAGCAGCTATTATACAGCTATGTGCCAGGTTCAATTCATATAGAAGTTTTTTTAGGTAATCCTAAAACAATTGTTTTTAATTTATGTAGTTTAGTGGTGGTTTGTATTTCTAAGCTTTTGTCAGTGATAAAATGCCTTGTATGTTGTGTACTTTTTTCAATCAGCATCAAAAATACATTATAGAAGTCAGTGATAGAGTCAGAGGTACCAAAAATATGGAGCTGAAGGATTTATGTGCCGACTCCACAGCCCTGCCATCCACTGCCACCTCTTGTGTTAAACTTTTCTATCTTTCTGCTCCTCCACAAGAACAAAACTCAGCTTCTACCTTTTGGAGCACTAAAACATTAGTCTAGTCCTGACACTAAAGGCACATTGCCTTTCCCCTCCAATTTGTGACTGTATGTTATCCATTCACTTAGATTGTAAGCTCTATGGGGCAGGAATCTCTTTCCTACTGTCTGTCTTACACATGGCACTTGAGCTCTGTGTATTTATATAACACGTACGTGTGTGTGTGTAGATATATATATATATATATATATATATATATATATATATATATATATATTATTTTTTTAATTATTAATATATATATATATATATATATATATATATATATATATATATATATAGTACAGTGATGCGAGTACTTACAGTGCTTTACAAATAAAGTTACACATACATACAGGATATGCTTTACTGGCTGCTACTGAATTACACAAATATATGCATAAACAATAAAAAATATCTGCAAATTTCAAGACGAAGCATACTGGTAGCAATAGGGTCTCAACTCTGTGGGAGCTTTCTGTGTTTTATTTTGTATCTTTTTCCCAAAATTGAAGTTTGAAATGTAACTTCCTGTCTCTGGCGTTTCAGTCTGGCAGCTCAGTAATTGAGGTGCAGATTCTGAACGGTTACAATTTTCAAAATTGGTTGATACATTTTTCAGCAGAAGCAGTGGAACATTAGCAACTATTGTATCAATTTCAAGAGCTGTTTTTAATGAACCTTAGGGATTCTGCTCTGCAGGGAAAAAGATACGAAATGTATCAACTAATGGATCATTTAAATATTCCGCACAATTAACGTTTTGTTTCATGCCTGGGTGCACGCCACCATCTGAAATCAACACACCTGCTTGAAGAAGCCGCACTCACAGGACAATGAACAATTTATTAAGAATCCATTACTAACATTTCTTAAAGACTTTGAGAAAGGCTGGTGCGACAGCCAAAACGTTAGTAATGGATTTACATTTAATTATTTACAAATGAGGCAGGATTTTACATATGAGCTGTTTTATGCAATATCTTTTTATAAAGACCTACATTGTTTGAGGGGTATAGTTTTCCTTTAATAAATTGTGCTGTGATCTCCTTGGCACCTCAGGTGATCTGAGGTGCCCAGGAGGGGAAGATACCATTGTGGAACCCCTGAGGTGCCCAAGAGGAAAAGATACCATTGTGGGACCTCTGAGGTGCCCAAGAGGGCAAAGAAGGCATTTCAGGAGCCCTGAGGTGCCCAGGAGGGGAAGATACCATTGTGGAACCCCTGAGGTGCTCAGGAGGGGAAGATACCATTGTGGGACCCCTGAGTTGCCCAAGAGGGGAAGGAAGGCATTTCAGGAGCCCTGAGGTAACCAGGAGGGGAAGATACCATTGTGGGACCCCTGAGGTGCCCAGGAGGGGAAGATACCATTGTGGGACCCCTGAGGTGCCCAAGAAGGGAAGGAAGGCATTTTAGGAGCCCTGAGGTGCCCAGGACGGGAAGATACCATTGTGGGACCCCGGAGGTGCCAAGGAGGGGAAGGAATGCATTTTAGGAGCCCTAATGTGCCCAGGAGTGGAAGATACCATTGTGAGTCCCCTGAAGAGCTCAGGCGGGGAAGACACCATTGTGGCACCCCTGAGGTGCCCAGGAGGGGAAGATACCATTGCGGCACGCCTGAGGTGCCCAGGAGGGGAAGATACCATTGTGGGACCCCTGAGATACCCAGGAGGGGAAGGAATGTATTTTAGGAGTCCTAATGTGCCCAGGAGGGGAAGAAAACATTGTGGCCCCCTGAGGTGCCCAGGGGGGTAAGGAAGCCATTTTAGGAGCCCTGAGGTGCCCAGGAGGGGAAGGAAAACATTTCCAGGAAATGAAGGAAGGTAGTGCAGGACCTCTGTGGTGCCCAGTAGGAGAGGGAAGGCGTAACGAGACACGAGTGTGCCCATGAAGGAAAGAGGGCATCTCAGGGCCGGGTCCTAGAAAGGAAAACATTTTGTGAATCCTGAGGCGCCAGGAGGGGAAAGAATGCATTGCGGAACCCCTGAGTGTCCGGGAGGATAAGGAAATCACAGTGGGCCTCCCGAAGGTGCCAAGGATAAGTAAGAAGACATTATGGGACCCACAAGGGGCGCAGTGCTAATAAGACATTGTGTGTGGATAAGGAGGAGGAATAAGACACTACTGTGTTACACATAAGGTGACCAACAGGGATAAAAGGCGTCTCAGGAGTAGACGGTGACAATCCCGAATCGTGTTGCATTACCTTAATCCGCTCCGAACCTCTCAACAGGAACAGTACAGGCACTGTGTGTCTCAGGCCTCTGACGACATTAAGAGAGGCGCCACCCTGCGCCCGATTGGCTGCTGCCAGAGATTTACAGTACCCGGTTCGCTATTCCCCACTGTTATTGGCTATTAATAGTGCCTGTCACCCAAACAGAAATCATGTTAGGCTGTGAAATCAAGCTAGGTAGATAGGCGCCAGGGTTGCTGTGTCACCCAGAGTAAGGAGGCGGGGCAAAGTTCCTTCTGTTCTTACACCGCCCTCTATGTTATTTAAATAGGCACATGGCGGGGCGTTATACCTCATTATACAAATTATTAAATCATCATTAGGAACAAAGATAAACTGCAGATCGTTTGGAATAACACAACCTTATTTTTTTCTCTTCTTTATAGTCTTTGAATAATTTGCCTTTTTCTTCTGGCTCTTTCCACTTTCAAAATGGGGGTCACTGACCCCGTCTAAAACACAAATGTGTCAGGCTACACATTTAGGGGCAGATTTATCAAGGGTCGGATTGAAAATTCAAAGTATTTTTGTGTACTTCGACTAGGGAATAGTCCAAATTCGATTCAAGTATGAAAAAAATTCTGAAATTCGAATATCGAAATTTATCATGTAGGGGCAGCTTTACCAAGGGTCGAATTTCTAACAGATTTTTAAATCTGACATGGGGTTAGAAATATTATCAGTTTCCCAGCTGACCCAACTCATGTGACTTGTGCTCTGAAAAACTTCAATCACTCTTTACTGCTGTACTGCAAGTTGGAGTAATATCACCCCATCCCTTTACCCCCAGCAGCCTAACAAGAGAACAATAGGAAGGTAACCAGATAGCAGCTCCCTAACACAAGATACCAGCTCCCTGGTAGATCTAAGAACAACACTTAGTAGTAAAATCCAAGTCCCACTGAGACTGGTTCAGTTACATTAAGTAGGAGAAATAAAAGCCTGCCAGAAAGTAGTTCCATCCTAAAGTGTTGGCACAAGTCACATGACTGGGGGCAGCTGGGAAACTGACAATATGTCTAGCCCCATGTCAGATTTCAAAGTTGTATATAAAAAAATCTGTTTGCTCTTTTGAGAAATGGATTTCATTGCAGAATTCTGCTGGAGCAGCACTATTAACTGATGCGTTTTGAAAAAAAACACGTTTTCCCATGACAGTATCCCTTTAAAGTTTTCTGGTGGATCCCTGGCATCCCAGTCCGACACATAACAGATCTTAAACAATTGGGGTTTGTATCACTTTTAATCACTTGTTATAATTGTGGGAACTGGGGCCTGGGATAAAGGGGAGTGAATTGTTTAAATGCACAATTTCAGGGCAAAAAGAAATCCACTGCTTTCAAAAATGATAACGATTGAATAATATTCCCCTTCTCATGAGGGTAACGGCACGATTATCTGCAACGACTTAATTTCTTCTCTTATAATTCTCTTATAATTTTATGAAATCGTCACGGTAATAGCAGTAAAGACGAGGGCGTCGGAGCAGAAACCAATAAAATGTGAAGAATTCCTTCATTTTCATCATTAGCCTTTCTGTAGATATACAGTGCCAATTCCCTCCCCGCTGGCACACAGATTGGATTATGATTTTTCCTGCCAGTGCAAATCATGCATTTTTAACAGAGTTTGGGAAAGGGCAGAGCGGATCTTTAAAGAGAACAAGCAATAAACTTAATAAATCCAATATAGTGCATGTAATAAAATGTAGTTGGTATGAAGTTTTCCCCACCCCCTACAAGTGAAAGGGGTGGTTTGTCTTTATGTTAACTTTTAGGGTTAAGCCAGACTGGGCGTTTTGGGGAGATTTGGTTGCCTGGCGACTAATCGGCTCCTCTTTGCGGCGACCAATCTCCCCAAATGCCTTCCCTGAAATCTGCGCCGGCGAAAATGAAAAAAAAACGCCATTGCTAATCACACGCAGCGATTCGTTTTCCTTTTGGGGAGATTTGGTCGCCCCCCTGAGATCGTACGATTCACTGTGCACACATACAAACCACATGTAAGGTCACATGAGTCAATTAACAGACAGAGTTCTGCCTTTTGCTTCCTCACTTCTTCCTGTTACAGTTAGTGTTGTAGTATTTCTGGTCAGGTGATCTCTGAGGCAGCACAGATAGAGTCACGAAATGGTGGTTCAAGGCAAGAGATGTAAAAGGGCAATATTTATGTAAATATATATTCCAGTTTGGTAAGATTCTTTAATATGTCATTCAATTTGATATAAACTGTTGCTTAAGTATTCATTTTGGGGGTATAGTTTTCCTTTAAGGTATGAAGATCCAAACTACAGAAATAATCATTATCTGGAAAACCCCAGATCCCCAGCATTCTGGAGAACAGGTCCCACACCTATACTTGCTTTCTCTGGCTAACCCCGATTGACAGCTGGCCACATCTGCTGCTGCTGGCTTCTTATTAGATTACCAAAATAATAAGATGTGACTAGGGAAATTGTAACCAACCAGTAAGAGAACAATGAAGACTAAAGCAAGACTGAAACTGTCTTAAAGGGGAACTATTACAAAAATGAAAATTTAATATAAGCTTCGTCATACTGAAATAAGAAACGTTCTAAATACAATTAATTAAAAAATAATAGTGAACATAAACCTGATTATTTCAGAAACAGTACAGCATTTTGAATTCATTGTATTTAGAAAACGTATTATTTCAGTGTGCTGAAGCTTGTTTAAAAGTTTCATTTTCGTGATAGTACTGCTTAAAGAAGCTGGGACAGGGAGGAAACAAATAGGGAAATAGATGTCTGGATTAAATAATAATTACTTTTTGGGGTACATCCTAGCCATTTAACTTAGCCCAAGTTGCAGTAAAATAGGGTCGCCACCTCAACTTTTCAATTTTGGACACATGCTGAATATACTTCTGGCATGGTTCATTAGCAGTAATTTAGGTGCATTAGGTTGTATGGCAACTTGGAAATCACTGCAGCCTGCAGAATGGACATGAATTAATTGTGTATGTTGGAGCTGGCTAAGGGCATGGGAATGCATTGCACCATGGGCAGATTTGATGCACATTGGTATCACTGTGATAAAGGGGCAAAATTAAATTTCAGTATAATGTAGAGAGTGATATGCTGGTTTTAATTTTTTTATTATTTTTGCTTTTTGAGTTATTTCACTTTTTATTCAGCAGCTCTCCAGATTGTAATTTCAGCAATTTTGGTTGCTAGAGTCCAAACCCATGCATTGATTTTAATAAGAGACTGGAATATGTATAGTGACCCCCATTTGAAAGCTGGAAAGAGTTAGGAGAAGGCAAATAATTTAAAAACAATAAAAAAACAAAGACCAATTGAAAAGTTGCTTAGAATTAGCCATTCTAGAACATATTAAAAGTTCTTAAGGGTGAACCATCCCTTTAAATACTACAGATTCTGTCCATTGATTGTATGCATTACACTCTTTCCCGGGGTTATAGAACCACCATCTATATTAACCACTGAAAGTGGTTATGAACGTTAAAACGTCTGTATAAAAGTTCTGTATTTACATTCACATTAGATCATGGGAAACATTATGGCATCTCCCACCCACAAAGCCAGAACTAGGGGTAGACAGAGAAGGCAAGTGCCTAGGGCACAAAGCTTGGGGGGCACCAGGCACATACCTCTCGCTGAGGCCTACCCCAGTCCGGTCTGCAGATTCCGCTCGTTTCGCCAAAGAGGCTGAGTATAAATTCGGGCTGAATTGTTGAAGTGTAGATTCCTTTGATTCTACACTCCAATAATTCAGCCCTAATTTATACTCAGCCTCTTTGACCCACATTATCTTGTACCTTATCTGCTTGTCTCTTGCAGATCCCCTCATAAATGACTTTGACAACTTACACATAGATTGATCTTGTTGTTGGTCATTTGACCCATGAGCTGGATGTTGTATATAAACCAGAGAACACAACAGTTTCAGTGTAATCAGCTTGGAAAAGTAACTTAAATGTTCTGAAAGCTTGCTATGATTATATTAGTTAGCCAATAAAGGTATCACCATTATACCACTTTTATTTTATTTTTTTATTTCAAAAGGGTTGCCCTGTAAGGGAACTAATATGACCGCTCCTGCCCTTATGTAAATATAAATAAGTCCAGCCCTGGAATTTATTGAGCTCCTGTTAGAAATAAGGTGGTGTATGAATGTACTGTGGATTTATTGCTTAGTCAGTTGTAACAGACAAGTGGGATTTCATACCTGACTGCTATGGCTCAGTGACTTACTGACAACCCTCCAATAGCCATAGAGGATTAAAGGACCAGTGCAGGCTTGGCTCTTATCACATAGATGCTTACAAGATGCTTACACACCCACCAGCTCTTGCTGCTATAATTCAGAGCCTAACATTTGTCATTCTATTTTAGTATGGAACCAACAGCACAGATGATGGCCTGCTGTGGCACGGAGCACTGTAATAGTCTCACAGTTACCTACCTACCAGCTGCCTCCTCTCATCCCTCTGCTGATAATTTAATACATATGGGAAGGAGGTGCCATATTGTTTCCCTTAGACAGTACAGTATGAGGGTATAGCTTATTGTGTTCCCAGAACATTCCTTCTCTGTATATTTTAATTTATACATATGGGAAGGAGGTGCCATATTGTTTCCCTTAGACAGTACAGTATGAGGGTATAGCTTATTATATGCCCAGAACATTCCTTCTCTGTATATTTGTATTTATACATATGGGAAGGAGGTGCCATATTGTTTCCCTTAGACAATACAGTATGAGGGTATAGCTTATTGTGTGCCCAGAACATTCCTTCTCTGTATATTTGTATTTATACATATGGGAAGGAGGTGCCATATTGTTTCCCTTAGACAGTACAGTATGAGGGTATAGCTTATTGTGTGCCCAGAACATTCCTTCTCTGTATATTTGTATTTATACATATGGGAAGGAGGTGTCATATTTCTTACCTTAGACAGTACAGTATGAGGGTATAGCTTAAGTGCACAAATCAGTAGTGATGGGCGAATTTATTCGCCAGGAGCGAATTTGTGGCGAATTTGTGGCGAATTTGCACGATTCAATGGTGAAAGTTCACCGGCGTCAAAAAAAATTGTCGCCGGCATCCGTTTTTTTACGAGAAAAACAGGCGTCGGCGTCGTTTCCGTTTCAGAGAATTATTTGCCGTTTCGCAAATTTTGCGGGAAATTAGCAAATTTTTTGGCAAAACGGCGCAAATTCGCTCATCACTACAAATCAGTCATATTTTTCCCTTTGGAGAGGACACAGGTATCTGTGTGCACATGTCCCATCCAGATGCATGAATACAAATAAGGACTATTCTATGTACACAGTAAACTACCACCCCCCCCATACAGAAGAAGAATAGGAAGCTAAATGTCACTGATACACAGAGTATATTGCCTTTTAAAGACACTCAGAGCTATATGGATCATCTATCAGACAGGAAAGTTGGATCTTTAAAAACATCAAGCAGGATTCACCCTACAAGGAGAGTCCTTATTCACTGTTAGTGCCTAACAGAAATCTCTGCATTCCATTGTTTGCTACAGAAGAGTATCGATATCAATGAGAAATCTATGTATTGTAGTCCTACTTTGGTCAGGATGTGCCTATGGCAAAAAGTGCGGTGCGTGCACACCCCAAAAATTGATTTTCTATGGCACAATCCATAAGGACAAGTTTGCATGTGGTCTGTGTAGGACTGTGCCTCCTAGTGCCTTAAATCTTCTGAAATCCAAAGCCCAATCATACAATTAATGTACACAGTGCTGTGTGATGTAGAAGTTATATAGGCCGATACATACAGACTGGGGTAAGATTTTGTGCATCACACAAAGGAGCAGCAATCGGCATGGCACATGCTCCGGGCAGCAAATATAAGCTTAAAAGGGCATTAATGCTGGTTCCCTTGGATGAATTCCCACCTCCCTGCAATTCCCTGGGACTGAAGCAGCTACACAATCTCTACAAATCACTCTCATTTCGGCACAGGCTCTGCCAGGGTGCACGGTGGGTAATTAATGGCTGATAAGTTACATTAGCGAGCTGTCACACGGCTTCACCCCAGGGACCCCACAGTAATTCAGCGCAAGAGACAGCTAGAGAAATAAGAACAGAAAGCAAGACAGCGTATCATCACCATGTGAGAGAGCAGGGTGCATACTGGGTAAAGGAGTATGAAGATGGAGCAGAATAATGTCAAGAAAGGAGGGGGGAGGCAGAAAGTAAAATAATAAAACTACTGCACCAGGGAATCCAACCTGTAATACAAGACGGGTCGCTTTTGGACAAACGATACACTCTATTTCACCTCACATAGGCACATGATGACCTTATACAACCACTGCTGACATCATCCAGCCACAGGCCATACGCAATGACTTCAAAAAAACCAAAGACTGTTTATAAATGGTTATTATTTTCGTTACCTGTAGCAGCACATCATTCTATTGTTTTTTTCTTTATAAATGAGAAAAAACCCCAAATGACTGAAAAGGGGGTTCTACCCAATAGATTTTGCTTTAAAATTTAGACGACACGTGTATATAAATGCATGGCTTGTGAATGCACGTATACCCACCTTTATATAAATATATAAACATATACCTTCATCTCTTTGCACAGTGATACTTCACACCTTTATGCATAAAATACAAACAATGGAAACTGCCAAGTATGAGTCTGCAGTCTGACATGGCAGCACCCGGAGAAGGTTCTTCCCCCAGATCAAGGGTATTTCTGCAGGGCGGGTGTAACCGGTGACCAATTCAAACTACACTTTGCCCCCTTCCTCATCAGCCACAACCCTGGGGTAAAGAATCGGATGCCACTGTCTATTTAAAGGGGAACATGGTTAAATCAGACTTATAAAGTAAAGCATGTTTCCTGTTCGATAATTAAAGCATGATGATTTGGGTTGGGAGTCCTTTTCAAGCTGCTTGCATGTATATAGATCTAATTATGTTCACACACACGCACGCCATTTTATACATATTCAGTTATTCCCATAACTGCAGAACAAAATCCCTGACTGGAAGGCGATGGCGTTTCCGTGAATGCACACAGGAAAGGGTATTCGCTGGCGGGGGCCACTCTCGCGCAGACACAGTGGGCAAGTGGTCGCTCAGGTGCAAATGTCCAAATGAAAAGGTAGCTAAATCTCGAGGGTGAAAACAGTGTCCATCGGGGGGTACAGGAGGGTCAATAAATGTCAGGACAGTCTGTGAAATTTCTATTGAAGTATCCTCCTGTGTAAATCCAGTCGGACGTTTTTGTGTGGGGGTTGTTGCCCTGCGTGAACCACCTGAAAAACAGATACATGGTGGGGTTAAAGACAGATAAGCAGCAAGTTTTGGGGTAGGAGAAAAGAGGACTAATTATTAATACCATGGACACAGCTAAGGGGCTTAAAATTGCACCCCATAAGGTACCTCCATGGAGCACTAATGTTTGTCGTTTGTGAGGCCTGAACTTTGCACCCCGTAATGAATCCAGCATGTGGTGCAAATCACAGCACTGGGGGTAAAATATATACTCTTACTTTAGTACAGGGCCCTGATACATCTTGCCTGTTTGTATGCCCTAGTGTGCACTTCTAAATGAAGCACAAGCTAGGAGGTGTCCAACAGGGCACCCAGGTACTGCCTTCAGCCTGCTCCACGTGACTACTACATTGCTTAATGAAGACATCAGGCAGATGTTAACCTTGGGGTGCACCGGGAACAGATATCAGGGGGAATAGGGTGCAGTTATTTGAGGTGAAGAGATTGAGAGAGTAAGAATAGATAGAGAACATGTATCAGGCATAAGTGGGCATCTGGGGTAATGAGGTAGCGAGCAGAAATCACAGTTGAGAGATACCATGTACTGGGGGAAAGGCAGAAGGTAACGGGTGAGCAGGTGGGTAGGGAGCAGATGCTGGGTGTAAAGGCAGATAAGGAGAAGTATTGCAGAGGACGTAGATAAGTAACGTGTATTTTGGAGATAGGGAGCAAGTCTTTAGGGTAAGGGGTAGCAGGAGCAAATATCAGGACGGCACGGATAGGGTGCAGGTAACACCTTAAATTCATCCAGCAGAACTTACACTCCTGTGGGGAAAAAGAGAAAGGAGCACCTAATTGTGAGCAATTCTATAACTTAGGAAAATATGAAGGCAATACAGGCTACTCCCTTTCGTTGCCATTGGCTATGGGTAATTGCAACTGTAGCACAGCAAGTTTTGCAATTCTCAGTGTAAAGGTGGATACACAGGCAGATTAAAGCTGCCGATATCCTTCATTTAGACCAATTCAGCAGCTTATCTGACGTGTGCGGGGCTTCCGACGACTCCATCTGATCAATAGCAGGACAAAAATCAGGCAGCTATCGATCGGGCAAGTTTGATTTTTTTTCTTTGATCCAGGACTGCATTGGGTAGTTGATGCGGTCCTGCAATCCGTTGGCGCCCATTTGCATCATTGTAATCTGATCGTTCGGCCCCAGATATCGCCTTGCCATTAGTGGGCATACTGGGTTAAGATGTGCACGTTTGGTGACTTTGCCAAACGAGTGGATCTAATAGTGTACAGCCACCTTAAGATAAATGACTAGTGAGCAGCAGTGCATGGCTCTGGGCTGCACTATACAAGATGGGCAATGTGAAGGGTCAGCTTATTACCGTGTCTGCCATTCCTCATTATTTTTAGCTCTCTCTCTGCGGGCAGCTCTCTGCTTCTCTTCTAACCTCTCCTTCTCATTCCCTGCCAGATCTGAAAGAGAAATGCAAGTGAAATAACATCCCCAGAATCTAGCAGCACAGTGGCCAGTTACTGTTCTTATTTTCCATTTCACCAGAACCTGCAGGGCTTTGGAAAGATATATGGAACCTCCTTGGCACTTACCCATATCACCATTTTCCATGCCCTTAATGTCAGGACGCAGGCGGCAGTCAGTGGGAGCCAGAATGCCCTTCATGTCTTTATCCAACTCATTTAGGGACACAGCAAAGTGGGTAAAATTATACATCTGTGAAGCAGAGTTGCATTATTAGAACATATAGGGTCATTGGAGGGGCAGGTGATAACTTGGCTATGAATAATCCTCTTTGCATCATAGGAGGTATACTGGTATGTTGCCATTCTCAACCACAATGTATTTTATTTTCTCTTTTTATGTGTATATCATTATGGGTGGGAACTGTCATATCATACAGGACATATATAAATGTATATTGTATTAAAGTATGTACAGAGAAGCTTCCTTCACTATATATGTTAATATTATTATGTTATTTATGTATATGATAGGGCTGCCATGTTGTTTTCTATTTGTATGGTATGAGGGTACAACATTGAAAAGATTGGAGTAGAGAGGGGGTGACTCACCTGCACTGAATTAGAGGGCCGACTTGTGATTCTCCATAACAATTTACTCCCAGGTATGACTTGCACTGTCTCCTGAACCTCTGGCATATCATCAGCTTCATCATTTTCAGTCTTTATGTCCTCTTCATTCTATGAATAAAAAAAGAAACCTGAGGTTCTATTTTCTACAACCAGCAGGTGGCACCAGTTTACTGTTTAGAGTACTGCATTCAGTAAATCACTTATTGTGGTCTGTTCAGGTAGTTGATTAATATGTACAAAAACAGATCCTGGAACAGCAAGCAACCTGCAGACATGATATGGGGGTTACACTGTGACAGTGGTTGGGGGAAAGATGGGGGTATATCTGTGCCTATATATTATACAGTACAATGTAATTATCCTACCGCACACCTGTAGTTCACCAATCCTGCAAGCTGGTGGTGCGTTCCTTCCGTTGACCCGGCCGGGTCCCTTAGCAACCAATGTGTAAAAGAAACGGATCCGCACACACACCGATTAGTGCAGTTGGGGATTGTCCCCTTTTATTCAGCCACCAAACATCATGATGTTTGGTGGCTGAATAAAAGGGGACAATCCCCAACTGCACTAATCGGTGTGTGTGCGGATCCGTTTCTTTTACACATTATATATTATACAGTTACATTATGTGAATTTATGATATGGGGGTTACACTGTGACAGTGGTTGGAGGAAAGATGGGGGTATATCTGTGCCTATATATTATACAGTTACATTATGTGCATATATGATATGGGGGTTACACTGACAGTGGTTGGGGGAAAGATGGGGGTATATCTGTGCCTATATATTATACAGTTACATTATGTGCATATATGATATGGGGGTTACACTGTGACAGTGGTTGGAGGAAAGATGGGGGTATATCTGTGCCTATATATTATACAGTTACATTATGTGCATATATGATATGGGGGTTACACTGTGAGGTTGAGGTAAAGAGCGTATATCTATGCATGTATATACAATACACAAAAGCTATGAATATCTTATAAATTATATCTTTATAAACGGTGAGTTCTGATGTCATTTCTGTCACATGACTCACAGAAACGTGTTAACTCGGTGTTCCATGACCTGTATAAAAACACTCGACAGAAGGTCATGAAACTCCTCCGTAACATAATAATAATAATAATAATAATAATAAAGGGGGTACTTTATTCACTATATAAACATTTTAAGGCAGTAGATAAGTTATGAAACAACCTTCTCACCTGTTTGGGTTTTTTATGCTCCACACCTTTCTTATCTTTTTTAAAGGATTCAAACGTTGCAGGATCCACGCTCCATAAACATTCTGTCCACTTCCCGTAGATCATACACAGTTTTTTCTTGCTGCAACACAAATACAGAAAGTGAACATTCTAGACAGGGGCCCACGCAGAAACATAAATTTATAATAAATGCCAACAGATTGATGCCTTTTGTACTAGTAACAAAACTGGGTGCCTACACTGCTCAATTACAGTAACTGGAGCACACACAGGTAATGTTTGCAATGGCCAAGATGTGTTGTATTTACCGCACTCCTATAATTCACTCCAGCTGCAATGGTGGTGCTGGTTCTCCATTGATCCGGCAAGGTCCCTTAGCAGCAGCGTTTTTTGTCGGATCCACACTCACTCAATTTTCTGCTGTATTTTTTATTATAATATCACCAAAACATTTTGGGGGGGGGGGTTACTGGCTGCCTTAGTAAAACCAAAAGTGGTGGCAGGAGGACCCAAAATGAAAGTGCATTTGCACTATGTTGCAGTTGCCAATTAAGGACCCTCAGTGGTTTGTCATGTCCTTTATTAGCTGAATGTGCGTCTGTTGGAGTACTATTTTATATAAATAATGGGGAACCTGGAAAGCCTGTTTTGCCAGGGGCTGCAGCGTCTATACAAGACAGCCCTCAATGCGAGCCGTTTAATGCTGACTCTCGCAGGCATTTTGGTTTTATCGTTAGCAATCAGCTTTCTGTACACACGAGGCAGTTGGGATATTAGCCTCGATGAACTCTGCTGGAAGACGCTTGAGCCGATTCTGCCTCTGAATTCTGGACGTGCTGCCGGAGACTAAATCTGAATACCGAATTCCCTTATTTCCTTCCTCTCATTAGAGAGCAAATCAACATGTACAGATGCAGCCCCAGCCTTGTCTGTCACAGTAACAGCGAAATCTGCCCTTTACATTAACCCTTTACGTGGCTGGAAACAAAATCTAAGTACCAAAGCGCTGTAAAAGTCTTCGTCTTTGGGTTTCTCTAGGTTTCTCTAGGTGCCAGCATGAATAATATTAAATGGGTCGAGGAAACATTAAAGGAGAACTAAACCCTAAAATGAATATGGCTAAAAATGCCATATTTTATATACTGAACTTATTGCACGAGGCTAAAGTTTCAGCTTGTCAATAGCAGCAATGATCCAGGACTTCAAACTTGTCACAGGGGGTCACCATCTTGGAAAGTGTCTCTGACACTCACATGCTTAGTGGGTTCTGAGCTTAGGGGTGGTCGCAAATTATCAAGCAGAAAATGAAGTTGGCCTATAATATAAGATACACTGCTGATTATTAAATTGTGAAGCTAATTGCACTGGTTTCTGTGCTGCCATGTAGTAATTATGTGGATTAATTACTAATCAGCCTTATATTGTGACATTTATATTCTATGTGTACTGTATATTGTGAGTGGGTCCCTAAGCTCAGTAAGTGACAGCAGCACAGAGCATGTGCAGTGAATCAGCAGAAAAGAAGATGGGGAGCTACTGGGGCATCTTTGGAGACACAGATCTTCCCTGTTAGCAGCATGGCCACTCTGACAGACAGGGAAAGAAGAAAAGTGCTGTTGATATTCTGTCATGTAGGCTGAATATTAGATTTCCTATTCTGCCCCTAGTACATTCAGCACAAACTTTTTGTACATATGCAGCTCACTGCCAAGGCCAGGCCATGCTCACGACTGGCTTCAGTACATCCCTCAGGCAGACTTATGCCTGTGCTCTAGGGAGGAAAGCCTGACTCCTCTAATTAATTCAGTTAAATGCTGAGAAGTACTTGGCCTGTCAGCAGAGCCCCTAACAAACACAGAAGCAGCACGACTTTGGCAGGCCAAGGTAACACTGGGCTCTCAGCTGCAGAATTGCGGAATCAGGGGCTAGGTACAAGCACACACAGTCGAAAACTCAAAAGAAAATTGATGACTGGTACATTCTGTCCTGATGAGTATGTTGAGTTTCTGGCCAAAATGTCATGCTTTGTGTCTGTAAACCAATAGCTGCGGACACATGGGAACATTATTAAAGGGGTTGCTCACCTTTGAGTTAACTTTTAGTATGATGTAGAGCAGTGATCCCCAACCAGTGGTTCGTGAGCAACATTTTGCTCTCCCCCCTTGGATGTTGCTCCCAGTGGCCCTAATGTTCTTATTTTTGAGTTCCTGGCTTGAAGGCAAGTTTTAGTTACATACAAACCATGTGTATTGCCAAAGAGAGGCTCCTGTAGGCTGCCAGTCTGCATAAAGGCTACCAATATAAGCCAATCACAGCCCATATTTGGCACACGAGGAACATTTTTCATGCTTATGTTGCTCTCCAACTTTTTTTACATTGAATGTGGCTCACGGGTAAAAAAAGGTTGCGGACCCCTGATGTAGAGACTGATATTCTGAGACAATATGCAATTGGTTTTAATTATTTATTATTTGTGGTTTTTGAGTTAATTGGCTTTTTATTTAGCAGCTCTCCAGTTTGCAATTTCAGCAATATGGTTGCTATGGTCCAAATGGCCCTAGTAACCATACACTGATTTGAATAAAAGACAGAATATGAATAGTAGAGGGCCTGAGTAGAAAGTAACAAAAAGTAGCAATAACAATACATTTGTAGCTTTACAGAGCATTTGTTTATAGATGGGGGGGTCAATAACCCCTATTTGAAATCATTGAAAAACTAGAAAAAAAATTGTGACGACCAATTGAAAAGTTGCTAAACACTGGCCATTCTATAACAAACTAAAAGTTAATTTAAAGGTGAACCACTCCTCTAAAGAGAGAGTGAGATAGGGACATCTATCGGGCAGTACGGAAGTTTTTATATCAATCGTCTGTCTATAGTTCCAAGCATATCCAAAACAGCAAGTCATTGTTTACCCCAAACTATTCAGCCTTTAAGATGGACTTTCAGGAATGTCCAGAACGGCATACACTCTCACCTGAAATGACCCTCAGGCTGGCCCTTCCCAGGCACTGCTTTGAGACCCCCAGGGGGTCCAGACACACAGGTTGGCCTGCCTTAGATAAATAGCTTCCAGGATTAATTATAAGGCACCAGAGTAGAAAAACAGACACTGCAGTCATAACATTCCAAGCAGGCACTAACCTACACATAGAACAGAGACATCAGATCCGGCGGGGCAGAATACTCACTTTTTATCCTGGATATATCCTTCTACTCGATGCAGCTCCTTCCCAAACAGGCCACAGGGCTTAAAATTAAGTACACACTTGTCTCCAGTACTGTGAAGGGGGCAGATAGCAACACATTAGGGACTTTCTTTTAAAAAGGAAAATAAGTTGAAGGAGTTTCAAAATAGCTGCCAACGCTGAGCAACAGCATGAAGCAAATCTGTCCCGTGTGCCCGGCAGGGGAAGGAAGCCTTTCAGCTCACTCTCGAGCAGAAAAGGAAAAGAGCGTTGGAGACACTTTAGAAAAGGAAAAGTATTCAGGTGATTGGAGGACATGTCTGATAGTGGTAAGTGGATTTTACGAACTATGAGAAGTGATGATTATAAGAATTAGAGTTATTGTAAAATAAAAATATTCATTAAAATAACTATTGAAAAAGCAAAGCATTGTTAAAACATGACGCCAGCAGGACGCCATGTTGTTTTCCACCAGACACTTACCTGTGGTTTATGATCTCTACTGTCCCATACTGCTCGATCCACAGCTTGCCAATAATGACATTGTGCACGCAGCATGTGGGGTTTGTCCAAGTGTACGCTTCTTTGTGCCTGTGAGTTAAACAACTGAGCTTAGTTGGGGGTCATGGGAAAACATGTTTTTTTTTTCAAAAACACATCAGTTAATAGTCTTGCTCCAACAGAATTCTGCACTGAAATCCATTTCTCAAAAGAGCAAACCGATTTTATATTTAATTTTGAAATCTGCCATGGAGCTAGACATATTGTCACTTTAATTTGAACCAGTCTCTATATTGTTTCTTTCAGCTGCAGTTCTAACCAGTAGGTGGGTCCTCTCTTACACCGACACCATAAACTGGTTGTTGGAGTTATAAAGAGACCCAGGAAAAAAGGAGCAGGAAGACAGGGATAGAAAGAAGCAGATAGAATATAAGTCTCCCAAAAGCACTTACTTCAGCAGCTCCAGAGTTATGGTGCCTCGGGGTTCAGCTTCCACACTCTTTCCCCAAAACTTTAACTTGGGATAGATTGAACCATGAAAAATAAAGTCCTTGTTGAGACCTTCGGCATGGAAGGCACTGACTGGCGGGTGATGGCTCACTTGTTCAGAGATGAATTGGAAGCCTAGATCATCCCTGAAAAACAAGCAGATTCACTGTACTCTTTTCCATGGCTGACACACATTTTTTCTGCCTTCCCACCTATCCCTATCTTACCTTATTAACTCAAAGGTTTCTCCCAGCAGTGGGTTAAATGGTTTCCCTGTTCGCTCCCACTGTGACGCTACTGCGGAGACAGCAAATGCGGCGACACACTGCAAAGAGAAGTCAAACCATCATAGATTTGGGACACAGAAAAGGTGCTGGTGACCATGTGAAAAAAAGCCTTTGGTGGGCCCCCAAATGTGTTGCAATACCATCCTTTATACTTCCCCTCCACACAGTACAGTACAGAAGTTTTCAGCCTGAGCATAAGTCAATTCTAGTGTATTTTATTGCATTATCATTTCACAGCAAGTATATATACTGTACAGTAGATGGACAAAAAAATCAAAGAAAGATTGCACACCTAAGATCAAACAGAAAGCGTTTATTACATCAAAAAAAAAGAAAAAAAGTTACATAAATAGAGCCGAAATAAATATCATTAGCCCAACAATCAAAAATGGTCTTCCTCAGGGGCAATTAAAATGCAAAAATAAAGAAAAAAAGGCCTGCGTTTGATTTTTTGTCCATTATTATTTTGGAGACTCGCATGGGGAGCTTCCTTGGGATTAGCACCTCACATTCTTTATTGGGTGTGCGCCTTCTAACCTCACATTTCTATATATTACAGTAGATGTCATTCTGAGTATTAGTATTTCCCATTCATTATATAGTAAAAGTCAGGGGTCCCCGACCTTTTCCACCCATGAGCAACATTCAGATGTAAAAAGAGTTGGGGAGCAACACAAGCATCAAAAATATTCCTGGGTGGTGCCAAATAAGGGCTGTGATTCGCCATTTGATCGCCAACAGGAGGCTCTGGTTGGCAGTACACATCATTTTATACAACCAAAACTTGCCTCCAAGCCTGGAATTCAAAAATAAGCTCGTGTTCTGAGGCCACTGGGAGCAAAATCCAAGGGGTTGGGGAGCAACATTTAAGTCACAAGCTACTGGTTGGGGATCACTGGTAAAGGTGGTTACACTCTGAGTATTGTTATTACACAATCAGGCTATAGCACACAAATCTGCAGTCTAAGAATTAAATTTCCCCCAACCAGCATACAGTACAGAAGATTAAACCATTTAACCATTTAGCAAAGGGTGGTCTGTCACCACCCGAGCTTGGTGGGCCCCCGGGCACCAGTCTAGTAAAGTAGCCATAAATATACAAATGGCAGCCAACAGACTAACGTCTCTTTAGATTTAATAAGGTGTTGGAGTTTTCAATAAACGTACAAAATAACAGAGGCACTGAGATGAAGGTTACAGCACAGCAAAGACAAATATTGTCCAGATTCTTGGAAGCAGTGTGAACCACAGTGTTAATTATTCAGCGGCTAATAGTGTGAGATAGGAAGGGCCGTGTCACCCTGAAAATCTGGCTACAATCAGAGCCGCTTCAACTCTACTAATGGGTAAATAAAGGCCAATGCTGGGAATTGTATTCAATGACAGCTAGAGGGCTACAGGTAAGGAATAATTGTTGAGAGGCAGTTCAACAAGAGCCATCTGGCTGTCAAGAATCAATTAACTCAACCGTGCAGATATTTTTAAAGGGTGAACCGTGTTACAGGCTACACAGGTATTTAAATGACAATGCGTGCTCAGGTTAAGGCCTGTGCCCCTGTAAGTTTAGCCTGGGGCCCATACTACTGGTGTAGCAAACCACGCCGGTCAGCCCTCTCTGCATTCCTAGCAATCCCCAGTAACATTGTGTGTAGAACTGCACATGCCATTGGACTCCTTCCAGAGAGGACTGCCTGTTATCATAATGTTCAACTGCGGATGTTATGTTCCAGGGGTGTGCATTTGGCTCACAGCAAGGGAGAAACAAACATGGGCGTTACATGGGATACTAGGTTGAAAAAAACAGTATGAATATACCTTTAAGAGCAACATACTGTCATGCTATATACCCTCAGGAAACAATGTGGCAGCTCACTTCCATATAGTCCAATACAAACAGAGAAGGAATAAAAGTTTTTCTTGCAAAAAAAGTTTATGTCATTTTGAAAGAAAATTATTTGTGAACAATCCTGTATATTTCCCCTTGAATTCTCAGGACACTGATTATGAAGAGAAGAACAAACAAAGTCAGATAAGAAAGTCTGTTTCATCTGAGGGGGTCAGTGTAACTAGAGAATAACAACTCACAATCCTTCTGCTTTTAACCAAAATGTACAGAACTATTCCAGTGAAAGAGAAACAGTAAATAACTGATGGCCAGAGCAATGACTATATAAATATTTGTAGAGAAAAAAATGAATAGCTCTTACCCCAGGCCATGCCTCAAAGGGAACCAAAAGAAGAGAGAATCTAGAGAAAAAGGCTATGGGGTGGGAGGCAGAATTTATAAGCATGAGGGGTGGGGGGCGGGAATACGGAGAGAGGGATACAGGGAGGGTGAAGGAGAGAAATAGAAATGCAGAAAGGAGTATGGAAACTGAGAAATACATAGACAAGAGAAAGATGAAGATACATGGAGGTCCGCAGATTGATACTCATTATAGCCACAGATAGTCAGGCCCGGACTGGCAATCTGTGGGTTCTGGCAAATGCCAGAGGGGCTGCTGTATGGTTCCGTAGAAAGTTACCATGTAGTGGGCTGGTAGGAGGCTGTTTGGGCTGGCAGGGGGCTGTGTACTTGGAATGGCAGGGCCTATTTTGACTCCCAGTCCAGGCCTGCAGATAGTTATATATATATAAATATATAATGTAAATAAGTACAGGTACACATAACAGTCAGCTATAGAGACAGAGCTAGAGACATATGAGAGAGGGAGAAGTTGGGAAATTGGATAACAGATGGAAGATAGATAGAGGACAGATAGGGAGGAAGACAAAGAGACAGATTTCATTAAATGATTGATAGGTAGATAGATGATAGATGATATCACATCTTGGTGTGATATCACATCCTGCCTGAGTCTCTCCCTGCTCGCTCATAACTCTGGGCTCAGATTACAGCAGGGAGGGGGAATGGAGCAAACTGAGCATGCTCAAGGCCGTGCCCTGGAGGTTTAAGCTGAAAACAGGAAGTCTGATACAGAAGTCCATGTGTACACAATAAAATGAAAAAAATGTGGTGTTTCTTTTGACAGAGGACTCAGATCAGCATTACTTTGAGAGTTTACTGGTGTATTTATATTGACCTTTCCAATAAAGCTTACTTAATTTTAGCCTTTCCTTCTCCTTTAATAATAGATAGATAGATAGATAGATAGATAGATAGATAGATAGATAGATAGATAGATAGATAGATAGATAGATAGATAGATAGATAGATAGATAGATAGATAGATAGATAGATGACAGATAGACAAAATAATATACAGATAGTGATGAAAAGATTAAGTCATTAAAAGATACATAGATAGAATGACAGAAGTATAAACAGACAAATAAAGACAACATGGTAGATATAGAGATGGGCAAGTAGAACATATTTAGATACACCAACAGACAAGAGAATCAGAAGACACACCAGACAGAACTTTCTCCCAGTATGATTCATATGTGAATTTAACCATTCAGATCAGCAATGTGGAAGCTGAAATGTTAAACAAAACCATGGCTGCTGGTCTGTAGAGGGTAGCTCCAGTTATGGTGGGAAGGCAACAGCATGTGACTCACTCTGCTTTAATAATGACATTTGTTGTCAGAACAAATATCTCATTAGATGCTAAAACTCACACACACAGTGGGTATTTCCCCCGCTGCACACAGTAGGCACAGAGATGTCTGTTAGGCTGGCACTATGCAGGGTACGGTGGGACCAGTGTAACTGATCAGTGGCTGAGCTCACACAGTCAACTGGACAAGCTCTGAATGCATAAACTTTACACTCCCTAATTATCCCTTTAGGTACCTGGCAGTGTGTCTCCTCACACATCTCTGGAATACTAACTCTGTGTATTGTATTAATGTACTGGGCAAAAACCATAACACACGGCCCAAGTTCAAGAGTCGCCCCAAACATGAAAAAGAGTAGACATACGCTTCGGAAAAATTGAGATTTACTCAACTGAATCACAAGAAGATGTATTGAATTAACATACATTATTGCCATAAAAAAGATTGCACAATGTAACCATCAAAATTTAAAAGAAAAAGGAAGATGGAATTCTCTAGATGATGTGCTGTAATAACTGCAGTGTAAGGTTTCATTATCAAATACTTTGCGGCATCATTGAAACTGTACTGCACTGTAATTCATAGCTTCCCATCAGCAACTTGTACAATGTGTCCTTATAAATGGTGCTCACTGGTTTAATTTTTGGCACGCGACCCACTGAGATTTGCATATTATAAGAATTGCCTTAAAATATAAGGCTATTAAAAATCACCTTGGAGTTGTATAAACCAACAAGATCACTTTTATATGGCCACAAAACCCTCAGTGACTTCTAATATCCTTATTATTTCCAGTAGGGGGTACATTATCCATTATAATACATGAGTGATACTCAGAGTTCCCTGTACAACTCAGCCTGCAGCCGTGTGCCTTTATGTGGTCACAGAACAACCCCTCTGTGACTTCTAATATCCTTATAATTTACAGTAGGGGGTACATTATCCCCTATAATACATGAGTGATACTCAGAGTTCCCTGTAAAACTCAGCCTGCAGCCTTGTGCCTTTATATGGTCACAGAACCCCTGAGTGACTTCTAATATCATTATAAATTGCAGTAGAGGTATACGTCCCTTATAATTATATGGTACCAGCACCAAGTCTCTTCTATATTGTAAGAACTATTTTTTAGACTGTTTCTTATCTGCTTGAACCCTGGTGTCACAGTGATTGCAGAAAACAGCCAGCAGCCAGTATGCGTGGGGAGTCACTAACCTGCATGCGAAGAATCGGGTCTGTTTGGGTACATGCCTTGTTAATCATGTACGTATGCTCCATGAATTCTGTGATTCTCTGCAGGAAACTCAAGGGCTCGTTGAAGACAATCGGCATCGTGATTTTCGACAGCTCCTGAAGCCAAAATAGAAAAGAGAAAAGCAAGATGAGTTACATAAATCACCGATGCCCGGGAGGCCTCTCTGTACTCTTCATAAACACACTCTTCATGAACACTGATTGAAAGTCTATTAATCTTTCTAATACATGATTTGGGATAAGTGTAACTTCAACAAACTGGCCATAGATTTTATACAGATCTGGAATGATAAGCATAGAAGGATTCTATAATATATTGCTGCATCAGTATATGTTACCCCGATCCTTATACAGGGGATAAATCTATGGTGCACATCACTGTGATGTTGCTTATTGTCCCTGCACTGGAATTAAACAAAATAAAAAAAGCTATAGGGTCATTGCTGTAGATTGTATATTTCTGGTCTTCCGTTAGATCTAAGCTGATGTTTACATGGTATTATACAGGCCGGCAGAGGTACCACCACTCAAAGGGTTCATGGGCAATCTATATATGCACCCCTGAATTCTTGTCACCTCAATATTAGATATTATACACTCACAGCAGTTTTTCCTTTTTCACACTAGTATCTGGATATGAAAATGAATAGGTTAAGATAGAAGAGTGGCAAATATCAAGAAGGTAAGTGGACTAGATATGCTAGAGCTGTCTGCTAATAAGAAATCATTGCATAACAAATCACAATGAAGCCTTCTGAAAATATAATACACCCTCCAGGGAAAATAGAATGAAGTAGGCAGAAAACAACACGTGTACCCTGTCCAGGTTCTCTTCTTACATCACCAATCGTTCCTTCAGTGTCTCCTACAATGGAGTATCATCTTCTCCCCTACCTCTTTCTGTTGGAGTTCCTCAAGGCTCTGTCCTGGGACCATTACTATTCTCCCTCTATACTTCCTCCATCGGCAAATTCTCTCATCTCCTGATCTCAACCGAGAACTCCTAACTCGCGTCTCCTCCTGCCTGTCCGCTATCTCTACCTGGATGTCGTAACGCTATCTTAAATTAAACCTCTCTAAAACTGAAATGGTTCTCTTTTCTCCAACTAACACCAGTAACATCCCAGATGTATCCATCATAGTTAACACAATTCCACTATCACCCCCTCTCCCCAGGCCCGGTGCCTTGGGGTTATCCTAGATTCTGCTCTGTCATTCACTCCTCATATCCAGTCACTTATTAAATCATGTCAATTCCACCTAAGGAACATATCCAAAATACGATCATTTACCACCCAAGATGCTGCCAAAATTCTTATTCACTCTCTCATCATATCACGTCTAGACTACTGTAACTCTCTTTTAATTGGCCTCCCCCTCCAGAGACTGTCACCTCTCCAGTCCATAATGAACACTGCTGCGAGGCTCTTATACCTCAGCAACCTCTCCTCCTCTGCCTCGCCATTCTGTCAATCCCTGCACTGGCTTCCGTTACCTTTCAGAATCAAATTCAAATTAATGACACTGACTTTCAAAGCACTTCATAACTCTGCCCCACCCTACATCTCTGAACTCATCTCTATATACTCACCCAGCCGCTTACTACGCTCCTCTACTGACCTGCTACTCATCTCTTCTCTCATTACCTCCTCACATGCTCGCATTCAAGACTTTGCAAGGGCTGCACCCCTCCTCTGGAACTCTCTCCCATGGTCTGTCCGACTTTCTCCCAACCTTTCTGCTTTCAAAAAATCTCTGAAAACACACTTCTCTCGAGAAGCCTACCCTCACTCTGCTTAACTACCAAACGCAACACCACATACAGTACCACATTTCTCACCCACTTAATTCGATCTTGCCCCTCCCACACCTTGTGTATTACTCCCTTCCCTTTAGACTGTATGCCTATGCATAGGGCCTTCCTCACCTTTTTGTACCTGTATTGATTGTGATGTATGTAACTCCATATGTTCTATGTATATAATTCATGTGATTTAGTTGTATAATCACATTTACTTTACATTGCTACGCAATATGTTGGCGCTATATAAATACATGTTAAAGGAGAACGAAAGCTACTGAAGCAGTTTATTGCCAATACATTAGCCACAATAGTACAAGCTATAACAGTATATTTATTCTGCAGAATGCTTTACCATACTTGAGTAAACAGCTCTTGAAGTGTTCTCTGTTTGTTTAGGATAGCAGCTGCCATTTTGGCTTGGTGTGATATCACATCCTGCCTGAGTCTCTCCCTGCTCGCTCATAACTCTGGGCTCAGATTACAGCAGGGAGGGGGAATGGAGCAAACTGAGCATGCTCAAGGCCGTGCCCTGGAGGTTTAAGCTGAAAACAGGAAGTCTGATACAGAAGTCCATGTGTACACAATAAAATGAAAAAAATGTGGTGTTTCTTTTGACAGAGGACTCAGATCAGCATTACTTTGAGAGTTTACTGGTGTATTTATATTGACCTTTCCAATAAAGCTTACTTAATTTTAGCCTTTCCTTCTCCTTTAATAATAGATAGATAGATAGATAGATAGATAGATAGATAGATAGATAGATAGATAGATAGATAGATAGATAGATAGATAGATAGATAGCAGAAAGTAGGTCCAACAGTAACAAGGCAATGTGATGTTGCACAAACACACTAATACGAAATATGAACTTATTTACTGTAAATACCTACAGTATCAACACAACAATTGTTACATAACATTCATCCTGTGATTATGGTTATAGTTTTTTTCTCTTTAATCATTTGCCTTCTGACATTTTCAAACTTTAAAATGGGGGTCACTGGCCCCATTTAAAAAAATGCTCTGTAAAGCTACAAATATATAGTTATTGCTTCTTTTTATTACTCCTCTTTCTATGTAGGTCCTCTTATTTAATTTAACCATGGTTGCTCAGGTAATTTGCCACCTGCACTGTTGCTCACTTACCAGCCCGATGCATTTCTTCAATATGCTCCAAACACTGAAGTTATTCCTGGGGATCATAGGGGCTGGCAGCGTGGTGCTAGAGGAGAAAAGACAAAAAACCCATATTAGATCCAGAATAAATGGATTACACCAGCACCTAAGGAGAGTATGGAGGTCTGTAGCTTACATTTGGGCAGGTCCTAGGACTTGGGCATATAATATACTTTATAATAAAGTGATGTCACAACTGTAGGGCAATTTTGTTCTAAATGTAGAGATCAGAATATAAAGGAGAAAAAAAAGGTATTTTAACTTGGGGGTGCCAAATGTTAGGCACCCCAAGTGATCGCATGTATTAACCTGAAACCCTGGGCTGGTGCTCCTATGAGAAGAAAACTGCACCGGCAATAGATTCAGAGAGCATCACGGAGTGATCAGCTTCTGGCTTCTTCTTTTTGTCTCGCGGCTGCGCATGTGCAGTAGCGTGAAAACCCGAACTTTAACAAAGAAGTTGGCTATTTCGGTCTACTGCGCATGCAGGAAATTTGAAGATAGAAGAATCCGGAAGAGGATCGCCCCATGGTGCTAGCTGGAAGAATCCCAGGTGGGGTTTCACGCAAGTACATGCGATCACTTGGGGTGCCTATCTTTTAGGAACCCACAAGTTAAAAGACCTTTCCTTCTCCTTTAAAGAACAATTGGGCCATATTAATGGGACTTATCTATACAGGTATGGGAAATATCATCTAGTGAGGGGTGGAAGAAAAAAAAAGAAACGCAATATAATAACCAAAGACACAATTTATTTGCTAAATGTTTGAACTTGCCACTGATTAGTAGCGTCAATATACTGCTATTTACTGGGGTTAGTTATAGATTACTCAACCACCAGTCCTACAAATAAGGCTGACTGTGTGCTAGAAGCAAAGTACTGTGGGGCCTCTACTGACCCTTCCCCTGTCAAGTGGAATGCAAGGATAAGATAAAGCTCTGCAGGACCTTCACACATTCATGAAGATAACCTTTTTGCTGCTAAACTGGGTATTGGGTAAACAATGACCTTCATGGCAATAACATCCTTTCTATTACACCAAAGTTCATGTGGTTCACCTACTTATATAGTGTAACACATGGATCGGCTTAACAGCATACGCTCCCAGTATTATCTGCCACATCAGAGGTTTTGATTCCAGGTATTTGTGCATTTCAAAAATTCATTGGTTTTGTTTGTTCTGCATTGACTAAGCCTTCTTATCGCTCCCACTTTCACAGCTAAACCAGAGACAGAGCTTTGCAGTCAGTAGTGCCGTACTTTCAGATAAAAGATAACGGATCCTACAAGGTTGCGCTCTGTATTTAGAATCTCTGCCATAAAGGAAACCTGAGTTGCTGAAAACAGGTATAAGATGCTTTGGAACTCCCTGTAATAGAGCAGAAGCAGACTTACCGGTGTTTCTTGAACCCATTCTCCTGCACTCCTCTATCCCCATGCGCAGATGCGTGCTGGTTGGTGAGAGTCATCTGGGAGCTTCTTTGGTTTGTGTCTGTGTACTCTCCGGAGGAATTATCCGAGTCCAAGCCTGTGAGGAAGAGCAAAGAGAGAGCTGGCGTTAGGCAACTGACACTGAATGCTGGTTTTCCCTGAGTTTGAAGGTCTTATCACGTTTTTTGTATTACTGTAGTTGTGCAACCGTGAGTGCTTCCCCAGGCTTCCAGGATATGGATAAAGTCCAAGTGTCCAGCAATCAACTTGTGTTACAGTATGTCATTGAAACATTTTTATTTAACCCTTTCCCTGCTGGAGACCTTTAATTCTGCCAAACAATGAGATGCCGAAACCGCAAACATAAAATCGACGGCAAAGGCAGTCAGGTACTTGACAGGTGGTGCCATAGATTTTAGGATCCAACAGGAAGATGGCTAAAAGGCACTTTATACGTATATTTGCCTATTTTTTTAAGCAATTTAATGATTTAGCAGGTGTTATTTGCTTATTATCAATCCTGTCTGTCCAGTCCAGGCCAGTTAGGGTGATTGATTATTTGTGCCCTGGGTACACCTGGAACTATAGCAGGGTGACTGTTACCCCAATGTTTCTATATATATCTGTAATCTTGTTATGAGCTAAGGGGGACCAACCTGAAGATCAGTAAGGGTGAGATTTGGGGTGAGTGCTTATTTTTGTCCTGGGAACACCTGGAACTATAGCAGGGTGACTGTTACCCCAATGTTTCTATATATCTGTAACCTTGCTATGGGCTAAGGGGGGGCAGTCTGAAGGTTAGTTAGGGTGAGATTTGGGGTGAGTGCTTATTTGTGCCCTGGGTACCCCTGGAACTATAGCAGGGTGACTGTTACCCCAATGTTTCTATATATTTTTAACCTTGTTATGAGCTAAGGGGGCCCAGCATGAAGGTCAGTTAGGGTGAGTGATTATTATCTGGAAGAATGAGGTAAACAGATCAGAGTAGTGGTTGGTAATTAATGTTGAGATAGGTAATTAATCATATCTTGGTAGATGACCAACATTAAATGGCTGGTAGAATTGTGGTGGGAATAATGATTGGATTAATGAGCCCGGAGGCTGCAGCCCAAGCAAAAGTGTTTGCATTAGGGGCTAATTTCTCCAAATATTTCCCCATTTCTCAGCCTATCGTTATCCAATTAAAGGATAATGATGAAAACCCCCGGCCATCTGGAGCATCTTGTCACTCGTACAAAATCTATCCGCTGCCAAAATCCGTTTCCAAGCTCTCCAGTTTCTCCCTAATGACAAGTTCCAAGTATTCACTGCATCTTATGCCTTCCTTTTGCATTTAATACATCTCTCTAAATAACCATATGCCTCCCTGCTGATCAGTATGAGAAAGAAGTATCTGACTGTTTCTTGCCTTTTCTGACTACTGAAACAATATAGCAGAAGCCAGTTGCAAAAGCATGAATGAAACAAAGAAGAGGCCCCCCTGGAAATGCTGTACTTTGCGCAAGGTGTAGTTAGGCAGCAGGTGTATCCAGGGCTGAGTGTAACTGTCCCAGCACAAGCAAATAGACACAGTCGTTATATCTACTCTCTAGGCCCCTCCGTAGGCACACAGTCCTCACAGGGAGATTTTACTCTGAACCCTGAGCAGTAGGGCCATCACTGTATAGATGGTGCCTGGGGATCTCTGCTTCCCTCTGCTGCCTGGGGACACTTCTGTTCCCTGGTGCTGACACACTCATCCATTAATAAAGCAAAACATAAGGGGAGGCAGGTCTGTCCCCAAAAGGCTTATGCCTACCGGAGTAAGCACACACACACACCGGCACGGACTCTTATTCAGTACAGCTCCTCCCAACAGCCAATGCCCTCGTTCACCCTTTAATCAACTCCACAGTTCTATCCAAATCTGTACATGTGAAGCTCTAGAGTGTAAGCCCACATGCACACAACCTGCCTTGCTCCCATTGTGCCCTGCTGCATATATGCTCAGATCAATGCCAAGGCAGATCTCTCGCCTCCTGTATGTAAGTTATTATGGGAATGGATATCAGCTTTGTATGTACATACTCTGCATAAATATTGGGATACAATAAGAGAATGAATGAGCCACACAGATACAGCCTGAAAGGTGAAATAGGGAAAGGCACAAAGAAACGGACACAGACAGAAGGCCATAACGATAAGTGGAGACAGACATATGGAAAGAATATCTCATGCAGAAACAGAGTGAAAGAAAAAGGGAGAGGCACAAAGAGACTGACACGGGGGAGAGAGAGAAAACGATTCAGTAAAAAAGAGAGGTACTAAGGGACAGAGAGAAAGGCACAATCAATAGACAAAGAAATGAAGAGTAAGAGGCACATTCGTCAGAGAGAAGAGTATGGAAGGCAGTACAACAACAGCCCCAATTCCATTGCCTGCACTCGGATATAACTGTTGGCAACTGTTGAAAGTAGACTCACCGGGAGCAATAAAAAAAAATCCCCCTTCCGTGGCCCTTGCTCCAAATCCCTGCCAACGCCAGGAAGGTGTTGTGGGTGCTGTTTAGTTTACATATATCTAAGCAAGCTTCAAAACATGGCAAATAAAATTTACTAACCAAGAGCGGCGTGTGCAAGACTTGCCTTGTCTGCCTGGAGCTGCAGGGGAAATAGGCGAAGCACTTCCCCATTCACTAAATGAAAAGCTGAAATTACGGCTGACCCTTGACTCCAGCAGGCGGTGCTTGTTACAGAAGGCCCACAATGTATTGCACAAACATTCATCTATGAACCCACATAACCTCACCAGCTCTGTAAATTATACAGCAAGATGGGTCAGGGGATGCAAGGACAAAACTCAGTGCCCTGATCTATGTACAGATACAGTATCAGCTACACTACTAATAAGATTCTCTTATAGCCCCCTACCACTTTATGGCAGCCCTTCCTGGCTCAAAAGCCTACTAATAGCAGTGCCATTGTTTATGGGCAAGTCCAATCTAGGCCCAAAGTATAGAGTATTAATGGCAGTGCCAGAAGGATGGATCTTTTCAGAGAAAAAGTTTCCCCCCTGCCTGGGTCAAATGAAGAAATGGTTGATAAAATATAGCAAGGGTCCCTGGCACTGGAGGGGAAATGCATGATGGGAAGGGATCAGAGAGGGTTTCATTGGTTGCACTAATACAACACATGAAAATTTGGGGGGAATGTATTTTGTGATGGGGAAGCTAAAGGTTTCCATTGTCTTGGTGCTGGTGGAGCTCTACAGCACATTTCTTTGGTTGGTTTGCCTATGCCCTTACTGCAACTATAACAGACAAGTTGCCAATGAAAGTGGGTTTAGTAGGTATTATTTGCTTATAGAAGGAAAATATAAGTCACAAGGCAACCTCAGGAAACTTTGGAACATGACGTGCCTTACTTTATTGCTGGTGGGAAAGTATATCGGGAGATGTCGGGGAGTAGCGCAGATTTAAATGAGGAAGAAAGGTCCAATACTTGGGGAGTGCCAAATGTTAGGGCAGAGGAAGAGAATTGCTTGCTCGGAAGTACCCCTGCAGAAAAATGCACCGGCCTGGTGTACTTGTGAGCGAGCAAGTCAGATAGGTCATTAGAATTTTGGGAGGGCCCTATCATTTGACCCTACGTGGATTGGACATTTCCTTCTCCTTTAAAACAAAGAGGAATGGTAAAATTATTTAAATGAGAAGAAAAGGTAAATCACTGAAGGAAGAAAGGTATAAGGTTACCCCCAATAATTATAATCACTTACCAACTGGTGCCAGCCTGGGGTACTGTTTGCTGAGTGTTATGCCACCATCTTCGTTTGTTTTCCCAGGTGTCCCCTGTGCCACTTCTAGGAGGACACATACACAGTACAAAAGATGGAGTCATGGCACACAGGGGGGCTGTATGTTGCCATAGACAGTCATTTATTGAGCTGGTGGGGGCTGTTTGGGCTTCTGTGTGGGCTGTTTGGGCTTCTGTGTGGGCTGTTTGGGCCTCTGTGTCTAGACCTGTGTGCCAGACAGCCTACGCAAACTAAAACCACAAGCCCGACAAACTTCCTACTTCAGTTCAGTTAATTATACAATTACTTATTATCTTTTAGCCATAACAATCAGTTAAGCACCGCAGAAACAGAAAGTGAGAATCCCATGGCAGAGGCCTTATGCCTCATATATAAGAGACTTGGAATAAATGTTTTTTTGGTGAGCAGGAAAACAACTGAGCCACTATCCTGCAATGCAGACACCCAATCAGCACTAAGAATCCCTATAGGCAGTGAGACTTATTCAATCTCTTACCTGTTTCGGCATCGTAGAACTCCTCCTCGCTGTTCATGGTGTTGTGCTTGGTGTGTAGGTTCTAGGAAGGCGACTATTGCATCTTCTTTGCCAGGCTGCTATTCATTTAGGGACAGGGATTCCCTGTCAGACCTGCAAGGCAGACAGGACACACTTATCAGAACAATATGGCTCAGCTCCATAAACAGGAACCACAATCCGTGTTTATTCTAGATTTTCTTTAATAAACCTCACATGTATCATTAATAAAAGGATTAATAAATGTGTGGCCTTCGTTCAGAGTGCCATGTAATAAGAACTGCTTCTTCATCCACAAAATAACTTCCTCCAAAATCTCCTCTGCCGTGTTACCCTACAGAGCTCCGGATCCCCTAGGCCGGCTCTTATAATTTATAATAAAGAATGTGTTGCTATTTCACATATGAGGCATAGTGCATGTGCCCAAAGATAGCGGCTGCCGAGTGTGACCCATTTGCACTATCACTGCTTGTTCCCAGAATCAAGGTTGGAAGGGAGACGTGCGTGGCTCGGGCTGTGCAACATTCAAGGCTCTGACGGTTGCGCTCCTCATTTGGCTGAGGGTTCAATGTGTAGCTGTTCATGTGATACTGTCATGGGAAAACATGTTTTTTTAAAAACGCATAAGTTAATAGTGCTGCTCCAGCAGAATACTGAACCGGAATCCATTTTTTAAAAGAGCAAACAGATTTTCTCATATTCAATTTTGAAAGCTGACATGGGGCTAAACATATTGTCAGTTTCCCAGCTGCCCCCAGTCATGTGACTTGTACTCTGATAAACTTCAGTCATTCTTTACTGCAAATTGGAGTGATATCGGCCCCTCCCCCCCCCTCAGCAGCCTAACAACAGAACAATGGGAAGGTAACCAGACAGCAGCTCCCTAACACAAGATGACAGCTGCCTGGTACATCTAGGAACAGCACTCAAATGGTAAAAGACAAGTCCCACTGAGACTGATTCAGTTACATTAAGTTTGAGAAATAACAGCCTGCCAGTAAGTAGTTCCATCCTAAAGTGCAGGCACAAGTCACATGACATGGGGCAGCTGGGAAACTGACAATATAGCTAGCCCCATGTCAGATTTCAAAATTTAACATAAAAAAATCTGTTTGCACTTTTGAGAACTAGATTGTGCAGAAGTCTGCTGGAGTAACTCTATTAACTGATGCGTTTTGAAAAAAACATGTTTTTCCATGACAGTATCCCTTTAAAGGGACCTTCCATCTTCAAACTGAGCATATGTTACATAATGAATGAAACTTTCCAGAATCCATTAGATTACACAATATAAACGGGCCGAAAGATGTTAGTGTAGGTAATTGTCACTGAAAGCTGTACGGGTATGGGACCTCTTATTTAGAATGCTTGGGACCTGCGGTTTTCTGGATAAGGGGTCTTCCCGTAATTTAAATTCCCATACTTTAAGTCAGGGGTCCCCAATCTTTTTTTACCCGTGAGCAACATGCAGATGAACAAGGAGTTGGGGAGCAACACAAGAATGAATAATGGGGGTGCCAAATAAGTGCTGTAATTGGCTATTTAGTAGCCCCTATGTGGACTGGCAGCCTACATGAAAATCTATTTGGCAGTACACATGGTTTTTATGCAATCAAAACTTGCCTCCAAGCGAGAAATTCAAAAATAAAGCAGCTGCTTTGAGGATACTGGGAGCAACATCCAAGGGGTTGGAGAGCAACATGTTGTTCATGAGCCACTGGTTGGGGATCACTGGTTTAAGTCAACTAAAAAATCCGTTAAACATTAATTAAGCCCAATCGGATTGTTGCTTCCAATAAGGGTTAATTATATCTTAGTTTGGATCAATTACAAGGTACTGTTTTATTACTACAGAGAAAACTAATTTTTTTAATATGTGAATTATTATTATGAGTCTATGGGTGATGGGCTTTCCGTAATTTGGAGCTCTCTGGATAACGAATCCCATATCTGTATCTGCCTCTACCTTGTTGGTTTTCACATTTGAAACAATGTAGAAGAAGCTAGCTGATTGACGACCCACAAAGACGCATTCAAGGCTGATTTCAGAACCCACAGTGCACAGACTATCGGTAGTCATGTTATGCAAATTTATAGCCCAACAGCTGCTAAGATAGAACTCCTTTGCCTTTCAGGGGCTGCTAGGAATTGTAGTTTGATCCTGCCGAGCGGTTACTGAGTTCAACCTGACGCCCACACAAAGTTAAACAGATCCAACAGACTTTGATTCTGGCACTGCTACAAACACAATTACTACAAACCAAAATGTGCAATAATCTGAATTTCAAATTGTCCAAATCCTACAGGCAATCAAAATATTCACATTCTGCTAATCCTTTCTTATTTTTTATCTTTTCTTCAAAAAACTCGAGACTTTTTAGTCTGTTTTGCAATTTACCGGGTATCAGCTGTCACCGCGGAAACCTGCGTTGGTTTAATCGGCAGTTTTAATTTCCCCAGAGAAGCAACCAAAATGACATTTCCAAAAAAACAACAAAAACAAAAAAGGAGCAAAACAGGAGAAATCGGAAGATTTCCCCGAGGCGCCAAATACACAAAATCTCCCAGAATATGTATATTCCTACAGCCTGAATCCAAATGGGAGGATAATGATAAATATGCAAACCTATTCACCTGCGCCAGCCATCAGGGCATTATGCCAATAGCTGAGAGCAGAAAGTACGGGCAAGGGGCCCTGTAACTGTCAAACAGCCTCAAACTTAGGGATAAAAGTTAAAGGAGAACTATACTAATATATACTAAGCCAACATACGGCACCTGCACAGTCCCCACTGCTGAACCACCAGAACAGCTCTGCTTCCCTATACCGGGAACAGCTGAGCCGATGTATAAATACAAATATACAGAGATGGAATGTTCTGGGCAAACAATAAGATAAACCCTCATACTGTACTGTCTAAGGAAAACAATATGGCACCTCCTTCCCATATGTATAAATACAAATATACAGAGAAGGAATGTTCTGGGCACACAATAAGCTATACCCTCATGCTGTACTGTCTAAGGAAAACAATATGGCACCTCCTTCCCATATGTATAAATACAAATATACAGAGAAGGAATGTTCTGGGCACACAATAAGCTATACCCTCATGCTGTACTGTCTAAGGAAAACAATATGGCACCTCCTTCCCATATGTATAAATACAAATATACAGAGAAGGAATGTTCTGGGCACACAATAAGCTATACCCTCATACTGTACAGTCTAAGGGAAACAATATGGCACCTCCTTCCCATATGTATAAATACAAATATACAGAGAAGGAATGTTCTGGGCACACAATAAGCTATACCCTCATACTGTACTGTCTAAGGGAAACAATATGACTCCTCCTTCCCATATGTATAAATACAAATATACAGAGAAGGAATGTTCTGGGCACACAATAAGCTATATCCTCATACTGTACTGTCTAAGGGAAACAATATGGCACCTCCTTCCCATATGTATGAATACAAATATACAGAGAAGGAATGTTCTGGGCACACAATAAGCTATACCCTCATACTGACAGTACATATTTTATTTAATACTTGTGCAAGTGTGAAGCAAGCAGAAAGCACAAGATGCACGTGGTGGTGTGAGACTTGTTTCCTTGGCATGACGGCTGCTGTTGTACGGTATTTACCCTGGGACTCTTTCAGTAGTCATGTGCTCCAGTGCATAGTCAGCACAGCAAGATAAAGAGAGTTCAGGGGCTGACTATGCACAGGTCACGGCAATTTTTAAAGTGAAAGTTTCCTGAGATAAAGGACTTCCCCACAACTTCAGTGACCCAGGACTTTTCTATTATTATAATCATCATCATCATCCCCCTATATCAAAACACACATAGGATTCCCCTCTCCTGCCCTCTGCATGTGTCACTTGGGTGTCATTCAATGCTGAAGGCTGCAAGTTGGACATGTTATTATATGTAATTTTTTCCTCTCCCACTCAATTTTCAGCATTTTCAAGACATAAACCAACGATATCAATGATACTTGGTAAAACACCAAGTAAAATGCAGGGTTACACAGCAAAGGACACATATAGCCTTCCAGTGATTCCCTGTGAGGGTCCAGCAGAGGTATAAGAGTAATCAGAATTCAGGGGACGCTTCACTTACAGGACGGTAATTGGATGTAACAGAAACAGACATCGCACAGTGGATTAAGGCTCAATTTATTTACATTTGTCTTCATTTTGGCACGTACTCCCCCTCCCGGCTCCTGTTTGTTAGGGGTATGCATGGATTAGGCAAGCTCATCTCTAATTAGGCTTTGGATCAGTGTTTCCTTATTTGAATAATTACAAACAAAGGGTCAGAAAATATGAATATGATATGGCTCTGTCTGTCTCCCACTGCAAGGTCTTCTGAAGTCTTTCTAAAAACTTCAGAGACATGATTTGCATCCCCCCCACAAGTCCCCCAAAAATCCTTAACACAAACGCCATTAACACAGTGTTGGAGTATATGTAGATAGGAGCTGCCATACTGTATCATGCTTGAGCACGGTATGAGGGTATAGCTTATTGTGTGCCCACAACATTCCTTCTCTGTACATTTGTATTTATACATATGGGAAAGAGGTGCCATATTGATTACCCTAAAACAGTACAGTATGAGGGTATAGCTTATTGCGTGCCCAGAACATTCCTTCTCTTTATATTTGTATTTATACATATGTAAGGGAGGTGCCATATTGTTTCCGTGAGACAGTACAGTATGAGGGTATAAATTATTATGTGCCCAGAACACTCCTTCTCTGTGGATTTGTATTTATACATATGGGAAGGAGGTGCCATATTGTTTCCCGTAGACAGTACAGTATGAGAGTATAGTTTATTGTGTGCCCAGAGCATTCCTTCTCTGTATATTTGTATTTATATATATGGGAAGGAGGTGCCATATTGATTCCATTAGACAGTACAGTATGAGGGTATAGTTTATTGTGTGCTCAGAACATTCCTTCCCTGTATATTTGTATTTATACATATGGAAAGGAGGTGCCATATTGATTCCATTAGACAGTCCAGTATGAGGGTATAGCTTATTGTGTGCTCAGAACATTCCTTCCCTGTATATTTGTATTTCTACATATATGAGGGAGATGCCATATTGATTCCCTATGGGTCTGTCCACACAAGCAGATTCGAGGAGATTAGTCGCCCCAGCAACAAACCTCCTCTTCTTCGGGGTGACAATCTTTGCGAACTGCCTTCCCTCTGCCAGCTAAAATTAAATACCCTCACGAGGAAACTTTGGACGACTTCGGAAAACGAAGCGCTGCGTGTGCATTGCCACAGGTGATTTTAATTTTAGCCGGCGGAGTGCAGGAGGAAGGCAGTTCGGGGAGATTGTCGCCCGGAAGAAGAGGAGACTTGCCGCTGGGGCGACTAGTCTCCCCAAATCTGTTCGTGTGACCAGACCCTTAGACTCCTCTAGTGTTACTGAAGGTACAGAACACACTCTTCTTTACCAGATTATATTAGAATAAGGTCTATGATTGAACATATTCCTATTCCATGCAGGTTTCATATTTCCTTTAATCCCCCTGAACTGCTTAATAAACAGATATTCACGGTTTTATCTGTAAGAACATTGGTAGGGGAAATAAAGCAATCCCCAAACTCTGCCTGATCATCATCTTCCTCTTGTTGTTACAGCAACTAAATAAATATATAAAAGCCACAAATATTAATTCCTCCTGCATCTGGACCAGAGAAGCACTTGGGTAAGGTAACAGCAGGGCATGGGACTGTGATGCCAAGGGGCGGTTATTTCGGTTGACAAGGATTTGTTTGTCACAGCAGGGAAATAATACAGCGTGACTGTGCAGATATGGCATGAACCAGCGAAACCTCACAGCTGACTCAACAGGCGCTACATTATATCTGGAGAAAATAAAAGACACAATGGTATCGGTATAGTCACATACTGCATACAAACCCCAAACCTGATGCACCACATTCCCCTGCAGATTTTCAGTGTTCTCTGTCTTTTATTATACACTACATTTCCCAGCATCCCCCATGAGCCACGGGAAATGGAGATGTACATGCCACAGATCACAATCACATAGAGAAATAGAGATGCTCATTGACCCAACGCTAATTATTTGTGCATATTAAGGGGAAACAGTGCGCTGGGACATCTCAGTACAGAGAGAAATGATAACCTCTGAGAGAATTTGCTTGGAAGAACCAGAGAGGTTAGAGAAATTCTCTGGACTCTGGATGAAGAAATCATACCAATCACTGCAGCGGGTGACAAAGAGTAGCTAAAATCCCTGCCATAAAGCAAGACAAGACTGCCGTTCTCTAACAAGAAGGGACTGTCTGTATTCTAATATCTGCCCCTATGTGTTCTAAATAAAAGAAACTCCACCAACCATCTCATGAGATGGGTCAGTCCCACTGGAACGTGTTTACTAACAAGCCCAATGGATACATACATTTACATTATTGTGTGTTATATATATGTATATTGGCCGTGTTGCTCAGAAACCACAGATGCACCGGGCCAGTAAGAACACTGACTCACAAAGGGATCATCTAATTTACATAAGGCTATACCTGGACTCATAGGACTCTGCACTGACAGTCGCTGATCCATCTATATGGTTATTTATGATTCATATATGCATTTTATCAGAACTCCATACACACAGCCCAGATATGGCTCTGCTACAGTAAAGGTATGGGATCCTTTATAAGGAAACCCATTATCCAGAGAGCTCAGAATTACAGAACGCCAGTCTCCCATAGGCTCCATTTTATTCAAATAATCCAATTTTTTTTCTCTGTAATAATAAAACAGTAGCTTGTACTTGATTCCAGCTAAGATATAATTAGACTTAAGGTATGCAGAACGGAAAGATTTGTTATCAGGGAAACCCCAGATCCCAAGCATTCTGGATAACAGGTCACATACCTGTTCCTCTCTTTTTCCCCTGCTACTCACCTAACAATCAGTTCCTCCAAGTATCCAGCCAGCCTTCCCTTTCAGGCCAGCTATATGGATTACATTCTTCTCTGTATACCCTGAAAAGCCAAACCTTTCCTATGAAATAACATTTACTGCCTCCGTTTATATACGAGACCCACGTGTAACAGTCACATGGCCAACAAAAAGCCTGGATTTATGGGCCAGTGTGGACAGTTATATAACCTGCTAACAAGCTTTTAGCTGGGGAATATGGAGATAAAACTGTGCTCTATGCAGAGACCTAGCAAAGTAAAAGATGTAGGCAGGAAAAGTGGAGAACAGCGGGTATAGTCGGGCAAGATGGTGACTGTAGAGTACAATGGGGACTTATAACAAGATGGATATTACAAGGCAATGAGGAGAAAGTGGGCCAAGTTAGACACAGTAGAGAACAAGGGTTATGGTAAAGTAAGATGGAGATGGCAGGGCAAGATGGAGAAGGCAGACAATGGGGGTGATGGGGAAGCTAGATGGAGACAGTTGGATGTTACTCCCAGTGCCCTCAAACCAGGGGCTTATTTTTTTGAATTCCTGGATTAAATGCAAGTTTTGGTTACATAAAAACCAAGTGTACTGCCAAACAGAACCTCCTATTGGCTGCAAGTCCTCATAGGGGCTACCAATAGCTAATCATAGCCAATATTTGGCATTCCCATGAGCTTTTTGCATATTTGTGTTGCTCACCAACTTTTCATTTCTACATTCGAATGTGGCTAACGGGTAAAAAAGGGTTGGGGACCCCTGCAGTAGAGAAAGATGATGACAGAGCAAGAACATAGTGATAGGAGATGGAGACACCAGAGCACTTGAGTGATAATGTCCCTAGATTGAGAAAGTAGGGCAATAATGACACAATGGGTATCAGCAGTAGGGGCAGGGATAGTAATTCAAGAGAGGAGGTCAAACAGTACCACTGAATATCATCACCTCCCAGAACACACAGCACGTTATAGTGCAACAACAGAAGTGTCAATGTGGCGCAGTTACGTCTGTTTTGCCCTAAGGTCCAATGGAAAGAAACATAACCACAAATAAGATTACCCAGCTCAGCAATAAAAACACACAAACTCCAAAACTGTATAAAATATAAACTTTACTATTCAAAAGCAAATTGTGTTCTCTGCCCAAGGTTCCTACAAAAAGGAATAAGCGTTGATAATGAAATATTTAAGCAAACAGAAAAAATGAAGCAAAACGAAGTTAGAAATGACTGCCTCCACCGTATTTATATGCATCCTGCAAAAGAATCCATTTGCGACACATAAATTATACACAGGTTTCCGGCACAAAGTAAAAAACTCATTTTAGATGCTATCTACATAATGCACAGCCTACACACTTCTACAGATGAAGCTGTATGAAGAGAGAGACAGGAGAATAAATTAAAGCTGAGCAAGGGTTTGCGTGTAATATTCTGATTTTTACCTGGTCCCTGGGGCTGAAGGAGAGAGAGATGGTTCCAAGAGCTGACCCTTGCGCTCTATGCTGAGCTGTACAAGTGGAAGCCAGTTCTACTAAACCTGGCTAATTTGAATAAAATGTGGAGCGCGACGTTGGTAGGACAGGTGGAACAGGTTAAGCCAAATATGGAGCTGTTTGGCTGCTGTAAGGAGCTTAGCAACACAGCACAAAGCAGGTGCAAACCTTCCCTAAGTTTCGGCCTGTGTCTAATTATGGGAAGCTTCATTTCGGAATTAGGGCTAGTCCACACGGGGAGATAGCCACGCGTTTGCGGTCGCGGCGTCAAAGCGCCGCGACAGTCGCCGCGACCGGCGCAGGCGACAGTTTTGTATGGGCGCCTATGTAAAAACGCCTGTGCTAACCACACGAGGCTATGTGCTTTTCAACAGTCGCCTGAAAATGCCTCGCCAGGCTTTTTCAGGCGACTGTTGAAAAGCGCATCGCCTCGTGTGGTTAGCACAGGCGTTTTTACATAGGCGCCCATACAAAACTGTCGCCTGCGACTGTCGCGGCGCTTTGACGCCGCGACCGCAAACGCGTGGCTATCTCCCCGTGTGGAATAGCCCTAAAGGATATCCCTAAGTGATAGATATCTACAACATGCAACATAAACAGCATAACAGGAAACCCATGGGTAACATTTTCTTCAACCAACAGAAAAAATTATTTTATAAGGTTGTGTTTAAGAATATTAACAATCTCAGCAATAAAGCAGGACAGGACTGCTGCTTACAATGGGGATCAGATAGGATCTGTGCAGCCACTGGGATAGAATGCTCTGTTATACAGATAGCTAGAATCTCAGCTGCCATAAAGCAGGGCAGGACTGCTGATTACAATGGGGATCAGATAGGATCTGTGCAGCCACTGGGACAGAATGATCTGTTATACAGATAGCTAGAATCTCAGCTGCCATAAAGCAGGGCAGGACTGCTAATTACAATGGGGATCAGATAGGATATGTGCAGCCACTGGGACAGAATGTTCCTTTATACAGATAGCTAGAATCTCAGCTGCCATAAAGCAGGGCAGGACTGCTGCTTATAATGGGGATCAGATAGGATCTGTGCAGCCACTGGGAAAGAATGCTCTGTCATACTGATAGCTAGAATCTCAGCCATAAAGCAGGACAGGATTGCTGCTTACAATGGGGATCTGATAGGATCTGTGCAGCCACTGGGACAGAATGATCTGTTATACAGATAGCTAGAATCTCAGCCATAAAGCAGGGCAGGACTGCTGCGTACAATGAGGATAAGATAGGATCTGTGCAGCCACTGGGACAGAATGTTCTGTTATACTGATAGCTAGAATCTCAGCCATAAAGCAGGGCAGGACTGCTGCTTGCTCCCATATGCCATATCACTATGTTTTGCCCTGAGAAGAATGGGGTGTTAGACTTGGCATGGGACTAAAACAAGTAAAACAGCACTAAGTCATTAGTATTCTCTTCCTTACAGCTGGCCTATTTATGTTTTTACCTGCTGTTCCATTGATGGAGAGCCAGGAACACTTTGCTAAGACCACACACTGTTTAATGAGCTGCTTTGGAAGAATGTGGAACGGACTTAGAATAAACTCCAGCAATGATTTCAGAACGTCTGGAACCTCTGGCATAAGGTGAGGAGGATGCCACGATAACACCACAGAATTTATTAGTCAACACAGAATCAATACAAACCTGGTGAGATCCAGTGCAGCGGAGCAAACAAACCACTCTGGGGGGCATTCGTAACTAACGTTACTGTGGGGGGATAGAGCAAATATTGGCTATTGGCAAAGTGTTTCTCCTGTACGAAGAATGTGCATAATTGTGCGTAATAAGGCTGTGGGACAGCACGGTGATATTAATTAGTATAAGGGGGTTATTTACTAAACTCCAAATGCATAAATCCCGAAAAATTTGTGATTTTTTTAAAATAAAATCGGACTTTTAAAAAAACCACAAATTTTTCAGAATTTATTAAACCCCGAGGATGGAAAAGTCCGAATTAGAAAATCTGTCATCTCAGACCTGTCAAGGTTACATACAAGTCAATGGGAGAAGTCCCAATGATTTTTTTGATGTGCCCTGGGTTTCGTGCAATACCCAGAAGTTTTCAGGCAAAAAAAAGCACAAGAAATCGGAGTTTGCGGGTGAAAAATCCAAAAAAATTGTGAATCTGATTTTTGCCTGGTTCCGCTTCCAATAAAGATTCACTAGTTAGTTTGGATCAAGTACAAGCTACTGTTATATTATTACAGAGAAAAAGGAAATAACTTTTAAAAATTTGAATTATTTTATTATAATGGAGTCTATGGGAGATGGCCTTTCTGTAATTTGGGGCTTTCTGGATAACGGATCTCCAGAGAACGGATACCATACTTGTACCTAACCAATGTTAAAGTTTATAAGTGACTTTGTTTCTATTTAATGGCAATATGGACATGACCTGAGATCAGTGCATAGAGGTGCTGTATATATGTATATATATATATATATATATATATATATATATATAATTACAGAAGCCAGTCTCCCATAGACCCATTTTATCCAAATAATCCAAATTTTTTAAAATTTCCTTTATCTCTGCAATAATAAAACAGTACCTTGTACTTGATCCCAACTAAGATATAATTAATCCTCATTGGAAGCAGAACCAGCCTATTGGGTCTATTTAATATTTACATTATTTTCTAGCAGACATAGGGTAGGACTACATGGACGTTTTCGGAGCGACAAAAAAGCCCGCGACAAATCACATGCGATGGAAATAAGGTAAGTGATAGGAATGTCGGATCAAGTCACATCGTTGATCCAACGTGACATGACTGTTGGATGCAGACGCTGCGTCGTGTCGCGTCGGATCAACGATGCGACTTCATCTGACATTTCTTTCTTACCTTATTTCTGTTGCATGCGATTTGTCGCAGCACGTCCGATCATGACGAAAACGTCTGTGTAGTCCTACCCTTAAGGTATGAAGATCCAAATTACGGAAAGATCCGTTATCTGGAAAGCCCCAGGTCCTGAGCATTCTGTATAACAGACCCCAAACCTGTATATATGGTGTTTTCCCTTTAGGTATAGGCAGCCGTTTAACTAGGATACAGGTGCAAATGTGACTGAAAGGGAGGCATCTGAACTGCACCTTTGTGCCGTCACTGCGCCTTTGACTTACTCCCACAAATATTCACTTAGGCCTACTTTCTACTGCGCAGCACCACAGAATCCCTGCCTTGCAGACTGGTGGAAAGCATTTCACGCTACACCTCCCACCGTGTCTGCCTTACCTCTGACTCTGTCCACAGCTGCACCGATAATATTGTACAAAACTCATTTTCGTAAGATATTCAGTGAGTGTATGGTGGGAGACAAGCCAACCCATATCAGCAGAAGCCTTGGATATCAGTCGGCTCGTCGATCAGGCTGGCCGGAAAATTTTGATCGAGCACCTTTGAAGGCACCGGAACATCGGCCATTGTTAGTGATGAATCGTCAGATACAGGTAGAATTCTATTGTTTTTATCTGTATCTCTGACGAGTCAGCTCTACACGTGTGTATTGAAACGATTGTAATTGTTACGTCTATGGCCATACAGTGATGGAGAACATACAGTTCCCATATCACCCTCTCAGAACTGGGCACATAAAACCCTCACACTGCATGGCTGCTGCATGGCTGCTGCATGGCTGCTGCATGGCTACTTTGCAGATCATGCCCAATGAATCTAATAATAAAGAATTAGTCACACAGGATGTGGATTTTACATCTATTCAGAGCTGAAGTGTAGCCTTTAATAAGCAGCAGTTATGAGAGCGGGCGGTGCCTCGTTGTGCTTTGGGAATGCCGGCCATGGGACAAACACTCGTTTGACTTGTCAGCAGCAGACAGTGACACAATCACTGGAGGTGTCACACGGGACATGACAACATGTGACCTCAAAACAAGTGATTCACTGAGCCAACATTGAGAGACTTTATATGTAATTATTATACGTGTTTTACAGGGTATTACAGATGTGTTTTCCTGCTTCGTTTAATCCTGCCCCACAGGTATTATGCATATTTCTATATACACACACGCTGGCAATGCCATAATTATACCCTCATCTCACTACATTTATTCAGAGCTTTGCTTTTTGACTTCTTCCTGGAGCTGGCACTTTAATTTTCTATCCTGCCCCCTCACTTCCCATACTGTCCCTTTTCTTATATACTCTTGTCTTACTATATACAATATCCCACCATTATAGCCCCTTCCATTATATCCTCTTGTCTTACTATACACACTATCCCCACCAATACAGCCCCTAATATTATATCCTCTTGCCTTACTATACACACTATTCCACCAATACAGCCCCTTCTTTTATATCATCTTGCCTTACTATACACACCATCCCACCAATACAGCCCCTTCTTTTATATCCTCTTGCTTTACCATACACACTATCCCACCATTACAGCCCCTAACATTATATCCTCTTGCCTGACTATACACACTATCCCACCAATACAGCCCCTTCTTTTATATCATCTTGCCTTACTATACACACTATCCCACCATTACAGCCCCTAACATTATATCCTCTTGCCTTACTATACACACTATCCCACCAATACAGCCATTCCAAAAGAAGAAGAAACACCCCCTATGCTTTTTCAAAAATAAACTGCTCCAGCACACAGAGTCTGGACACAGATGTGATATGGGGAGACATGGTGTGCCAACCCCTCTACATTACTCTTTTGTTTTGTTCCTTTGTTGAGCCAGGAACGGGGCAAGGGGGCACCATGGAGGGAAACACTTTATAAAAATGGAACTGGGTCCTTAATATATACTCTAGCCCACATGAACTGCATTTTCCATGGCACCTTGTGTTACTAATAATCACTCTTACCCACATTACTAATATACACACTATCCCATAATTGCAGCCCAATCTGTCATCACCTTGGTTACTATACACCAGAGTTGATTAAAGAGCACCCATATGAGCAGCACATGAAGTCAAATACAAAGGCAACCTAACATACTGGGATGGCTCCTGTGCTATATAAATAGACCATAGAAGAATGCAATGCCAGTGTAAGGGCTGGGTGGGGACATGCAGTATCATTTGGTGACAACACTAGAGGCAATATTATTGTGACTCAGGAATGGCAAGGCCAGATCTACTGGTGTCTGAATACTTAGCCAAACTCTTCCAGCCTGTGAAGCCTGTTCCCCCCACCACTTTCACCCCCAGGGCAGATCTCTATGTGCACAATTGTTGCTGGCATCACTAAATAGAAAGGTTACAGTAAGTGCTCTCACTGGTATCTGTCTAGTAACCCCCCCAATACAGGGTATCACAGCAACTATGTCATCTCTCAGCAGGCCCCGGATGTCCACATGTACTCAATACAAACTTTCAGTCATAGCAGGAGTAACAGGAAGTCTGCACAACCCTGGTTGAAGGGGTGGGTCATCTTTAAGTTAACTTTTAGTATCTTATAGAATATGTAAGTAACATTTCAATTGGTCTTCATTATTTCTTTTTTTTTTTTTTTTTTTTATAGTTTTTTAATCATTTGTCTATTTCTTCTGACTCTTTTCAGTTTTCAAAAGGGGGTCACTGTCCCTATCTCAAAAAAATGCCCTGTAAGGCTACACATTTAGGGGCAGATTTATCAAGGGTTGAATTTCGAGTTTATGGGAGTTTCTAAAAACTCCAATCAACTCCCATAAACTCGAAATTCCAAAAAAATGACCAATCGAAATTTATTTAAAAAAAATAGATTTTTTTGAAAAACGAGTGAACAGGATTGTGATGCAAATTTGAATCAAATTCGATTCAAGGCTTTTTAACCCAAAAAATTACCACCAAATGACTCAAAACCAAATTGATTGTAGGAGGTCCCCCATAGGCAAAAACACCAATTCGGCCGGTTTTAGATGGCGAATAGTCGAATTCGAATTCTTAAAGGTACAGTACATGATAAAGTTCAAAATTCAAATGAAATTTGAACTATTCCCTAGTCGAAATACACAAAAATAACTCAAAATTTTTATTTTTTCAATTCGAAAATTCACCTCGACCTTTGATAAATCTGCCCCTTAATGTTATTGTTACTTTTCGTTATTCATCTTACTATTCAGGCCTCTCCCATTCACATTCCCGTCTCTTATTCAAATGAATGCATGGTTGCTACGGTAATTTGTACCCTAGCAACCAGTTTGCTAAAACTGCAAACTAAAGAACTGCTGAATAAGAAGCTAAATTATTCAAAAAAACACAAATCATAAAAAATGAAAGCCAATTGCAAATTGTCTCAGAATATCATTCCCTGCATCATATTTAAAGTTAACTCAAAGGTGAACAACCCCTTTAATTTATATTCATAGTAATATAATATTGTGCTGAGGATTCAGTGATCATTCACCAGGATGCCAGGAGCAGCTGTTTTGCCAATTGGGATTAAAAAAACAACACACATTTCTACAGTGTTGGCACACTGTGACTTCCAAGTGCTGTGGCATTTACACTGGCAACAGCTTTAACCCTGGCCAGTACACACGTAAAGAGACAAGGAAATAGGCAGATAGAAGAGAAGGGATCCTGAAAGCCTTGGGAAAGTGCAAATGGCCATAGGAGAACTCACTAGAGAGGCCAGAGATAATTTCCCCAAAGCAACCTAACAAACACCGACATGTTAAAACCCTTATCTGCATTGGCAGCTGTGATCCAGCAAGTCAGATATATACGCACGCTGCAACAGCCAATCCAGTGGAGGGAAAACAGTGATGTTCTTTCAACATGCTGCACCCTAGTGGGGCACCTGGAAATTGATTTTTCTGCCAAAAAAACACAGTATGAGGCAGCAGTTGGCAGCTTCCACCCAGGTGTATGTCTACCTAAATATGGGTAAATACTACACCCAACCTGCATGGCTAAATATAAATGAATTTAACACCCACTTAGCCAATCAGCATATGTATTTGAATATGTGCCTGTGTTTAAAGGGATACTGCCATTTTTCAAAACGCATCAGTTGATGGTACTGCTCCAGAAGAATTCTGCACCGAAATCTGTTTCTCAAAAAAGCAAACAGATATTTTTATATTTAATTTTTAAATCTGACACGGGGCTAGACATAGTGGGGCAAATTCACTAACTTCCGTAAATTCGCCCGTGACAGCTTCATTTCGCCAGGACAGCGCTAATTCACTAAAATGCGAAGTTGCGTCCAGGGTGCCAAACAATGGTGAAGTTTCGCTAGCGATACTGCGGCAAGCAAACTTGCACTAGCGTTGGCTAATTTGCATACGGTGGAAAGTTAAATTTCAATGGATGTATATGTTGCAGCAAATACATTACACTTGACAAGCCCAGGGAACATTAATAACATAAAATAAAGTTGTAATATTGCCTTACACATGAGCCCAGTGTATAGTTTATGTGCCATATGTTAGGAAATGTAGGGGGAAGCCGGGAACCCTAAAAAACTAATTACGATCTTTTGCAACCTATCACTGAAAAACTGAAAAGTTGCCAGAATTTTTTGGGACATTTTATTTGAGGAACTCCTATCTACTCTATTGCACTTTGTTGGCGAAGGCAAGTCTGGCGCAAGAGGTTCATTAAAATCCGCATCTTAGTAAATGTGCGTAGTTACGTCCATTCACCAGAGTGAAAATTCGCCTGGCGTTAGAGTGCGAAGTAGCTCTACAGTCTATCTCCTTTGCTAGCGAATTTATGGCGAAGTCCCGAAATGACGTCACGCTGGCGAATTTCCTCCAGCGTTAGTCACTTCATTGTCAGTTTCCAGCTGCCCCCAGTCATGTGACTTGTGCTCTGATAAACTTCAGTCACTGCTGTACTGCAAGTTGGAGTGATATCATGCCCCTACCTTTCCTCCCAGCAGCCTAACAACAGAACAACGGGAAGGTAGCCAGATAGCAGCTCCCCAACACAAGATAACAGCCGCCTGGTAGATCTAAGAACAGCACTCAATGGTAAAATCCAGGTCCCACTGCCAGAAAGCAGTTCCATCCTAAAGTGCTGGATCTTTCTGAAAGCACATGACCAGGCAAAATGACCTGAGATGCACCTATGCACCAATATTACAACTAAAAAAAATACAATTGCTGGTTCAGGAATGAAATTTTATATGGTTGAGTGAATTATCTGCAGTGTAGAAGTGTCATTTAGAAATAACGACATCATAAAAATCATGACAGAATCCCTATAAGGCTAGGGCCACACTAGGCGATAGCGTCGCGATTTGACTCGCGGCGACTTTTCGCCGCGACTTTTAATCCGCAATCGCTGGGGAAACTTTTGCGCTGGCGTCTATGGGGAATCGCGAAAAATCGCCAGCGTAAAAAAACACGCGGCGATCTTTTTTCTACTGTCGCTCGAAATTGCCTCGCTAGGCGATTTCGAGCGACAATAGAAAAAAGATCGCCGCGTGTGTTTTTACGCCGCAATTCCCCATAGACGCCAGCGCAAAAGTTTCCCCAGCGATTGCGGATTAAAAGTCGCGGCGAAAAGTCGCCGCGAGTCAAATCGCGGCGCTATCGCCTAGTGTGGCCTTAGCCTAAGGGATGAAGTAGTGCACAAGACTGTGCAGCAGAAAAAGCCTGTGCCTCGTACTCTCTAATGAGCGACATGTAGATTGTGTGGCAGCCTGTTAGTGACACAATGGCACGTGTGTTTTACAATCAATGACACGCCAGGTTAATTATAGCAAAGCTACCATGGATTCCTCTCCCAGACGGATAAGGGAAGCAGAGGGTGTCGCAGCCTAACGCTGTGATTCATTCACGTGCCTTGATAAACGTTGTGTATATAAATATCAGGCAATAGAATCGGGCCCCTAAGGGGGTGAAGGTTACTGTTAATGTATTCTTATGCAATGTGTGCTTACTAAAGGCAGGCAAAAGGACAATAGTTCTCAACACAGCCATCTTTACAGCGCTGAAGTCTGCTTTCTCTGCACTGGGCCAAAGAGCTGACAATCAACCAGAAGCCTATATCTCATATCAACTGCAATAATATGGTTTCTAAGAAAGAGCATAGAGAGGAAGAAAGACACTGACACCTAATGGCAATGCGAATACACTGACACATGCCAGTCTGATAACAGATAAATGATGTGCCAGGGGGGCAGGGATATTCAACACTGGCTTTTGCTATTTCCAAATTGCAGCCCTTGAGCTGTCACTGAAATAAAACCCCCCTAGCCTGGTGATGCCAGGAGGTCAGTACTACACTCCTCCCCTTTGTATTTACAGCCACTACTGTATCAAGACCCACTATCATATTTACACAAAACAAGCGATTTCTGGCTGCAAGGAAGGAAACAGCTGTCTACAATGTTACACAATTTTAGGAAATGTCCCTCTACAACATTGCCTAGGAGGATGAATGGAGTTCTATTCTACCAGTGAGTGTAAATGGAGAATTAAATACGAGCAAACTTAGGGGGCTGTTCCTGCTGAATTGTGCTTAGTACAGGGGAATACCTATACTGCCATAGTTTTATGGGATCTCTCTGTACAGGCTATGACTAAACGTAACGGGCTGTTCTTGCTAAATTGTTTTTAGTACAGGGGAATACCTATGCTGCCATAGTTTTTTGGTATCTCTTTATACAGGCTATGAGCAAACTTAGGGGACTGTTCCTGCTGAATTGTGCTTAGTACAGGGGAATACCTATGCTGCCTCAGAGTAGGCATATGTTCCTTGCTTCAGAAGTCACTTACATTCAGGGTTAATTACCAAACATTTCAACTGCCAGAATCCAAGGATCTAACTCAAACAAACAAGGGATTTAAGTGGAACTCCCTTCCCCAATCCTTGCCTTGTCTTGGCTTCCTCGGTGAGGTGTATATGGTATCTCAGCAGAAACACAGGGCAGACTCAGGACAGAATAATAAAGGTCAGATTGAGGAATTCTTAAACCCTCTGCAATCAGTTATTGTTTATGTGGGGGGAAAATGCCTTAAAATAAATATATTAGTTCAACAGCTTTGCAGCTTATATATAGAGGCTGAACGAGAATTCTTGACATTCATCTGCCCTGGGATGCCTGGGCTGGACTTTTTTCTAGTTCACTGTTGTTGAAGTTACTGCTACAGGCCCCATAGTGATAGTAAGATCCACACTGAGACCACAGACCTTGGTGAAGTATAGTCTTCTATTGCAGAAAATACACTTATCAGGAAAAGAGCAAATCAGATTGCTGGATCTGAAAGCAAATAAAATGCATTTCTGATAGTTTCAGGAATCCAGACAGTCCCAGAATCTCTCATTGTAATCAGATGGGAGAGCTCTACCCACAAGAAGAATCCAAGCCATTCCCCATCATTAAGCCCCTTATGGCCATATCATAAATCTAGAGTAGACCAACCTTTTTGGCTAAAGTCAAATGAGGTTGTGCCTAGGTTTCTCCCAGCCTGCAGAGAAAACCAGCAAGTAAACACAAAACTATGCATTTTCTCCCCGATATCTGCTCCATATGTGTGCACACAGGCCGACGCCACGCCGTTCATAATTCAATCGTTTGGCCTTAAGGCCAACAATCGGATTAAAGCAGCACAATATCGTCCACCTTAGGTGGGCATTTCAGGGAAAGAGCTTATCTTAAAGAGGTGGTACACCTTTAAAACTTTTAGAAGGACCAGTTCTAAGCAGCTTTTCAATTGGTCTTCATTATTTCTTTTTCTTATTTAATTTTTCAATCATTTGCCTTCTTCTTCGGACACTTTCCAGCTTTCAAATGAAGGTCACTGACTCCATCTAAAAACAAATACTCTGTAAGGCTATAAATGTATTGTTATTGCTACTTTTTCTTACTCATCTGTCTATTCAGGCCCTCTCCTATTTATATTCCAGTCTCTTATTCAAATCATTGCCTGGTTGCTAGGGTAATTTGCACCCTAGTAACCTGATTGCTGAAACTGCAAACTGGAGAGATGCTGAATAAAAAGCGAAGTAATTCAAAAACCACAAATAACAAAAAAAAATTAAAACCAATGGCAAATTGTCTCAGAATATCACACCAAGAGTTAACTTAAAAAGTTAACTTTATGGCCACCTTTATCCATAAAGAGAGCAATTTACCATTGTAATCTCACTTTTCAGTGGGGCCCAATACAAGGGGTAAAGCTTTAAGGGTAAGGACACACTTAACGATTTGTCGCCAACGTTTTTAAAAAGCAAATCGCGGCGACATATCGCTCGTTTTGTCTCTGAACAAAACCAAATGAAAGACGCCAGCTCCTGTGCCCACAGCGCGTTTGTGAATCACCTGTAGCTCCATAACGCACGAGACCCTTTTCTGAGCGATTTATCAGAAATAGCATGTACTTAGAAAAGCACTGAAATCTCCTAGACACGCACACACATACAGATAAGTAGCAGCAATTGTATTCAAATTACAATCCGAACACAATGACGCAAGAACGCAAAGACGCCAGGTTACAGCGGGAAGCACAAACCGTTTCCGGTTTGGGTGGAGCACGTACCGCACAGAGTAATGGGATACAAATCGCTCTGTACCAAAAGTCGCTGTGAATCGTCTGTTCAAAAAAGACGATCGTCTTGTCGCCGCGATTTACTTTTTTAAAACGTTGGCGACAAATCGTCCAGTGACTTGCGTTCTTGCGTCATTGCGTTCATCATTACCCTAAAGCATGAACAGCAATTGATTGACCTGTAGCCAATCAGAGCATTAGTACATTCACAGGGCAAACAAACAGCCAGTGAGAGCACTGGAGCAGTCACAGCAATAAACCAATCAGTGGCCAGAACACCAATATATTCAATGTAAACAAATATTTACACAACACAAACAATGGACCTCTGAAAGATGTACAATACATATATCCAGCTGGTAAACTGTTAATCAAAGTATGGTTATAGCATAATATACAGGTATAGGATCCGTTATCCAGAAAGCTCCGAATTACGTCGTCTCCCATAGACTCCATTTTAGCCAAATAATCCAAATTTTTAAAAGTGATTTCCTTTTTATCTGTAATAATAAAACAGTATCTTGTACTTGATCCCAACTAAGATATAATTAATCCTTATTGGAGGCAAAACCAGCCCATTGGGTTTATTTAATGTTTACAATGATTTTCTAGTAGACTTAGGGCACGAAGATTCAAATTACGGAAAAATCTGTTATCCAGAAAACCCCAGGTCCAGAGCATTTTGGATAACAGGTCCTATACCTGTACTGCTTTTGAACTTTATTCAAATACGATTTATACTTGAACTTTATTTCCTTGAGTCTTATTACATATATGAAGAGCTTTAAAGTTAAAAAATATAAAAGTGCATTAAATAAAAATGCTGTGTTGCAGAGCCCAAACTGCCAATGGGAATGAAAATAAAGGGAAAGTTAGAATAAATAAAACAGTTGCATCAGCAGAAGGAGACAGAATGTGTCTGCCACTATCTCCCTTTGCAGAACACACACATACGCAGCCAAGATGGATCCACAAGAAAAGTAATCCCATCAAGCTGACAAAAGTGCCGTCTTGCGGCTGCGGCTGTGCTTTTGCCAACAGAGCAACTTCAAAAGGATTCATTATATAATTCTTTCCATAACAAGTCCAAGTTATTAGTACAAGTAATTATAAATCTGTTTCATAATGAGCCAATGTGCTCCGACACCACAAACTTAAATGCTGTTACCCTTAGTATGACACTGCGGTAATAATATATATAATACTAATTATATACATAAATAGAAACTTAAATAATGTAAATCCATCCACCCTGTTATTTACACTGAATGTCCCAAACCTTTTGAGTCATCATAGAAGTTAGAGGATTCAGACGATAAATCAGGTTAAAGTAACATATGCAGCACCAAACATTAAATTTATAAATCTGTACAGAAGAATATAGATTAGATTATCAGAATACAGAATCGTATTTCGGAAAAGAACACTATCTGCAGAAGGAACTTTAAAGGAGTCAGCAGCATTCCGTCCAATGATATAAAGCAGTATATCTATCTAGAGTTCTTTAAAATAGGCCATTGAACTGGTTATCAGCATACAATTTCATAAATCAGGCAAAAACATAGTATATCTGCCCTCAGCAAGTTTTGTTTGTATGCAAAGTTATGAGGATATAACACATGACCTATAGCAGCAATATTGGCACAGGAGGGGGCGAAAATCATTGTATCTTGTGATGTATCATAGCCTTGGTCAGGGTGTAAGGACTCTCAGTATAAAGCAACCTACAGAGATTTGGATACTAAGGGGCACATTTACTTAGGGTCGAATATCGAGGGTTAATTAACCCTCAATATTCAACTGTCTAAGTTAAATCCTTCGACTTCGAATATGGAAGTCGAAGGATTTAGCGATATTCATTCGATCAAAGGATTAAATCCTTTCAATTCGAAGTATTTAATTGTTCGATCGAACGATTCTAAGGATTTAATCCTTCGATCACAAATTTGTTAGAAAGCCTATGGGGACCTTCCCCATAAGCTAACATTGAGGTTCGGTAGGTTTTAGGTGGCAAAGTAGGGGGTCGAAGTTTTTTTTAAAGAGACATTACTTTGACTATCGAATGGTCGAATAGTCGAACGATTTTTAGTTCGAATCGTTGGAGTCGAAGTCGTAGTTGAAGGTCGAAGTAGCCAAAAAAACACTTTAAAATTCGAAGGTTTTTTTTTATTCTATTCCTCCACTCGAGCTTAGTAAATGTGCCCCTAAAAGTGCAGTAATCTACAACAGCTCAGAAACACAGCAAACGATCAGAAATGAACTGTGATCGACTTTAGTTGGACTGTGAGAATTAGAAACCACATCAGGATTTAATTATTCATAGAATTTATGAATATTGTTTGCTGGTTTTCTAATTGCCATGGGGTACCCGCTGTAACAAATAGGACAGGGCACCAATTACTGTAAGGCCAGCTCTCACCAGGATACAAGCAGACAGTACCAGGAGATATATATATATATATATATATATATATATATATTTATTAAGCACTGCGTATCTTGACAGCGCTATATAAATAAATGATGATGATGATATATATATATATATATATATATATATATATATATATATACATACACACACACATACATATAGAAAATGCCACATTTACTAAAATATGAGCAAGTCTATAGCCAACTAAATTTTCAGCCCTTTCTGCACTATAAATGGCTGAATTCTCCCACCTGTAATAAAGCACTGATGCCGAATGGGAGTTGTAGTCCAGCAACATTTAAGGGCTCGAAGTTAAGAGTTCGAGTAAGCAAACAAATATATTGTCGCTGTGGGTTACTGTGTATTTGCATCACACAACTAACATGATAAAAATGAACAGTATGGTTACTAAAGGAACAATATGAAGACAAAGGGCAATTCGTGTGCAGAATATATGAATATAGGGACAGTATATGGCCACAGGGCAATACACAGGCACAGTATACGGCCATAGGAAAATACACAGGCACATTATATGGCCACACAGCAATACACAGGCACAGTAAATGGCCTAATGAAATGCACAGGCACAGTATATGGCCGCAGGGCAATACACAGGCACAGTATATGGCCATAATGCAATACACAGGCACAGTATATGGCCATAATGCAATGCACAGGCACAGTATATGGCCACAGGGCAATGCACAGGCACAGTATATGGCCATAATGCAATGTACAGGCACAGTATATGGCCATAATGCAATGTACAGGCACAGTATATGGCCATAATGCAATGTACAGGCACAGTATATGGCCACAGGGCAATGCACAGGCATAGTATATGGCCAAAATGCAATGCACAGGGACAGTATATGGCTATAATGCAATGTACAGGCACAGTATATGGACATAATGCAATGCACAGGCACAGTATATGGCCATAATGCAATGCACATGCACAGTATATGACCATAATGCAATGCACAGGCACAGTATATGGCCATAATGCAATGCACATGCACAGTATATGACCATAATGCAATGCACAGGCACAATATATGGCCATAATGCAATGTACAGGCACAGTATATGGCCACAGGGCAATGCACAGGCATAGTATATGGCCATAATGCAATGTACAGGTACAGTATATGGCCATAATGCAATGTACAGGCACAGTATATGGCCACAGGCACAGTATATGGGCACAGGGCAATGCACAGGCACAGTATATGGCCATAATGCAATGTACAGACACAGTATAATACAAATAGACACGGGGCCAGAATGAAAGCAGTGCAGCCCCATTACCCACACAGTGGTACACAAACAAATTTAATAAATACCCCGAGGCCCTGACACTTACCTGCTGCCTCCCCGTTTCTGCTCCCCACTGACACCCAGGCGGAAGTACGAGTGAAACCCTGCCACACGCGACCGCCAATCAACGTCAAGTTCAAAGTTATGGACTCACCAGGCCACCATTCAGAAGCCGAGGGAGGGACTAGTCAAGAGTAGTCCCATTCTGGTGCCTGTAAGCGCCCTGGCAGTAGGGAACGGCCGGGCACAGTGCTTGTATTTCATTGGGTAATACCTGGCACAGCTGTGGCACTTTATTGGGTAATCCTGTAGGCGCCCAACTGCGCAACGCTGGCACCTTGTAAGCCCTGAACACAACGCTGGCACCTGATAGCGCAGGGATTGATTTGAATAACTGACTGGAACATGAATAAGAGAAGGTCTGAATATAAATAATAAGTAGTAATACATTTGTAGCCTTACAGATCGTTTGGGTTTTTTAGATTTGAAATCTGGCAAGAGTCAAAGAGAGAAGTCAAATAATTCAAAAACTAAAAAAAAAAATAATAATGACGGCTAATTGGAAAGTTGCTTAGAATTCTATGATATAGTAAAAGTTAGCCAATTAAAAACTGAACTTGGAACTGTAATGTTGCTGGTGTTTCAGTATGGCAGCTCAGTCTCCCAGGCCCTGACCTGTTAGAATTGGCTACATGATTCAGTACATCTTGTGGCAGCTCCGGCTGTGCAATGTTCCCTACCATTGCTCCACTTATAGCAGCTGCCCTTCCTATAACTCAATACGGATGAAGATAGGAAACGTATCAACTAAAGTAGCCAGGGCTGCCATCAGAAATCACAGGGCCCTGTACAACAAAATGATCAGCCCCCTTCCCATGGGCCTAATAAAAATCAAAACATTGCTGGCCAGTGCCTTGATGTTTCCAGATGCTCCATATAGTTTGATGTCTGAAAGGTGATCTACCTCTCTAAGTGCCAAATGCTAAGAGATACAGCAAGGGTGACCTTGCCCTTAGACGAGTATCTGCACTCCAAAGTCAATCTTAATAGAAGGAGGGGTGCCCGGTAAATTGTGTATACACCAATAGTTTCCAGACCAGCACTCCCTTTTATGTAAAAAGCATAATCTTTTATTGGTGCATAGTATCAACGCACAACGTTTCGGTCCCTATATAGAGATAGAGATAGAGATTGAGATATATAGATATCTAGGCAAAAGATGAGCACTCATTGGACTTTTCAAAACCAAAAAAGTGTCTTTATTTTTTCTTCAACGTTTTGGCTACATTACATTAGCCGTCCTCAGGAAGGACGGCTAATGTAATATAGCCGAAACGTTGAAGAAAAAATAAAGACACTTTTTTGGTTTTGAAAAGTCCAATGAGTGCTCATCTTTTGCCTAGATATTACATTTGAATTTGATTAGTAGCACCTTGGCATTCCTGGGCCAGCACTTCCTTTAATAAAACAAGTATCTTTTTATTTCGTTTTACACACAGCACTGTGTATAAAATGAAATAAAAAGACACTTGTTTTACTAAGGGAAGTGCTGGCCCAGGAATGCTTTATTCCAAATTTTGATTATATAATTGAGAATTGGCTGTGCACCACTGGGATTGCTTGATTGGAGTGCGGATACTGAAGATATATTACTATATATATATATATATATATATATATATATATATATATATATATATATATATATATATATAAATATATATATATATATATACAGTATATCCTTGAAAAAGGCCCAAATGTGGGCCGAAACGTCGGATTAAGTACTAAATAAAATCACTATTTTGAAGAAAATACCATTGGTGTGCGGGTCTTTGCAACAAACCTCTCTCTAATAAAAATAAATATATATTATTATATAAATATTATATGTAGGATATTAGAAATCACCAAGGTGTTCTGTGACCATATTTGGCCTTGTGCTCTTATGCAGGTCATTGAACTCCAAGGTTACATCTAATATCCTCATATTTTTCAACAGGAGGTACTTCATTTCTTATAGTCAAATGTGACAGAAATGACATTATAAAGCTCAGATTATAACTGATGCTGTTTATAAGAATCTAATTTACTGGATATTCATGGCTATATATATATATATATATATATATATATATATATATATATATATATATATATTTATATATTTTTTTTTTATATTTATATGCAGTGCTGTACAATAGGTATTCCTCTTTACTAGACACAATTCAGTAGGATCAACCCCTAAGTTTGTTTATAGCTTGTACAGAGAGATACCATAAAACTATGGCAGTATAAATATTGCCCGATACTAAGCATGATTCAGCCGGGACAGCCCCTATGTTTGCACATAGCTTTCAAAAAAACACTGTGCAAGCATTGTAAAGGAATTCCTCTGTACCTAATTTAACCAAAACAGTCCCCCATAAGTTTGCCTTTGACTATCAGTGATATGCTTTAAATGGTGGAGCTAAAACTTCTAATACTAAAGTGAATTTTCTGATTAATATTTCTCATAAACGAGCAAACTGCCTGTCTCATTTTGCACTTGGAAAGAGATTTTATATCTGTGCTGGCTGACACATCAGATCCTGGTGGCATAACACAAATAGACATGACATTAAATAAATGATTGGAGGGGAAGCAGGCGGCAGTTAGAATACTGCAATGTGGAAGTAACCTAATTGGAGACATATGCAGAGATATGAGAGAATGATATATGTAGCAGAACAGTATCACCGGCTGTCACCCAGACAGAAACGAATCAGATCTCATGCAGGAGGAAATGATCAGTAGTGTCAGCCCCTACAGGCTGGGAGAAGAATTCATGGACATGTGAGTGGAGTTATTAAGAATATTACTGGTACCTGTATAGTTAGTACTGCTTTGAGAACTAATAATGTGGACAAATTACTCTATCTACCTACAGCATCATAATATGGAGCCTTTTGGGACCCAGGTAGTCATACCAGTACATACCAGGTCATTGCACTGCTATCTGGGAACATCTCTGTCTTTACTTGCCCTTTAAATGTTTGATTTCATTAGGCCAGTAGGGACTCTTACACCAAAAATGAGATTTGCCCTGAGTTTTCAATATACAAAAGTCATTAATGCCGTCCTTGTGTCAGCAATTCAGTGTTAGCAGCAGCCTCAGCATTCTCTATAATCTTATTTCCTTTTCATTTGGCGTCAGAACTCTTCCGATTTGTATCCATCAAGCATTTTGTGCTTTTAACTCAATTGCCTATTTTTGTATATTTTATAACTGCCCCTTAGCTAAAAAGGCCTGGGGACAGGCTTTATCGGCCATGTATCTCTGTAGTTGTGCTATAAAGCTTAAACTGATTGTTTGCATAAACAGAGATTATACAGGTATGGGATAAGTTATCCAGAAAAGCTCAGAATTACAGAAAGGCCGTCTCCCATAGACTCCATTTTATCCAAATAATCAACATTTTTAAAAAGGAATTCCTTCTACTCTGTAATAATAAAACAGTAGCTTGTACTTGATCCAAACTAAGATATAATTAATCCTTAGTGGAAGCAAAACCAGTCTATTCAGTTTATTTAATATTTACATGATTTTATAGTTGACAAGGTATGAAGTTCCAAATTATGGAAAGATCCTTTATCTGGAACACCCTAGGTCCCGAGCATTCTGGTTCCCATACCTGTATACCTTTCTATAAGTTCAATGATTTACACTTGTGCCAAACATTCCTTTCCTTATTGTTAGAATCAACATCTAGGGTATTTGTTATTTTCAGTGCAGAGCCGTGATATTGAAATTGCTTTTATTTTCCAGTTTCCTGGTCCTTCCGAGCGATTGTACTGGGTATGATTTGGGCGACGGTTATAGTTGTAAATTAACAACAACTAAAGGGCCACAGACTGTACATTCATAGCTATAGTTAAACAGCAACCGAATGACAGGTTGGGCCCTGCAATGTCGTTCTTATTTCACATAACAAGAATACCTGTTTGTCATAACTGTTCCTTAAATGATATGGATCTAATGCAAGACTCGGAAGCAAAGCTGGGTCAGGAGCAACAATGAAGGAAGTGCCTTTTATTGGTTTGTTGCAGCATCAGTAGGCTGGAAAAGTCATTCCAGTGTAGCAAATAATCAACCGTGGGGCCCACTTTAGAACTATTCCTATCAGCTCCATTATTTGCCCCAGAGAGACATGTCACCCACTTTTTTTTATCTAATTATTATTGGCATGGGCCACCTGGTCCTCCGACGCCACTATGCAATTACTGGGTAACCTTAAAGGAATACAAAAATATTTCCATTTCATGAATCAGTGCAGGGCTGCTGTTTACAATGGGGATTAGGTAGGATCAGTGCCACTATAACAGAATGCTCTGTTATAAAAATAGCTAGAATCTCTAAAGCAGAACAGGATTGCTGGTTGCAATGGTGATCAGACAGGATCTGTGCAGCCACTGGGACAGAATGCTCTGTTATACAGATAGCTAGAATCTCAGATGCCATAAAGCAGGTCAGGACTGCTGCTTACAATGGGGATCAGATAGGATCTGTGCAGCCACTGGGACAGAATGCTCTGTTATACAGATAGCTAGAATCTCAGCCATAAAGCAGGACAGTACTGCTGCTTAGAATTGGGATCAGCAGTGGCGGAACTACTGGGGGAGCAGGAGGTGCAAGTTTACCAGGGCCCGCACCGACTGCAGGCCCGACAGTAGTTTGTGCTAGCGCATAGGCATTAACAAAAATGCCTTCTGGAGTGGGGTCGGGGGGCCTGGCTATACGGTCTGCACCCAAGCTTGACTCGCCGTAGTTCTGTTACTGGAGATCAGATAGGATCTGTGCAGTCACTGGGACAGAATACTCTGTTATACAGATAGCTAGAATCTTAGCCATAAAGCAGGACAGGACTGCTGCTTACAATGGGGATCAGATAGGATATGTGCAGCCACTGGGACAGAATGTTCTGTTATATAGTGATGGGCGAATTTGGGACGTTTCGCTTCACCTAAAAATTAGCGAATTTCCTGCGAAATTCACAAAACCGCGAAAAATGTGCATAATGGTGCCGACGTCTCGTTTTTGACACAGGCGTCTTTTTGCGAATTTTCGCAGCGGTTTCGCAAATTTATTGGTCAGCGGTGAATCACAGGAATTCACAGCGAATTTGCGCCTGGCTAATAAATTCGCCCATCACTACTGTTATACAGATAACTAGAATCTCAGCCATAAAGCAGGACAGGACTGCTACTAACAGTGGGTATCAGATCAGGTTCTGTGCAGCCACTGGGAAAGAATGTACTTTAAAAAACATCGCACATCGTTTCTGTGTTAACCTTGGCATGATGATAGTGCCATGTGACCTTGTGTAATGTAGTTTGCTGGATTTAAGATAACCCTGAAGAGCCTAATTTGTTGGAGAAATCATTCCCCCAGGAGACGTCAGTGTAAGGATTAGATGGTGCATATTAATGACTGAATAATCAGACGTTCCGGAGAGAATTCATGAGAAAGAGACATTCAGTTAGGAACCTTCCAAAACCCTCTGGAATCTCACTTGATACCTTGTATATCTCATGATTTTAGACATAAACCAGATGTAAAGTCCAGTCTCAGATATTAATGTTGATATAAGCCATTCAACCTATATACAACTAATTAGGGCAGCAATCTTCTATTATGATACTTAATGGAAAAATAATTAAAAAGACAACAGGAGACAGCGACCATGTGGTGAATATCAGCCTGCACTTCTGTAAACACAGTCGCTAATTAATCTAAATCCTTTGCATTCGCTGTAGAACTAGAAATAGCCCAATCTGCACAAAATGCACATAATGAGAAAGTGTGATTTCCCATGATGCTCCACATGCACGTCCATCAGGTGTGTAAAGGGACAGTAAACTTTATGAAAAGCACAATTATGCCTCCATCAGTATGATTATTCATTCTCTGCATATCTGCAGTGATTCATATGGGTGGGAGCTGCCATAAGTTCAGCAAAGGCATTGAAACATTAAAATAAATGAAAATGAATATATGAATGAATATATTGAAATGCTCTTTCATGCCAGATCATTATGTTCTGCAGCATAAGTTAAAAATGCATGGTTATTGCTATTGGAAAGAGTCTTTATATCTGATTTTGGGCAGCGTTAAGATCATGGGTTTTATGCATAATGGGGCACTGACTGGGAATATCAGGGGCATGTATATGCATGCATTGGGAATTCTTTTTTACATTGGGGCCCAGTTCTACTTGTTGGCAGGGCCCACAGCCTACAAGCTTCCCTGGGGATCCTGCCAGAAAGTTGCTCATGGTTAATGCCCTTAAAGAACTTAACCCCAATTGTGTCTGACCTGTACCCAAAAGTGAAATCAGGAAGGGGAATAGGCGTTAAGGTGGCCATACACGGATAGATCCGCTCGTTTGGCGATGTCGCCAAACGAGCGGATCTCCCTCCAATATGCCCACCTTGAAGGTGGGCAATATCGGGCAGATCCGATCTTGGGCCCTAGGGCCCAACGATCGGATCCAGCTCTCACAAACGGGCGGTCGGATCGCGGGACCGCATCAACGAACAGATGCGACCGCGATCCGACGGGATTTTTAACCCCATCCGATCGAGATCTGGCCGACTTTCGGCCAGATCTCGATCGGGGAAGCCCGTCGGGGGCCCCCATACACGGGCCAATAAGCTGCCGACACGGTCTGTCGGCAGCTTTTATCGGCCCGTGTATGGCCACCTTAATACTATAAAGGCCTATAGGCAGGCACAGGGGTTAAAGGAGAACTAAAGCTTAACTAAAAATAGTAGCTAGAAATGTTGTACATTATGTTTTGAGCTTCTGTACCAGCCCAAGGCAACAACAGTCCTTTAGCAGTAAAGATCTTTGTCTCCAAAGATGCCCCAGTAGCTCCCCGTCTGATTCACTGCACATGCTCTGTGCTGCTGTCACTTACTGAGCTTAGAGACCCACTCACAATATACAGTACACATAGAATAGAAATGTCACAATATAAGGCTGATTAGTAATTAATACAGACAATTACTACATGGCAGCACAGAAACCAGTTCCAAAGGATTCACTGGCACTCAAGGCTAGTTCAAGCACAGACAAGCCCTTGCATATTTTATTTGCAGCTGTGCAATGTTTTCGGGGTTGTACCCCGATTGTCTGTCTGGGAGGGTGCCGATCCCTTAATCACTGTGCACCAGGCGTTAATCTTAAGATGACCATAGACGCAAAGATCCGATCGTGCGAATCAACGTACGATCGTGCTTCCCCATCTCCCGACCTGCCACTAACCATTCGGATCAAAGTCTTACCAGTCCGACCAAATAAAGTAGTTAAAGAACAGATCAGCCGATGTTCTGCCCCTGACAGCAATCGTACGAAAGTTATGTCTGACGAAGCTAGTGACAGTCTCCCACTGAAAATCGTACGCTCGGCAATACACGCAGAGATATTATCGGCAGGCGACAGAAATTATCTAATCTGTCCAATCGACCAAACGACCGATTTCGCCGTCAGACGAAAAATGTCGGGACTCTCCACACACGGTCCGAAAATCGTACGCATCCACGATTCGTACAATTAAATCGTTGCCTCTATGGCCAGCTTAAGAAGGCCAAGGTGTGTAAGCGGTGCCATATATTCTAGCACAGAAACCAGTGCAATTATTAAATCAGAATTTAATAATCAGCCCTGTAGCTTGTATTACAGACAAACCTCATTTTCTGCTGGATAATTAGTGTCGACCCCTAAGCTTAACTTCTCAACAGCTGCTCAGAGCCCACTGAGCATGTGAGTGTCACAGACTACTAGTTCCAATTATAGAATAAAGAAATGAGAGAAGGAGCTGTACGTTTGGCATAGTTAGTTCAGTCTTGGTTTCCCCTTTAACCCCAAATCTACCCAGTTCTACATACATTAAATACAGTATCTGCTTGGCTCTCCCATGTGCAGAACAAGCTTGGTGCTCATTGCTGGGATCTTGGTCCGTCGCCTGGAATTAAGCAGGAAATTCAGAGCAAAAGAGAATGTGGCAGTAAATGAAAGAGCAGCAAATGGGATTTCTCTTTTTTTACAAGCAATTTTCCTCACAAGTGTCAGGCACATTAATAACTCAGAGCAAAATGAATACTCGTGCGGTGACAGAAGCTGAATCTCGCAACGCGAAGAAAACTGCGTAGAACTTGGATGTGCAGAACCGCCGTTTTCTGCAATAAATTTCCAGCTTCAATTTGGAGATGTACCAAGTGTATTATTGAAAAGAGAGATAACATCTTGTACTGAGATTACTCCTTCCCTTCTGTTACTGGAGGAGAGTAAAATAACATTTCCTTTATGCATTTACAAATAAGGCTTAGTCTATCCTTGCCCCAGAATCAAGTGCAAGAGCATTAATTGGTGCAGACTTCAAGGGGGTGCCCAAATGCTACCCACATAAATTTATATGAAAGTAGGGAGGGGTGTGTGTATGGATGCTGGGTTTTCATTTGGAGGGGTTGGACTTGATGGACTTTGTCTTTTTTCAACCCGATTTAACTATGTAGCTATGTAACACCCTCCCTCCCTGAATGCCAAGTCTCTACAGGTGTTTCAGAGTATCCAGACCAGCAAGAAAGTCCTCGCCCCACATCTAACCCTAACTGGCTTTCAGGTTACAGATATATAGAAACATTAGGGTAACAGTCACCCTGCTATAGTTCCAGGGGTACCCAGGGTACAAATAAGCACTCACCCCAAATCTCACACTAACTGGCCTTCAGGTTGTGCTCCCTGAGCTCATAAGGTTACAGATATATAGAAACATTGGGGTAACAGTCACCCTGTTATAGTTCCAGGGGTACCCAGGGCACAAATAAACACTCACCCCAAATCTCACCCTAACTGTCCTTCAGGCTGGGCCCCCTTAGCTCATAACAAGGTTACAGATATATATATATATATATAACAGTCACCCTGCTATAGTTCCAGGGGTACACAAGTAGTGAATAAGTACTTAATAATAAAAGTACAATCTACTGGAATGTTTTCTCATGCCAATGGTTTCTCTTTAATAGTATATTCTATAGTACAGTGTAGTGCCTATTAATTGCTGTTGGATAGAAGGTAAACAATTAAATAATGAATTGTGATCCATTTAAATTCAAATCTCCTACCCCCCCCCCCCAGTTTATTTGTCCCCCACGTAACACAGAGGTTGGGGATTTAAATGCGATTCTCCAATAAACCTTTTTGTGCAATCAATACAATACCCCGCCATGTATCATTGTACTGCGCCTCTGCCAGAAAGGAAACGTGGGTGTAACAGAAACACCTTGAAGCCAATTGCTAAGCACCCCATTTATAAAAGTGGGACCTCTGAGAAGATGAATAACAGTTGCCATTCACACAACAGAATAGATTCTATTCATACATAACAAAAGCTCAGTGATGGGGGGAGTGCCAGTCTGTTATGGAAACATGGTGTTCATTTTCAGTTTCTTGGATATCCTGCATGCCATGTATGCATCCTTCTGTCTTACACATGTTTCAGCCAATTACTCTGTAAGCAGCAGTCTTGCTCTGCTTTATGGCTGGGATTCTAGCTATCTGTATAACAGAGCATTCTGTCCCCGTGGCTGCATTGTAAGCAGCAGTCCTTCCCTGCTTTATGGCTCAGATTCTAGCTATCTGTATAACAGAGCATTCTGTCCCCATGGCTGCATTGTAAGCAGCAGTCCTTCCCTGCTTTATGACTCAGATTCTAGCTATCTGTATAACAGAGCATTCTGTCCCAGTGGCTGCACAGATCCTATCTGATCCCCATTGTAAGCAGCAGTCCTGTCCTGCTTTATGGCTGCCATTCTAGCTATCTGTATAACAGAGCATTCTGTCCCAGTGGCTGCACAGATCCTATCTGATCCCCATTGTAAGCAGCAATTCTGCCCTGCTTTATGGCTGCGATTCTAGCTATCTGTATAACAGAGCATTCTGTCCCAGTGGCTGCACAGATCCTATCTGATCCCCATTGTGAGTAGCAGTCCAGCCTTGCTTTATGGCTGAGATTCTAGCTATCTGTATAACAGAGCATTCTGTCCCAGTGGCTGCACAGATCCTATCTGATCCCCATTGTAAGCAGCAGTCCTGTCCTGCTTTATGGTTGAGATTCTAGCTATCTGTATAACAGAGCATTCTGTCCCAGTGGCTGCACAGATCCTATCTGATCCCCATTGTGAGCAATAGTCTAGCCTTGCTTTATGGTTGAGATTATACTGTAGATATCTTATGTTTGCTATATGGCAGTAGGTCCAGACTGGGTGTTTTGGTAGATCTGGGGCACTGCATGTACCAGAGTCAACAAAAGAGTCAGAAATATTACCTAAGCTGTTGATGAACGTGAAACTGCAAATTCTGTTCCTGCCGCTGCTCCCAGTGACCCAGGCACAGAGAATAGTAAATAATGTCTCTTACACTTGGCCAAAGTGAGAATTGGACAGAGTCGGCAAGTGGGGAGCCATAGACAGAGGGAGATTAGGAACTTCACACTAATAAAGGGAGATAAAATAAATCTCAGTGGTAGGCCGACATTAATCTGGGATGTGTTTAAAGCAAGACTGTCCCCACTGGTAAATCAATCAGCCTCTGTACGTCCGACTTCTCTGTTAATTACACCAATTGACTAATGTTGGGGAATGCCGGGCTCAGGCCGGTGGTGCGGCGTCTTTGTGCCCGATTAATCTATACACCCTGATCACTTCATCTTTTGCGGCTAATGAGAGGCCTTCAGAAAATCAGACGATGATGGAGCGATACGTATTCCTTCATTCACTGCTTCACCCAATCAGCTGCATGGATTCTGTCTTATTTATCTCACTGAAAATTAGGGTGCTGTGACTTTTAGCATGCAGTATATCCAAAACTGTAAAGGTGGGTTCAGGCAGTGACCCACTATAAAAAGTTTGATGACAGAACCCCAGATTTCCCATCAGCCCCCCCATATTATAAATGTCAGTTTCTTGCTTGGCATTTAAGAAGTAAATGTTCACTCTTTTGTGCCATTCACCTTCTCTTTGTTGGCCGAGTTGATGGCTCAGGTGGCCCCTCGTCTTTCTGTTCATAATTATTAATAATGCTCATACCCTATTAATATTTATTCTGCCTGGACAGGAAGCATTTGCTTTGCTACCTTCATTAGATCCTATTAAGCACAAATCAAACGGGAGACCTTCTAAATAATTGATTGGTGCCCTGGTGCCAGTCAGAATTCCCAGCAATGGCAAAGTGTATATTAAATGTTATAAGGAATGCAATAACATCATCATCATGGGCAGGAAGGGAAGATGTTGTAATCGTTACTGCCGGCTCTGCTTTCATTTCCCCTACAGAAATAGGGATTGGTAGCACTAGATAGGTGCCTAATATATAAGATTTGTATTATAAAAAATACACTTACATTAATTCAAAACATTAACATATCAGAAAATCAAAAAAGGAACAAGCCCACCCATACACCCTCCTGCCCGCAGAGTCCATCCCTCTGTCCATAGGCAATAGTCCAAATCACCAATTTACAAGGCCAAACTTGCAAAGTCTTGTTTTTGTCCATATGGCCTTTTTACCACCCAACACAAAAACAATATCCAGACACCCCCACCCTCTTCCAGAAATGCAGGAAGCACAAAACAAATTGTTTCCAGGACATGTTGCCATCACCCTGAGGATAAAAGGAGAGCAGTATCAGAGTGTGGGAGACGATACTAATACCAATATAACAGTTTATACACAACATACAAGATGGCAAACTTATGAAGGAGGAAGGTGCACCCATTGCCATCGCTTTCTATTAGCCGCAGACCTTCTTATCTCATTTTCCTTCAGGAAACTCAACTGAACCAGAGTTGCTCTAACAATATTATCAGGAGTAGCACCAGAAAAGCCAAATGTTCTCCTGCACCTATGCTGCCAGATCTGGTACCGTGTGCAGGCAATGATAATGTAGAGGGTCTCACGGTCCAGCAGATGTTGCCTGGCAGAAACCCCATAGGCTGACTCTCTATAGGTCAAGTTGTTCAGGACGGGAACTTTAAGAGCTGCAGCTAACTGACCATACACATCTCTAGTCACAGGGCAACTGACCAGAAAGTGATCCTGGGTCTCCTCCACTTCACACTCCCAGGGGCAATTTTTGCTGCCAATACTAAGATAATTCAAGTTGCCCCGGACATAGAGTTTCCCTTGGAGTGACAGCCAACTGTTGTCAAAGAACTTAGGGGGGAGTCTCTTGCCATTAAGATGGCGAAGGCTTTCCTGAAGGATGTCACCCACACAGTCTCTCAGAGCAAGAGGAACAGCAAAATAGTCCCTGATCACCCTGTGGTACAACTGCCTTCGGGAAGATGTTACCAGTTCACCCACCCTGACATCCCACCTCTTCAGAATCTTCAGAGCGAGAACTAGGTGTGATGGGAGGGATCCCTGTATTATCCGAAATCTCTTCATTCTATCGCCTTGAAACCATGTCCCTACAAAAGGCGATACCCAATTCCTGATACCGACTTCCCACAGGGAATCATTTCCTTGGGCCAAACCCCCAAAGTTAAACTTCAGGAAAAGTGACCCAAAGAAAGCCACTGGGCACAACATGCCCAAACCACCCTCCTTCCGCTGCAGGTACGTTATCCCCCTTTTGACTGGATTCAGCCTGTGTCCCCAGAGCAACTGGAAAAACAGGCTGTGGACCCTGGCGTAGAGAGATTCTGGCAATGGATACACGTACGCTACAAACAAAAACAGAGGGATCAGGTAGGCCTTGATAAGCTTCACCTTTTCCCTGTAGGCCAGCCTCCATCCCTTCCATCGCTGGACCTTTGCTGTTCCGGCATCCAATTTCTCATCCCAATTTAGCCTGCAATTGTCTTCCCTCCCAAACTTTATCCCCAGGATCTTTATGTGGGATGGGGCAGTTGAAAATTCGGAGAGCTGGAAGTCAGGCTCACCGTTCAACGTCCAAAAAGCCTCCGACTTGTCACGGTTAATCATTGACCCAGAGGCCTCAGAGTAACTTTCGATGGTCTCGTTAAGCAGCCTCCTGTCCTTCAGACTGGATACCACAACTGTCACATCGTCCGCGTAGGCGAGGGATGTCAATGTCTGACATCTGGGGACCGATATACCCCTCAAGCCACAACTCTCTAGACTGCGCAGCAATGGGTCTATGGCAAAAACGTACAAGAGTGGGCTTAAGGGGCAACCCTGTCGCACTCCAGACTCCACATTGAAATCATCTCCTCTCCAACCATTGACAAGTGGGAAGCTTACGGCCCCTTCATACAAACCTGCCAGCCATTGGATAAATTTGCCCGGGATGCCGTACTTTGACAAAGTAGACCACAGGTACTGATGATTCACCCGGTCAAAAGCCTTGGCCTGATCCAAAGAGACAATGTAGCAGCCCTTGCTCTGAGCTTTGCATACTTCTAAGGTCTCCCTGATAGTAAGAAGAGCCCCAAAGATGCTCCGCCCTTTCACCGTGCCGAATTGAAAGCCTGACAATAACGTGCCTGAGAACTGAATAAGTCTGTCAAAAAGTACCCTTGCGAGAATCTTTCTATCATTATTGAGAAGGGCAATAGGCCTCCAGTTCTCAATATGCTCTGGGTTCTTACCCTTTGAAAGCAGAATCAAAGAAGATGCCCTCATGGAGGGGGGCAAGATGCCCTCCGCCAGGCTGTCTCTAAAGACCTCCACGAGGACCGGGGCCAACTCATCTTTGAAGGTCTTATAAAACTCGGCTGTTAAGCCGTCTGGGCCTGGCGCCTTCTTCTTATGAAGGCTGTCAATAGCTGTTCTTACCTCGGCCTCTGTGATTTCTGCTTCCAAAGGGGAAAAGTCCAAATTAGATGTATCAGGCCTTGGGGTCGCCTCCAAGAAGTCAGTCAGCCTCTCCCCATCCAAAGCCTTGTTCCGGAAAAGGTCGGCATAGTAAGATCTCACAACACCCAGGATGCCCTCCCTGGTAGTCTGCAAATCACCCTGGGTGTCCATGAGGCCTGTTATTAACTTCCTGGCCACAGATTCCTTGTAATTCTGAAAAGGGTCCGGCGAGTGAAAACTCCCATAATCCCTCTCCAGAACCAAAGATCTGTACCGGCTGTACTGATGCCGCCTGATCTCGGCCTTCAGCTGGTTTAGCTTTGACCCATCCACCCCATTCGAAATACAGGCCTCCAACTTCTTTCGTAGGGACAGGTATCTTTTGTATTTCTCTCCCTCCCTACGTACAGATAGCTTTCTGAAGAGATCTCGGAATGACTCCTTGGCATCCTCCCACCACGATGACACAGAGTCATAAAAGTCAACCCTATCAAACTCGCTCTGAAGACGCATCCTAAAGATACGCTTTGATGACTCCTCTGCCAGGATACTGGTGCTAAGCCTCCACAGCCCTCTCCCCCTACTCGGGATGGAAGAAACCCCCCACAGGAAAGAAACTGCAAAGTGATCAGAATATTCAACAGGCTGCTCACGTACATCAGTGAATGACTCCCCCTTCTTAACAAAGGCCATATCAAGGCGACTAGATCTTCCTGCACAATGGTAAGTATGCCTGCCAACACGACCATTGCAGATAGCAACATCCACTAGGTCTGCCTGCTGGATGATACGGTTAAGGAAGCCTTCTGAGTTATTTACTTTAGTTCCCGTCCTATCTTGTGGCCTTAATACCTGGTTGAAATCTCCAGCCAGAAACACTGGAAGGGAAGTGTGGAGGTACTGTCTCATATCAGACAGCAGTGCACTTCTTTCTTGGCAAGATTGTGGCCCATAGATATTAATAAGGCGCATCTTCCTGCCTCTGGCTGTGATGTCAAGAAGGAGACACCTGCCTACCTGGATTTCCACAAGTCGATGTACAACTACATTTAATTCAGATCTGAACAGCACCCCCACACCACCACATGGCTCAGCTGCTATTGACCAGAATGAGGGCCCATGGTGCCACTCTGAAGCTGCCCTCTGAAGGTCAGCCCTTGCAGTCAGTCGAGTCTCCTGAAGGAAAAATATGTCTCCATCAGAGGATGAGAGACTAGAATAAGCCAAAAACCTTGCCTTTGGCGAACGGATGCTACACACATTAGATGTGTAAATTCTAAGAGGTTGTGTAGCCATTATGTGGTTTTATTTTTGGCCTTCTTCCCTTCACTTTCACCATCACATACACCTTCTCCAAATCTTTTAACCTGGACCCCTGCAGGTATAGGATCCTCATCTCCAAGATGGACTGTCTCATCATCTATGGCCAGATCTACACTAGGAATAAGCCCAGTCCTATCTGGTTTGTCAGCCAAAGAGGCTGAAATGGGCTCAACCACAGAGATGCCTCCACTACCTTTTGGGGTTATCTCCTGGTCCCTAGCGTCTGACTGCTGTACCTCCATCTGCTCCAGATAGATCTCCTGATTTATCCTCTGAAACTCTTCCCTCTCCATCTTTGACCCCCAAGAGTCTTCCTCATCCGAATCATCGCTTTGTAGTTGGGCATAGCGATTGGATGTCTCTGGACTAAAGCACATGACTCCAGGGGTCTTTTTTGCTTTGCTAGAGCCTGTAACTACCTGCCAGTTCTCTTCGCTTGGGGATTGGGATTCTTGCAGAGTACGTTTAAGTTTTCCTTTCTTTTTCTTTTTCTTCTTTTTGTAGGGGGATTCCTCTGACATGGATACAGGAGTCTCACTGATGCATTGGGTAGGTGTGGGACTTATTGTACCTGGAGGATCTGTCTGTGGCTTGGGATCTGGGGAGATTTTGGGGCCTATCACTGTTTGTGAGGGACCTTTTGCGGCACTTGATGGGCATGGCTGTGGTGCTGATCTCTGATCTACCTCCCTGTGAGTAGGAGTCTGCCCTCTCTGATGTTGGACCTTCCTTCCTGTACCATCCTGATCCTCTCTTCTCTTTCTCTGTTGGGCTTGGTTAGGATTTGTGCCCTCGTGCCTTTGCGGTTGTTCCTCTCTCTGCTGGTTTTCTATCTCATGAACAGCCTCTATCAACAGTTGGTCTTCTTCCTGTTCTACCTGATTTTCCACTACAGGATTATACTTGTTTTTATTATGAGAGGCCATAGGGCACAAGCGGTGAGGATGCCCCATATTACCACACAGGTTACACTTTATGTCCTTACAGAAACGCTTTGTATGGCCAATTTTCCCACAGAGGATACACTTCTCTACAGCACAGGCACTGGCCAGGTGATTAAGTGACCCACATTTAAAGCACCTTTTGGCCTGGCCAGCATAGAAGCAGATGCACCTTTCTTTGCCTATGAAAAATGTGTTGGGCAAATGTTGGGGGACATTATTAATCACATTTAACTTGACTTCAGTTTTCCAGCCCCCCGTCCACACATCATCTTCAAGTACACGGTTTAATGGGGAGAGGACTGTGCACTGAAGCTTCAGCCATGTGAGCACATCATCCACAGGGACACCTTCGTTTTTAACCATGATGGTGATCTTTTTTACCTCTGGCTTAGATATTGGCATGGCATCAAAATTCTGCCATTCTGGCTGTGATTTTAGGGTCTCAAAAAGCCTCCAAAAAGCATCTAACCCCTGTGGGATTTTGAAACTCACATCCCATTCTGTAGCGGATTGTACAATACAGGCGTCTAGGTCATTGCTAGCTTTAAATTTAGCTGAGCCTTCTAGCAGTTTCCTAATAATGTAGGTTCTGTTTGGGGCATCCTCTATATTCCCTTCCCACATCAACTTAACACAGTTTTTCCTACGGAATGCCTGACCACCAAAGGAAGGCCCTTCACCTGCAGGGAATAATCTCCTTCTCTCCCAAAATCTTCCTGATGCTTTAGGGTCCACCCCAGAAGATGAAGCCCTAGGGTCCACCCCGGAAGATGAAGCTCCAGGGTCTACCCCAGAAGATGGAGCTCTAGGGTCCCCAGAAGATGTAGCCCTAGGGTCCACCCCAGAAGATGAAGCTTGCTCAGCAGATTTTTGGCCCTCAGTACCATGTACCTGTTGTGCTTTTTTATGCCCAGTATTCCCAGACTCTTTATTACCCACCACCAACACCTCTTGTGCGCCCATCACCACTGGGTCACTGTGAACACTCGCTTCTCCAAGCGTCGCTACAGACACGCCAGCATTCACAGCAGACTCATCTCCATGCACCACCCCAGACACGCCACTCGCAGCTGAATGATTGGATGATACTTCCATTGCTGGAGAAACATCCTCTTGTGGCCTCTGGCTCTGTGATGGCTCTTGCTGTTTGGCTACAGGTGACAATGGCGGAAATTCTTCTTGGGTTAGGCTGAAACTCTCTGGGGCCACTGATGTAACATGGGGCCGCTGTTTCATTTCCGCTTTCTTCTTTCCCTGTTCCTTGACATCCTTTACATCAAACGCCATATGCTGCCAGTTGATGGTCTCACTTCCTCGGCCTTTGGGTGGCGCTCTCTTTAAACTCCTGCTTGGGGCTTCAGGCTTTTTAAATTCCCCTTCTGTGTCAGATGAGGCAGAATGGCTGGTACTGCTGGGCTTGCGAGTGCGATTGGGAACTTGCTCCTTGAGAGACTTTTGCATCTTTTCAAATCTCTCCATGTTTTCAAAACGCTCCCTTAGTCAGTAACCTCTCAATGGTCACTTCCACCTCAAAGAGTTCCCCTTTAAGAGTGATCATGTCCAACTCCAGTCTTCCTCTTTTGTTCTTATTAGCAGCTCTGATCAGCTTTAGTTGCTGCACAATTTCTGCCTCTTTCTTCTTTTTATCACTGTAGGCTTGTGTCAGCTGCTTAATGATCGCTGGAATATCCTCAGGACAGGGCACCGGGGGGCTCTCTGCAGTAGGGGACTTGGGGGGCTGTTTTGGACGTACCACAAGCGCTGCATATGCACCTGAGGCAGAAGCTGATTCACAAGAAAACTGAGATTCATCATCAGATATATCAGAGTTACAGGCAGTATCAGGTGCAGATTTGGCAGCTACAGGGTTAATTGCTGGACTGGGTGCAGGTGTCTCGTTACCTGCTGAATCCTGAGGTTTGGCCTCCCCAGTAAGAGAAAGCTCAGCAGTAACAGCAATGATCTTTCCACTCACAGCTGTAGCTTTTCCCTTCCCAAATGCACTTTCCCTTGCTGCACACACATCATGGGGAGTTTCTGGCACGACATCACAAGTGGATGGAATAGTCTGACTGTCAGGTGTAAGGCTTACAGGGGATGCTGGGAAACCTGGATGATATTGCTCTTTATTCACAGGTGAGTAAGACATAGATTTAACCCCTGCATTTCCATCACATTCATTCAGTCTGATTTGACTATCAGAAGCAGGGCTTACAGGGGATGCTGGGAGATGTAGTTTTCTCACAGGTGACTGTGACACAGCTTTGCCCCCACCTTGCTTTTTCCCACACAATACACCTTTTGCATTTACAGTCCCTTCTCCCCTCACTGCAGTGACATCAGGTAAAACACCCACAGAGGCAGAACGCTGGAGTTTCTTAGCATTAGACGGAGATTTACTACTCACAGTTTTTGCTCCAGATCTTAAAGTGTGAGCTTTCTCCTTCTCCTCAACTGCACCTCTTTGTCTCTGCCTTGTCCTCTCACTCCTCCTCACTTCTGCACCGTCACTTCCAGCTTCAGGCTTTGTGCTCCCCTTGCTTCTCCCCTCTGAGGCAGGTTGCAGGGCCTGGGGCTCCATGTTGTTCTCACCTGCCTGGGCTTCCACTGCACCACAATGTCTGTGGGATCCAGCTGGCGACTCCTCCATACTCACTGCCTGGGAAGCAACCCCAGCAGCTGACAGTTGTTCCACAGATTCAAACTCTGAGATGTTAGAGCTTGAATCAGGCTGCAAACTTTCCTCCAGGCTAGGCCCTAAAGCCTGGGCCTGGAGTACTGAAGCAGGCTCCAAAGAGCCACAAGATCCTGGGCTTCTGCTGGTCATGCAGAGAGATCAGATTACACACCTGCTCTGCTCTCATTTCCCTACAGAAATAGGGATTGGTAGCACTAGATAGGTACCTAATATATAAGAATTTTTATTGTAAAAATACACTTACATTAACTCAAAATGTAACATATCAGAAACCCACCCATACACCCTCCTGCCCGCAAAGTCCATCCCTCTGTCCATAGGCAATAGTCCAAATCACCAACTCATAAGGCCAGACTTGCAAAGTCCTGTTTTTGTCCATGTGGCCTTTTTACCACCCCAACACAAAAAACAATATCCAGACACCCCCACCCTCTTCCAGAAATGCAGGAAGCACAAAACAAATTGTTTCCAGGACATGTTGCCATCACCCTGAGGATAAAAGGAGAGCAGTATCAGAGTGTGGGAGACGATACTAATACCAATATAACAGTTTATACACAACATACAAGATGGCAAACTTATGAAGGAGGAAGGTGCACCCATTGCCATCGCTTTCTATTAGCCGCAGACCTTCTTATCTCATTTTCCTTCAGGAAACTCAACTGAACCAGAGTTGCTCTAACAATATTTTCAGGAGTAGCACCAGAAAAGCCAAAGGTTCTCCTGCACCTATGTTGCCAGATCTGGTACCGTGTGCAGGCAATGATAATGTAGAGGGTCTCACGGTCCAGCAGATGTTGCCTGGCAGAAACCCCATAGGCTGACTCTCTATAGGTCAAGTTGTTCAGGACGGGAACTTTAAGAGCTGCAGCTAACTGACCATACACATCTCTAGTCACAGGGCAACTGACCAGAAAGTGATCCTGGGTCTCCTCCACTTCACACTCCCAGGGGCAATTTTTGCTGCCAATACTAAGATAATTCAAGTTGCCCCGGACATAGAGTTTCCCTTGGAGTGACAGCCAACTGTTGTCAAAGAACTTAGGGGGGAGTCTCTTGCCATTAAGATGGCGAAGGCTTTCCTGAAAGATGTCACCCACACAGTCTCTCAGAGCAAGAGGAACAGCAAAATAGTCCCTGATCACCCTGTGATACAACTGCCTTCGGGAAGATGTTACCAGCTCACCCACCCTGACATCCCACCTCTTCAGAATCTTCAGAGCGAGAACTAGGTGTGATGGGAGGGATCCCTGTATTATCCGAAATCTCTTCATTCTATCGCCTTGAAACCATGTCCCTACAAAAGGCAATACCCAATTCCTGATACAGACTTCCCACAGGGAATCATTTCCTTGGGCCAAACCCCCAAAGTTAAACTTCAGGAAAAGTGACCCAAAGAAAGCCACTGGGCACAACATGCCCAAACCACCCTCCTTCCGCTGCAGGTACGTTATCCCCCTTTTGACTGGATTCAGCCTGTGTCCCCAGAGCAACTGGAAAAACAGGCTGTGGACCCTGGCGTAGAGAGATTCTGGCAATGGATACACGTACGCTACAAACAAAAACAGAGGGATCAGGTAGGCCTTGATAAGCTTCACCTTTTCCCTGTAGGCCAGCCTCCATCCCTTCCATTGCTGGACCTTTGCTGTTCCGGCATCCAATTTCTCATCCCAATTTAGCCTGCAATTGTCTTCCCTCCCAAACTTTATCCCCAGGATCTTTATGTGGGATGGGGCAGTTGAAAATTCGGAGAGCTGGAAGTCAGGCTCACCGTTCAACGTCCAAAAAGCCTCCGACTTGTCACGGTTAATCATTGACCCAGAGGCCTCAGAGTAACTTTCGATGGTCTCGTTAAGCAGCCTCCTGTCCTTCAGACTGGATACCACAACTGTCACATCGTCCGCGTAGGCGAGGGATGTCAATGTCTGACATCTGGGGACCGATATACCCCTCAAGCCACAACTCTCTAGACTGCGCAGCAATGGGTCTATGGCAAAAACGTACAAGAGTGGGCTTAAGGGGCAACCCTGTCGCACTCCAGACTCCACATTGAAATCATCTCCTCTCCAACCATTGACAAGTGGGAAGCTTACGGCCCCTTCATACAAACCTGCCAGCCATTGGATAAATTTGCCCGGGATGCCGTACTTTGACAAAGTAGACCACAGGTACTGATGATTCACCCGGTCAAAAGCCTTGGCCTGATCCAAAGAGACAATGTAGCAGCCCTTGCTCTGAGCTTTGCATACTTCTAAGGTCTCCCTGATAGTAAGAAGAGCCCCAAAGATGCTCCGCCCTTTCACCGTGCCGAATTGAAAGCCTGACAATAACGTGCCTGAGAACTGAATAAGTCTGTCAAAAAGTACCCTTGCGAGAATCTTTCTATCATTATTGAGAAGGGCAATAGGCCTCCAGTTCTCAATATGCTCTGGGTTCTTACCCTTTGAAAGCAGAATCAAAGAAGATGCCCTCATGGAGGGGGGCAAGATGCCCTCCGCCAGGCTGTCTCTAAAGACCTCCACGAGGACCGGGGCCAACTCATCTTTGAAGGTCTTATAAAACTCGGCTGTTAAGCCGTCTGGGCCTGGCGCCTTCTTCTTATGAAGGCTGTCAATAGCTGTTCTTACCTCGGCCTCTGTGATTTCTGCTTCCAAAGGGGAAAAGTCCAAATTAGATGTATCAGGCCTTGGGGTCGCCTCCAAGAAGTCAGTCAGCCTCTCCCCATCCAAAGCCTTGTTCCGGAAAAGGTCGGCATAGTAAGACCTCACAACACCCAGGATGCCCTCCCTGGTAGTCTGCAAATCACCCTGGGTGTCCATGAGGCCTGTTATTAACTTCCTGGCCACAGATTCCTTGTAATTCTGAAAAGGGTCCGGCGAGTGAAAACTCCCGTAATCCCTCTCCAGAACCAAAGATCTGTACCGGCTGTACTGATGCCGCCTGATCTCGGCCTTCAGCTGGTTTAGCTTTGACCCATCCACCCCATTCGAAATACAGGCCTCCAACTTCTTTCGTAGGGACAGGTATCTTTTGTATTTCTCTCCCTCCCTACGTACAGATAGCTTTCTGAAGAGATCTCGGAATGACTCCTTGGCATCCTCCCACCACGATGACACAGAGTCATAAAAGTCAACCCTATCAAACTCGCTCTGAAGACGCATCCTAAAGATACGCTTTGATGACTCCTCTGCCAGGATACTGGTGCTAAGCCTCCACAGCCCTCTCCCCCTACTCGGGATGGAAGAAACCCCCCACAGGAAAGAAACTGCAAAGTGGTCAGAATATTCAACAGGCTGCTCACGTACATCAGTGAATGACTCCCCCTTCTTAACAAAGGCCATATCAAGGCGACTAGATCTTCCTGCACAATGGTAAGTATGCCTGCCAACACGACCATTGCAGATAGCAACATCCACTAGGTCTGCCTGCTGGATGATACGGTTAAGGAAGCCTTCTGAGTTATTTACTCTAGTTCCCGTCCTATCTTGTGGCCTTAATACCTGGTTGAAATCTCCAGCCAGAAACACTGGAAGGGAAGTGTGGAGGTACTGTCTCATATCAGACAGCAGTGCACTTCTTTCTTGGCAAGATTGTGGCCCATAGATATTAATAAGGCGCATCTTCCTGCCTCTGGCTGTGATGTCAAGAAGGAGACACCTGCCTACCTGGATTTCCACAAGTCGATGTACAACTACATTTAATTCAGATCTGAACAGCACCCCCACACCACCACATGGCTCAGCTGCTATTGACCAGAATGAGGGCCCATGGTGCCACTCTGAAGCTGCCCTCTGAAGGTCAGCCCTTGCAGTCAGTCGAGTCTCCTGAAGGAAAAATATGTCTCCATCAGAGGATGAGAGACTAGAGTAAGCCAAAAACCTTGCCTTTGGCGAACGGATGCTGCACACATTAGATGTGTAAATTCTAAGAGGTTGTGTAGTCATTATGTTGTTTTATTTTTGGCCTTCTTCCCTTCACTTTCACCATCACATACACCTTCTCCAAATCTTTTAACCTGGACCCCTGCAGGTATAGGATCCTCATCTCCAAGATGGACTGTCTCATCATCTATGGCCAGATCTACACTAGGAATAAGCCCAGTCCTATCTGGTTTGTCAGCCAAAGAGGCTGAAATGGGCTCAACCACAGAGATGCCTCCACTACCTTTTGGGGTTATCTCCTGGTCCCTAGCGTCTGACTGCTGTACCTCCATCTGCTCCAGATAGATCTCCTGATTTATCCTCTGAAACTCTTCCCTCTCCATCTTTGACCCCCAAGAGTCTTCCTCATCCGAATCATCGCTTTGTAGTTGGGCATAGCGATTGGATGTCTCTGGACTAAAGCACATGACTCCAGGGGTCTTTTTTGCTTTGCTAGAGCCTGTAACTACCTGCCAGTTCTCTTCGCTTGGGGATTGGGATTCTTGCAGAGTACGTTTAAGTTTTCCTTTCTTTTTCTTTTTCTTCTTTTTGTAGGGGGATTCCTCTGACATGGATACAGGAGTCTCACTGATGCATTGGGTAGGTGTGGGACTTATTGTACCTGGAGGATCTGTCTGTGGCTTGGGATCTGGGGAGATTTTGGGGCCTATCACTGTTTGTGAGGGACCTTTTGTGGCACTTGATGGGCATGGCTGTGGTGCTGATCTCTGATCTACCTCCCTGTGAGTAGGAGTCTGCCCTCTCTGATATTGGACCTTCCTTCCTGTACCATCCTGATCCTCTCTTTTCTTTCTCTGTTGGGGTTGGTTAGGATTTGTGCCCTCGTGCCTTTGCGGTTGTTCCTCTCTCTGCTGGTTTTCTATCTCATGAACAGCCTCTATCAACAGTTGGTCTTCTTCCTGTTCTACCTGATTTTCCACTACAGGATTATACTTGTTTTTATTATGAGAGGCCATAGGGCACAAGCGGTGAGGATGCCCCATATTACCACACAGGTTACACTTTATGTCCTTACAGAAACGCTTTGTATGGCCAATTTTCCCACAGAGGATACACTTCTCTACAGCACAGGCACTGGCCAGGTGATTAAGTGACCCACATTTAAAGCACCTTTTGGCCTGGCCAGCATAGAAGCAGATGCACCTTTCTTTGCCTATGAAAAATGTGTTGGGCAAATGTTGGGGGACATTATTAATCACATTTAACTTGACTTCAGTTTTCCAGCCCCCCGTCCACACATCATCTTCAAGTACACGGTTTAATGGGGAGAGGACTGTGCACTGAAGCTTCAGCCATGTGAGCACATCATCCACAGGGACACCTTCGTTTTTAACCATGATGGTGATCTTTTTTACCTCTGGCTTAGATATTGGCATGGCATCAAAATTCTGCCACTCTGGCTGTGATTTTAGGGTCTCAAAAAGCCTCCAAAAAGCATCTAACCCCTGTGGGATTTTGAAACTCACATCCCATTCTGTAGCGGATTGTACAATACAGGCGTCTAGGTCATTGCTAGCTTTAAATTTAGCTGAGCTTTCTAGCAGTTTCCTAATAATGTAGGTTCTGTTTGGGGCATCCTCTATATTCCCTTCCCACATCAACTTAACACAGTTTTTCCTACGGAATGCCTGACCACCAAAGGATGGCCCTTCACCTGCAGGGAATAATCTCCTTCTCTCCCAAAATCTTCCTGATGCTTTAGGGTCCACCCCAGAAGATGAAGCCCTAGGGTCCACGCCGGAAGATGAAGCTCCAGGGTCTACCCCAGAAGATGGAGCTCTAGGGTCCCCAGAAGATGTAGCCCTAGGGTCCACCCCAGAAGATGAAGCTTGCTCAGCAGATTTTTGGCCCTCAGTACCATGTACCTGTTGTGCTTTTTTTTGCCCAGTATTCCCAGACTCTTTATTACCCACCACCAACACCTCTTGTGCGCCCATCACCACTGGGCCACTGTGAACACTCGCTTCTCCAAGCGTCGCTACAGACACGCCAGCATTCACAGCAGACTCATCTCCATGCACCACCCCAGACACGCCACTCGCAGCTGAATGATTGGATGATACTTCCATTGCTGGAGAAACATCCTCTTGTGGCCTCTGGCTCTGTGATGGCTCTTGCTGTTTGGCTACAGGTGACAATGGCGGAAATTCTTCTTGGGTTAGGCTGAAACTCTCTGGGGCCACTGATGTAACATGGGGCCGCTGTTTCATTTCCGCTTTCTTCTTTCCCTGTTCCTTGACATCCTTTACATCAAACGCCATATGCTGCCAGTTGATGGTCTCACTTCCTCGGCCTTTGGGTGGCGCTCTCTTTAAACTCCTGCTTGGGGCTTCAGGCTTTTTAAATTCCCCTTCTGTGTCAGATGAGGCAGAATGGCTGGTACTGCTGGGCTTGCGAGTGCGATAGGGAACTTGCTCCTTGAGAGACTTTTGCATCTTTTCAAATCTCTCCATGTTTTCAAAACGCTCCCTCCAGGGCCCCGCTTTAGTCAGTAACCTCTCAATGGTCACTTCCACCTCAAAGAGTTCCCCTTTAAGAGTGATCATGTCCAACTCCAGTCTTCCTCTTTTGTTCTTATTAGCAGCTCTGATCAGCTTTAGTTGCTGCACAATTTCTGCCTCTTTCTTCTTTTTATCACTGTAGGCTTGTGTCAGCTGCTTAATGATCGCTGGAATATCCTCAGGACAGGGCACCGGGGGGCTCTCTGCAGTAGGGGACTTGGGGGGCTGTTTTGGACGTACCACAAGCGCTGCATATGCACCTGAGGCAGAAGCTGATTCACAAGAAAACTGAGATTCATCATCAGATATATCAGAGTTACAGGCAGTATCAGGTGCAGATTTGGCAGCTACAGGGTTAATTGCTGGACTGGGTGCAGGTGTCTCGTTACCTGCTGAATCCTGAGGTTTGGCCTCCCCAGTAAGAGAAAGCTCAGCAGTAACAGCAATGATCTTTCCACTCACAGCTGTAGCTTTTCCCTTCCCAAATGCACTTTCCCTTGCTGCACACACATCATGGGGAGTTTCTGGCACGACATCACAAGTGGATGGAATAGTCTGACTGTTAGGTGTAAGGCTTACAGGGGATGCTGGGAAACCTGGATGATATTGCTCTTTATTCACAGGTGAGTAAGACATAGATTTAACCCCTGCATTTCCATCACAGTCATTCAGTCTGATTTGGCTATCAGAAGCAGGGCTTACAGGGGATGCTGGGAGATGTAGTTTTCTCACAGGTGACTGTGACACAGCTTTGCCCCCACCTTGCTTTTTCCCACACAATACACCTTTTGCATTTACAGTCCCTTCTCCCCTCACTGCAGTGACATCAGGTAAAACACCCACAGAGGCAGAACGCTGGAGTTTCTTAGCATTAGACGGAGATTTACTACTCACAGTTTTTGCTCCAGATCTTAAAGTGTGAGCTTTCTCCTTCTCCTCAGCTGCACCTCTTTGTCTCTGCCTTGTCCTCTCACTCCTCCTCACTTCTGCACCGTCACTTCCAGCTTCAGGCTTTGTGCTCCCCTTGCTTCTCCCCTCTGAGGCAGGTTGCAGGGCCTGGGGCTCCATGTTGTTCTCACCTGCCTGGGCTTCCACTGCACCACAACGTGAGTGTGATCCAGCTGGCGACTCCTCCATACTCACTGCCTGGGAAGCAACCCCAGCAGCTGACAGTTGTTCCACAGATTCAAACTCTGAGATGTTAGAGCTTGAATCAGGCTGCAAACATTCCTCCAGGCTAGGCCCTAAAGCCTGGGCCTGGAGTACTGAAGCAGGCTCCAAAGAGCCACAAGATCCTGGGCTTCTGCTGGTCATGCAGAGAGATCAGATTACACACCTGCTCTCTCTCATTTCCCTACAGAAATAGGGATTGGTAGCACTAGATAGGTACCTAATATATAAGATTTTTATTATAAAAATACACTTACATTAATTCAAAACGTTAACATATCAGAAAATCAAAAAAAGCAACAAAACCACCCATACACCCTCCTGCCCGCAGAGTCCATCCCTCTGTCCATAGGCAATAGTCCAAATCACCAACTCATAAGGCCAGACTTGCAAAGTCCTGTTTTTGTCCATGTGGCCTTTTTACCACCCCAACACAAAAAACAATATCCAGACACCCCCACCCTCTTCCAGAAATGCAGGAAGCACAAAACAAATTGTTTCCAGGACATGTTGCCATCACCCTGAGGATAAAAGGAGAGCAGTATCAGAGTGTGGGAGACGATACTAATACCAATATAACAGTTTATACACAACATACAAGATGGCAAACTTATGAAGGAGGAAGGTGCACCCATTGCCATCGCTTTCTATTAGCCGCAGACCTTTTTATCTCATTTTCCTTCAGGAAACTCAACTGAACCAGAGTTGCTCTAACAATATTATCAGGAGTAGCACCAGAAAAGCCAAAGGTTCTCCTGCACCTATGCTGCCAGATCTGGTACCGTGTGCAGGCAATGATAATGTAGAGGGTCTCACGGTCCAGCAGATGTTGCCTGGCAGAAACCCCATAGGCTGACTCTCTATAGGTCAAGTTGTTCAGGACGGGAACTTTAAGAGCTGCAGCTAACTGACCATACACATCTCTAGTCACAGGGCAACTGACCAGAAAGTGATCCTGGGTCTCCTCCACTTCACACTCCCAGGGGCAATTTTTGCTGCCAATACTAAGATAATTCAAGTTGCCCCGGACATAGAGTTTCCCTTGGAGTGACAGCCAACTGTTGTCAAAGAACTTAGGGGGGAGTCTCTTGCCATTAAGATGGCGAAGGCTTTCCTGAAAGATGTCACCCACACAGTCTCTCAGAGCAAGAGGAACAGCAAAATAGTCCCTGATCACCCTGTGATACAACTGCCTTCGGGAAGATGTTACCAGCTCACCCACCCTGACATCCCACCTCTTCAGAATCTTCAGAGCGAGAACTAGGTGTGATGGGAGGGATCCCTGTATTATCCGAAATCTCTTCATTCTATCGCCTTGAAACCATGTCCCTACAAAAGGCAATACCCAATTCCTGATACAGACTTCCCACAGGGAATCATTTCCTTGGGCCAAACCCCCAAAGTTAAACTTCAGGAAAAGTGACCCAAAGAAAGCCACTGGGCACAACATGCCCAAACCACCCTCCTTCCGCTGCAGGTACGTTATCCCCCTTTTGACTGGATTCAGCCTGTGTCCCCAGAGCAACTGGAAAAACAGGCTGTGGACCCTGGCGTAGAGAGATTCTGGCAATGGATACACGTACGCTACAAACAAAAACAGAGGGATCAGGTAGGCCTTGATAAGCTTCACCTTTTCCCTGTAGGCCAGCCTCCATCCCTTCCATTGCTGGACCTTTGCTGTTCCGGCATCCAATTTCTCATCCCAATTTAGCCTGCAATTGTCTTCCCTCCCAAACTTTATCCCCAGGATCTTTATGTGGGATGGGGCAGTTGAAAATTCGGAGAGCTGGAAGTCAGGCTCACCGTTCAACGTCCAAAAAGCCTCCGACTTGTCACGGTTAATCATTGACCCAGAGGCCTCAGAGTAACTTTCGATGGTCTCGTTAAGCAGCCTCCTGTCCTTCAGACTGGATACCACAACTGTCACATCGTCCGCGTAGGCGAGGGATGTCAATGTCTGACATCTGGGGACCGATATACCCCTCAAGCCACAACTCTCTAGACTGCGCAGCAATGGGTCTATGGCAAAAACGTACAAGAGTGGGCTTAAGGGGCAACCCTGTCGCACTCCAGACTCCACATTGAAATCATCTCCTCTCCAACCATTGACAAGTGGGAAGCTTACGGCCCCTTCATACAAACCTGCCAGCCATTGGATAAATTTGCCCGGGATGCCGTACTTTGACAAAGTAGACCACAGGTACTGATGATTCACCCGGTCAAAAGCCTTGGCCTGATCCAAAGAGACAATGTAGCAGCCCTTGCTCTGAGCTTTGCATACTTCTAAGGTCTCCCTGATAGTAAGAAGAGCCCCAAAGATGCTCCGCCCTTTCACCGTGCCGAATTGAAAGCCTGACAATAACGTGCCTGAGAACTGAATAAGTCTGTCAAAAAGTACCCTTGCGAGAATCTTTCTATCATTATTGAGAAGGGCAATAGGCCTCCAGTTCTCAATATGCTCTGGGTTCTTACCCTTTGAAAGCAGAATCAAAGAAGATGCCCTCATGGAGGGGGGCAAGATGCCCTCCGCCAGGCTGTCTCTAAAGACCTCCACGAGGACCGGGGCCAACTCATCTTTGAAGGTCTTATAAAACTCGGCTGTTAAGCCGTCTGGGCCTGGCGCCTTCTTCTTATGAAGGCTGTCAATAGCTGTTCTTACCTCGGCCTCTGTGATTTCTGCTTCCAAAGGGGAAAAGTCCAAATTAGATGTATCAGGCCTTGGGGTCGCCTCCAAGAAGTCAGTCAGCCTCTCCCCATCCAAAGCCTTGTTCCGGAAAAGGTCGGCATAGTAAGACCTCACAACACCCAGGATGCCCTCCCTGGTAGTCTGCAAATCACCCTGGGTGTCCATGAGGCCTGTTATTAACTTCCTGGCCACAGATTCCTTGTAATTCTGAAAAGGGTCCGGCGAGTGAAAACTCCCGTAATCCCTCTCCAGAACCAAAGATCTGTACCGGCTGTACTGATGCCGCCTGATCTCGGCCTTCAGCTGGTTTAGCTTTGACCCATCCACCCCATTCGAAATACAGGCCTCCAACTTCTTTCGTAGGGACAGGTATCTTTTGTATTTCTCTCCCTCCCTACGTACAGATAGCTTTCTGAAGAGATCTCGGAATGACTCCTTGGCATCCTCCCACCACGATGACACAGAGTCATAAAAGTCAACCCTATCAAACTCGCTCTGAAGACGCATCCTAAAGATACGCTTTGATGACTCCTCTGCCAGGATACTGGTGCTAAGCCTCCACAGCCCTCTCCCCCTACTCGGGATGGAAGAAACCCCCCACAGGAAAGAAACTGCAAAGTGGTCAGAATATTCAACAGGCTGCTCACGTACATCAGTGAATGACTCCCCCTTCTTAACAAAGGCCATATCAAGGCGACTAGATCTTCCTGCACAATGGTAAGTATGCCTGCCAACACGACCATTGCAGATAGCAACATCCACTAGGTCTGCCTGCTGGATGATACGGTTAAGGAAGCCTTCTGAGTTATTTACTCTAGTTCCCGTCCTATCTTGTGGCCTTAATACCTGGTTGAAATCTCCAGCCAGAAACACTGGAAGGGAAGTGTGGAGGTACTGTCTCATATCAGACAGCAGTGCACTTCTTTCTTGGCAAGATTGTGGCCCATAGATATTAATAAGGCGCATCTTCCTGCCTCTGGCTGTGATGTCAAGAAGGAGACACCTGCCTACCTGGATTTCCACAAGTCGATGTACAACTACATTTAATTCAGATCTGAACAGCACCCCCACACCACCACATGGCTCAGCTGCTATTGACCAGAATGAGGGCCCATGGTGCCACTCTGAAGCTGCCCTCTGAAGGTCAGCCCTTGCAGTCAGTCGAGTCTCCTGAAGGAAAAATATGTCTCCATCAGAGGATGAGAGACTAGAGTAAGCCAAAAACCTTGCCTTTGGCGAACGGATGCTGCACACATTAGATGTGTAAATTCTAAGAGGTTGTGTAGTCATTATGTTGTTTTATTTTTGGCCTTCTTCCCTTCACTTTCACCATCACATACACCTTCTCCAAATCTTTTAACCTGGACCCCTGCAGGTATAGGATCCTCATCTCCAAGATGGACTGTCTCATCATCTATGGCCAGATCTACACTAGGAATAAGCCCAGTCCTATCTGGTTTGTCAGCCAAAGAGGCTGAAATGGGCTCAACCACAGAGATGCCTCCACTACCTTTTGGGGTTATCTCCTGGTCCCTAGCGTCTGACTGCTGTACCTCCATCTGCTCCAGATAGATCTCCTGATTTATCCTCTGAAACTCTTCCCTCTCCATCTTTGACCCCCAAGAGTCTTCCTCATCCGAATCATCGCTTTGTAGTTGGGCATAGCGATTGGATGTCTCTGGACTAAAGCACATGACTCCAGGGGTCTTTTTTGCTTTGCTAGAGCCTGTAACTACCTGCCAGTTCTCTTCGCTTGGGGATTGGGATTCTTGCAGAGTACGTTTAAGTTTTCCTTTCTTTTTCTTTTTCTTCTTTTTGTAGGGGGATTCCTCTGACATGGATACAGGAGTCTCACTGATGCATTGGGTAGGTGTGGGACTTATTGTACCTGGAGGATCTGTCTGTGGCTTGGGATCTGGGGAGATTTTGGGGCCTATCACTGTTTGTGAGGGACCTTTTGTGGCACTTGATGGGCATGGCTGTGGTGCTGATCTCTGATCTACCTCCCTGTGAGTAGGAGTCTGCCCTCTCTGATATTGGACCTTCCTTCCTGTACCATCCTGATCCTCTCTTTTCTTTCTCTGTTGGGGTTGGTTAGGATTTGTGCCCTCGTGCCTTTGCGGTTGTTCCTCTCTCTGCTGGTTTTCTATCTCATGAACAGCCTCTATCAACAGTTGGTCTTCTTCCTGTTCTACCTGATTTTCCACTACAGGATTATACTTGTTTTTATTATGAGAGGCCATAGGGCACAAGCGGTGAGGATGCCCCATATTACCACACAGGTTACACTTTATGTCCTTACAGAAACGCTTTGTATGGCCAATTTTCCCACAGAGGATACACTTCTCTACAGCACAGGCACTGGCCAGGTGATTAAGTGACCCACATTTAAAGCACCTTTTGGCCTGGCCAGCATAGAAGCAGATGCACCTTTCTTTGCCTATGAAAAATGTGTTGGGCAAATGTTGGGGGACATTATTAATCACATTTAACTTGACTTCAGTTTTCCAGCCCCCCGTCCACACATCATCTTCAAGTACACGGTTTAATGGGGAGAGGACTGTGCACTGAAGCTTCAGCCATGTGAGCACATCATCCACAGGGACACCTTCGTTTTTAACCATGATGGTGATCTTTTTTACCTCTGGCTTAGATATTGGCATGGCATCAAAATTCTGCCACTCTGGCTGTGATTTTAGGGTCTCAAAAAGCCTCCAAAAAGCATCTAACCCCTGTGGGATTTTGAAACTCACATCCCATTCTGTAGCGGATTGTACAATACAGGCGTCTAGGTCATTGCTAGCTTTAAATTTAGCTGAGCTTTCTAGCAGTTTCCTAATAATGTAGGTTCTGTTTGGGGCATCCTCTATATTCCCTTCCCACATCAACTTAACACAGTTTTTCCTACGGAATGCCTGACCACCAAAGGATGGCCCTTCACCTGCAGGGAATAATCTCCTTCTCTCCCAAAATCTTCCTGATGCTTTAGGGTCCACCCCAGAAGATGAAGCCCTAGGGTCCACCCCGGAAGATGAAGCTCCAGGGTCTACCCCAGAAGATGGAGCTCTAGGGTCCCCAGAAGATGTAGCCCTAGGGTCCACCCCAGAAGATGAAGCTTGCTCAGCAGATTTTTGGCCCTCAGTACCATGTACCTGTTGTGCTTTTTTTTGCCCAGTATTCCCAGACTCTTTATTACCCACCACCAACACCTCTTGTGCGCCCATCACCACTGGGTCACTGTGAACACTCGCTTCTCCAAGCGTCGCTACAGACACGCCAGCATTCACAGCAGACTCATCTCCATGCACCACCCCAGACACGCCACTCGCAGCTGAATGATTGGATGATACTTCCATTGCTGGAGAAACATCCTCTTGTGGCCTCTGGCTCTGTGATGGCTCTTGCTGTTTGGCTACAGGTGACAATGGCGGAAATTCTTCTTGGGTTAGGCTGAAACTCTCTGGGGCCACTGATGTAACATGGGGCCGCTGTTTCATTTCCGCTTTCTTCTTTCCCTGTTCCTTGACATCCTTTACATCAAACGCCATATGCTGCCAGTTGATGGTCTCACTTCCTCGGCCTTTGGGTGGCGCTCTCTTTAAACTCCTGCTTGGGGCTTCAGGCTTTTTAAATTCCCCTTCTGTGTCAGATGAGGCAGAATGGCTGGTACTGCTGGGCTTGCGAGTGCGATAGGGAACTTGCTCCTTGAGAGACTTTTGCATCTTTTCAAATCTCTCCATGTTTTCAAAACGCTCCCTCCAGGGCCCCGCTTTAGTCAGTAACCTCTCAATGGTCACTTCCACCTCAAAGAGTTCCCCTTTAAGAGTGATCATGTCCAACTCCAGTCTTCCTCTTTTGTTCTTATTAGCAGCTCTGATCAGCTTTAGTTGCTGCACAATTTCTGCCTCTTTCTTCTTTTTATCACTGTAGGCTTGTGTCAGCTGCTTAATGATCGCTGGAATATCCTCAGGACAGGGCACCGGGGGGCTCTCTGCAGTAGGGGACTTGGGGGGCTGTTTTGGACGTACCACAAGCGCTGCAGATGCACCTGAGGCAGAAGCTGATTCACAAGAAAACTGAGATTCATCATCAGATATATCAGAGTTACAGGCAGTATCAGGTGCAGATTTGGCAGCTACAGGGTTAATTGCTGGACTGGGTGCAGGTGTCTCGTTACCTGCTGAATCCTGAGGTTTGGCCTCCCCAGTAAGAGAAAGCTCAGCAGTAACAGCAATGATCTTTCCACTCACAGCTGTAGCTTTTCCCTTCCCAAATGCACTTTCCCTTGCTGCACACACATCATGGGGAGTTTCTGGCACGACATCACAAGTGGATGGAATAGTCTGACTGTCAGGTGTAAGGCTTACAGGGGATGCTGGGAAACCTGGATGATATTGCTCTTTATTCACAGGTGAGTAAGACATAGATTTAACCCCTGCATTTCCATCACAGTCATTCAGTCTGATTTGGCTATCAGAAGCAGGGCTTACAGGGGATGCTGGGAGATGTAGTTTTCTCACAGGTGACTGTGACACAGCTTTGCCCCCACCTTGCTTTTTCCCACACAATACACCTTTTGCATTTACAGTCCCTTCTCCCCTCACTGCAGTGACATCAGGTAAAACACCCACAGAGGCAGAACGCTGGAGTTTCTTAGCATTAGACGGAGATTTACTACTCACAGTTTTTGCTCCAGATCTTAAAGTGTGAGCTTTCTCCTTCTCCTCAACTGCACCTCTTTGTCTCTGCCTTGTCCTCTCACTCCTCCTCACTTCTGCACCGTCACTTCCAGCTTCAGGCTTTGTGCTCCCCTTGCTTCTCCCCTCTGAGGCAGGTTGCAGGGCCTGGGGCTCCATGTTGTTCTCACCTGCCTGGGCTTCCACTGCACCACAACGTGAGTGTGATCCAGCTGGGGACTCCTCCATACTCACTGCCTGGGAAGCAACCCCAGCAGCTGACAGTTGTTCCACAGATTCAAACTCTGAGATGTTAGAGCTTGAATCAGGCTGCAAACATTCCTCCAGGCTAGGCCCTAAAGCCTGGGCCTGGAGTACTGAAGCAGGCTCCAAAGAGCCACAAGATCCTGGGCTTCTGCTGGTCATGCAGAGAGATCAGATTACACACCTGCTCTCTCTCATTTCCCTACAGAAATAGGGATTGGTAGCACTAGATAGGTACCTAATATATAAGGACAGAGACAAGAGGAAAGTGTTGGAAGGGTTACTGTCTGCTCTACTCTCATTTCCCTACAGAAATAGGGATTGGTAACACTAGATAGGTATTTAATATAGATACATACACAAGGGGGAAATGTTGGAAGGGTTACTGTCTGCTTTGATATAATTTCCCTACAGAAATTGGAGAAATGACTCTAAAAATATTGGGACGGAGACAAAGTGTAGAAAGGGTCACTGCCTGCTCTACTCTCATTTCTACAAACCCATGTGCCTAGGTTCAAATTTTGTATATTTTTATTATATTCCAATGTTGCATTGTTGTCCATAGTGGCAGCAGCAGGGTTAAAGTCACAACAAACTTGCTCCTGGATTAGTGGTGATGGTGGGGGAGATTAGAGGGTTTTGCTATGGGGACAGAAAAATGTAATTATGTATTTCTATTAATAGAAATCCATCACTATAAGGAGAGAGTTTGGCCCCTGATAGGCTTGCCACCTGGCCAGTATTTTACCGGCCTGGCCAGTAAAAATGATGGCTGATGTCAATGTTATCAATAGGGAAAAAAGATAAATATATAGGAAGGCCGGCATTTTTTTCCAGAAAAGGTGGCAACCCTACTGATCCGGGTCCCTTTCATTTGCAAAGAAGGATGTACAATTTCCTTTCTTTCCCTTTCAGTAACAATCACCAAATTTCATCCAGTGTCAATAATGCAGGTTCAGCTGATAAAGGGGGGCAGAGGTATTGCCAAAGGCTAGTGACTCAGTGTAAGGTACAAAAATGTAAGTTTGGAGTTTGTAAAGCTGCACTGCCCCCCAATAGCTGGAGACTAGATAGGTCATTTTAGAACATTTTTCCCTCTAATAAGTCTCTAATTCCATGGTAAGACTGCAATATATCAGCTGAATGCATGATGGGGAGCGAGGGATATGCTGATTCATTTCTGTCTCCTCTCTTTCTAATTACCCCGGCCTGGCATAGTTCCCCTTTGTTAAAATGAACATTTTGTACATTTCAGATAAACACATCCCTTTCAGTCTCTATCTCCCGGGGAGACAAGAGGACTGCTCTGACTCTGGGCAGAGATCACCAATTCTATGACGAATCAGGAAATCAATGACAGAATCCTTAAACGGGGGGGGCTGCAGTTCTCCCAGATCAGCTAAAAATCTGTGCATGCTATGAGCCCTGACGTAAGGAGCCTCTCCCCAAACTCTTAGAGCCTGGCAAAATTAAAGGGCATCTAAACCCTGCAAATTCTGATCTCATTTCTGAGGTCTCCGCACGTTGTCAGCAAGTGTGAAATTCATCTGTCTTCCACTGACGCAACCAGATAATAACTTTTTCTTGTTAAAGGAATGTCTTAAGGATCAGGCAGGTGCCAGATATTATTTAAAGGGGAAGTACATATTTCTTGATGGGTGCAAAACTAAATACAGCATTTGCCATAATCTACAAACTGCCAGTCCAGGCCTGCAGATGAGTACTTGGACCCTCTTTGTCACAACTATCATCTTAGAAAGAGGGTCACTATCCGGGTGGTGCACCCACATGCACCACCACTGAACACCCAGGCCAACCTCAGTGGGCAGGCCCGGGGCATCTGGGCCTAAACAGTACACTGGTAGGCAAGTCAAACCCCGTGCCAAAGTTTGGGTGGCCAGTAATGTTGGGGCACAACCAGTCAAAGTAGTAGTATTGGGCCCTTATAATTGCAGCCGTATCAGAAGATACAAAAAGATTTCTGTAGAGTTCAGGAACTTACTGTATTTATATGATTTGAGTTTGAGGAACATGATTGCTTGTAATATATAAGTGATGTCACAATGGTGCCTACAAGTGTCAGTATCTTAAAAGCTACACAGAAGCAGCTGAATGACGGTAGGATGCCTATAACTGTTTTACATCTTTATATAGTTTAGCTTGGAGTTCATTAACTCAAAGCAACATCACCATTGTGACTTCACTTGTCAAAAAATGCAGAGGAGCTAGTACAGCAACAGGGAAAAAACTAGGCAGGGGCCCCAGTTGAACCCTTATGCCTTTATTTCCCATTTTGTAATTGCAGCAGTGCAGGTTCCTCCATCGGTGCCTAACTAACTGGCTCTGAGCTGGATGTGTTTTGGGGGTTATAAATGAGATAGCAGATCATAAAAATGAACTGCTGCTGCAAGTGGCGCTGGGCCAAACCTTTCCCATAATCACAAATCAACATGTAATGATTTCACCTTAATTATCTCAGTAGCTGGTGCTTTCTATTGGGACCACATTACATGCCTTTAAAGGTACAATATATGCTTAATAAACAGCAAATAAGGAAAACCAGGCAGGATTCCCTTGATTGATACGACAATCGGCCGATCGCTGTATCATAGCCCCGCCCCCTGATGTCAGGGACACCCCCACCTACATCACAGCTCCGCCCCTGATGTCACAGCCCCACCCCCTGCCCGGTCTCCACCGTTGCAAAAGGTGGCAACCCTAATGGCACCATCTTCCCATTTGTATAAATACAAATATATAGAGAAGGAATGCTCTGGGCACACAATAAGCTATACCCTCATACTGTACTGTCTAAGAGAAACAATATGGCACTTCCTTCCCATATGTATAAATACAAATATACAGAGAAGGAATGTTCTGGGCACACAATAAGCTATACCCTCATACTGTACTGTCTAAGGGAAACAATAAGACACCTCCTTCCCATATGTATAAATACAAATATACAGAGAAGGAATGTTCTGGGCACACAATAAGCTATACCCTCATACTGTACTGTCTAAGGGAAACAATATGGCACCTCCTTCCCATTTGTATAACGACAAATATACAGAGAAGTAAAGGTCTAATACTTATTTTCTTTAGTGTGACTGTTATATAATTAACCAGGTGCATCAAAAAGAATACAGTATTTGCAGGAAAGAACAGCTCTTGGCACAAGGGCGAATCGTAACAGATTTTATTGCAGGGCTCAATGCTATTAGTTGTGCTGGGGTTGTTCACTTTGAGCTGTGAGTGTGATATTCTGAGACAATTTGCAGTTGTTTTTTTTTATTATTTGTGGTTTTTGAGTTATTTAGCTTTTTATTCAGCAGCTCTCCAGTTTGCAATTTCAACAATCTGGTTGCTAGGGTCCAAATTACCCGAACAACCATGCATTGGTTTGACTAGGAGACTGCAGTGTGAATAAGAGAGGCCCTAAATAGAAAGATGAGTAATCAAAAAGCATCAAAAACAATAAATTTGTAGCCTTACAGAACATTTGCTTTTAGATGGGGTCAGTGACCCCCATTTGAATGCTGGAAAGAGTCAGAAGAAGAAGGCAAATACTTACAAAAAAAAACTTTAAAAAATAAATGAGGACCAATTGAAAACTTAGAATTGGTCATTCTATAACATGCTAAAAGTTAACTTCAAGTTGAACCACCCCTTTATGCACATAAACTGTAAATGGTAATGTAATGTCACAGTTGCACTTTGAGGCTCTGCTCTGGGTGTGTATGTGTGCAAGGTAGGCGTTGGGGTTTACAGTTCACATACAGTATATTTATTTGTGCTCGGGCCCCGCCTTGTTCTGTATAAACAGCTGGGAGCATTGATAACTAATCTGTGCAAAAGGGCAAAGATTTCTACAGGTTCCCAGCAAGCACCAACGGTTACGGATTCACTATACATTAATAACAAGGGTTTTTGCTTTCTGGGTAATGTGCATACAGCTCAAATGTATATGTGTGTGTAATTATAAGTCATACTTCCCCTTTAAAATTAGAAAAAAACTCCTTTTTGTTTTTTTGGGCACTGCAATATCTACTGTAGGTTATTGTTGCCCAAAACCACAAAGCTGAAGCTGCAGGCAACTCCCCGGCACAATTGCACCCATTCCCTCTCCTGGGCTATGTTTTTGCCAACGCTTGTGATAAATTAACGGAAAGGAATTGAAGGATATCAGATCATTTCCCCAGTGCAGGGAGGGAGCTAGCGGCACATGATAAAATCGCCATGATCTAGGGAGATGGGCCGTGAATTTCTTATTTGCTGCAGCCTGTTTTGTGCTATTAATTAAGAGGGAAGAATCAATCCAGCCTTAACCCTCTAGTGGATGGGTCAATTGAGACAGGGCAGAGCTTGTCATTCATTATTCTGACTGTCTTCTGTCCTCTTTACTTTTCTCCCATTCTCCTAACTAAGCCAATCAGGGGCTTCTCCAGCCAGCAGTGCTGTATATAAACCCTCAGAAAAAGGGTATTTATTAATCCTTCAGGGTCATGGGAGACTACTGCTCTATATCTAAAATCCCTGCCAAACAGCACAATCTTAAGCCAGCATGGTAGCATCATGTACAAAAGGGGACTAAAGACCCCCATTTACAGATGCAATGGACACATGAGATTTCAGTGGAGGCTTCACTTTGAACCTTGATTCTGAATCCATGGGCCATAGGCTTTCCTGCTTCTTGCACCCACTGATACTCCATGAATGAAGCACAAGCTTGGGGTTGTCCAACTGGACAACCTTGTGCCAACTGCCAGCTAAAGGTGGCCATACACGGGCAGATAAAGCTGCCAATATCTGTCCTTTAGACCATTTCGGCAGTTAATCTGCCCGTGGCTTCCTACGGGTCCTTCTGAGCGATATCTGGCCACGAAGGTTTCAATTTTCTGCCGACCAACCCGTCAGAGCCCATTGCTCCTCGTTGTAACCCAATGATTAGGCCCTAGAGCCAAATGTTCAGATTACCCCGATATAGCCCTGACGTTGGTGGGCATATCAGGGAAAGATCTGCTCATTTGACAATGTCGCCAGCCTAGCGGATCTCTTCATGTATGGCCAGCTTAAGGATGCGGGGCTACCAATGCAGGGAGGAAGGTGCAGCTCCATTTTTCGAGTGCAAAAAGTTAATCCTCCAGCTGGATGTCATGACGCATTGTGTGAAAACACATGCGCCCTTTTTTGCATTCTGCCCCAGTGGCATAATTCCTATACATTGTGGCCCTCAACAATATCAGTTTGGGACCCCCTAAGATTTTATTGCATTCTTTTAAAGAGATACTGACACAATTTTAAAATCAAGCTTACCTTCCTGGGATGTCACACTTTGCCCTATTTTCAAGGCCATGACCCCCTGCAATGACTGTGGCAGGGGGTCAGAAGTTTGGTTACTTTCTGCTTGCGCTTGTAAGTCAGCATTGGAATGAATACAGAAAGGGCAGAACCTGGAATATGGGGAAACGTGCGGATAAAGTTTCATGATTCCCCCACTTCCCCCTCACTTTGACCCCCAACTAACCTGCACACAGACCACTATCTCCCCATGAGGGAAACCAGGGATATCCCTGTGAGTCAGGCCAGTAATTTGGGCTGATCTATCCCTAACAACAAGGATGTTGGTAATATCAATATAGAGTAAATTTGCCTTTAAAGCCTCCTCTTATGATTCTGTTTATAAATGATCAGGTGACGAGTGCGGGGCAGTTTCTATGAATTAGCAGCAATTTGCATCTTTCCTGTTTGCTCTGTGATTATCGTTAGTGTACTGATTGCATCCATCTCTGCATGGGGGGAAAGGTTAATGTACAGAGAGGCTCTTAGAAATAATGAATGGTTATATGTTATGGGTGCACACGGGGCACACAGCTCTATGTTAGAGAAGGCTGGGTTCTGTTTATGAAGGGCAGTACCCACGTTTCTCAGCAGGATATTCCTGGATCTCGGCAGTGATGGGCATAAATCACTTTATTATGATAGTGGTTATTATTTGTAGCAGGACATGAGCAGTGTGTTCCCTGGCATTTAAATTCTCCAGCTATTCTGTGAATTGTAATAAAATCATGTATAGCAGGTTTTGTTATAGGTATACAGTGTCGTAGGAATACTCAGGGCCCTCCACACCCCCTGGCACCTGCCACAACCTCCCTCTGCCCACCATACCTTTTTCGTCTTGCGGCTGCACCGGGGGCCAGGTAGGGAGGTCAGAAGTAGAAGCAAAGGCTTTGCGCAGGATGTGGGTCTGGGCCGGCCCAATCCCACCCTGCAGGCATAGGGTTATACTGGTTGACAGTGGCACCAGGAGATACCAGCATGAGCCTCTGATGACTTAAGCAGTGGGTGGGACTAGGATACTCTGATGGCAGCTTACATGGGACAGGCAAGAAGCCTTTGACTCAAGCAGTGGGTGGGACTAGAGCACTCTGATGGAAGCTTACATGGAGTCCAGCAGGAAGCATGTGACTCAAGCAGTGGGTGGGGTTAGAACACTATGGGGTAAATTTATCAAAGAGTGAAGTTCCGCCACTAGAGTGAATTCATTTCTATGGGATTTTGAAAGGCGTATTTATCAATGGGTGAAGTGAAAGTTCACCCTTTGATAAAAACGCCTATAAAAATCCCATAGAAATGAATGGAGAGTGGCGGAATTTCACTCTAGTGGCGGAACTTCACTATTAACTTCACTCTTTGATAAATATACCCCCTTGATGGAAGGTTACAGGGGGACAGGCTATAAGTCTGTGACTCAAGCAGTGGGTAGGACTAGAGCACTCCGATGGAAGCTTACCTAGAGTGGGGCCAGGCCCAGATTTGTGGAGAGGCCACCAAGACCCAGGTCTAGGGTGGCAGAATTTTAGGGGGCGCCATGCTGCCCAATCACACCCACATTTGGTTCAGAAACACTGGGGAGGTGCAAGAGATACAATAGTTTTTAAAATATCCTGTATGCCAATCCCCATTGCTCCGGTCCTGATGATTAAAATTTGATTGAATAAAAGGGAGGGGACTGGGCGATCAACGAAAGTGGGCCTAGGGGCGCCTGCTATATAAATCCGGCCCTGAGTGGGGCAGTGAGTTTGTACCACAATTATTAGGTGGGACAAAAACATTTGATGGCAGATTAAAGGGCGAGGAACAGAGATTTTTACCCTTGATCAATGGGCTGGACTAAAAGAGTGTGCTGGCATCTTATATCAAGAGAAGACTGTCAGAGCAATTTGCTGCTAAATATATAATTAGTAATGGTTTCTTTTAAATAGTAAACAAAACAAACCATTTTGCATCAAAAACAAAAAAATAGTTAGGATTCAGTTCCCTTTCATCGAGACAGACAGAGTTATTCAGTCACTTTTGTCCATTTTTTGTTCCCTCGTTTCTACACTTCTGTGGATTTTAATTGCATTCATCATTAATCTGAAATTATCTCACGTCAGCGAGGAGCCTGTCACTGCCGAGTTAATAATCTTTCAATCCCTGGTGTTTTGTTCCAGCAAAATGCTACTGTTTTACATAAATACTAGGAGAGCTTTCAACTCCCGGATAAAGACCAGAGGATTAATGGAGATGATCATCGATTTATCAATGTTTATCCTCAATGGCCTAATTTTACCTGCAGGTGAGAGTGTCCCTGCCAGAGACTGGCCCCCTAACCTTCCAACTCATCCCCTTAAAAAAGGAGTCTAGCTTTCTTGTCATTGATTGTCTGGGAGATAAATTATGTACCCCCTGCTGTAAAATATAAGTATCTGTGACCAAATAAAGGCACAAGGCTACAGGCTGAGTTATACAGGGAACTCTGATTATCACTCATGTATTATAAGGGATAATGTACCCCCTACTGTGAATGATAAGGATATTAGAAGTCACTGAGGGGTTGTTCTGTGACCAAATAAAGGCACAAGGCTGCAGGCTGAGTTATACAGGGAACTCTGAGTATCACTCATGTATTATAAGGGATAATGTACCCCCTACTGTAAATGATAAGGATATTAGAAGTCACTGAGGGGTTCTGTGACCATATAAAGGCACAAGACTGCAGGTTGAGTTATACAGGGAACTCTGAGTATCAGTCATGTATTATAAGGGATAATGTACCCCCTACTGTAAATGATAAGGATATTAGAAGTCACTGAGGGGTTCTGTGACCATTTAAAGGCACAAGGCTGCAGGGTGAGTTATACAGGGAACTCGTGTATTATAAGGGATCATGTACCCCCTACTAATTATAAGGATATAAGACATCATTGAGAGGTTATGTGACCATATAAATGTCGTGGATATCTGCTGATTTTTAAATATATGGAACAATATGGGCAAAAATACTGTATGTATTCTTGTGTTAGAATCAAATTGATTATTTTGTAGAAATATAGCTGGGCAGTTTACAGAAGAACCAATGGATTCTAGTACAGTGTAAGCAAATGTTATTGTCTTTGTTGGACAAAGATCTTTTTATTCTTGCTCTCAGGAGATAACAGCGCTCTGAGAATATTTTCTACCACCAACCAAATGGTTCTGCCTTCCAATTAAATGAGCATTAAATGATCAACAGACAGCTTGGACGCAAGCCCGTGCCTTATGGTGGGAAAAGTGGTTTTAATTTCAGCAGTAATCCAAAGACCATGGGCAACGTGCCAGTAATCATACATTACATACTTAGGCCTATGCAGAAATGTCTAGCCTGAGAAAATATACAGAAGCTAAACCTCCAGCTGCACTTCTACTATAACTTTCAGCACCCCTGGCAGTCATACTCTCTTGGGAAAATATGGCAGCTTCCACTTGTATATATAAATACAAATATACAAAGAAGGAATGTTCTGGGCATACAATAAGCTATACCCTCATACTGTACTGTCTAAGGGAAACAATATGGCACCTCCTTACCATATGTATAAATACAAATATACAGAGAAGGAATGTTCTGGTACACAATAAGCTATACCCTCATACTGTACTGTCTAAGGGAAACAATATGGCACCTCCTTCCCATAGGTATAAATACAAATATACAGAGAAGGAATGTTCTGGGAACACAATAAGCTATGGCCTCATACTGTACTGTCTAAGGGAAACAATATGGCACCTCCTTCCTATATGTATAAATACAAATATACAGAGAAGGAATGTTCTGGGCACACAATAAGCTATACCCTCATACTGTACTGTCTAAAGGAATCAATATGACACCTCCCTTTTCCCATATGTATAAATACAAATATACAGAGAAGGAATGTTCTGGGCACACAATAAGCTATACCCTCATACTGTACTGTCTAAGGGAAACAATATGGCACCTCCTTCCCATATGTATAAATACAAATATACAGAGAAGGAATTTTCTGGGCACCCAATAAGCTATACCCTCATACTGTACTGTCTAAGGGAAACAATATGGCACCTCCTTCCCATATGTATAAATACAAATATACAGAGAAGGAATGTTCTGGGCACACAATAAGCTATACCCTCATACTGTACTGTCTAAGGGAAACAATATGGCACCTCCTTCCCATATGTATAAATACAAATATACAGAGAAGGAATGTTCTGGGCACCCAATAAGCTATACCCTCATACTGTACTGTCTAAGGGAAACAATATGGCACCTCCTTCCCATATGTATAAATACAAATATACAGAGAAGGAATGTTCTGGGCACACAATAAGCTATACCCTCATACTGTACTGTCTAAGGGAAACAATGGCTGAATACCTAATTGCAAAATCTCTGCAATAATCCCAGGACCTTGGCTGCTTCAGAAAGGCGCTTTGTACATATACACAGTACAAATGAGAAATAAAACAGTGCCATAAAACATTAATTTTGGCAAGCAGAGTAAATATGAATTAACACCAGCAAACTGTTAATTAAACTAATCCACCACCTGGATGTGAAAGCGGCTTTAGAATAATCAGGATCCCCCCTTCCCTTTCTATAACAGACCATTAAGGGGCAGATTCACTAAGGGTCGAATTTCGAAGTTAAAAATAGTTCGAAATTCGACCCTCGAATTGAAATCCTTCGACTTCGAATATCGAAGTCGAAGGATTTAGCGCTAAACATTCGATCGAACGATCGAAGGATTTTTCGTTCGATCGAACGATTCGAAGGATTTTAATCAAACGATCGAAGGAAAATGCTTCGATCAAAAAAAGCTGAGCAAGCCTATGGGGACCTTCCCCATAGGCTAACATTGACTTCGGTAGGTTTTATCTGCCGAAGTAGGGGGTCGAAGTTTTTTTTAAAGGGTAAGTACTTCGACTATCGAATGGTCGAATAGTCGAACGATTTTTACTTCGAATCGTTCGATTTCGTTCGAATTCGATCGAATTTAAACAATTCGATGGTCGAAGTACCCAAAAAAAACTTCGAAATTCGAAGTTTTTTTTATTCTAACCCTTCACCCGAATTTAGTGAATCGGCCCCTAAGTGTTATTCTATTCAAACTGTGTAATCTGTTCTTTTTCTGAGTGTTGGGACTGGAACACAATACTCATTCTTTTACTGCTTTATCTTAAAAACATACCCAGTATTCACTATGAATAAATATTGGTAAGGGCCAGCGACGAGTTCAGTCATTACTGGGGTTCAACAAGCACCAAATACACATACATTAAGATCAAAGGAGGAGCGGGGGATCAAAACCCTGCTATGAATTGGGAAGAGGATGGGGAGGTTTGTTACTTTGGTATTTTTTTTTGACAATGCATGAAGATTACGTTTCATTGTGATTGCTTTGTTTCTTCCTTCTGCACAAGGGGTAATGGGAGGCTGGATTGTTCTAACAACAACCTAGGCTGAGCACTTGAATCACATCAGAAGCCGCACAGTCTGATCCTCGGGACTATTATCTGACATCTAAGCAAGGGCTTGAAAAAAATAAAAGAAACGACAGAAAGAAGGAAATTAATAAAGCCAAGTTAACTTCTTCGCTTCTGGGGAAATTGCCTGGTAAGGGTTCTAGGTCACTCTACAGCTCTTCAGTAAACTATCATTTTAGCACTTACTGATGAGATGTCAAGGCCCCCTGAGAGTTATTTATTTAAATTAAAAGCCTCCTTAATGATTTGAGAATAAAACTAGAAGACATACATTGCTCAGACAGGAAATTCCTACCCATGTATTTAGAGGGAAATTACCTGGGAAGGGTTCTAGGTCACTCTACAAACAACACTTTTTTACCACTAATGGATGAGAGGTCAATGACGCCCCTTAAAAGTAATGTATTTAAATAACCTCCTTAATAACTTTCCAAATAAAACTGGAGAATTACTCTGCTAAAATACCAAGCTCCTACCTATGTATTTATAAGGAAATTGGCTGGGAAGAGTTCTAGGTCACTCTACAGTAAAATGCTTTTCTATCACTACCTGATGAGAGGACCCCCCCTTGTGAGTAATATGTTTAAAAAGCTTTATGTGGAAGAGGGTTAGAAGCTGCCATGTGCAGATCAGGCCAGACCAGAAGCATGATTGGCTCCAGTTTGGCAATAATTGTCATGGCTCGAGATGATGCCAACCCCACTGCACAGCTCTGCTTCCTGCAATCAGATATGAGGTATGTTCTTGGAAGTATAGTTTGTGCATTTGGGGAATGTGGCCTGTGCAGGCAGCACTATGATTCCTTATTGACTTTATTCCTTAAGGGTTCTAGGTAACACTTCCTCCTGTTCTAGGTAACATTACCTCTTCTTCTGCTGAGATGTCAAATTCCTACTGTGGAAGAGGGTTAGAAGCTGCCATGTGCAGATCAGGCCAGACCAGAAGCATGTGTATTGAAAGCCAGATTGGCTCCAGTTTGGCAATAATTGTCATGGCTCGAGATGATGCCAACCCCACTGCACAGCTCTGCTTCCTGCAATCAGATATGAGGTATGTTCTTGGAAGTATAGTTTGTGCATTTGGGGAATATGGCCTGTGTAGGCAGCACTATGATTCCCTATTGACTTTATTCCTTAAGGGTTCTAGGTAACACTTCCTCCTGTTCTAGGTAACATTACCTCTTCTCAAGCCAGATCTTCTCATACATCAGTTAATATCATAGTCAATAAACTGACAACGTTTCAAAAAAAGTCTCCAATTTTTCCCCAAATCCTTAAGGAAAACATTGCTTGTGAATGTGAAGCTTATGGGCAATAAATTCTGACATTCTGTGGAAGGGAGCAGCCGGGACATGCAGCCTCTTGAAACAATCATTTATTCCTTACTAGCTCCAGTGCCCTTTGTGTCTGAAGAAGCTGGAGCAGAGCAACCTTCTCCCTGTCATTTTTTTAATGTTGCCTGGTAAGTGTTATCAAAGGCAGCGGATAATTCAATTTTCTGTACAGCCGATTGAGCCGCTGCACACGGAATTGATTCAATTTGTTTTCTTTATGCTGTGGCTTTGTCTGCAGAACCGCAACTTCTTGCTGTCTGAGGCACATACTATAGAGATGGTGGGTCTTCTAGACCAGGGGCTAGTCTGCAAGGTAGATTCAGGTCAGTGCTGCCCAAGGTTGCAGAGCTTAACCAGCACCCGTCCCAACTCAAACCCTCCTCTGCCCCCCAAACAATGTAGGATGATATTGAAAGTAGACAGCTGCTTAGATTCTGCCTGCAATGTGACATTGGTTCCAAGAGAAATGGATAATATATGCCTTGATATCTTTAATGCCAAGGAGAGAATGTTCATCAAAGACATGGAACATCACAGCTGTCAGAAAGGGAATAAGGATCACCCTCAATCTTCAGCATTAAAAAGCAGCCAAGGTCTCTGTTAATTGGGACTGAACATCCCTGCATTTTTTATGAAGCTGCCCCGTGCGCAAACGAACTGGTTCAGAGATCAGCAGTAAGGCAGGCAGCTGGTAGGTCCCGATGGGACTGTCGCCTCCATATGCCAGCTCCTTGCGCCAATTGACATCTTAGTGTGGGGTTTGCTTTGAGTCCTTTTATAAACAGAAAACAAGGGTTTATCTGTAATTGCAGCTGCTAGGCCACAGTAATGAGGAAATTGTAGGGTGTAATGCTGCATTGTGGGTAAAAAACATGGCGTTCTGCACAATGCAGTTTCAGGGCAGAACTGAGCATCTTCTATTGTGAGGTCAGTATCCCTTTAAATGTTAAAGGGTGACAAATGAAAATGCCTTCAAGGCAGGAGTCTGTCCATTAACCTTCAAAAAATCTGAATTATTGAGAGTTTATTTCTTTCTTTTTTTTAACTATGTTTAAATCCCCCAAAAATCAGGACTTCCCCATTCAATGCAAACAATAGTAAATTGTAAATATTTCATACATAAATATATATTTCATATTTTTTATGTTTTTGTGTTACTTGTTCTTTAAACTCTCTCTCTCTCCTACTCAGGCACTGATTGTTACACATATACTGACCTGCCCAAAAAAAGACCAATTGCAATTGTGGTAGTTAGAAGTCCTCCCATAGCAAGCCATCTATTGGTAGCCCCCTCGTCCCCATCTAATTAGCAATTCAGCTTGTTAATTACACACCCTTGTCAGGTTAAAGAGGGGCAAGATGGTCAGAAATAAGCATGTACCCATAAGGCTTTGCACAAATATATGTGTATGTGGTGGTGTCGCTGGATTAACTCCACATGAGACCAAGGGGGACAGAAATGGATTGCCACGTGGAGAAATGAAAAGGTGACAGATCGCCCTATTAAAATATGAGAGGGTGACTTGCTGCTATTCTCCCTGCATAACCGACCTCTAAACAAACATGTTTTGGCCAGGAAAAAAAAAACTCTCTGAGCCGACATCCAATTAAAATGCAAAATAGATGCTGTTTCCTCCTGTACAATTACTTTTTAGTGACTGTTCTGCAGAGTCACAGAAAGGGTGAGGGGCAGGGAGTTGCTCGAGGTGCCGGCTCTGAAACAGGGAATTAATGGGTAAACTACAATATCTACATAAGCATATGTGGTGGGGATATAATATTGTACTGTCTATGTAAAACAATATGGCATGCTTCCTCACATATGTAAAAATACAAATATACAGAGAAGGAATGTTCTGGGCACACAATAAGCTATACCCTCATACTGTACTGTCTAAGGGAAACAATATGGCACCTCCTTCCCATATGTATAAATACAAATATACAGAGAAGGAATGTTCTGGGCACACAATAAGCTGTACCGTCATACTGTACTGTCTAAGGGAAACAATATGGCACCTCCTTCCCATATGTATAAATACAAATATACAGAGAAGAAATGTTCTGGGCACACAATAAGCTATACCCTTATACTGTACTGTCTAAGGGAAACAATATGGCACCTCCTTCCCATATGTATAAATACAAATATACAGAGAAGGAATGTTCTGGGCACACAATAAGCTATACCCTCATCCTGTACTGTCTAAGGGAAACAATATGGCATCTCCTTCCCATATGTATAAATACAAATATACAGAGAAGGCATGCTCTGGGCACACAATAAGCTATACCCTCATCCTGTACTGTGTAAGGGAAACAATATGGCACCTCCTTCCCATATGTATAAATACAAATATACAGAGAAGGAATGTTCTGGGCACACAATTAGGGTTGCCACCTTTACTGAAAAAGGTTACCGGCCAGTGGGGGGAGGGCACAAAAAGGGGGGTGGTCCGTGATGTAAAAAGGGGCAGGGCCACGTGGTGTGCCGTAAAAGGGGCGGAGCGAAGTCCACAGCGCTGGAAAAGGTAAGTTCTGCGTGAATTGGGGGCAGGCCAAGCCTTTTTTTAAAGGGTATTACAAATTACCGGCAACTGGCAACTCTACACACAATAAGCTATACCCGCATACTGTACTTTCTAAGGGAAACACTATGGCATCTCCTTCCCACATGTATAAATACAAATATACAGAGAAGGAATGTTCTGGGCACAGAGTAAATGATATACAAATCCTGTATGAAAATAGTGACCAGTGGAATAATGAGATGTGCTGCCCCCTGTATGGAGAGGACTGGCGTTAAATAGCTCAGCTCAATAGTGAGTAGCAAGTACCTGGTTGTCCCGCCTTGCACAGAAATTCCTATTAACCTATCGATCTAAGGTTGTTTGCTAAAGTACCAGGGAAGAATAGCATGTTCTCCACCGTGACTCCTGCACAGTTTTAGTTGTCAGTGAGCTGCAACTGGAAATAAAGACAATTACTGTACAATGAAAGAATCTGGCATTTTGATTTGTACTAATCAGCCCCCCCCCCCATTTGATGCTCCTGCCAATTCCAGGGGCCCCTTTGTAGAGAGATGAGTTGTTTGCTTGTTGCTGCTTTTGCACAGCTTCCTTACTGGCTCAATACAGCCCTTCACCATTAATAAACCCCAAAGAATTCAGCCCAAAGGGTTAAGCAGGCAAGAACGGCAGAGAATGGGTTTGATATGAATATGGAGATATCAGGTCTCTGCACGGCTAAGCATTCAGTCTATGCCTCAAAGCTTTAATATCTTTTATAGAACTAATTCTCCACTGCGAGGAGGCTGCCATGCCGAGCTCTGGGGATCACTTTGCATAGAAGATCTCTTATAAGCCATTTAATGTAAAGCTGTTTTACTAGCCGAGTGCTGAGCTTTGTTACCGAGTATGTATAATGTATGTATTAATGAGTCGGAGCGGCCTTTCTGATTGCCGATGGACCATACCCTTTGGATTTCAAATACCAGGCACTAGTTACAACCATAAGCTCAAGGAAACAATATGGCAACTTTTACTCATGGTATCTTCCAGAAGTTGTAGTATACAGGTATGGGACTTGTTATCTAGAATGCTCAGGACCAGGGGTATTTTCCGGATAAAGAGGCCTTTTCATAATTTGGCTATCCATACCATAAGTCTACTAAAAAAATATAAACATTAAATAAACCCGATAGGATTGTTTTGCCTTCAATAAGGATTAAGTATATCTTAGTTGGGGGATCAAGGTCAAGGTACTGTTTTAATATTACAGGTATGGGAGCCGTTATCCGGAAACCCACAGGGTCCTAGCATTCTGGATAACAGGTCCCATACCTACACAGAGAAAAAGAGTAAACTATTTAAACTTATAATGGGTTTCCAGATAACAGATCCAATACCTGTAATGGGTGAGGCCATGCTTCTACAGGTCCTTTATTTTTTCTTGGTGACCAATTCTTTGTATTGACAAGGTCTTATGCCTGGGGGTGGTGGTGGAAGAGCCTGCTAATTGGGGTCTAGTATGGGGTCCTATGTTTATTAATGGTTTTTGCTCTTTACAGAACAGCAACACAGTGGCCAATGGGCAGAACTACAATAACGCTAAAAGGGGCATTATTACTCTTAATTCATTGAAGCCTCGGACAGACTAGAAATGTATATTTTCTCTTTTGAAATGTTGACTTGGACTTACACCCTAGGACTAGGGTGAATTGTGAGTATATTCCCCATGATTAACTTTAATAATACTTGACTATGAATTACTAATTTGTTTTGTAGTAGTACCTACAGTATATAGATTTTTTGGCACCAACACAAACCATATTATTATTGCCATGGGTTACTGCCCAGGTTCAAATTTGCCCACTGTTTATAAATGAGACCCTGTTTATATAATCCCCAGGAAGTGGAACATAAGCAAAATGTGTAATAAGCTTTGTGCATATTAAACCCCGTCATTAATAGAGTGCAAAGGGCTTTGTGTGCTTAATAATCCCATAGTGAGTAGCAGAGGCTTTAACTCACTATCATGGAACGACACGGGGCACATTATTATAGGGTAATCACAATTATTTCCAGGGGAGGTGCAAGTTGTACAGTGTAGGTGCAAATACAGATGGAACTGCCTGTGTCTCTCCAAATAGCAGTAGCACCTTCCCTACAGAGACCTGACTGGAACATGGGAGCAGCTCTGTGTCACCAAGGATATGTCTCTTGGGGGAAAAAATCATGTCTTGAAATTCTCCTGCAAGTGGCTAAAAATCTCATTGTTTCTTATTATCCGCCTGCTGAAGTTTGTTTTGCCGCCCAATTAGATCCGTCTTGCAAGGGCCCCGTTTCTCCACATTGACCAGCACATTCCTGGAAATGAATACAAATCTTTGCACTCAATAGAATATAATTAGAAAAGAAAATATGTTCTCTGCTGGCTTATTTTCTCTCCGGCACTTTACTGTGCTGCCACGCATCCAAGCATTCCATCAATAATCCCATACAATCAGGATCTTCTGCATCAGCAGTCATGTACTGCAGGGAATCAACCTGTGACCAGCTATTGTTACACTACAATTCCCAGCATCCTTTATTAGGCAAAGACCGGGAAACTGTAATTGCGCAGGAATTTCACAGACTGAAATACCATGACCAGTGTACTGTAAAATAAGGCAATAGGACTTGAAAGTTTTACTTGGGTTTGATACAGATAAAATAAAATCACTGATAAACCAGATGTGCCTCTTTATAAATCACTGTGACACCTCTCCGTATGGGGCCTTGTGCCGAGCACTGTTATACTGGAGCAAACGTAGTTAACATTATTAATACTTGCAAGGGTTCAGAGAAGTACAGCTAAGATTAATAAAGGCCCAGGGGAGGTCTATTATGCGGACTGGCTGGTCCAGTTGAGTTTCTTTTATTTTGAAACAGTCATTTGTCTTTCTCCCTTTTTCTTCTCTTCAGCGCTTTTCTTTTCATGTTTCAGTGACTTGCCCTTTATCTTCCTCTTTTATCTTTTCTGCCTCATTCTTCCAGAGTTCCTCCTTTCCTCCTTTCCGCTCCTCCTGCTTTCTTTTCTTGCTGTGACCCAGTATTGTCTCAGACCCTACTTTCTTTATACTGTACGCATATGATCAGCCATTCCTTCCCCACTTTTCTCTATAGTCTCCTCTTTTGCTTTCCCCTTTTACTCTTTTGCCTTTTGCTTATCATTTCCCTTTTCTTCTGCTTTCCTCTTCCATCCAGGGTTGGACTGGGGGGACCACTGGGGCTGCTGCTTCACCCCAGCAGTGAAGACACATTAGGCATCTCAGGCATTTACCATTTTTTCCAGGAGGCCAAGAGGGAGGTCAGGGGGCAGTGCCAATAGCGGGTCTGGGCCAGCGGCCCACTGGGTTTTTCCCCGGAATCCCACCAGCCAAGTCCAACCATGCTTCCATCCTTTCTCTCCTGGTGAATTCAGGGGCCCTTGTCCTCATCTTCCATACGCCCCCCCCTACACATGTGCCTGCATCAGCATTGTACCCTTTACCTTCTCCTCCTCAATTTTCTGCTTGACAATGGCCTGGGCCTCTCCTCCACCCTTTGTTTCCCAGCCTGACACAGGCTGGTTCCTTCATACTTTACTCACCTCTTTGCATTCTGATCATCCATTCTCCCCCTTTACCTTATATTCAGCCCCACCACTCTCTGTTATGCCCCTTTTAAACCTAAAAAGTATATGGCTAGAAATGCTGTAATCTATATGCTGTAAATACTGTACCAGTCCAGAGGTTCAGCAGCCCTATAACAGTAATAATAATCCAGGCCTTCAACGTTTCCCCTATCTTGGTTCTTACCAGGGCATATTTTGTGTGTGTCAGTGACACCACACATGCTCAGTGTGCTCTGGGCTGCAGGTGAGAAGCTAAGCTTAGGGTTCATCTGAAATCATCAATATGCCGCCATGTAATGTGAATCTGCATTCATGACTATGTATATTGTGAGTCAGTCCCTGAACTCAGGTAAGTTATAGCAGAACACGGAGAGCTACTGGGGGAATGTTTGGGGATCTTTACTGCCAAAAGGCTAACATTCTTAAAAAAAGAGAACATTTTAAGCCAGATTCTTGTATACACATCTCTGCTGTTGGTGTACAAAATCAGAACATACAGGATATTACAGGTTTTACAGATCATTTCTTCTAATACCCTACATGCACTGCCAAAAGACTGAGATGGCCTTGGGTTGGTACAAAAGCTCAAAATAGAAAGAGTAGCATTTTTAGCCTAATTCATTATTAAAGCTCTTTTTTTTTTACTCTTCCCCATTCGCTTTCGTAGTTGAATTCCCCTTTAATACACCTATGTGAGTGTTGGTAGTGGCAGTTTGGAGCAGTCGGGGGGAGTTGAAACTGGTGGATCTCCACACAGACAGATAAACAACAAATGAAGTCTGGTTCTGATCTAAAGCTGATGCTTTTCCCCAGCTGTTCCTGTTATTTCAGTAAGTAAGTGTTCTCCGGCTGTCAGGCAGAGAGCGCAGAGACGCAGTGGGGTCACACCTGATCTGACGCCACACGTATTTTATGCTTTTGGGAAAATATTTGTTATCTCAATATTTCAGATGTGATATTTCTCTGGCAGAAACAATCAAATGGCAGAGTATGGCTTCTTTCACTGACGCTTAAAGTGGCTTGGTACAAAAAAGGGATGTAAAGAATTGAAATGCAAAGTAGCCACCAGGGCTGCCCATTCCTTTACTGCCTATTAATGTGCCATCTCACCTCTTGCCCCGGGGAGTCTGTCCCCGACGTACTACCCCTGCTGAGCTGCATGATTCTATTCAGACTGACTGTGTAGCACAAGCACTGAATCAATAATATTTCCCAGGGTGGCTGAACATTCATAGAAACTTCTCTCCCCTTTATCCCTGTCGGAACAACACTTCCCCCCCCCCCACAAACAGCACCCACTCATTAGTACCGATCAATGGCCCACCCAGTTTGATGCCAGCTGTACAGCGGGTCTCAGTGGAGACACAAGTAGATGTTCATTGCAACAATAAGCAGATAATTACAGTTCATGCTTTGTCTTCCCCTGCTCCTCCTGTCAGTGTGTCTTTCCTCTCTTCTTATAGAACATCTGTCATTCGCTGACATTCCATTCGAGTAATACCTTGTTTATAGATTGGAGAAGGCAGAGGGATATATTGTCACTCTAGGAAGAAATAAATGCTAATTTGCTGCATGTCATGCCAAGACTTAAGGTTGTGTACAGATTCACTGCAGTGTATAGAAAGGTAGAATTAGAGTATTAGGTAGGAACAATATGCAACTGTTCACATGTTATTGACCTTCAACTCCCAATACCCTCTGAGAGCAAAAGACTGGTGAGAGATGTAGTTTAGCAGTACTTGTAAGGTCCCCAATTGTAATTGTCTGTTCTGCTCCTGCTAAATCTACAAAGAGCCTGTGCATTAAAATAAATGCCCCCCCCGTAAACTTCCATCAGAGTCTTGGTAATGTTCCGTTAGAGTGCTCTAGTCCCACCCACTGATTGAGTTACAGACTCTTGGCCTCTCCTGTTGTAAGTTGCCATAAGAGTGATCTAGTCCCACCCACTGACTGAGTCACAGACTCTCAGCCTCTCCTGTTGTAAGTTACCATAAGAGTGATTTAGTCCCACCCACTGATTGAGTCACAGACTCTCGGCCTCTCCTGTTGTAAGTTTCCATCAGAATGATCAGGTCCCACCTACTGATTGAGTCACAGACTCTCGGCCTCTCCTGTTGTAAGTTGCCATCAGAGTGATCTAGTCCCACCCACTGATTGAGTCACAGACTCTCGGCCTCTCCTGTTGTAAGTTGCCATAAGAGTCATCTAGTCCCACCCACTGATTGAGTCACAGACTCTCGGCCTCTCCTGTTGTAAGTTGCCATCAGAGTGATCTAGACCCACCCACTGATTGAGTCACAGACTCTCAACCTCTCCTGTTGTAAGTTTCCATCAGAGTGATCTAGTCCCAACCACCCACTCATTGAGTCACAGACTCTCAGCCTCTCCTGTTGTAAGTTGCCATAAGAGTGATCTAGTCCCACCCACTGATTGAGTCACAGACTCTCAGCCTCTCCTGTTGTAAGTTGCCATCAGAGTGATCTAGACCCACCCACTGATTGAGTCACAGACTCTCAACCTCTCCTGTTGTAAGTTTCCATCAGAGTGATCTAGTCCCACCCACCCACTCATTGAGTCACAGTCTCTCAGCCTCTCCTGTTGTAAGTTGCCATAAGAGTGATCTAGTCCCACCCACTGATTGAGTCACAGACTCCTGGCTTCTCCTGTTGTAAGTTTCCATCAGAGTGTTCTAGTCCAACCCACTGATTGAGTCACAGACTCCTGGCCTCTCGCCCCGTAAGTTTCCATCAGAGTGCTCTAGTCCCACCCACTGCTTGAGTCACAGATTCCCTTTTCACCCCCTATAACTGCTATTGGAATGTTCTAACTCCTCTGAATTAATGTGATCTAATATAAATAACACACCTTGGCCCAATAGATTTCCTTTGCTCATTGAATGGGATACTATCATCTAATCTTACAGAGTGGATACATGCAAACTGACAAGCTTGGTAGATAAGGTGTTCAGCAGTGATACCAACATATCCCATAGTGCTAATAGGATATGATAAAGGGAACCATATGGAACACTTTCGTTTTTCTAATTTGAGTGATAAAATGTAAATGAATCAATATCCAGTAGAAATACTGAAGCCTATCAGGGGCTCATGATCAAAGCGTCCAGCTAGTGTATCTCAGAGAAATGCACTGGGGTTGCCTTGGGCACACAGCTTCGTGTCAATGTATAAATAGATTATCAGCAGATAAAAGTCATAGGAACGAGGTATATCAGTGGCTAATGGCTGTTTGTAGATTTCAAATTTCAATTCGAAAACTGAGCAACAGTTCAATGAACTATGAGCCGGAAATGACCAAAAGAGTATCTCCACAGTCACGCAGGCATATTGAGCCAAAAACTATATACAAGGGATTTATGCTCTTTGAACCCAGTTCAAAGAGCATAAATCCCTTTTGTATATAGTTTTTTGCTGTTTGTAGACTTGTTACAAAGGGAATTAGGGCAGGTGTTTGTTAGTTGGAAACCTTCTTATTGAATGGCCGTCAGGGTGTCACAGACAACTGGCTACACATGTTCATGAACGTTTGCCTAATCTGAGGCACCACACTATTTGCTGTACTCTGTAGTCCAGTTATTTGCAGGCAATTGCAGATATAAATAATATATATATAGTTAAGAGAAAAACCGGCACTCACGAAAATGACATAGATTGTGCCTGGGTGCAGTCCTTGTAGAAAATTAGATGTAGAGGAGGAAATGAAGATCGCACTCGCAGGTCTTATAAACAATAAGTATCTATTTATTCAGTGGACAATCGCTGACGTTTCGGCTGATACAACAGCCTTTCTCAAAGTACAAAAATGGTGCAAACAAACGAAATAAATACCAGATGTGGCGGGAAAACACAAAGAAGCAACCGAAAGCAGGGGAAGTGATGTGAGAAAGACATCATAAGTAACAGTATCGCATTACATAATACCAAACAACTGTGTTGCGTGAATAATACTGAAAAAATAAAGTGATCAAAGGGAATAAAAAATCACCATTGTAATACAGAAAATAAAAATAAAATAGATAAATAATGAAAAAGGTATATTAATTGTAGCTTACTGAATCAAGCAGAATATCAGTTACAATATATATATATATATATATATATATATATATATATATATATATATATATATATATATATAAAAACCTGTATGTCTAGTATAAATAGCAGCCTTGACCCTGCTTTATGGCTGAGATTCTAGCTATCTGTATATCAGAGAATTCTGTCCCAGTGGCTGCACATATTCTATCTGATCCCCATCGATCAGTCCTGCCCTGCTTTATGGCTGAGATTCTAGCTATCTGTATAACAGAGCATTCTGTCCCAGTGGCTGCACATATTCTATCTGATCCTCATTGTAAGCAGCAGTCCTGCCCTGCTTTATGGCAGAGATTATAGCTATCTGTATAACAGAGCATTCTGTCCCAGTTGTTGCACATATGCTATCTGATTCCCATTGTAAGCAGCAGTCCTGCCCTGCTTTATGGCTGAGATTCTAGCTATCTGTATAACAGAGCATTCTGTCCCAGTGGCTGTACAGATCCTATCTGATCCCCAGTGTAAGCAGCAGTCATGCCTTGCTTTATGGCTGAGATGCTAACTATACACATAACAGAGCATTGGTCACAGTGGCACAGATTCTAGCTATCTTGATGCACATGAATAATTGTAATTGAGATAAGACGGTTTAAGACAACACAAACCACACTATGGCAGTTTTACAACATATAATTATATATGTATAATTGTATAATATAACTGAATTGAATAATTGAATATATTTAGAACCAGGAAACTGCTCTGAATCAATGAGGCACTCAGTAGCACAGGAAGTTAATATTAATATAAGACAAATTCAGAACTGTGAAATGTTAGTTTGGCTTTTTGGAGAAACACAATATTTCCCACACAATCAAATGAAAGCAGCATTTAATGAGGTCCTTGGAGGATCCCCATGTAAAAGGGTCACTGGTTCGACCTCAGATCAGGAAAGAAAATGAAGAATGTTATCTATTCCCCAGTCCACCCACCTCTAAAGATATCACACAGAGCGGAGACGATGCACTCCCATCACAACACACAGCAGAAGTCACAGCATTTTATATGAATAGAGAAAAGGGAGAGAGAGAGCAAAGTGCCCTGACCTGGGCTATTCTATTGCCCATAGGCTTCCCCTGCAGATCTGTGCTCCAAAGCTGCTCTGTACAGGGGCAATAGGGTTCAAGCTGGTGTTTCTAATTGGGCATTTGTGTTTTCTGGGGAGGCTGTTCCATTCTTGTGTCTGAAGCACTTTTGGCTGGAGGTGGGTAATGAATGGGGAGAGGTAGAAGGGGAAGGTTGAGCGCTTCACACTGGGAGGAGGTTTGGAGCTGCGAGTAGGAAAACCATTTAGATGGGGCAGAATCAGACAGATTAAGGAGCCACTCAGACAGGCACCGGCGGAATAAGGAGGGATAGAAAGTCTTTTCCAAACGGGGCACTTGCCTTGAATAGACCATGACAAGACAGAGGAGTTTGGATCTACAATTAACCGCTTCCCGACTGCCTCACAGAATTCTGCCCCTCCTGTAACCTGCAATCCTATTGCCCCTGCTGGGAGGCAGATTGGAGATGTTCATGGTTTTGCTTCTAGAGAGTCTCCAGCTGCTGCTGCTGAAATGATTCACTCCTAGAGCTCTGGCCAGCGGCTGTGGTGCTGAAATGGACAGCTCCCATCAGAATGGGCAGCAGCTCAACGACACCTGGAGATTCAGCGAAGGAGAAAACATTCTGGGGGTGCCAGACTTTTCCTGGACCGTCTTCCTGGCTGTCCTGATGGGGGTCCTGATAGTTACCACCGTGCTGGGGAATGCTCTGGTCATGCTGGCTTTTGTTGTGGACTCTAGCCTCCGAACCCAGAACAATTACTTCCTTCTCAACCTGGCTATCTCCGATTTCTTTGTAGGTAAAGTATCTCCCACTTTCATTTTTGCAATTAAAAATCTCCACATTGTGTTCTGCACCCTACAGCTCTAGTTCCCTAGTATGAATGTATACCAACATTGATTTCTGCACCCCTACAGTTGTGATTCCCTAGTAGGAAAATCCCTTACATTCTATTCTGCACCCTAAAGCTCTGGTTCCATAGTAGGAATGTATACCAAAAATCCTATGCTGCACCCCTACAGCTCTGGTTCCCTAGTAGGAATGTATACCCAAAATTATATTCTGCACCCCTATAGCTCCGATTTCCTAGTAGGAATGTATACCCAAAATTCTATTCTGTACCCCTACAGCTCTGATTCCCTAGTAGGAATGTATACCTAAAATTCTATTCTGCACCCCTACAGCTCTTATTCCCTAGTAGTTATGTATCCCCAACATTCTATTCTGAACCCCTACAGCTCTGATTCCCTCGTAGGTATATATCCACAAAATTCTATTCTGCAACCCTACAGCTCTGATTCACTAGTAGGTATATATCCCCAAAATTCTATTCTGCACCCCTACAGCTCTGATTCACTAGTAGGAATGTATCCCCAACATTCTATTCTGCACCCCTACAGCTCAGATTCCCTACAGCTCTGATTCACTAGTAGGAATGTATACCCAAAATTCTATTCTGTACCCCTACAGCTCTCATTTACTAGCAGGAATGTGTACACCAACCTTGTATTCTTCACCCCTACAGCTCTGATTCCCTTAGTAGGAATGTATCCCCAACATTTTATTCTGCACCCCTACATCTCTAATTCCTTAGTAGGAATCGGCATGCCTAATATTCAGTTCTGCACCCCTACAGCTCTGACATACTATTCAGAATCTATCCCCAACATTCTATTTAGCACCTTTACATCTCTCATCCCCCAGTAGAAATATATCCCCAACATTCTATTCTGCACATCTAAATCTCTGATTCCGTAGTAGAATTCTATCCCCAATATCTGCAACCCTCCAACTTTGATTCCCTAGAAGGAATGTACCTCCAGAATATTTTATTCTGCACCCCTGTCTAATTCCCAAACAAACAAATAAACACTTGGGTGCAGCCCAGAAGGGACAACTAAATGGCAGCTCATTACAAGATCTTTGGGGTACAGCCAATTCATTGCAAGATTCCCCAGTTACAGTCAGCTCTGTGCAGCATTCCAGGGGTTCATCTGTTGTACTATATTTTTGGTGTTTATTTAGCTTAGTACAGGGTTCTAGAGGTACAATCAGCTCAGTACAAAGTTACTAGTTCAGTGCAAGATTTTTGGAGTACAAAAGTACTCCAGGGGCCAGCTCAGAAGGATCCAGGGGCACAGCCAGCATAATAATAGATTTATGGGGTATAGCCATATCAGTTCATTTATCTTGTGGCCCATACAATTTAGTGCAAGGCTCCTGGGCTGCAGTACAAAATTTTTGAGGTACATTTAGTATTCTTGGTACACCCAGCTCAGTGCAGGAGTCTTAGGGTACAGCCCTCTTAGCACAAAAATTTGGGGTACATCAAGCTCAGGGCAGCATTTGTGAGGTACAGCCATCTTAGCACAATAATTTGGGGTACATCACGCTCAGGGCAGGATTTGTGAGGTACAGCCATCTTAGCACAATAATTTGAAGTCAGAGCAAGATTGCTGGAGTACATTTGTCTTAGTGTAAGACTCTTGGGGTACAGCCAGCTCAGAACAAAAATTCTAGGATATATTCAGTTCAGTGCAGGATTGGTGCAGTTCATTTGGCTCATGGTAACAGGGGCTCAGCCATCTATGTGCAAGATTTTTGGGGTGCCTTCAGCTTAGTGTGAATTTGTTGGGGTAAATTCAAGGCAGTGCAAAAGATGCAGGTTTACATTTCTTAATATGAGCTATAGAAATAACATCCCTTTTCAAAACCATCACTTTGTATGGAACACAGAATACTTACGGATCAGTCTGTTCTGTATTCCCCCAAGCTGTTACCCCTTACATGCCCTTTCTATACCACCTATATCATGTCATTGACACTTATCTATAGTTATGAACATACACAAGGCTGTTTGTGAGCGTCTTGGAACTCTTGGGAGTTGCCAATCACCGGTCTGCATTACTTTATGGAATTCATTACTTTATGGAATTCCCTGAGCAGCTTTATCCACAGCGGGTCCTAAAATCTCACACGGGCTGTATTGCTAGTGCCATTGGTGTAGCCGAATCCAGGCAACCAGAAAGCAGCCATTAACTAAGAAGTGTTAGACAAACATCTCTAGCCAGAGTTATCCCAAAGCAATATTTGCAGCTGCATTCACTGGGGTCATTAAATGGTTGTTCGCCATTGAGTTAACTTTTAGTATGTTGTAGAGAGTGATATTCTCAGACAATTTGCAATCGGTTTTCATTTTTTATTATTTGTGGGGTTTGAGTTATTTCGCTTTTTATTCAACTGCTCTCCAGACTGCTGGTTGCTAGGGTTCAAGTTATCCTAGCAACCATGCATTGATTTGAATAAGAGACTGAAATGTGATTAGGAGAGACCTGAATATAAAGACAAGTAATAAAAAACAGCACTAACAATAAAACTGTAAAATCTTATCTCCCGAATCTGAGCGTGTGCCCTGACCTAGTCTATCTTTGCCTTTAATGTAATTTGCCTTATTAATGTCATTACGGTCAGATAAACACATTTATTCAGATTATCCCAAAGCAACATCTCCAGCTACCTGTGGATATCTATTGCCTCCCTTAGTGCAAATAGATATATATAAAACTTGGTTATGGGTCGGGTTGCCGCCTTTTCTGGGAAAAAATATCGGCCTTCCTATATATTTATCTTTTTTCCTATTAATAACATTGGGATCAACCATCATTTTTACAGGCCAGACGGCAACCCTAATTATGGGATAAAACTGGCTACAGCCCTTTAGCAGCTGCTGGAGAACCTCTGCTGAAATACCATGCATGTGCGTTAGAGGCTAAGATCTCATTAAACCCTGGTTGTTCCCTTCCTATGATATTGTGACAGATCCATAGTAATTATTTTCCTTTGGCAGGTGCCCTGTGCATCCCTCTGTATGTGCCATACGTATTGACTGGCAGATGGAGCTTCGGCAGGAACGTTTGCAAACTGTGGCTGGTTCTGGATTATCTGCTCTGCACCTCGTCTGTGTTCAACATCGTGCTCATCAGCTACGACAGGTTCATCTCCGTGACCCGGGCTGTGAGTATCACTATCTCCCATACAGGGGAAGGGCACTGTGAGCAGCTTATGGCATGGAATTTTGTATTTAATGGGCAGCACAGAGCCAAGAGGGTGGTCCAAAACCCAAGCTTCCTAAATCAACACAGGCTTCTGCATCAGATGTCTCTAATTGCATTCATCCCCAACACATGGCCCTACAGATGCCGCTGAACTACAAGGCCTGCTGGGAGTTGCAATCCAACAGCCGTGGTTATTAGAAATATATTTCTTCATGTAACAGGTTTGACTCATTCATATTTGGGCTGCCACTTGGTTTTATACACATAATCTGATTGCTAAATAATCAGCAGCTGGGCAAACGCAAACACACAGAACCGGCCTAGTGAGTGTAGCAAATGATATAACACCATCTGCTGGTGATGCATGGTATTTCAGCAGAAGTGGAAGAAACCCAATGCCTCATTGTCCCAGACAACCTGCCGCATCTCTGTGTAATGGGTGAACAGGAGCCCAGCTGGAATATGGAGATATTTACTTGGCACAGGAACAAATATGGGCTCTCACTGTCTATCTATCAAGTGCCAAGAAGTAACCCATTGAGTGCCAGGATTTAGCTCAGCATCCTTACAGTCGCTTTCTCTGCCGGGGGAAAAATGATATATAACATTTTTCAATTATCAGGGCTGGGGAATTCTACACCCAATGACCCACCTGATATTTACCTGTTCCACAGATACCCCCAAGAAGCTGCCCCCTACCCTGATGGTCATGCTTAAATAATAAAGGCATCTCTATTATAGTAGTGGGAGTGCTCTTGGAAATTTCCTTAGCAATCAGCAGCAGGGGGCATTCTCAGCACTTACAGGACATTAAAATGAATTGCTCAACCTCTAGGGCAACAGGGCATCTATTCTTCCCCAGCTGGGGGTAACGCTGAATAACCCACCCCTTGCAGCTTTATGTTGAATTACCCTAGCAAAGAGGCAGCAGCATAGAAGTCAGAAGGGCAGGTGAGAAATATAAGCAAATAAAAACAAATTAAATAAATGAATAAATAAATGTGTCTGTTTTTTGGCTGCGGGGGTCAATGACCCTCACATATCATTTTAAGTTGCAGGCATGGGCATCCAAATATAGGGGCAAGGGGGGAACTGCCCCCCCCCATGGACTTGTACTTCATGCCTATCTTGCCCATGTGCATCTGTAATGGCACAGCCCGGGACCCTGAGGGAGAAGGCACTTACCCTGCCACACGATCATCAGTGTCAGATGATCCAATGATCCAATAATCCAAATTTTTAAAAATGATTTCCTTTTTCTATATAATAATAAAACAGTACATTGTACTTGATCCAAACTGAGATATAATTAATCCTTATTGGATGTAAAACCATTATATTGGGTTTATTTAATGTTTACATGATTTTCTAGTAGATTTAAAGTATGAAGATCCAAATTACGGAAAGTTCTGTTATCTGGAATACCCCAGGTCCCGAGCATTCTGGATAATAGGTCCCATACCTGTAGTATTATTCTTCCTCTCCTCGCTCAACCGCTTTTCTCCTAGTCTCTTTTCTTTTACATAATATAATACTCCATCTATTTAGCCTTTTTGTTCTCATAGAAATAAAGATTGACCATGAAATAGGCCAAATGTTTAGCAGCATGAGGGGCCACTGACACCTGGGCCCACCGGGAGTTTTCCTGGTATCCCGATGGGCCAGTCGACACTGACTCTAGGTAATTACACCTGCTGAAAACATTTTTATTATCATACCTCCTTTGTCTTTGTGTTGCCTGTGAAAATGTTATGTGCTGCTCAGACACCATATGACTACAAGTATTTATATAACGTAAATGATACACTTTGTCCCAACTCACTGCAATGTTGCTTCATTCAGAAACTGCTTAGACATCCCACTATGCTGCACAATAAAAACCGCCTAGATAGTATCTCAAAAATTTATATATTTTCTTTTTTTTTTTAAAAGGTATGGTGTTTAGTCAACTTCGAGCAACTTCTGAAAAGGCAGCACCGTGTGTGCTTTGGCGCAGGCGACTTTTCATTATAGCCAATGGGAAGACACAAGGAGGCAGTTCGGGGAGATTGTCGCCCAGAAGAAGAGGCGATTAGTCGCCAGGCGTCAAAACCTCCCCGAATCTCCTAGTGTGAACTAACCCTTACTACTTGTAAAGATTTCATGTTATTGAATATCTTAAGGTGCTAACATTTAATTTCAGATATTTTGTTTCTCTCCTAGGGCTGTATTTAAGTCTGATGCCACCCTAGGCACCTGACCTAAACACGCCCCCTGCACTGTGCGCATGACATCACTTCCGCCAACCAATTGCTTGCATTATCCCTTTATCTATAATACCCTCATTCATACTGTATGTCTAGTATTACCCACAGTCTCAGTATTACCCTGTTGCTTTATCAGCTTTTTACAGAGGGAATTGTGTAATGCACTTTTAGCTGGTATAACCTTCCTCCATACAGTACAGCTCACTATGTTCAACCCTGTGTTCATTCCAGGAGTCTGATTCTCAACATCTGTTTCATAAAACCTCTATAGATGATACCTTCTTACACTAATAAATGGGTGTGATAAAAGCTGGGCAGTGTCAAGTCTATATAAATATCCCACCTAATCCAGCTGCAACCCAGTATAACTTGCCTTTGTTTTCATCTACTGAAGAGGCTAAATTAGTAGATTCCTCCCTAATTCCAGGGAATTTTAGACAACTAAGGTAAAAGAGCATGAGATGATGATTCTAAAACAGAACTTGGTTTCAGATCTCTATGTAACTGGTTTTCTCTCTAAATATTCAATTTCCATGGCTTCCACTATATTCTATAACTACAAGTCAGCCACAGGGAGTGCTGGGAATTGTAGTTAAGGCACAGCTAGATAAGCACGGGTTTAGAGTCAGTGGAACAGCAAGTTCTCATGTTGTCTCACTCCCCTTAGCAATGGCACACAGGCAGATTTTGGGTACTTTGGTACCAGTAATGAATAATAAAGAGCCATGTATAACTTATTAAATGTTAATTTAAAGTTGCACTTCCCCTCTAATGGAATGGAAGAGAATAATCATGTAAAACACATTGCCTAAGGCAGGCCCAGGGATCGACAGCCGGTGCCACTCAGAAGCGCCTCTTGGTGATGCTCAGAAACATGAAACATTTATGATAGGGTCCTGCCGACTTATTTCTGTGTCCCACTAGCCCTAAAGCTTGGCACACAAAGGGTGGCAGGGGAGGAACAGATAGCACCCAACAGCTGGGAAGTGCTATGTCTTTTCACAGGGGGCTCTGCATCAAAGGGAATATTAAAGTAGGAAATGATAATGACAGCGGGTACCCAAGGGGGTGTGTGGAAGTGGGGATGTCAGAGAATGGATTGGTAGATTGAGACTGACTTTGGCATTCAAATCCTTGCCCAGATTATCAGAGCCCCGAGTCTGCCAATGGTACAGGAACCCCAAAGGCACCATACCACACACACACACACACAGTACCTACTGATACTCACTATCCTTCTCTACCCCGACACACACACACGCTATCCTCTACCCTTGTATACACACACTATCCTTCTCTACCCTGACACATACACTGTCATTCTCTACACTGGCACACATACACACACTATCATTTTCTACCTTGGCACATGCACACTATCATTCTCCACTCACTAATCTTCTCTACCCTGGCACACACACACACTATCATTCTCTACCCTGGCACACACACTCTCCTCTACCCTGGCACATGAACACTATCCTTCTCTACCTTGGCACACACACACTATCCTTCTCTACCTTGGCACACACACACTATCCTTCTCTACCCTGGCACATGCACACTATCCTTCTCTGCTTTTGCATACACACACACCCTTTTCTTCTCTAACCTGGCACACACACACACAAACTATCATTCTCTACTCTGACAAATACACACTATCTGTCTTTACCCTGGCACACAAACATAGTACCTACTGACACACTATGTTTTTCTGTCGTGGCACATACAGTATATATATTGGGTGTATTTGGACCTCTGGTGATACAAATGAATTGTGCAGAGTGACTTGGCACGTTCTGCCGACGGCTCACAGTAGCTGACAGCTCTCTGCCAAGTGGCCCTTGGAAGTCTATTAAGATTCATTATGGTGGGATCATGGGTGGCCGGAGGTTGCTGGTCGATGTTGGATTAGTGTTGTTAAATAAACTTGGAGCTTGTTATTATTCCCTACAGGGGGGACAGGTTCCTAGTGGCAGAGGACTGATTAGGAAGTAGCTGCTGTGGGGAAGCCTCATTGGATAAGACAGGCCGGGCAATCACCACACACAGTTCTGTCATTCGGTTACTAACCCCTTAGTTACCAGGACAAATAAGCCTCTCTCAGAGCTCAGACTGTTTTACATAAAGTCATTCACATAAAGCATCTCACTCTCCCACGTATTTCCATTCATAGAGCCCATCCTGTGCTGCTCAGGGGCAGATCTGCTAAAGGCAAAGTAGTTACATCTTTTCCTCAAATAATAATGGCCTACAGAAGCAAGGTGGGCTTGGTTCGCAAGGCAGGACCATTTACCCTTTATATGAAAGGCAAATAACTACACTGCTGCCTAGAGAGGTCTGTGGCTGACCTAGCTAGATCAGTGGGAGAAGTTAGAAAGCTTAGCTTAGAAGCGCAAACAAAACTACTGAACCTTGCAAAGATTTAAACCTATGGACTATGATCTTTATAATGCAAGTACTTTCTAAGCCATGTGATGTTTCTATACAGATCAAGGCTTTGGATTCCCTTTTTTTTGGGCAGGGCACCTTCTATATCAAGCTGCTCCATGCTATAACCAGATGGCAGCCATTGTTAGGATTGAACTGGTCCGGTTCAATCACAAGAATATGTGGGATGGGGGGAGCGGGTTTATTGGTGGCTGTTGGTGGGAACAGAGGGTTTGCAGCCATGACAGTGATGGGTCCTTGAGGTCACACTTCCCGGTGGGCCTCAAGTACCCCAGTCCAACATCCAACAGTGGCCATTGTGGTACATTCTCAAGATAACATATATATGTATATATACAACATACAACATATATACAACATAGTTATTGGGCAGGCTAGGTATGTGCATGTCTGGCCCCACAGGCATCGTATTATACCCCTGACTAGACTCTACTTGTATGAGAAGACAGATGGACAACCTTCAGATACCAAGGAATGCTGGGAGTTGGAGCTCATGAAGCCGTTGCTCATAATCATGCCTCAGGCTCCTTGATTACATCCCATGGCTGGAGCAGAAAATCCCACATTCTCTTTTGAAATGCACCTTATTTTATCGATTCACAACAAGAACATAATATCTTATTTCCCTCCAACCCCCCCCCCCTCATGTTTTCCTTTGTTCGTGTCTCCATTCACTGCCCAACAATCTTTTCTTTTCCCTGAGAGCTTCATATCTTGCTCTCTACAATATGCACAAGCCTCTTAGGGCTTGAGTGGCTGCAGATGAAACGCCAATCTACAGATGCACTTTTGATGTAGCGAAGCAACAAGTTCTTCTTGTCGAAGCCCCAGAATCCTTACAATCCCTTGTAATAAGCTTGATAATTACTTTGACTTTACTGGACTTTTCTATATCATAAGTAGAAGCATCTGTGCTGCCTCCACAATACAGAACTAGTTAGGAGCAGGTGTAGAGGGGATTAGAAGTGGCCAAGATGCCTCCTTCTGCAATGGATCAGGGGTTGTCGGAAAAATGAGAAAATGTCTAGCTCAAAGCAACCAGCTACCGCTAATTGGTATCAATGTACAGTGCCATTTCCAGCACTTAGAAGGCAAGATGTTGAAGTCACGAGGCTGTCTACCATAGAGTGACCATCCTTAAGACCACTTCAGTTAAATTTTGGAGAGGAAGCAAATTTGACTGCCTAAGATATTGCTAGTATCTTCGGTGCGAAATTCAAATATTAAAAGGGCTTTCTGTGTAGTTGCCTTTGCCCAACGTTAAGGTCTATATATTAGTTCCTGGGTGCAATTCTCTGTGTGTATACTAGTGTTTGACCCTGCCTGTTTTGACCAAGTCCTGTCTGCTGTCTGTCTTTGACCCCTGCCTGAATTCTGACCATTCTCTTGGATCCTGATACAGTAACCCTCTGATTACACTTCTAACTCCTATTTTGCACTGTGCTCAGGGCAGCCATCAGGGGGGGACAGGGAGGAGAAGTGTAGGGGGCCCGAGGGTAAGGGGGCCCCGGCCCCGGCCACGCCACACTTACTTGATTAGCCACCAATATCTTTTTATTTTTTATTAACATGTGGTAATCCTAGCCACCAATATTTTTTTTTGTTTTTTTACTGTGTGGCGGGGGGCGGACCTCTAGGTGGGGCTTGCGGGGGGCGCAGCCCAGGAAATGTTGTCGTATGGGGCCCTGTGATTTCTGATGGCGGTCCTGACTGTGCTGCCCGTTTGGTAAACTGACTTGGCTTGTGACCCAGATTATACTACCGCCTACTGTTATTATTCTGCTCAGTTCATCTGATGTATTGACCTAGCCTGTGACCCCCAACTACGTTCCTGGTTCTCCCAGTCAGTTTAACGTGCGGTTCCCTTGCTTGCCTAGAACTCTTACCTGGGTCCTCTCATATTAAGACCTGGCAGCACCCGAGTAGTGGAAGGCTCCTCCCGAAGCCAAAGGAGGCCGAAGACTGAGCCATAACCGAAACCTAGGGGTTTGCTCTAGGTTCAAGATACCAATTGTAACACACAGTAGATATTCATAACAGACCTCATGAGTTCCAGAGTTGGACAGAAAGGGAATCTACTCTGTGCCCCAGCAAGCAGATGAACATCTTTTAGCAATCTTTAGATATTTTCCATGTCTATGTAAGAGATGTCCAACCTCCATCAGATAGGGACCTATCTTCTCTGTCTATGAACACACTGATGAGCATCCATTGTTCTTTTTTCCAGGTCAGTTACCGAGCTCAGCAGAGCAACAGTCGTCATGCAGTCCTCAAAATGACCATGGTGTGGATTTTGGCCTTTCTCCTGTATGGACCAGCCATTATCACATGGGAATATATTGCAGGTGGCAGCATTATTCCAGATGGGGAATGCTTTGCGGAATTCTTTTACAACTGGTACTTCCTCATGACAGCTTCCACCCTGGAGTTCTTCACGCCATTCATCAGTGTGACCTACTTCAACGTCAGCATCTATATGAACATTCGAAAGCGAACCAAGGCAAGGCTGGACCTACTACAGGAAGTCCAAAGTCACACGACCACTGATGACATCAGGGTGCCTCCTGAAAAAGCCAGGTCCAGCTCCTTGAAATGTTGGAAGCTGCATCAGAAGATGACCAGATTTGGTGGGTCTGATCATCAGAAGACCATTAAGTTAACAGAATCGGAGATTGAAAGGGTGAGGGGAATTAAAAGAAACTCTTTCAATGGGAGCACAGGGTCTGCCATGGGTAAATCAAGGTCTGCCAGGAGGAGTTTTAATGAATCTAGCTCTATCCCATCTCTCGAGAAAAAGATGAGAGTGGTTTCTCAAGGAATTGCTCAACGGTTCCGCCTATCAAGGGACAAAAAAGTTGCAAAGTCACTAGCAGTTATTGTGTGTGCATTTGGGCTGTGTTGGGCACCATACACTCTTTTGATGATCATTAGGGCAGCTTGTAGGGGACACTGTGTTCCAAATTACTGGTATGAAGCTTCCTTCTGGCTTCTGTGGGTCAATTCTGCTGTCAACCCAATCCTTTACCCTTTGTGCCATAACAGCTTCAAAAGGGCATTTAGGAAGATCCTTTGCCCTCAAAAACGGAAACTCAAAGCCAACGGTAAGTTCCATTACTGCTGGAAGTGATCACCAGAGAGCACATAAATATCTCAGAAACACAGATGGAGAGTCCAAGAGGAATAGGTTTTTGGAAACTCTTCTGAAAAGTAATGGAAACAGTCTGGTTCCAGTCGGTTTCATCACATTGCTTGCAAACAAAAAGCTCTCATACTCGGCATCATTTGTGGCCAATACGTTTCTTCCATCTGCTGGGACGGTCCAGACAGGATATGGTGCTTTCTAGAAGGAGGGTGGTCCATTGTTTCTTGAATTTGTTGTGCCAACAGTTCATGACAGAAATGACTACGACTTCTTACTGTGACCTCATGGATGTAGGATTGGACTGGTCCAACACTACTACCACCACCACTTATTCCCCTCTCTGGGTACATTCTCCCTGTTTGTTCAGCACTATGGAAAATTCCAGGCACATTAGCTTTACAAGCTCTAATCAGCCGGCCTCTGATAATCCCCTGTTGACTGCAGAGCAGGGGTTTAAATGTGCATGATGGCAAGGGAGGGCATTGCTCTGACAAGCCAACAGCAAATGCATTCAGTTGTGTCAAATGATCAAACAAAACAGGCCTCAATATACTACAAATAGTTATATCAAACCATGGCCAAGGCAGATGAAACTTGCCAACATTGGAATAGAGAATTGCAGAGGTATGTGTATAGCAGGAGAGTCACATTTGTCAATTTCATATAGCTATTTTCTGTTACTAAGCACTATTCAATAGAAACATTTAGCATTACTGATCAGGAACAGCCTCCAAGGTTTGCTCATAGCCTGTACAGAGAAATACCACAGAACTATGCCAGTATATGTATTCCCCTGTACTAAGCACGATTCAGCAGGAACAGCCCCCTAAGTTTGCTCATAGTCTGTACAGAGAGATACAATAAAACTATGTCAGCATAGGTATTTCCCTGTACTAAGCACAATTCAGCAGGAACAGCCCCCTAAGTTTGCTTATCGACTGTACAGAGAGATACCATTATTCTATGTCAGCATAGGTATTTCCCGGTATAAGAGCAATTTTCAGGGCACCAGAACTACATGGTGTGATATTTGTACCTTACTATTGGGAAGGGATAAAACATTTAGCACAAAAGGACAGTTGGCAATCTCTTACACCTATGTCACCCTGAGTTTGGTCGCAGGGGACGAGGACTGTAAATCAACAGCAGACTACACATTAAACATTGCATACTCTAGGCGCTGCCAAGGTCACTTTTACAACATGCTTGGCTCTTGAGGGCCCCATACAGGTAGAAATTATAGGACTATATTTGACTTACTCAAGAGTAGAGATCTACCTCCTGTACCCCATAAATGGCTTCTCTGTGTACTGCAGAATTACAACTCACAGCCAAATTTCCTTCACTCTGGCTTGGCACCCAATCCACCAGTTCCATGTTATGTTGCAGTGCCAAATGTTCATGTGAAGGCCCCACCGACTGGGTGCCATATTGTGAGCTCTGCATGTGTCAGAAGCCGCCGTCCAAGTTTAAATGTCATGGGGTTCAGCAGCTGTAACCTCTCTGTGTGCTCTATCCCTGTGCAAATATCAAACAATAAAGGATATTTTCTTATGTTACCAATGTACTCTCTGCTAAGCCTTTATTCTAATTCATCCTTCTATTTGATGTAAGTAGGAACTACCATGTATCTATTCCATAAGGAAATAACCTTGATATCTATGGTGCAAATTTTCATTATATGCTCTAGCTGATACTCATTAACTTGTGCCCCCATTCTATTTTGATTGATAGGTCACATCCCACTATAATTCCCGTGCATATTCTTGCTCCAGAACCCACCTACTTGTCCTTTTCTGCAGCTCACATTTCATTCCACCTCCTTTACTCAGTGCCCATACCTTCCACCTATTTTCCCCCTGTTCCCATGCCTTTTTCCCAGTGCCCATAGCATCAATCACATATTTTCCCTAGTGTCCATTTCCAACACATTTCCCCTGTGCTCATACCTTTGTCATCTTTTCCCCAGCTCCCATCTCTTTACCCCTTTTTTTTTGCCTTTCCCCTTCCTTCGTCTGTCTTTGTAATTCTTCTCATTTAAAATATTCCCACCCTTCATTCTTTTTCCCCAGTGCCCATACCTTGCACAAGTGTCCATACCACCTTCCTGCTTTATCCAGAAACCATAACTTCCTCCTCCTTTCCCCAGTGCCAATATATACTACTCCTTTTCTCAGTGCCAATATATCCTCCTCGTTTTCCCAGTGCCAATATATCCTCCTCCTTTTCCCTGTGCCAATATATCCTCCTCCTATTCCCAGTGCCAATATATCCTCCTCGTTTTCCCAGTGCCAATATATCCTCGTCCTTTTCCCTGTGCCAATATATCCTCCTCCTATTCCCAGTGCCAATAAATCCTCCTCCTTTAACTAATATGTATAACAATGTGTATACCTTTCTCCGTCCTTCTTTCCCACATGACTTTTCAGAGTGTCCATCCCTCGCCAACAAACTCAAAATCTCTAAGTCAAGTGTTGGAAACAGTTCATACATCACGGACCCTACCTGCTAAATGCTTGCTAGCTATGGCTGCTAGGAACTGAAGTCCACGAAGAAGAAACACACTCCATAAGAACAGTTATCCCTAACAGATAACTTTAGACAGGGGACAGATTCAGTAGAATACTTTGCCCGGCGAATAATCCAAGTGCCAACCCCCGGTTCTTTTTGTCATTTAATTAGGCTACTTGTGCCTTAGCAGGTGACGGGGCAGACGGAAAGATGAAAGGCGACTGATGAAAGCAAGGCACGACTCCTGTTCAATCTCACATAACTGTTCTGGGAAAAATCTCACAGACAAAAGTGAAAGTCCTTTAAGTGCAAATGAGACAGAAGTGCTGTATAAATGCATAAGGAAGTAGGTAGTATGCTGCAAGGGGCCAATCTGGAGGCATTATATGAGGATAGGAACACAACACAGAAAGAAAACGTTTCCTTAACCTGGGGATTGGGTCCCCTCGCTATTTAGGGTGCATTGCCACAATCCACTGAATACAGTTATTTGTACCCTGCAATAGAGATAAAGGAATGAAAATGAGATTCAGCAATGCCCTCGGAAATTCTCAGAAGGTGAAACAAGCAGTAAAAGTCACCTCTGTATGGAACAAGGGGGTATCAGATGCTCCGACTGTAATGTAATGCCACTTATTTACAAGGTACATGTTGGCACGATATGCCAGAAAGGACTTGGGCTCCCAGTGAGAGATTCCAGCTGAATAAAAAGGCTGATCATTACAGAGCCCTATCTTCCTCCATTTCACAGGTATCCCTTGCTCCGCCATAGGTGGAGTAGAAAGTACCCTGAGTCAGTGGGGGTACAAACAGAGGCTCAGACTAAAAAGTAACAGCTTTCTTAAGGTGGCCATAGATGCAAAGATCCGCTCGTTTGGCGATGTTGCCAAACGAGCGGATCTTTCCCCGATATGCCATTAACAGGCATGGCTATATCGGGGGTAATCTGATTGTTCGGCCGTACGGCCGAACGATCAGATTACAATGTGCCATGAGCTCCGGCGGGATCGGTCGGGTCAAAATCAAACCTGACCGATCGACCAAACGACCAATCTCCGCCGGACGAAAGAAGTCGGCACATGCCACACATGATCCGAAAATCGTACGAATCCTCGATTCGTACGATTGGATCTGTGTGTCTATGGCCACCATTAGATTGCTTATCGCCTGTACAGAGAGATACCATTAATCTATGCCAGCATAGGTAAGTGCAACTCAGCATAGAATTTTCAGGGCAACAGAACTACATGTTCTGAGAGAAAGTTCTGGGCACACAATAAGCTATACCCTCATACTGTACTGTCTAAGGGAAACAATATGGCACCTCCTTCCCATATGTATAAATACAAATATACAGAGAAGGAATGTTCTGGGCACACAATAAGCTATACCCTCATACTGTACTGTCTAAGGGAAACAATATGGCACCTCCTTCCCATATGTATAAATACAAATATACAGAGAAGGAATGTTCTGGGCACACAATAAGCTATACCCTCATACTGTACTGTCTAAGGGAAATAATATGGCACCTCCTTCCCATATGTATAAATACAAATATACAGAGAAGGAATGTTCTGGGCACACAATAAGTTATACCCTCATACTGTACTGTCTAAGGGACACAATATGGCACCTCCTTCCCATATGTATAAATACAAATATACAGAGAAGGAATGTTCTGGGCACACAATAAGCTATACCCTCATACTGTACTGTCTAAGGGACACAATATGGCACCTCCTTCCCATATGTATAAATACAAATATACAGAGAAGGAATGTACTGGGCACACACCAAGCTATACCTACATAATGTACTGTCTAAGGGGAAACTACAATTTAGCTCCCAACCCAATAAATAAATATGTCTCTATGGCAGCAGTGTGTAAGGGCCACCATGTCTTCATGCTACATATACCCTATTCCCTATGTGATTACACAAGAATCTTCCATTTAGCTTTATTGGGTCTCTGGTTACTAATTATGATGAATGTTTCTCGCAATGAGCTGAAGCAGACTGCTGACAAATACAATTTATGCCCTTTAACTGTTTGGGACAGAAGCCGTAGGAGGCAACGGGATGGCTCACAATTAATCCATCAATGTCCATTGCGATTTCACACTGTCCTGCTAAGCTAATTACTTCTATTTATTGGTACAGCAGTGGTAACTCTCTGGGCCCTTCAGACTACATTTTAGACAGTGTCAGCCCCAGGCAATTGGTTGAGGGTAGGGAGTCAAAGCTGTTATAGTCCTGTTTGAGACAGGTGAAACTGTAGCCAATTAGAACATTCAAAGGACTCATCTGAAGATTAAAAGACTTAAAGGAGACATATAGCATAAGTGAAAAGCCCCCTTATCTTGTAGGCAATGATGAATAATATAAGGTGTTGGTTTCACAGATATATTATTTATATGTATAAATACAAATAATGATCAAATAATCAAACTTAAAATTGCCCCTTTCTTGGAGCTCCCCATAGATCCTTTCTGGTTCCTGTCAATGTTTCAAATGAGGTGTAGGTGTGTTCTAACAATTCCTGCCAGAAGCACAGAAGGAAGGGGATAGCCAATCAAAGCTCTGCAGTCACACAAGCAAACACAGGCTGCCGTTCCCTATCAGGTCAGCCTAGCTACTGATTTTTTGTTTTAACACAAAATGTCTCCTTTAAAAGGCAACAACAACTGGCAGCCACATTATTAGTAACTCTAAGTCTGGAGGAACCATTGATAATACTTACAAGGCTATACCCTTATATTGTGCAGTCAATATTGCAGCTCTTCCCCATATCAATATAGAGAAGGAATGTTCTGGGCACACAATAAGCTATACCCTCATATTGTACTGTCTAAGAGAAACAATATGGCACCTCATTCCCATATGTATAAATACAAATATACAGAGAAGGAATGTTCTGGGCACACAATAAGCTATACCCTCATACTGTACTGTCTAAGAGAAACAATATGGCACCTCATTCCCATATGTATAAATACAAATATACAGAGAAGGAATGTTCTGGGCACACAATAAGCTATACCTCATACTGTACTGTCTAAGAGAAACAATACGGCACCCCCTTCCCATATGTATAAATACAAATATACAGAGAAGGAATGTCCTGGGCACACAATAAGCTATACCCTCATACTGTACTGTCTAAAAGAAACAATATGGCACCTCACTCCCATATGTATAAATACAAATATACAGAGAAGGAATGTTCTGGGCACACAATAAGCTATACCCTTATACTGTACTGTCTAAGGGAAACAATATGGCACCTCCTTCCCATATGTATAAATACAAATATACAGAGAAGGAATGTTCTGGGCACACAATAAGCTATACCCTCATACTGTACTGTCTAAGGGAATCAATATGGCACCTATCTCTCACATGTTTAAATACAAATAACAGAGAAGGTAGCTTCTTCTTCATCATCATCATCATCATTTATTTATATAGCGCTGTCAAGCTACGCACTGCTAAGCTTTTATTTTTTGCATCCTACAGGTAACTTGTTAGCATCTTCTATATCAGGGAGTTCCTTTGTAGAGCAGCAATGTTATGCTATGCCTTAAAATGAAACATAATTAATGGCAAAATGGAAAAAAACAGAAGGTTGATTTGGCACTGCTACTCACCATAAATTGTTGCATATTTCCATAAAGGCCATATTACTAATATTTTTTAGACAACATCTCCATCTAGTGGAACATGCCAGAATGTGCACTAACAAGCACACAGCATACAGTGGAGGAAATAATTTGGTGTAGTTAATGTGCACTATGGTGGGCCCTATACCCCCCAAAAAGCTGCTTCAGATATACACTACTTCCACTTATGGATGTTGTTAGGCTAATGCAAATGTCTGATTGGGTGCAAAGCTTGTAAATTTAGGTTCTTGCAGACAACATTTTAATGCATACCATTATTTATAAATATGGGAGGGAGCTGCCTTAGTACATTATGAAGATATAGCTTATTGGAGACTCAGCAAAAGTACTATGGTTGCTCACACCACAACAATATAGACAAAGAAATAAGTTTTATTTATCCTTATTTATTTTGATAAAGTTCCTGCATTTTAAGCTTCCAGTATATATATATATCTCCCATAGTTCACCATGCTGCCAGTGCGTTACTGCTGTGCTGACTGTGTCCATCATATAATTCTCGCAGGTGCAGTATAAGCTCTTCTGCATTCTCTCCAGTAAGTGCAGAAACGCCAATCACTTTGCTGTCAGTCTCCTGTCGCAGACGCTGAAGGGTCTCTTGTGCCACTGGAAGGTCGAGCTTGTTTGCCACAATAACCTGAGGCCGCCCAAGCAAGTCCTTGTCGTATTGTTCCAGTTCATACCGTAGGGACTCCAGCTGGGCCCAGGGCTCCTTATGGGAAAGGTCCAGTACAAAGAGGAGAATGCGGCAACGTTCAATGTGTCGGAGGAAGGCGAAACCCAGTCCCCGGTTCTGATGGGCACCATCTATGATACCTGGAATATCAGCCACTGACAGAGCAAGCACATTGTGGGTATGGTTATTATCTGTAGCCAAGCCAGCAAAACAATGCAAATTCCCCTCCAAAATTTACCTGCTATTTGCACATAATCCCGGTATTTAATGACCCCCACGTGTGGATTTAGGGTGGTAAAAGGGTACGCTGCAACAGCTGGACGGGCATTTGATAAAAGGCGCAATAGTGACGACTTTCCTGCATTGGGAAATCCCACCTGCAAAGGGAATGAATATGCAAATAAATAGATCACTATGGAGAGCACTACTCAATCATTATTACTCATCATTGTTACTAGAAAAGTCATAAGGGTCTGCAAACACCAGCCCACCCAGACAGTCAGCATTTACCATGCCAGCATGTGCCATCGTCTTTAACTCCAAGTGCAGAATTCGCTCCTCTCCTGGCTCTCCTGGGGTAGCCATCATTGGTGCACGGTTTTCATTGCTGAGGAAGAATCTATTTCCTTTTCCACCAACTCCCCCATGAGCTGCCAAAAACTCATCCCCTGGCTTTGAGAGGTCAGCAAGGAGCTTCCCTTCCTCTTTCACCAATGTGCCCAGTGGAACCTGGAAAATGTTTTGCATAGTTAGTGATTGCAGGGAGGGGCTAAGGAGTACTAGCCAATCAGCAAAATATGCTGGACTACCATCTCTAAATGAAATGAAGTGCTTACAGCTTTTCTCCCCCACAATAAATCATATATCATAGAGATTTCCCACATCTTTTTATAAACAGGAGAAGAAATTACCAGCTATGTGTTTTGTTTAAATCTGTGCACCTTGTTGTAGTTTGGTGTGCATAATGTATGTGTTGCACTGCCTATACCTTCCCAATTCTACAGGGAATTCATGCAAGGAATCAGATGGGAATAGAGATGCAGAGGCCCGACTCACCCTGATATAAATGCTGTCCCCACTTCTTCCAAAGCAGTTATCGCTGCGCCCACGTTCCCCGTTACTCGCTTTATACAAAGGTGTGACAGTGGAAAGAGACTTCACCCTGGGATCAGCTGTATGAACAAAGATAGTATGCAAGTTATTATTATTCTCTATGAAGGGCAGCTCCTCTGTTTTACTGACAGCAATGAGGGTTATTCCACTATATACATATGCTACAGGTTTAGTATGATGTTAAAATCAAAAAATTGTGGCAAATAGCTGGACACCAATAGGCGAGAGGTGACCTTTCATTTGCCACTAAGCAAGCTAGTTCAGGAAGTGGTAACACTTGAATAAGTAACAAAGTATAGTTAAAACGTAACTTTTACTGTTGTAGTTCTAAAAAACACGCTCACTGAAACACACACCCACTAGCCAACCAATCCGTCGGCAGTGCTGGACCGTCTCCATAAAAATGACATGCAGTTTAAAAGAAGTTGAGCATAAGGTGTGACGGTTGGGTCTCAAAGAGACTTCATTAGTTGTTGTGGAATTAAATTCTACCCCTCCATATACCTGGAGTCCACTACCCGCCAGCTCCCTCCCTTCCAAGCAGAAACCCCGTGCGAGACCGGCCTATCTACGTTGGGACTGCGTGGGAGCTAAGCACTCCACCGTCCACCTATGCCCGGATTGGTTGGCTAGTGGGTGTGTGTTTCATTGAGCGTGTTTTTAGAATTACAACAGTAAAAGTTACGTTTTAACTATACTTTGTTACTTTTTCAAGTGTTACCACTTCCTGAACTAGCTTGCTTAGTGGCAAATGAAAGGTCACCTACCGCCTATTGGTGTCCAGCTATTTGCCACAATTTTTTGATTTTGATTACACTTGTGTGTTAAAAGCTTGCAGTGGAGTGGAACACGTACTGAATTGAGCTCAATTATTCCCTTTTTTAGTATGATGTTACCTCTGAGTATCATGAACCAACCAAAGCCTATGATCAGTTTACCTTTCAGTATGATGTGCCCCCCATTTCCTCCATCTCCTCCATCTGGACCCCCATACTCCTTTCTGGGCTCACTATGGAAGCAGCAGGCACCATTCCCACCAGCTCCTGCCACCACTCGGACCCGGCGGTGATCCACAAAATACCGTGTCTGTATGATATCAAAAAAACTTTATAATATGGGAGCATAACGGTTACACTAAATTTTAACATTTCCACACAATAAGTCTCCACCTGGGGTCAAAGTCACTTTAATAAGAGTCAGTACAGCCATCTTTAGTACGGCAAAGGATTCCGGAAAATAAAGTGACTTGTTTTACATTGCGAGGTACTGTCTCTGTCAAGTTCTCTCTCTGTGTGTGTGTAGCTAATACAGAATTGTGGATTATAGGTGAGAGTTAAATGCAATCATGTTGGTTCATTACCTTACCCTGTATTAAATAGGACACTAGGGTAGAGCAAGCCACATTAAGTGCCAGTGGTAATAGGACTCCTATGAGTTGGGCTTCATCCTGATACAATAAGCTTAATAAAAGTTCCCATGGCAGAGGTGCAGAGCACAGTAGCCAACAACACACCAACTGCTACACCTTCCTCATAAACGTATGAGCCCACACTCACCAACTTCTTCTCGGACAATTCAGGCTTCTTTCCAGCAATGCTACGGTGCTTTGCCCTTTGATGGCAGCCAGTGGAGAGCAAGCGTTTTGGATCTGCTGCAGGGCCCAGTGTAGAGTTAAGAAGAAGCGTGTGCTGGCCCAAAGCAGCCTGGCACCTCCTCAGCTCCTCCGCCAGCACCCGAAGGCGAGACAGAAACTGCGCAGCCAGCATCATTCCCTGCCAGACAGTAACATAATAATTTAGGTTGAAAAAGAGACACATGTCCATCAAGTTCAACCTTTTAAGTCTATGTTTAACTTGCCTAACTACTAGTTGATCCAGAGGAAGGCAGAAAAAAAAGAAGCCGTCTGAAGCCAATCCAATTGCCTCAGAGGGGGGAAGATTCCTTTCTGACTCCAAGATGGCAATCGGACCAGTCCCTGGATCAACTTGTACTATGAGCTATCTTCCATAACCCTGTATTCCCTCACTTGCTAAACACCATCCAACCCCTTCTTAAAGCTATCTAATGTATCAGCCTGTACCACTGATTCAGGGAGACAATTCCACATATTCACAGCTCTCAATGTAAAAAAAAAAACCCACCCGAATATTTAAATGGAACCTCCATTCTTCTAATCAGAATGGGTGCGATCTGGTCAGCTGTAAATAAAGCCTTAGAGAGGTTTTTGTACAATTCCCTTATATATTTATACATAGTGATCATATCCCCCCTTAGGTGCCTCTTCTCCAGCATGAATAGGGTTGCAGTCTGTTCGGTTACGCCCTGAACAGTTTGGTTTTTGTAAGGCCTGTACGGGTCTGAACTTTCTGTTTGGTTTTCAGCCTTATGAAACCCGAACAATAATCTGCCCAATACATGAAAAACATTTAAATACTAAGATACTCACCATAACATGGCTTAGTTACTAAGAGTGCAGTTAATTTCTTATTATTACAAAAATAAAAAGCAAATCAATCAAAAATAAAAATGTTTTTTTCTAAATTAGCATTGCTGTATTTCAGAGCTTTCTGGATAACATCTGTATGTTAGATCTCATACATGTAATTAAAGAACTGGGCTTACTCATCAAGCAGAATATAGCTAGAGATAGGATTGCCACCTGTGGGGTTTTGAGCTGGGCATCAACACATTAAAAAATTGCAAAAACTGGATAGAATCCAGCCGGTTTCATCTAAGTGATGCAATAGCCTCGCTCCGGTGTCAGAACTCCACCAACATCATTGTGCCCACCTCTGATGTCATCATGTCTGTTCCTACATCACTGCCCCACCTCCAAAACTATCTGCCTGCCCCCTGTGTTCAGGTTTAGCCATCAGCAACCCTAAGGTGGCAACCCTAAGCGTGAACACCCCCAACTTGGCCAGTATTTGAGTATTGTGACTTTGCAGCAGCTGGGGGTATAGGAGGAGGGGAGTTAGCACCTATGGAAATGATTAAGAAATTGGCATTTTCAGGAATATTTCCAATTTTCATTGAGCTGAAACCTTTTGTATGGAGGGACAGAATTTGTACAGGCCTCTTAGTTTAGAACAGGGGTGCCCAGACTTTGTTACACTGGGATCTACTCTCGACACCTGGCCCCCATCAGGAGATCTACCTTGATAACGCGGCGCAACATTTTTTGACCATGCCCATATTTGTGGCCACACCCCCTAATTTCCATGTTCCATGTTCATTTTACAAAATTTGGCAGGTCATAAAAGTTTCAACACACTCCCTTCCCCTCCGTGCTTGCTGCTCTCAGCCCTCCCTTCCCCTCTGTGTCCATACTTGCAGAGACCATGCTGTTAGCCCAACTTCCCTCCTGTGCCCATGCTTGTTGCTGTGAGCCCGCCCTTCCTCCCTTCCCCTCTGCTGTCAGCCCAGCTCTCATTCATTCACTCATTCATTCACTCATTTACTCACTCAGCCACTCATTCACTCACTCAGTCACTCATTAACTCACTCATTCAGTCACTCATTCATTCACTCACTCAGTCACTCATTCATTCAGTCATTCACTCACTTTTTCAGTCACTCACTCATTCAATCACTCACTCATTCACTCAGTCAGTCACTCATTCACTCACTCAGTCACTGAGTCACTCACTCATTCATTCACTCACTCAGTCTGTCACTCATTCAGTCACTCATTCAGTCACTCACTCACTCATTCACTCAGTCAGTCACTCATTCACACAGTCACTCAGTCACACATTCAGTCACTCACTCATTCACTCACTTATTCAGTCACTCACTCACCAGAAAGTCCATGGGAAAGTAAAGGTGAGGCAGTTGCTGCTGTGAGTGCCGTGAAATACAGGAGCTCAACAAAAGCAGTCCCTGTATAACTGTGGTTCAGCTCCCTCCTTTCTTCTCGCATTCCCAGCTCTCTGCCATGTTCCCAGCAATTGTGTCACTGCCCAGCAATTGTCCAGCTGCCCAACAGTCCTGCTATCCGTGAGCTGTCCTGTTTTTACTCACACAGCGCGCAGTCCCGGAGCGCTACTTACCGCAGTACCGCAACGCCGTTATTATCCAGCTCCTTGCCTCCAGTCTGACAGCCAAGCCTGACGTCACAAATCTCATCACGCGAGATTGAGGCATCAGCACTCCTGTCAGCTCCGCTCTCTTTTTCCCTCTGCTGTCAGCCCAGCCAGTGCACTTCCCACGCCAGGCCTCAGGTCGCGGTCTACCAGGAACATGACGGGGATCTACTGGTAGACCGCGATCGACGTCCTGGGCACCCCTGGTTTAGAACAACGGTATCAACCCTGATAATGACTAGGGATGCATCAAATCCACTATTTTGGATTCGGCCGAACCCCTGAATGCTTCGGGAAAGATCCAGTCAAATACCAAACTAAATCGTAATAAGGGATGGAAAGCGGAAACCATTTTTATAGTTGTTTTCTGACAAAAAGTCATGGGATTTCCATCCTAGCCCCTAAATTGCATATGCAAATTAGGATTTGGTTCAGCTGGACAGAAGGATTTGGCAGAAACCTGTTGAAAAAGGCCAAATCCTGAATTTGGTGCATAAATACAAATAAACATAGGGGGCCAATACAGTAGAAAGGGGTCCCCCTTTTAGGGATGCACCGGATCCAGGATTCAGCCGAACGGAATCCGAATTTGCATAATCAAATTAGGATGGGGAGGGAGATCTTGTGACTATTTGTCATGAAACAAGGAAGTAAAACATGTTTTCCCATTCCCATCCCTAATCTGCTTTAATATTCCATATTCGGCCGAATCTTTCACCAGGGATTCAGGGGATTGGCAGATTCCAAAATAGTGGATTCGGTGCATCCCTGCCCCCTTCCCCTTGAAAGGCAGTCAGGGTAATTACTACATAACAATAGACATAGTAGTTACCCCTATATCTCACCCTGACTGGCTTTGAAGGTAAAGGGGGGACCCCTCTCCACTGTATTGGCCCCTATGTATATTTGTATTTATAGCCCAACCCTGTATAATTAACAGGATACACAATAATGTCACATTCTCTCATACAACTCGTACATGTAGTTAAATCACTCACTGCGCGCCACCTGCTGGGTAAACAAAATAAATCTCCCAACAGGTCATTGAGTAAGTGGTAGAACTGTGCCCTGTTGGCACCTGATATACACGAAGCCGTGTCAATGGCATGACTTATTCCCAACATGCACCGCTACCCACTATAACACGCGGCTCACCTTTCAACCATGTCGGACTGTGACGCTACTTCCGGGTACATCTAGCTTACTTTCGGCTCGGTGGCCGAGGTTAAACGCTCTACTTCCGGTACTCAAGTGGCGGAAGTCGGCAACAGAGTTCTGTGCTGCTTTTTCTATAATTCTTTGTGGACTGAGACTGAGTCCACAGTTTAATAAACACACTCTGTAATATATTATAATACATCATTCTGGGCACTTTATAATACTGAATGTTAATAAAAAGTTGTTTTCTTAAGGTGACAAGCTTCTGCTCTCTGGGCCAGTGGGCCTCTTCCTCTCACAGATCAAAACACATGGGCAGCTAGGCTGGTAGCTGTGTGCCCTATTAGCAGGACAGCAGGAACACATACAAATACCCTGTAGTACTAGTAGAATTCAGCCCTTTAGCAAAAAAAAAAAACCTACCCCCCCCAGTCCATACCTCCCAACATTTTGGAAGTAAAAAGAGGGACAACATTTTTTTTTCCGCACAGTAGCGCAGCAAATTGTTTGACCACACCCCTTTCTGTGGCCACACCCCCTAATTACCATGTTTGTTTTACAAAATTTGGCAGGTTATGAAAGTTTGAAAATATTTCTCATCTAAACTGTTTTTGTGTCTCAAAATTGTTACAAAGTATCTTATTTGCACCTGTTAGCTGTTCTGTGCTCTCTGCTAAAAGCCAATTAAGTAAGAAACTTTGTTTCTTTTTCTGGCTGTTCAGTGCATAGAAAAGAGGGACTTTCCAGTACAAATGAGGGAGGGACTGCGGGTTGAGCTGTCAAAAGAGGGACTGTCCCTCCGAAAAAGGGACAGGTATGCCCCACACCCCACATAGGGTTGCCATCTTTTCTGGAGAAAAATACCGGCCTTCCTATATATTTATCGTTTTTCTCTATTAATAACATTGGGATCAACCATAATTTTTACCGGCCAGGCCTGTAAAATACCGGCCAGGTGGCAACCCTAACCCCACGTAGACCCCCTCCCTCCTCCCCCTAGCCTAACTGCCCCCTGGGGAAATGCCCCAGACTTTTTTACTTACCCGTTGGCTAGGGTTGCCACCCGGCCGGTATTTTACCGGCCTAGCCGGTAAAATACCTGCCAAGGCCGGGGCCGGTATTACAAATTTACCGGCAATGTAACTGCCGGTAAATTTGTAATACCCTTAAAAAGACCCCCTCGGCCCGCCCCCAATCCCCTGTAAACGTACCTTTTCTTTTGCCTCTTCTAGCGTCTGTGGTGTCCATGGTGTGGCCCCGCCCCTTTTGACATCACATCCCGCCCCTTTTGACATCCCGTCCCACCCCTTTGAGGCCCCGCCCCCGGCAAATTTTTTTATAAAATGTGGCAACCCTACCATTGGCGCAGATTCAGGCATTGGAGTTCCTCGCAGCCATCTCCTGGGTCTTCGTAAGCATAGACAGAGACCGCTGAAGTGCAGTGTTGAAGGGAAAAAAATACCGGCCTTCCTATATATTTATAATTTTGCCCTATTAACATTGGGATCAACCATCATTTTTACCGGCCAGGCCAGTAATATACCGGGCAGGTGGCAACCCTACTGAATCGGTGCATGTGCAGTTGGAGCAATTTGCCGGTTTGTGACAGCTGTGCATGCACCAAAATCGATGGAAATTGCCGAATCCCTGGAAGACACAATGACCCAGAAGATGGCAGCGGTGAAGTCCGATGCCTGAATCTGAAGCGGACGGAGAGGGGGATGCGGAGGGCGATGAGCAGAGGCGGCCTAGGGGCGCCCCGTTTGTAAAACCGGGCCTGAGTGGGTCTTGTGGAAATGTGCCATCCTCCCACTGTGCAAATATAATTGGAGTGTAAAGCAAGGGGAATGCTGTCTACATTATGCCAGACACAAAGCATTAAAGGAGAAGGAAAGCCCCAGGGCGCAAAACCCCTCCCCCCTCCGTCTTCTTCCTGCTCTGACCGGCGTCTTCTGGCGCATGCGCAGTAGGAACAGTTACCGGTACAGCTCTACTGCACATGCGCCGAATGTCATCGGAAAACTTCGTGACATTCGGCGCATGCGCAGTAGAGCCGTACCGGTAACTGTTCCTACTGCGCATGCGCCAGAAGACGCCGGTCAGAGCAGGAAGAAGACGCGCGTGGAAGAAGATGGTGACTGTGAACTCCATGGACAGGACCTGCGCAGAGGGGTGAGTAACAAGTTAGGGGCATTTGCCCAGGGGGAGGGGTAGGCCAGGGGGGAGGAGGGAGGGGGGGCAACGGAGGGGAGGGGTTTTGCGCCCTGGGGCTTTCCTTCTCCTTTAATGTGTTGGTGGCAGGTACTAGGATTCTAAATAGGCCCTGGCATTCCAAGAAAACAGGCCCCCAGGCTATGTTCCCTCTAAGCTGTGCGCTCGTGTTCGCGTGTACAGATTTGGAGGCCAGTGCACACAGCAAATTAGTGGTGCGCACAAAGAATTTTGTGTGAAAACACAATATATTACATTTATTCTGACCTGCATGCACAGTTTTTTAAAAAGTGCACACAAAGCAATTTTTGCACTAATAGCTGAGAAGGAATTAGAGGGGACATTGCACCAGTACAATAAATAGTGACTGTCTATGGCATCTTACAGCAGCCCCTCTGGCATTTTCCAGAACCAATTTGCCAGAATCGATTTTCAGTACTGGCTGGATTGGCACCGTAGGCACTTGCAAAAGATGCAGATGTTAAGCAGGTAGTGGGTCTGGGTCTGCAGGTTACTGGTCCAGTAGGAAGAGGGTCAGGTAGGAGGCAAAGTAATTGTTGTGTTCGTGGGTCACCATACTTTACTCCAGGGGTTTGCACTCTCCAGCTCCAGCACTACGAAAAACACAGAAGATTCATGGCTACATTACATTATTGGAGCAAGTAATGAAAACCCCTATTTGCTACAACAAAAGTGGTACTGACCTCTGATGTTAAAAGGCATCCCTACCCATAAAACCTATTTTGAAAAGTGAAAAAAACATTTTATTATTTTATTAATTGTATCTTAGCTGGGATCAAGCACAAGGCACCCTTTATCATTACAGAGAAAAAACTTTATCATTAAAATAATTATTTGCTTAGGACTATATATAGATAGACATGATATACATGAATGCCATATTCACGTATTTCACATCTTTCTTGAAAACAGGTTTCCAAATAATAGGCGCTCACTTCAAACCCTACCCGGAACCACCCTGCCCTGTTGCCGCTCTCTGAGCCCCACTGTCCCTTGGGACTCCCTGCAATTGCGGGGTTCACTTCCTAGTTAAGCCACTGAACACACAGAAAGAGAAATGCTGAAATAATCGAATGTGGATATTGTTTCAGATTTGGGAGGAGCATAAATCTTTCACTGTGTCCCAGTAACAAACACTTTCAGATGTGAGTGAATCGGTATATGTGGACACTATAAATAAAGGATAAAAAAGGACTCAGTAGGACACTGTTCTTTGAAATCTTCATAAAAGACATATTTTCCAAACATTCAGAAATACAGAGGTGGCAAATAAAGAATATTTTTTCATCACAAAGCGATTCCCCACCCCTGGAGCTGCTAACAAACTATACAGGAGACACTGACAGCAAATAAATACAAAATAACCCTCCCCTGGATACCGTACATTATAACTGTAAAACTTTTTCCCATTTGAACCCCTTCCTTCTCCACCCCCAAACCCTACAAGCAGTGGTGTAACTTGACTTTTCCAAGCCCCCCTGCAAGAATGTTTTCTCTCCACTTTCGACTATATAATCTTCTCATAGGTTCACCATGTATTTTAGCTTCAGTTTCCATTGAAAGAAAGCACCTATAGAAAATCTATACATCTTTGGTTCACACATTCCCCAGAATCAGGATGCTGGGAGTTGCTGTGTATTAACACATTAGGGACCACACTTATTGTGTTTTGTGGGATGATTCCAAGACCTACAGAATATGGCACGCTAACCTCAGTGTGCTTCTTGCTTTACATGTTCTTACCCCTTTTTGGCTCTGAAGCCCAGATAAATGTGTTAACGTCAGCCATCTTGTATCTTTCACAAGGTGCAAGAATAAAATCTCGCAATCTTGCAACCACTGGAAGGCTGTGGGGGTGGGGGTGGGGGGTTGAAGGGTCATTCTTAATTGGCACATTGTTTATCAGCAATTTACATTCATTTTTTCTTTTAGTTTTCATGAAAGTCAGCAAACCAGAACTGCAGGAAGCATCCCCTGACACTTCTCTGCTCAGTTTGATTATTCAATGTGACAAGAATGGTACAAATGAGCAGAGAAGTTTCAGGGGATGCCTCCTGCATAAGTAAAACTAAATAGACGAAGAAGGCTGAATTCACTGGGTGCCTATACATTATCTATCTCCAAGTAAATCCAATCTTTACATAAAAATGCACCAGCCAGGGTATAAAAAAAATAAATAAAAGAACACAGAAAATAACCCAAATCAATGTAAATAGCGAAAGTGCAACTGTTTTGTCCTTGTGGCCTTGCATTATAATAATTAAACTGGTTTATAACTAATAACAACAATAAACAACCTCATACCCCACCATAGAGAGGCAAAAAAGTGGATACAGTTTCTTTCAGATTGTGTGTGACCTTGGGTTGGACAATCCAGGTATTAGAATGTAAGCTCTGTGGGTGCAGAAATACAGTAAATATCACACAAAAAAACCCCAACATTAACACATAAGCTGCCAATCATGTGAAACAATGGGTTGCGCCTATCTTCTCTGGTGCACTCAACAGAGACACTCGAACTGAAGAACATCACCGGAACACAAATGAAAGTAGAAACTCACAGTCTACAAAATGGCTTTCCAATGGAACAGTCCAAGAACATCTTGAGTGATGAATCTCTTCCTAATGTACTGGAACAAGAGCATCCTGCAGTCATCGTGAATCCTAGCTGCCCATTCATGCAGAACAATGTGCAGCCATCTGGGATCATGTCTAGCTTTTATATGAGTTAAGAACAGCCTCCAGCCATCTTGGATTTTATCTGGTTTCTAAGATTGGTTCAAGAACCTCCTACGCACATCTAAGGTCTAGCTTCTTAAGAGATTGGACCATCCTTGAGCCTTCTTGGGTCACATATATGGATTGGGCCAAAAACAAGCCTCCAGCTATCTGACATCATGGATAGAATTCAAGCAGAACAGAGTGCAACCACCTTATCGCTATCATATCTGGATTGTACAACATAAATTGACTATACTGGACTATGGGTTACTACAGGGATGTATTAAGGGAGACAGAGATGCCTGTCTATACTATAAATGAAGGGCAGTAGAAAAATGGCAGACATGCTAGATGCCACCTGGGGTTCTGCACAGATGACACATAGGCAGGTGGTACCTCACTAGACTCTAGAACTGACACATGTCTGTCCAGCATCTTATTGCAAATAAGCCGTGTTCTCTTGTAGTTTAATCACAAAGTAGTCTCTAGATTTGGCTTCTGGTCATAGTGTTTCCTTGGACTGAGATGAGGTTCAGTGCCATCTAACAACACCACCCATGAGGAAATGTACCATGTATGTACAATCAGTTGCCTTCTGGAAAAATCAAGTTCTTTATGGAGGGAGTGTCCATGTCCGTTATCCTCTGTTCCATTTGTGCTGTGAGGTGAGGAGCGGAATATATACAAGCACCCAGCACAGTCCTGCCTAATTGTTCCCCAGGAGCCACTGTATGAGGAGCAATTGGCTGGCTGATCCGTTTATTGCTGGTAATTTCCATACTGACCCTGTAAAGATAGAACACATGCAAAAAAAAGCTGGTCAGGGAGTTAGTCCACAGGGCCACTCAGACCTCTAATTTTGTAGACAATAATGAATACTATATGGTGCTGGTTTTAGATTGAGCTACAAATTTATATTTTCTTTAATAATGGCCCCTTTATTGGAGCTCCCTATAGATCGGCTATGGTCCCTGTCAATGTTTCAAATGAGGGGTGGGCATTTCCAAACAGTCCTGGCCAGAAGCACAGCAGGAGGGGGAAAGCCAATCACATCCCTGCAGACACACAAGCAGAAACAGATATTTACCTATCAGGACAGTCTAGCTGCTAATTGGTTCCTAACCTACAGTGTAATATGCTGAGTGCCGCTGGCTCCCTGCACAGCCTTGGAAATGAGGGGCAGGACTAGTAGATTTTTTGCAGAAATTTTCAATAAATCAGCCCAAAACACTACTTTTTGAGTAATTTCCTTTTATATAAAAAAAAGTATAACGAACTAGCACAATATGTCTCCTTTACATGGCTTATTTGTGCACTGACTCGCCCAAATATTTCTCCTGCTGCTAATAGCTCATGTAGTGTGGCAATTTACTGACACATACTGAAATCCAGTTGTTAAGCTGGCTAGTTGGTAAGAGTCACTCGTATGATGAGGTTATCAAAAAAGTGGACATTTACCTGATTTGGTCACCAGCTGATGCTGCTATCAGTCTGGGGCTGAGCTGTTTGCAGCAGGAAAAAAAAAAACTATACGAAAATTATAAAAAAGGGGGAAAAGATGTAGGGCCTCACAGCTGATCTGGTGAGGGGAGTTCATACACAACTTCCCCTACTGACTATCATGGTATGATCCAAGATCCATATCCTTTTGATGAAAAGAAATATATCCAAATAGATTTGACGGGTGTAAAAGAACTTGTAGGAGGTGAATGTCAGAGTGCTTGAGGGTAGGTCGTACCTGCTCATAGCCATAAGGCCTCTGTTGCTGGGCAGTGGATGTTGTCTGGGAGGTCCGGTAGCTGGGATACTGCTGGCCCTGACCTTGCTGGTAGCCAGAATACTGTGAGGATGCTCCTTGTGCTGGAACTAAGAATAAAGGCACGAGAGATTAGACTGCAAGCTTTTTATCAGATGATCATGAGCCTGTGTATATTACACCCCATCTTCATCCACCACCTCGTCTTCCCAGATATGAAGTTCTCCTTTATCCAAAAGGAATTTGGATCTAGGAAAACGAACATGTTCTTATAGTATTGCTGTCTAACTAACTCCCTGCTTTCAGCTATCTGCATATCAATGTAGTCCATGTTGCTTGGGAGCAGATCAGATCCACTGGGAGGAAAAGGGTTTCCCAGAAGCACTAGATAATGATAGGGACCATTTAGGAACCTTGCTGGATGCCCCCACACCCTACATTAGCCACAGGGAGACACCTACACTGTATCTGCCTTACTTACCATATCCTTGCTGCTGCCCGGGGTAGTTCTGCTGATTGGAGTATTGCTGTTGTGAATATGCCTGCTGCTGGCCACTGCCTTGCTGGTATCCTGTCTGCTGCTGGCTGTACTGTGCATTTCCTGGACAGATACAGATAGACCAGCTAGATATACAGGTGTGGAGATGGACAGACAGACAGAAACATAGATACGATACAGACAGGTAGATCTAGATAAACTGGTAGGTAGGGGCTGGATAGAGGCACAAGTCTTTGATAATCAGTACATAGGCTATCTTTATGGACTCAGGCCGATCCCACTAGTTTCACTTATCAAAGGAGATGTCCAGGGGCCTGGGTGCCCATGGAGGGTATGCAAGGTGCCCTGGCACCACTGGGGCAGATGCTTAAGGCATGTGGGGCAGAAAGAGGCTGGATTCTAACCTCCCTCGTAGTAATGCTGAGAGGAATCCTCAAATGTCCGGTCGTAGCTCTGCTCTCCATATGATGACTGCTGGTAGGAATAGTCCCCATGCCCTGCCAATCAGAGGAGGAGGTTACTTACAAACTGATATTCACAAAAGTCTTTACAGAATGGCTTCAGGGCAGCTTTATTGAGGTTCCAATTGTAAATTCGAATTCAAATTTTCGAGTTGGATTTCTGGTCAAAAATTCCAATTGGGAATAATCCAAACTCGAATTCGAGATTTATCATACCTAGACCCTGGGAACAACTCGAATTCGACTATTTGCCACATAAAACCTGCCGAGTTCATGTAAAAGTCAATGGTAGAGGTCCAGTGACCCATTTGAACATGTTAATAGCCTTCCTGACATTCGAGTTTTTTTCGAAGAAAAACTCGATTCGAGTTTAGTCTAATTCGATTCGTGTTTTCGGGTCGGAAATATTAGTTCGAGTTTTAGATGTTCAAGTTTTTTCTTAAATAAGGTATTATTTGAGTTTCGAGGTCATCCAAGTTCATTCAAGGAAAAAAAAAACCTCTAGCAATCGACCTTTGATAAATCTGCCCCCTAATGTGATATGGTCTCCCCCCCCACTCCAATAAGCCCCATGCAGAGGTCAGTGACACCCTCTTACCATCAGTGTAGTACTGTGGAGTCATGGGTTCTGAAGATCCTTGACTATGGCCATACTGTTCGCTGTAATATTCCTCTTGCCCCAGGTACTGCTGGGAAGAGCCTGTACCAAAGGGAGCGGAACACAGAATATGTTATTTAAGGCCAAAGCTCTCAAATATCCTGAAGATCTCCAGTTAAATATTCAGCAATGGTTGTACAGGTATGGAACCTCTTGTTCAGAATGCTCGGGACCTGGGTTTTTCCAAATAAAAGATCTTTCCGAAATTTGGATTTTCATACCTTAAATAGAAAATATATAATATAAATATTATAAATATTAAATAAATCCAAAAGGCTGGTTTTGCTTCCAATAAGGATTAATCATATCTTAGTTTGGATCAAGTACAAGGTACTGTTTAATTATTACAGAGAAAATGTAAATCGAAAACTTGGAATATTTGGATCATTTGGAGTGCATAGGAGATGGCCTTTCTGTAATTTGGACCTTTCTGGATAATGGGTTTCCAGATAACCCATCCCATACCTGTACATGCATTTTAGGAATAGGTATTTCAGTTGTTTTGGAATTGAGATGAATTGATAGAGAATGCTGGAATCTGTAGTACAATTAGAGTGCCAAACATTGCCTGTGCTTGATGCGCATGTTCCCATGAGAGATTGGCCAGGAAGCAGGCAAGTGGTTTTCATTGGTCAGATATCACAGAGTACCTGGTTGTGAGGGCCGGTAGGGTCCGAGTGGTCTCTGACCCATCATGCTGCTTCCTTGGCTACTCTGGTTCATCATGGAGATGGAAGGCTGTCCCTGGTAATGCTGGGTGCCTGCCTGCGCTGAAGTGTAATGGGAGCTTGTGGCCTGCTGGTGCATCATGGTCACTAGAGAACAATTTGATAATAATCAGCACAATAAGGGAATCAATATGACATCACCTTGATATTTGTATAAATACAAATATACAGAGAAAAAATGTTCTGGGCACACAATACGCTATACCCTCATATTGTACTGTCTAAAGGAAACAATATGGCACCTCCTTCCCATATGTATAAATACAAATATACAGAGAAGGAATGTTCTGGGCACACAATAAGCTATACCCTTATACGGTACTGTCTAAGGGAAACAATATGGCACCTCCTTCCCATATGTATAAATACAAATATACAGAGAAGGAATGTTCTGGGCACACAATAAGCTATACCCTCATACTGTACTGTCTAAGGGAAACAATATGGCACCTTCCTCCTATATGTATAAATACAAATATACAGAGAAGGAATGTTTTTGATGCACAATAAGCTATACTCATACTATACTGAAAAACCACACGGCAGCCCATACTTGTATGATCATTGCCAGTGTGGACAAAATAAAAAAACGATGTTACCTGGGTTACTTGGCATGTTCATGTTTGCCCGTGCCACATAGTTGCCAATGCTCCCTTGGCTCTGCATGGGCACATTCTGAGAGCTTGGCACAGTGTGGCTATATCCAGGGGCACTGCCATGGGTACTCACAGCCATACTCATGGTAGTGGTGGGCAAAGTGGTTTGGCCAGACTGCTGCATGGACACATGGTTTGGTCCTGAGAAAGAAAAGAAAGAGGTGGGTAAGAGCTGGGGATCAGACACATAGAGTTGCCATGCTGGCAGTGCCAGCCAACAGTGATGGAGGGGCCTCACCATTGCTGATCTGACCCTGCATAAGTGAAGAGGGTGGCAGGCTGGATCCCAAAGCGTCACTCAAGTTCCCTTGAGAGTGCAGGGTCTGGCTGGGGCCCGTCTGGGACAACCCTCCGGGTCCCAGGTTTATGTTCTGTGTGGGAGGCTGCAAACAAAACCAGGTAATGTCTGAGGCAAACACTATAGCAGCAACCACTTAGATTTGTAAATTGTATTAAGCCAATATTACATAGTTACATAGTTAAGTTGGGTTGAAGTCCATCAAGTTTAATGGAATTTATAGTTTTCACAGTTTAGTATCATCAGCAAGAATAGAAACAATATTTTACCCACCCACTTTTACCCACTTCCAAAAAAACTAGTTTAAACAAAGGACCAAGGAGAGACCCCTGTGGTACTCCACTAACAACACTGGTCCAATTAGAAAATGTTCCATTTACCACAAATCTATCCTTTAGCCAGTTCTCTATACAAGTACAAATAATATCTTTCAGGCCAATATTCCATAATTTAACCAGTTATTTGTGTGGTACTATATCAAATGCTTTAAATTCTAAGCAGATCACATTCACTGCCATCCCAGTCTAGGTTGTTGCTCACCTGCTCATAAAAAGCAATACAATTAGTCTGGCAAGATCTATTACACATAATCCCATGCTGGGCCAAACTCATAGAATTGTGATGTAGTAGTGAAGTATAGTGAAGTATTTTATCTCATATTACCCCTTCCAAAAGCTTTCCTTTTGGACACAGCGAGTCTTATAATTTACTGTCTGGTTAGGGAATCATAAAAGCATGAATTTGTTTTATTTATAAGCTGCAGGGTTTGGATCCCATTAGAAACAACACTATGATCATCATTTTGTATAGGGTTTTATAGTAAATGGGTCTTGTGAGATTACGTATATAGTGTATAGATTCCATGCCATAAAGCATATACTGCCAGACACTAGTTCCAGAATTAGTGAATAAAGTACCCCCTCTTGTAAAATATAAGGAAGTTACCGAGGAATTTCATGACCATATATTTGTATACAGGTCATGGAACTCAGAGGTAACATCTAAAGGCCCATTTACTAAGTGTCAAATATCGAGGGTTAATTAACCCTCGATATTCGACCATCAAAGTAAAATCCTTCAACTTCGAATATCGAAGACAAAGGATTTACCGCAATTACTTCGATCGAACGATCGAAGGAAAAATCGAACGATTAAATCCTTCGAATCGAATGATCCAAAGGATTTTAATCCATCGATCAAAGGATTTTCCTTCGATCAAAGAAAGCATAGAAAGCTTATGGGGACCTTCCCCATAGGCCAACATTGGTGCTCGGTAGGTTTTAGGTGGCGAAGTAGGTAGTCGAAGTTTTTTTTAAAGAGACAGTACTTCGACTATTGAATGGTCGAATAGCCGTATGATTTTTAGTTTGAATCGTTCGATACAAAGTCGTATTCCAAGGTCGAAGTAGCCAATTCGATGGTCGAAGTAGCCAAAAAAACCCTTTGAAATTCAAAGTATTTTTCATTCTAATCCTTCACTCGAGCTTAGTAAATATGCCCCCTAATATATATATATATATTTTACAACTGGGGGTAATTTATTTATTATAATACACAAATTTCAGTGAGTCGTGCGACAGAAATGACATCAGAACTCATCGTTTAGAACTGATGACATCAGAACTCACCGTTTATAAGGATATAATTTACAAGATATTCATAGCTTTTGTGTATTATTTAATATACACTTATCACTCGGGAGCCCAAATGTGCCCCATCACCCATGTGCAAAAAAACCCCACAAAAGTACATCAAGGGTACAATATCAGCCTTAAAAACGGTTGAGTCTACAAATCTCTGGGGTCACCTTGGCCAAAAGGCCCAAAATGATCGTAAAGGGGTCCCTGGCCAAAAGGCCCTGCAGGAGACAAGGGTCTTCATACCCCGTTTGCCACAAGGCTAGGGGGGTCCATTTGTCCGTCTGTTTCCAGTCCAACAATGTATAACGGGTCAGGATAAACAAATCGACCTCCATATAGGACCCAACAATAAATGTGCACAAGGTGGGGCTAGATTTCAGGGGGTGAAGGATCCCAAATGCCACACATCTTCCCCCTAGACCCATGCCCTAACCAAGAAGTTTACTGCACCAGATCTGAAAGTGCTTAAAAACAAAAAGTGCCTTACCAAAGTAAGATCATAAATAAATAAATAGATGAAAATCATCACAAAAAATGCAGTGATGTGCCGCCCCAGCCTATCGGGTGGATTTTAAGTGCGGTAAGGTGCTTTCATAAAATAAATTATGGACCTCTGTATTCACTATGATTTTCCAGCCCGCCATAGGTGCAACGCATGGGGTGCAAAATATTTAGGCTCAATAGCTGCAAGCCCTTTGGCCAGAGGACCAAGTACCTCTATGCCTTTCAGTGGGTGTGTCCACATTGGTTTTTAGCCGAAGGGTTGAGAAGTGATCATTTTGGAGACAATAACATCCCCCCCCACTGTCTTCCGTATCTTATACTGTTGGGCAGACAAAGCCATATTTTCACTCACCGCGGGGAGAAGAGACTGCATGTTCTGGTTAGAGTCGGCAATTGTGGCTAAATACACAAGGTTCCTGTGCAAGATTTGTTGGTATCTGAGAAAAATGCAAAAATAAACATCATATGTGGATAAAAAGCACTGCTTGTCAAATGACTACAACTCCCAGAAGTCTCTGCCAGCAATGCCGATGTTATGAATCAAGGGCTATACATATCATCAATTCTATGTTGCACTTTAGGTTTGGAAGCATGATTTTAGAGGAGACAGTTATTCACAAGAACACTGGTACCTATTGCACCTTTACCTCTCTCTTTGCAATCTCTCACTGTGTATATTCACACTTTTCACTCTTCTACACTCTCTTACTGAGTACACTCTCTTACTGAGTACACTCACTGTCTACACTCTCTTACTGAGTACACTCACTGACTTTTTCTGCCTTGACAAAGCTGTTTAGCAAAACATACGTCGGCGTTCTCAGTAATCCTCTTCTGCTCAAATTGATTCTTTTTTGTAAATTCGGTCTACATTTAATAGTCTGGTTTTTGTTTTTTTCAACGGAAGTGGGGGCAAGAATTTTCGGGTCAAATCCTTTACTACTCTATACAACCTTTTATAATCTTCTTTCCATTCTAAGGGGCCGATGGTTTGTGGCTTTTTAGGGTTACTTAGCCTCTTTAAAACATCTAGGGCAAGTTAAATACCAAGGCCACAGCCCCGGTTACCCTGTCCTGCCTTATCTTTGTGGTGTCCCAGGCTCTAGAAAAAAATCAGGTAGCTTAGTTTACGGGACAACTCCACCATCTATTTTTTCCAATTTCTATTATCTAATTTTATGGATTGTGACTACATTTTTTAACCCACTACCATGTTTGGTCATTTTTAGCTACTTTTTAATTAACCAATCAATTTTTCAGATTTAATACTTTAAATTATTGCACCACACTTTATTTAAATAATGAATTTTTTGTCTATCTATGGATGAATTTAAAGAGTAATATTATCTCACAGATGAATTGAATTAATTCGGTTTTTCAATTTTTCAATTTCAAATTATTCAGGACAAGTTAATGTTATTATAACGGCACTAGCACTTTAAATTCTTTTTTTAGTACATTTTCTTACGAACTATTGTTATTAAATAAATAGGGTGCATCACCTATAAGAATTTTCCTGTCAACTTTAGAATCATAACTATTGGTGGGGTTTCTTTTTCCTTTTCTTGTAAAAAAAATACACTCACTGTCTACACTCTCTTACTGAGTGAACTCACTGTCTACACTCTCTTACTGAGTACACTCAGTTTACACTCTCTTACTGAGTCGACTCACTGTTTACACTCTCTTACCGAGTACACTTACTGTTTACACTCTCTTACTGAGTATACTCACTGTATACACTCTCTTACTGAGTTCACTCAGTTTATACTCGCTTACTGAGTACACTCACTGTGAGTACACTCATTGTCTACAATCTCTTACTGAATATACTCAGTATATATACTGAGTATATTTTCTTTCGCACCAAATAGACCGCTCAGAGCTTTCCCTCCATATGCTGCTCCATGTACTCCTTGTTGGGTGCTCTGTCCACAGCATCCCCACCACTTTAATCTCACCAGAACCAAAAAAGGAGACGGCACTTCGTTCAAGCAGAAGGCAGGTTTATTACAAATCCCTCAGGGACGCCCTATGCGTTTCGGGATTCAATCCCTTAATCATAGGCATTCTACTTGAATGGAGTGCCGTCTCCTTTTTTGGTTCTGGTGATATATACTGAGTATACTCACTATTTACTCACTCTCTTACTAAGTACACTCAGTCTATACTCTCTTACTGAGTATACTCACTGTTTACACCCTCTTAATGAGTATACTCACTGTTTACACTCTCTTACTGAGTACACTCACTGTCTACACTCTCTTACTGAATACACTCACTGTCTACACTCTACTAATGAGTACACTCGCACTCTGCACTCACTTTGTACACTTACACGTTTCACTCTTCTACTTACTGTGTACACTCAGCAGTCTTGCCTTTGCTCTGATAATCCATGATACATTGTATTAGATGATGGTTTTCATCCAGCATCTGTTAAAAACAAAGAAAAAGGGTTGGCCAGAGAGTATCGCCTACAAATGTGAATCCCCCCAACCCCAATAGCAAGTGCAACTGTCTACAACTCCCAGCAGCAATTCTGACAGTGGAAGTGACTATAATATATAACTGTGGGTTTCAACAACACGCGGTTCTTGGAGAATTCTAAACTGCCCTGAATCGGGAATCGGGACATTTTGCCATTCTGCGCACAGTTATATACTTATAAAACGTTTACTTATTTCTTTCTATGGTCTTTTCTGCAGCTCTCCATATTAGAAGTCAAACTGTGATCTGGTTGCTAAGGACTTGCTTACCCTAGCAACCAGGCAGGCTGGAAAATGAATAGGAGACATATGCAACCTCCAAACATATCTGCTTTGTGCAGCCAGGTAACACTGTCAACTTCAAGATGGAGTGAGAGAAAATAGGAAGGCACACAGAGTAAATGGTGGCTATGTTTAACTATGTGAGTACAGTTGTGGGATACTCTTTTGGAGTCACCAAAGATTTATTTTCACCCTTCAGTGGCTAAGATCCCCCTTTCTCTGCATCAAGCTAGAATGATCTCTGCTTTAGCATGAGCAGGAAGGATGCAGGTGTTTCTTTAGCCTCAGCTACCACATCCAGTAACTGTGTTCTGGCAGACATCTCTGTGTATTAATCCCTCTTTAATCATTGCGCTTAGTGATTCTCAGGATCTCTGAGGATCAGAGCATGGACTGGGGGAAAGGACAGAAAGATTTAAAAGGGTAAAAGACAATGGTGTATGTATATGTGTATATATATATATATATGTGTGTATATATATATATATATATATATATATATATATATATATATATATATAATGCACAGTATGTGACAATCGCCCTCCTACTTTTCCCTAAGGAGATAATGATGGAGGGACCCCAGAATGCATCTGCCCTTGTTATCATTCTAGGAAATGGCATCTGTAAGGACATTTAAATTCCAAGCATGGTGCTGCCATGGAGACTAAATATTCTGATATATATAGATATGAGCTGCATATTTGCAGGCTGTTAATTCCCTTGCCCCTCCCACAGGGGAACCTTGTTGCCCATTTTCTGCCCTCTGCATTATGTATGACACATGGGCTATATTTAATTCCCACCTCCCCTTATAATAAACCCTTATAATAAACCCATGCAGATCAGTACCTTTTGTATAGTTTGCTGGGTGACCTCTCCCTTGCTTCTGGGTCTGGCTGATGCAAAGGCCACAGACATGATGCCCCCTGTGATCCTCAGTGGATAAATTATTTCAGAATATTCTTATTATCAGCAGCCTATTACTAGGCAAAGGTTTCTCATTCTCTGCAGCAGACGAGGGGGGAGGCACTTGTCAATGGAAGAACCCATTTACACATGGTTATCGTGTTCCATCAAGAAATATGTTTATTGATATACAGATACATTTAAATCACGTGATAAAATTGATTCGATTTTGAAACAGTTTGACAGAATTGAGGTAAGAGTCATTTGATGACGTCTCCACCCCCCCCCCAGCAGAATGGTTGGATCCACGAGCCGGGTTTCCTGTCTCATGAGCCGGGTAAGGCAGAATCTCGGAGGAGGAGTTGTGTTTACGAAGTTTGCGCAGCGTAAGTCGTGCGGTTCGTAGGGGAGGCGGCTCATGTGCAAAGCGGAAGTGAGGTTAGTGAATAGGAGAGGGATGAGTGCGCTGTTTTGAGCAGGTTTCGGTTTGTAAGCGGATTGTACTCGGAGCCAACATGAGTTATGATCGAGCGATCACTGTCTTCTCCCCGGATGGACATCTCTTCCAGGTGGAATATGCACAGGAGGCCGTAAAGAAAGGATCCACAGCGGTGAGTGCTGAGAAACATTTCCCACACAACGACACGGGCAGGCGCATTTAGTCCAGGGGGAGAGGGCATGGTGGAGTCCATATTGCCTCACTGATAGGGGGGGAAATTGGTATTCCAATTCCAAACCCCAGGGAAGGGGGAGACCAGGGTTGTCAGGACTAAACCAGGCCAGAGTCACTTCAAAAATAGCCCAAAAACAGCACAATGTGTTTAATGGAAAAAGTCTAAAAAGAATAAACATATGCGAAAATACACCTTTTTCAAGTTTTCACTGATTTGCTTATTTTTTCAATGAACCAAAATGCGACTACAGAGGGGGGACCAGGAGGTATAGGGGTCCCATAAGGCCCTAATACTTAAACATAGATATTTTGGTGGCAAGTAGATTTTTTTTTTTTGCTGCAAAATTGTCTGAAATTGAGGAAAGTCACCAGAAAAAGAGTGAGACTGGGGGTACAGAAGCCAAAATCTGGTGACTCCAGACTGCGACACAAGTCTGTCCCGTTGCATGCTGGGTATTGTAGTCTTACGTTAAAGGAAAACTATACCCCAAAATGAATACTTAAGCAACAGATAGTTTATATCAAATCGAATGACATATTAAAGAATTTTACCAAACTGGAATATATATTTACATAAATATTGCCCTTTTACATCTCTTGCCTTGAACCACCATTTCGTGACTCTCTCTGTGCTGCCTCAGAGATCACCTGACCAGAAATACTACAACACTAACTGTAACAGGAAGAAGTGAGGAAGCAAAAGGCAGAACTCTGTCTGTTAATTGGCTCATGTGACCTTACATGTGATTTGTATGTGTGCACAGTGAATCTTACGATCTCAGGGGGCGGCCCTTATTTTTTAAAATGGCAATTTTCTATTTATGATTACCCAATGGCACATACTACTAAAAAAAGTATATTATTATGATAACGGTTCATTTACATGAAGCAGGGTTTTACACATGAGCTGTTTTACTCCGTATCTTTTAATAGAGACCTACATTGTTTGGGGGGTATAGTTTTCCTTTAAACAACGCGGTTCCTTATATTTGGAAAGCCATTCCTGAAACTTTTCCTGAAACTTTCTCTGGAGAGAATCCTCCTTCAGTGTTTTTAAAACGAAATTCAAAGACTACCTCTGGGAGCACCTGGATAACTCCTGAACTGGCACTTTTATATGTAACAAACTGTAACCCACAGCACCTTAATAACCCTCCGGATTGTGTCTGTATGTTACCCTCCTATTTAGACTGTAAGCCCCGCGGGGTAGGGTCCTCCAGCCTTTTGTTTCCTTGACACTGAGCACTTAATCTGTATTGTACTTATATTTTATATTTATGTGAATTGTATCTCTAATAATGCACTTATTGTTACTTGTTATTAGGGATGCATATCCACTATTTTGGATTCGGTCGAACCCCCGAATCCTTTATTCTGCCGAATACTGAACCGAATCCGAACCCTAATTTGCATATGCAAATTAGGGGTGGGAAGGGGAAAATCATTTTACTTCCTTGTTTTGTGTCCAAAAGTCACGCAATTTCCCTTCCCACCCCTAATTTGCATATGCAAATTAGGATTCGGTTCGGCCAGGCAGGAGGATTCTGCCCAACTCCGAACCGAATCCTGGATTCGGTGCATCCCTACTTATTTCAATGAGTTTACTACTAATTTATTGTTTTGCTGTACAGTGCTTTGCCCTCAAGGAGCGCCATACAAATAAAAATATACATACATACATACAACTACGTTACCCAACAGGCTTGGCACATTAGGGCAAGAAAAAAACTGTGGCTGGTTTCCAAAGTGCAAACTAGCCAAAAGAAAATTAAAAGTAGCCCAAACTCATATTGTGGCTAGTTTGTACTTTCAAAACCCGCCTGGGCTTTAAATTAGTAGCCCAATTTGGCTGGAGAACTGGCAACCCTGGAGGAGACAGGGAACGGGAGATACTCCCCCTAGGGTTAGAAGGAAAGTGAGAGTGAGAGTAGCCATTTGGGAGAATGAAAGGGAGAGACACCCCCCCCCCAGAGGAAGAGATCCCCTATTCTTCCAACAGGCCCAAACCCCCCCCCCCCCAATGCAGAGGGAAAGGAAGAGACCCTAAGTGGGAGATACAATGGAAAGAAACTCATCGGAAGAGAGGAATTGAGATCCCCCCAAACATAAGGTGGGAATATGTAAAAGGGACCTTAGCGGAAGGTTAGAAAGCAGGACCATGTGGGAAGGAAAAGATAAAGAGACCTCCATAATGGGATAAATAGGGAAGATGAGACCTCCACTGGGGTGAGAGAAGAAGAATATTCTCCAGAAGAGGGAATAGAGAAGGGGGCAGTGAGAATATACATAATAATGGTTCATCCATCCCCATCAGGTTGGCGTCCGTGGCAAGGAAATCGTGGTTCTAGGCGTGGAAAAGAAATCCGTAGCAAAACTCCAGGATGAGAGAACCGTGCGAAAAATCTGCGCCTTGGATGAAAATGTCTTTATGGCTTTTGCTGGTAATGAAAGTTATGATACCTCTGGGCAAATTGGTTTTTCTTATCCTTTAACCAACTATTAGGGCAGAGACATGCGGTCAGATTTAGGGAGATTAGTCGCCCATCACTCGGAGCTCTTCATTTTCCGAAGCTGGCCGAAGTTTCCTCGTGAGGCATCTGCAGGCGACTTCAGAAAACAAATGCCATCCCGCTGGCGATTCACATTCAAACTGGCGGGAAGGCAGTTCGGGGAGATTAGTTGCCCCGAAGAAGAGGAGCTTTGTCGTGGGGTGTTAACACCCACTATGCAAAGCAGCACCCCTTTTGACGACTTAATTTTGAATGCCACAACCCCTGGAGCTTCTAAATCCCACTCAGCTACTGCTGCTCCCATACTGGCTCATGCCACAACTTTGGTTGCCAGATACAGAAGAAGCCTGCTCTCCCAAACTGCTCCCATATACATTAGGGGCCTCTAATTGCTGCCCACTGGAGCCCCCTAATACGCAGAGGCACCCACAGCTCAGGCGATTGTCATTTAATAATACTTCCTTCTTCTTCTCCAGGATATGGGATAAAGAAATGCCAAAAATAATTACTTTTTACAAATGTTTATATTTCGTAATTGTCATGAGTTATTTCGATTTGTAGGTCTCACGGCTGACGCTCGCATTGTTATAAACCGCGCTCGTGTTGAATGCCAGAGCCACAGACTGACAGTGGAAGATCCGGTAACGGTGGAGTACATTACACGGTACATTGCCAGTCTGAAGCAGGTAAGGTGGGATATAATGCAGGAATTGGCCTTTTTCAGCAGGAATTGGCCTTTTTCAGCAGGAATTGGCCTTTTTCAGCAGGAATTGGCCTTTTTCAGCAGGAATTATCGTTTTTTCAAGCAGGATTTATCCTTTTTCAGCAGGATTTTTCAGAATCCTCATGCCTGGCTGAACCATATCCTAATTTACAAATGCAGGAAGGGAAATCCTGTAACTTTTTGTCACAAAATGGAATGCATATGCAAATTAGGATTTGGGTATTCAGCCAAATCCCCAATAGTGGATTTGGGGCATCCCTAGTATGGACTTTGGGGTGTTGTGTACCACAGGGTGATTGGGGGCTGCAGTATATTGCATGCTAATAGCAGGAAAAACAATTCCGTATTATACTGATATCATGTATATTTCCCCCAGCGCTATACACAGAGCAACGGGCGCCGTCCTTTTGGAATCTCTGCTCTGATCGTGGGATTTGACTTTGACGGCACCCCTCGCCTCTACCAGACAGATCCCTCTGGGACGTACCACGCATGGAAGGTAGGGTTCTCGCATCTTGCCTCCTTCCTTGGATATCTCTAAACATAAAATAAGGCTGATCTGCTTGTTGCTGAATAGGGAGGATTAAAGGTGTAAGATGACTGCATTCTTTTAAAGAAATGACCAGTCATTGGGCAATGGGTTCAGCAAAGGTTTTCAGGTGATAACATGCTCCCTGCACTACATAAAGGAGAAAGTTAGCATTTAAAGGAGAACTAACCCATAAAAATTAACATGGCTAGAAATGAACCAGCCTACAGGTTCAGCATCTCTATATTAATAATGTCACAGGAGTTTCCCATCTTGGATATTGTAGGAGTGTCTGCCACATTCACATGCTCGCTGTGCTCTGGCTGCTTTTGAGAAGCTAAGCTTAGGGGCTGTTGCAAATCTCATTTTCGGCTTGATGATTCGCATGTCATATAAACTGATGCTAAAGGGCTGATTATTAAATTCTGATGCTACTTGTGCTTTTTTCTAAAATGCCATGTACCAATAATCTGGATTATTTACTAATCAGCCTTATATTGTGAGATTTATATCATATAAATATATAAAATATATTGTACTCTGGTCTCTAAGTTCAGTAAGTGACAGCAGCACAGAGCTTGTGCAGTTAATCAGCAGAAAAGATGGGGAGCTACTGGGGCATCTTTGGAGGCACAGATCTTTACTGTTAAAAGGTTGTGGTTTCCTTGGGCTGGTACAGTAGCCTAAACCATACCTACTTTATTAGTTAAACTTTAGTTCTCCTTTAAATGAACCCTTCTTATGCTTAAAAACGGACCTGTTCTAAACAACCTTTAAGTTGGTCTACAACTGAATAAGCTAAAAGGAAACCTGGTGCATCGCTTGCGGTTCACCTTCTCTGTTGCGTCACAGGCCAACGCCATTGGAAGAGGCGCGAAATCCGTGCGGGAGTTTTTGGAAAAGCACTACACCGATGAAGCCATTGAGACAGACGACCTGACCATTAAACTAGTAATCAAGGCTTTGCTTGAGGTTTGTATCTTGCTACTCTGCATCAGGGGAACCCCCCTTAGCTTTATTCTCAATCCTTTATACAGTCATTGCTGCACCCCAACACATCTGCCTGTTTCCTTCTACTTCAGGTTGTACAGTCCGGAGGTAAAAACATAGAGCTGGCAGTTATGAGGAGAGACCAGCCACTCAAGGTAAGGTGCCGTTCCTTCATGGCTCTGAATCTGCCCAGATGAATTCCCCTAACACACATCTCGTTTATTGTTGCAGATACTGAACCCTGAGGAAATTGAGAGGTACGTGGCTGAAATAGAGAAAGAAAAGGAGGAGAACGAGAAGAAGAAGCAGAAGAAGACCACATAATGGTCTGCACGTGGCACTGACATATTCATTGTGTTTAGGATTGGCTCTACAATAAATCAACGTCTTTTTCTAAATTTTACCTTTCTGCTCTTTTACACTTGCACTTGTTCATTAAATGCTTCCTAAACTATATATGACTGCGACACATTTCCTTAGATTAGGAATATGAAATCCCTACAGCGGATGGGTGGAGCTAAACGATTGGTGTCCAGCACTAAATAAAACTGCTTTATGTGAGACGTTGTGGGGAAAAGACATAATTTAGGCATAAAGGGTTACCCAGATAAACGTTAAACCCACAACACTGGGCCAGCCATGCACTCTGGGACCCACTGCCCTTTGCATTTTTTACATAGATTTTACTCTCTTAACATTTCAGCAATGTTTTTAGAGGGCATGGTATATTGTGTTGTTGGGATTTCATCTTCAAACCAGGAGTCTTATCAAAAGCTCTCTTGATACCATTGTGATTGAATTGATGGGGTTAAAGCAACAAGTGAGTGCTTTTTGGTTGGGAGCATCAGTGATTTGTATGGCCTGCTGCCCCCATGTTAATAGCAGAACTCCATACTATTAGCATTTTTTCCTTTAGGCCAGTGTTCACCAACCAGTAGCTCGTGAGCAACATGTTGCTTGCCAACCCCTTGGATGTTGCTTCAAAGCAGGGGCTTATTTTTGAATTCCAGGCTTGGAGGCAAGTTTTGGTTGTATAAAAACCAGGTGTACTGCCAAACACAGCCTCAATGTAGGTTGCTAGTCCACATAGGGGCTACCAAATAGCCAATCACAGGCCTTATTTGGCACCCCAGGAAAATTTTGTATGCCTGTGTTGCTCCCTAAATTTATTTTTTGAATGTGGCTCACGGGTAAAAAAAAAACATTGGGGACCCCTGCTTTAGGATCCTTATTTCAGTTCCAGCCAGGGCATGAGCTACAATGAGTATATGTTCTCCCAATATCTTATTCCAGGTACTCCGGTTTCCTCCTAAATCCATACAGGCAGGGTTATTGTGTCCTGGTGAAATTAAAGCTAGTAGGTTTGTGAATGCAAAGAAATGCTGCAGTTACTTATCACATATGACCCGCACCCCATCTTCGTTTCTGCCAATTCACTGCACATGGCTGTGCTGCTGTCAGCTACTAACTGGCACAATCTACTGAATATTTTAAATGTCACAATAAGGCAGATAAGTAAATAATTTAGAAGCAGGAGTGAGTTTAAAGGCTACAATTTATGTGCAGCAGTTGTCCTACGCAGGTACTAGTGTTTTATGGTATAACCGATTGGGTCTACACCGATCAATATGGACAATAATGGTTCTGTCACACTCATCCCAGTTGGTATTAGCATGCAAGTTATATACTATGCACACAGGTATCACGTTTTCCATGTTAGAAGCTGAAGATCTAACTGCAGAGAAATTCAGACCTCTCCATTGTGCATGTTGGGGGAAAAAAAAAAAAAAAGCTACAAGGACCTAAATCCACCAGATATGCAGAAAGTTGACAAGTCTGAATGGGGATGAGGCCATGACATTGATAAACTGATAGAACCTGCCCACACTAAACCAATTCTGATGGACTACAAAAGGTCACTATAAGAAAAAAAAAAAAAGTTTCCTATTTATCTTTATTCAGAAAACCACGAGTCTTCAGTTAGAGGAGGGAGACAAAGGTTTAGCAGATTAGTGGGTAAAAGACCAACATTTGTCTCCCACCTTTCCAAGACTGCTACTCATGGTTGAACTTGGGCCCTCTAGCAGACTTGAGCTTAAGGGCTATTCCACACGGGGAGATAGCAGCCACGCGTTTGCGGTCGCGGCGGCAAAGCGCCACGACCGGCGCAGACGACAGTTTTGTATGGGCGCCTATGTAAAAACGCCTGTGCTAACCACACGAGGCGATGCGCTTTTCAACAGTCGCCTGAAAATGCCTCGCCAGGCTTTTTCAGGCGACTGTTGAAAAGCAAATCGCCTCGTGTGGTTAGCACAGACGTTTTTACATAGGCGCCCATACAAAACTGTCACCTGCGCCGGTCGCGGCGCTTTGCCGCCGCAAACGCGTGGCTATCTCACCGTGTGGACTAGCCCTAAGAGCCCATGAATACACACAATCACCTTTAAGGTGGCCATACACTGGCAGATAAAGCTGCCGATATCGGTTGTTTGGACCGGTGTGACTGCTTATCTGCCCGTGTATGGGGGCTTCAGACGGGTCTTCCCAATCGATATCTGGCCACGATATCGATCGGGAAGGTTGGATTTTTAACCGACCGACGAGTCGGAGCCCCTTGGCTCATTGTAATTCGATCGTTCGGCCGAACATTCGAATTACCCCCAATATAGCCATGCCGTTAGTGGCATATCGGGGAAAGATCCGCTCGTTTGGCGATGTCGCCAAACGAACTGATCTTTGAGTCTATGGCCACCTTTACTCCATTCTGTACTGTATAAGGATGCAGCTGGCTGAATGGGGCCATGCACAAAGGAAAGTATGGGCCAAAATTATTCCAATTATACTGGTCAATAAAAACCACTAGGCTTCCCAGTCTGTCAAGGACCCACCAGTACTTTCCCTGGTATCTTGACCCTGCAATTCTATGTATAGTGCAGTGGTCCCTAACCTTTTTTACTTGTGAGCCAAGTCAGTAAAAAGTTGGGGAGCGGCGCAAGCATGAAAAAGTCCATTGGGGTGCCAAATAAGGCTGTGGTTGGGTATTGGTAGCCCCTATGTGGACTGGCAGCCTACAGGAGGCTCTGCTTAGCAGAAATACTTCGTTTTTATGCAATTAAAACTTGCTTCCAAGCCTGAAATTGAAGAATAAGCCCCTGCTTTGAGGACACTGAGCAACATCCAAGGGGTTGGAGAGCAACATATTGCTTACGAGCTACTGGGTTGGGATCAGTGGTATAGTGAGTAGGGATGCACCAAATCCACTATTTTGGATTCGGCCGAACCCCTGAAAAGATTTGGGTGAATACCGAACCGCATCACAGTTTACATATGCAAATTAGGGATGTAAACCCAATTACTTCCTTGTATTGTGACAAAAAGTCACATGATTTCCCTCTCCGGCTCCTAATTTGCGTATGCAAATTAGGATTCAGATTTGATACGGCCGAATCCTACTGAAAGGCCGAACCCAGAACCAAATTCCTGGATTCGGCACATCCCTAATAGTGCGCATATGATGAGCAATAGAGCTCTATAACAGTGCCCCCTCTTTGACAGTCTACAGAAAGGTGGGTAAATCTCAAAAACTTGCACATGGTTTTCAGTTTCACAGGAGCTGCGGCTCAGATTAAATGCACCTTAGATCAGACGCCACAACTCATATTAAACATTTGTAGGTTTATTTGCAGATTACACTGTGTCACAATTCAGTGGACTACTGGTTTTCATTTAGCACCAGTCTTCTACAAAAATAAAGGCAAGCTTTTAAATTAACTTATTTTATGTATAACTTAAAAATGTATCAGCTGGGTAAAAAAAACAAAACTCAAAAACAAAAAGCGAAGGGAAACTGGGTGAGTGCAGTTCAACTGCAACAACCCAACTATTTGAGACCTCGGCCATGCAGGAGTTGGTACAGGGTGTGCTGGGTGCACAGAGGGTCACTCGTGGGATATAAGCTCCGGTACAACAGGATTTGGCTACAGCAAATCCTTGTGGCAGTGCAGAATTTAAAGGGCCAAGACTTGTTTTGTACAGTGAACCAATCAGGCGTTCCAGGGCTATATGGTTTGAACAAAGTGCTTCGAGGCTGTGGGGTGGGAACTGTGAGTCAAATGCCCACCACCCTTAAAGTGCCATTTGTCACTCAATTGTAAAGCAACACAAAGTGGGGGGGCATAAAATAAAATTTACATTAATAGGGGGTGAGCAAAAACACTAAACAAACCAAAAAAAGTATTAAAACCCCCTAATAGCCATGGGGAGAGGCAGGAGAAAAAACATTAAAATAAAGAGGTAGGAGACTCCTCCTTTTGGGTGTTCAAAACTTCTGCTCACTTTTCGGCAGACTTGTGACAAAGACCTTTCCCCTGTAAATGTGGCACTGCTCACTACCTCCCTATGTATACACTGTTCCAAACACAGACTATAACCAGAGTTCTACTGAAGCATCACAGGGCCCTTTATCCAGACCAGCAAGGGGATGGGGTGGGGGCAGGGTTGGCTTAACAGTTAACAGCTGCAATGCTTTTGCAGGGGGAAAAGAAAAAAAAAAAAAAAACAAATGGAAGACAAAGTCAGTCTGAAGGCGGGAAAAAAAAAACAAAAAAAAAAAAAACAACATGTCCATGTTTGTACCAGGGGTGACTGATCACACCCGCCCTGTGCCAGCTCTCTGGGTTGTCTGGTTCCTTCGAGGAGCAGCGCTGCCTCTTCCCCCTCTGAAGCCGCCACGGAAGCTCCGCCCCCTGAGGAACCTCCCAGAGACGCCAAAGGTCTCCGTATTCAGCTTCCTCTCCTCCGCCCATGTGGTGCGCCTGAAAAAGAGGTTAGTATTAGTATTGCTCTGCATTTAGAGAACCCTAATGGCTTCCCTACGTTACGAATGGGTATTGTAGCTAAAGCGTTAAAGGAACAGTAACAAAACATTTAAACAACTGCATGTACTGGTAGAAGCTGTGTGTTTGCGACAAAAACATTACTATAGTTTATGTAAACAAGCTGCTGTGTAGCCATGGGGGAAGCCATTCAAGCACAGGATACAGAGCAGATAACAGAAGAGCTCTGAAGTATACAATGGGATTCTTCTGCACTTACCTGTTATCTACTGTGTATCCTGTGCTTGAGGCTGCCCCCATGGCTACATAGCAGCTGGTTTAAATAAACTATAGCAGTGTTTCTAAAGCAAACATCAGTTTTACCAGTGCAGGGCAACAGCTTATTATATGGTCATGTTTTGGTGTTACTGTTCCTTTAACATGAGCCACATATTCCCCTATTCTAAGGTCTAAGAGAGGGTGTGAGGTTAATGTGAAGTAACAGAATAGATACCTGGACTTCATTTCAGAAGAGATATTATCAAAGAAAGACTTTGACCGGTCATAATATGTGTTTGGTCCCAGGGGGTCTTCCTCTGGGTTTCCGTCACTATTCTGGGTTTCCACCCCTGAATCGGTCTTCTCTTCGCCTTCCTTTTCAGGCTTCTCTTCTATGGGAAAAAAGAATTGACATAGGGGGGACAACATTGCTCAGACTGGCAGTTCTAAGATTAATTGCAAACCTTTGAAGTTTAATTTATCCTTGAACTCCTTATCCAGCTCCTCTCTGTTGAACTGTGCATTGGCCGTTTCAAAGTCGAAGTCGCCTTCAAATTTTATGGGATTCTCTTTCACGGTAGTGGGTCTGTTTTGACCACGGGACCGATTTCTAGTCCGTCTGTTCCCTAAAAGAAAATGGTGAATAAGCAGCTAGTTTAAAAGGCAGGTAATTTGGCAAACTGTCACCCCAACATATTTTGCCCAGACAAGTTATTATAAAATGTAAAATATTTGCCAAAATCAGATCAGATCAGTCATAAATGACCATTTACCTGATCTCCGTCGGGGAGGTCGTCTATTCTCGTCATTTATGGTGCCCAGAACTGGGGCAGCTGGAGGTGGCACTAAAAGCACAGAAGAGGTTTTAGGTCTAACGTGCCCCCACAACTAAAGGGAAGTTCTACAAAACATGCTTGTAAGCAACAGTCCTGTCCTGCTTTATGGCTGAGATTCTAGCTTTCTGTATAACAGAGCATTCTGTCCCAGTGGCTGCACAGATCCCATCTGATCCCCATTGTAAGCAGCAGTCCTGTCCTGCTTTATGGCAGAGTCTAGCTATCTGTATAACAGAGCATTCTGTCCCAGTGGCTGCACAGATCCTATCTGATCCTCATTGTAAGCAGCAGTCCTCCCTGCTTTATGGCTGAGATTCTAGCTATCTGTATAACAGAGCATTCTGTCCCAGTGGCTGCACAGATCCTATCTGATCCCCATTGTAAGCAGCAGTCCTGCCCTTCTTTATGGCAGCTGAGATTCTAGCTATCTGTATAACAGAGCATTCTGTCCCAGTGGCTGCACAGATCCTCTCTGATCCCCATTCGGTTAGTTGCAAAAATAGTGAACTGCTGGTTTAAACAAGCTATGAAGGAAACCAGATATAACCATATAGATATATATTTTATATCTATAAAACCTGACTTAATTTGAATCTAAATATATAAGGAACATATTCCCAAAAATAGGGAAAGACAGTGCTAAGTTATGAATGTTTCAGAATAACCTTACCATTTAAGGGTGCTGGCTGAGATTGAGGGCCACTTTGCCGAACACCCCTCTGACCAACAGGAGCCCCTTTCGCCTGCTGAACTTTCTTCTGGGCCTGGTTTTCCAGTGGGCCTGTCTGCACAGCTTGCTCCACCATCGGGCTCTTCCTCACTGGGATGGAGGGATAGCCAGCTGTAGGGAACATTAAATTTGAGTTTTACAGACCCTACAGAGTTGTCTTCATTGTATGACTGACGGCTGCCAGTGACATAGCTTCTACACAATCACAAAAGCATGCACAATGATTAGAGCGGGTTATGGCAGACAGTTACATTAGGACATAAGCCAAGCAGAATACGGAATACTAAGCCTTGTAGAAAATTAGCCACTTAAAAGGCACTGGCATGGCACCGGAAACAGACAATGAAATGCTTTAGAGCAGTGATTCCTAACCAGTAGCTCGTGAGCAACATGTTGCTCCCCAACCCCTTGGATGTTGCTCTCCGTGGCCTTAAAACAGGTGCTTATTTTTGAATTCCAGGCAAGGTTTGGTTGTATAAAAAAACAGATGCACTGCCAAACAGAGCCTCCTGTAAGTCCACATAGGGGCTACCAATAGCCAATCACAACCCTTATTTGGCACCACCCAGGAACTTGTTTCATGCTTGTGTTATTCCCCAACTCTTTTTACATCTGAATGTTGCTCACGGGTGAAAAAGATTGGGGACCCCTGCTTTAGAGGAACAAACTAACCCTGTGGACTAGTCCTGCGTTATCTTTAATCCGATTTATCTGCATAAGTCAAGGAATGGACCTGCTGTATTACGTCAAGTAATGAAACCGCCCATAGAACTATTTACCCTAGCAGTTTTTAGAGGGACAGTATACACCCTCTTTTCAACATGAGCTGAATAAACAAGGTTTGTGCTGAACATACACATTGCCTATTGTATTAAATATCTATTTTTTTTATTTTTGGCACTAAACAAGATTATGATTCCAATTCCACTTCTGGTCCCAAGGAGAATATTCCCCCCCCCCCCCAACACTGGTTCAATGAATTGGGCTTGTTCTGAACAACCTGAGCTTTGTCTATTCTTTTATTTAGGAAATTGTTATTTCTTGCTCTTAATAGAGCAAAAACTGAAAACTATTCTTCCTGATCCCAAAGAGCAAAGTCAAATCAGCAGCCACTCCATACAACCTGAATGCCTATGGCGAAATCGAGCAATTTAATTTATACTTCATTTTGATACCCTGCTACAATCCATTACACCTTGCTTTTGCACTTTTCCCTTCCAGTCACTGGAGGAATGAAGCTCTACTTGGCCAGAAAACAAACTTGTACAGCAGTTTCAATTTCCCCTGCTGCAGCAGAAGCCAAGTAAATGTGCCATCTGTGCTCCTACCTAAGCTTTGCACCTCCAGTTCCAGCCCAGGAGTAGCCATTTTAGCCGTATGTCTTATTAAAGCTGCACATGATGATAGATACAGTATCTGTCCATCAGGAAAAAATTAGTTAGTATACAACAAAAAAAACAAAAATTAAACTTTGAAATCGCTAAGACTTTATTAAGAAATAACTTCGTTAAACTCCCACTTGCGCTCCTCTTCAGAAAAGGCGATCTGGCAATCCATTGTGCAGCCCCGATTTCTCCTCCCTGCCCTCCTTATAGGAAATAGCCAGGGAGGAGAAATTGAGCACTGAATGATGGATCGTTGCCGTCACCTTTTCTGAAGAGGAACGCAAGCAGAGTTTTGGCAAGTTAATTCTTAACAAAGACTTAGCGATTTCAAAGTTTAATTTGTTTGTGTTATTTTTCGTTGTATACTTTTTTTTTTTACAGTTGATGTTACTGGTCCTTTAAGCCTCTAATGTCATAGTCCCTGTCTGAACAGGAAGCTGAACATGTTACCACTACACAACCTGCAGGATAACTCTGCCCAAAACTGCATCACAAGTCAATTTCTCTGGCCAAGAGCTCCATAAGCGCGTGTGGGTGCAGGCCAACACAGAATGCATAGTACAGCCTCCACATCACACCAACCAAGGTATGAGCATTATTTTTAGGCATGCACCGAATCCACAATTTTGGATTCAGCGGAATACCAAACCGAATTTGCACATGCAAATTAGGCGTGGGAAGGGGAAACATTTACTTCCTTAGTTATTGACAAAAAGTCACGCGATTGCCCTCCTCGACCCTAATTTGCATATGCAATTTAGGATTTGGTTAGGCCAGGCAGAAGGATTCAGCCAAGTCCGAATCCTGGCCGACTCCCGAACTGAATTCTAGATTCGGTGCATCCCTAATTATTTTCCCCACTACTCCTTCAGTTGAAGCATAACTCCCACCACCCCAAGCCTCCCACCCCCAACGGACAGAGGTTAAGACAGCAAAACAAAGCAGCAAGCGGGGTTAAAGCTTTATACATGCACATTGATGCAGTTACCATTCTGAGACAACTGCGGTGGTTCCGCTGGGACATCCAGTTCTGGGGCGACAGGCTGAGGAGAAGGGGAAGAGCAGGAGCTGGAGGCCCCGGCAGATGCCGTAGGGCTCCCCAACTTTTCTGCATGGGCAATGAGCGGACAAAGATGGGAAAGAAGGAAAATACAGCAAGTTAATTTGACTGAGGCATGAAGCTCCGATCATGACATATCACCCTGGAACAGGATGATGGCAAAGGCCAAAGATCAGGAGAAATGCTGCCCCCTGTCACAACTAAAGGCTTCAACAACTTGCCTATTGAGTAGCTGCAGTACTCACCTAGCCCAAGGGAGGCAGCATATTGTTGGCTAAGGAGCGAAGTGGCTGCAAGCTGGCTGTAGGTTGGCATCCCTCTGAATGGGCTGTAAGGCACCGAAGGCTGGTAGGAAGCAGCAGGAGCAGAGCCCAGAGAAGACTATACATTGAAAAAAAAAAAAAAAAAAATAAGATACTAAAAAATGAATAGCAAGTTTCTTACTGAAACCCTTTTCCTTTCCAGCAGCAACTCTTGGTACAGCCACTGCTAAGCAACACACCTTCCCCTATAGATTCAAATTCTGTCCTCCTGCTATTTTAGAATCTAGGCTGTTGGCTAGGAAACAGTTAAAAACCAGCATTTACTCCATAGCTAAGAATATCGATCTCTAACTAGTTGCTAGGTCATTGAAGGTGTCGGACTGGAGGGGCCTGGGACCCAACCGGCTGCTACAGTAGGGCCCCCCTCCTACAGGTCCCTTGCTGGGTTGCCCACCAAGCCTGCCCAACACCCTGCCCCCCCCCCCCTGCACTTTGTAGGAAGATTCAGCAGGGAGAGGTTCTGGGCTGGCTCAATCCAACCCAGAAAGGGGTTGTTCATCTTCCAAACACTTTAGTTGAGTTGGTTTCAGATTGTTTACCATTAACAAATACTTTTTTCAATTACTTTTCTTCTTTTTACCAGTTTCCCAAAATTGGGAGTTTAAAGTTTATGGTTCGTGTCTCTAGTGTTTCAGTCTGGCAGCTCAGTGAACTTGGAGCAGATTCTGAATGGTTACAATTTGCTACATTTAGTTGATCCATTTCTCGGCAGCATCTCTGGGGTATCAGCAACTATTGTATCAATTCTAACAGCTGCCTGTAATGAAACTCAGGGATTTTGCTCAGCAGGGACAAAGATAAGAAATGGATCAACTAATGTATCAATTTAGAACATTTCAAGAGTCGGCGACCCCCCCCTTCCCACAGTTTTTTAGAAGGTGAAAAAAATAAATTAGAAAAATGGTCACAAATACAAAATAATTTGAAAAAGTCTATTTATGGGGAACAATCAAACCAACTGAACTGAAAAAAAGTGTGAAGGTGAACAACCCCTTTAACAATAAGGTAGTCATTGTCAGAATATATAATAATGAGTTAATGTGTCAGGATACATAGAAAATGCAAAATAAAATATCTGGCCTCATACCCTCTGGTTACCATGGTCCCTGGCTGTAGAAACCACATGGCATTTTAACCATCATTACTGACAATATGTTAAAAGAAGGTAAGTTGACCTTTACTTACCAGACTTCAGGTTTAGCCAATAAGGGTGCAGCTCCAGTACAACCTCACACACAACACTGGGTAAAAGCCTCTACTCAAGGCTGGGCATATGAATACCACCCATTAACCAACCAGGGCTCCCAGCTTATTCTGCTGTCACCCACTGAATGATTACTCACCTGTTCCAGCTAATTGCCCCATGGCTGATTATATGTCCAACCTGGATGCCCTGGCAGTTCATTGTCTGACTAGACACTGGCATCACCCCTCCCCAACCATTAAAATCTATTTACTGATTACTAAAGCACCTCGCCCCTCCCGCCAGAGTGCTCATCCACAGTGCTACGCAATATGTTGGCGCTATATAAATACATGTTAATAATCCTTGGCAAACGCCATCATTAAACATGTTACAGTGGGGAATTCTAGGACACAAGGGTTATATAAACATGAACCAAAACCAGCGGGGCTGCTGCTCAATTAGCCAAAAATACTCACTAACCCTTTCCCTGCCAGACTGATGCAGCAGCAAAGCAAAACTATATTGGAATTAAAAGGAGTACAGGGTCCCCAGAAGTGTTGCATCACCGTTCACTGCCTAAATCGCTAGTTTAAGTGGAAAATAAACTCACTTGAGACATGTCCATGCTACTGAATATTTGCCAATCTGAGAAGGCTCACTTACACTTTATCAATGGCCCAGTTTTTGGTTTGGGTATCAAGGCAACAAGGTGCTCTAAAATTTGTATTGACCCCCTACAGCTATGAGATCACTTGCCTACGGCAGAGACACATGGTGAAGATTTGGGGAGATTTAGTTGCCCGGTGACTAATCTCCCAGAAAAGCCTTCCCGCTAGCTAGAATCTAAATCGCCCGGGGGATGGCACTGAGAAATTAGTGCCTGAAAAAGAGGCTATTTGTCACAGGGCAACAATCTCTCCCGAATCTTAGCGTGTGCCCTTACCCTTAGGGTCTGCCTATTTATCCCCCAGCAGGCAAAGCTACAGAATACAGCCAGGAGGGCAGAAAAGGAGACTTCCCAGTTTGCTAGATAAACTTAAGGGATTCTGTCATGATTTTTGTGATGTTTTTTATTTCTAAATTACACCGCGAATAATTCACTCTACAATACAAAATTTCATTCCTGAACCAGCAAGTGTATTTTTTAGTTGTAATATTGTAGGTGCATCTCAGGTTTTGCCTGGTCATGTGCTTTCAGAAAGAGCCAGCACTTTAGGATGGAACTGCTTTCTGGCAGGCTGTTGTTTCTCCTACTCAATGTAACTGAATGGGTCTCAGTGGGACCTGGATTTTACTATTGAGTGTTGTTCTCAGATCTACCAGGCAGCTGTTATCTTGTGTTAGGGAGCTGCTATCTGGGTACCTTTCCATTGTTCTGTTAGGCTGCTGGGGGGGAAAAGGGAGGAGGGTGATATCACTCCAACTTGCAGTACAGCGTGACTGTAAAGAGTGACTGAAGTTTATCAGAGCACAAGTCACATGACTAGGGGCAGCTGGGAAACTAAACATGTCTAGCCCAATGTCAGATTTCAAAATTAAATATAGGAAAAAAAAAAATCTGTTTGCTCTTTTGAGAAACTGATTTCAGTGCAGAATTATGCTGGAGCAGCACTATTAACTGATGTGTTTTGAAAAAAAACATTTATCCCATGACAGTATCCCTTTAAATATACAGGTATAAAGGAGGAATATTGAAGTTTAATTGCTATAACTCCATGAGTTTGAGATAGAGCACACGAAACATACCTGGACTATAGCAGGGTCCTGTGGAAGAGCATGAGAAGCCTTCGGGGGCTCACATACAGTGATGTCCTTAATATCGCTGCCGCGGAAAATTATATACTCGTAGACTTCCTCCCGAGGCGGGGCCGGACGGTCAGTTGGACGATCTTCTGTCCCAAACGAGCGGACTAATTGCAATTAAGAGTGTGCAGATTAGTAAACAATTATAAAGAGGAACTTTAGCAGAAGAGTCGGTTAATGGAATCCCAGCGATTGGTGAATAGACTTCAGTTTCTAATGCAGCCAACTCAAAGCTCATTAGTGCCTTTATTTCATTAACCTGAGTGGGATGAGAAGAGCTGGGGCTTTGCAGCAGCCAACTGGCTCCCTGGAATGGGGGAGGGTTCTGATAGTATTTAAGAGTTCTGGGGGTATAAGTATAAGAAAGAAGAACATTTTGGGTCCCTGAAAATGTGAGTTGGGAGGCTGTTGCTCGTAGGTCTTAAAGGGGGTGTTTCACCTTTAATTTAACTTTTAGTATGATATAGAAATGGCTAATTTGAAGCAACTTTTCAAATGGCCTTCATTTTTCTTTGACTTCTTCAGACTCTTTCCAGTCACTGAACCCATCTAAAAAAAAAAAAATGTTCTGCAAGGCTACAAATGTATGGTTATTGCTACTTTTTATTACTCCTCTTTCTATTCCGGCCTCTCCTATTCATATTCCATTCTCTTGTTCAAGTCAAGGCATGGGTGCTAGGGTAATTTGGACCCTAGGAACCACATAGGTGAAACTGGAGAGTTGCCGAATAAAAAGCTAAATAACTCACAGTAAAAAATGAAAACCAATTGCAAATGGTCTCAGAATATAACTCTCTGCATCATACTAATAGTTAATTCAAAGGTAAACAAACCCTGGAAGGCAGCAGAAATCCTTGCACAACAGGAATGGGGGGTTAAAGTCTGAAGGCAGGGACTGAGGTGCATGAGAATATATGGTGAGAAAATAGGGGGCACAAGCAGTGTCCGACTGGCCCACTGGGATACCAGGAAAACCATCTGTGGGCCCAGGTGTCAGTTGGTCCTCCTGCTGCTAAACATTTGGCCTATTTCATGGCCGTCACCTATTTCTATGAGAACAAAGATGCTAAATAGATGGAATAATAGATTATTGTATGTAAAGAACAGAGGTTGATGGAGGAGAGGAACAAAAATAGTACTGATGATGGCCACCTGATCTAAGGTTTGTTGGGCGGGCCCCTGGTCTAAAGGTCTGTTGGTAGGGTTGCCACCTGGCTGGTATTTTACCGGCAAGGCCAGTAAAAATGATGGTTGATCCCAATGTTATTAATAGGGAAAAAAAGATAAATATATAGGAAGGCTGGTATTTTTTTCCAGAAAAGGTGGCAACCCTATCTGTTGGGGTGGGCCCCTGGTCCAAGGGCTGTTGGGGTGGGCCCCTGGTTTTCCAGTTCGACACAAGTTCATCTATCTCAGGTAGGAGACACTGTGGGCTGAGAAATCTAGTCTATTTTTGGCCCCTACCAGCAGAGGGCAGTGTGGGAAGCCATACCATTCTACCCCACCCAGCATGGAATCATTTGTGCCCCAGCCATGGCAGGGGGAATTAGGGCTGATTGCATGGCCACTAATAAGCTAAAGGGTCATCACTTCCGACAGGGGGCAGTGTGGGTTCCACAGAAACACAATACCCCAGGCCTTGTTAGCGTCTCTGCCAGCTGCCCCAATTACCCCCTCTATGATAAGAGAAGCCAAAAAGGCTCTGCCAATCAATTTAACGCCCCGCCCACTACACCTGCCTCGCGACTACGACTCCCAATAGCCTCGGGTATGTGGCCGATTATAGGAGACTTGGACAGCCCGAAAGCTGAATGTCAAGCCATAAACCCCCAATGTAACCACCTCCCCAGCCAAGGACCCCGCTCGCACCTTTAGCTAGGGCCACGGTGGAGTTCTCGGTATCGATGGTGTACAGGATGCCTTCATAGCGGATTTGAGCCTTAGAGATCAGACTGATCTTGCTGCCGATGTACGGGGTGCCCGAGCTCATGGTGCTCGTCTCGGCCTGTGGCCCTTCTCTTCTCCCGACTATGTCCTCAGGGTCCCCCAGAGTGCCCCGGGGCCGCCCGCTACTGCGCCTTTTATACCCTCACCTCTGGCACCGCCCTGACACGCCAGGAGGCTGGACTGAGCAGAACCCGCAGCTTTGTTACTGCGCAATTCGTGCTTGTTTTTTTTTTTTTTTACCTTTACGCGGAGGGTGTGACGCCTCACGCAGCCATTGGCTAAGACTAGTCCCGGCAACTGGTGACGTAATTGCAATCAGATAGAGCGCGGCTAACGTAACATGTAAGCGCGTAATTGACGCCTCTATTAGAGGATGGTCAGCCATATTCTTGGTGGGACATTCCTCCCATTGTAACTGTTTAGTTTAGAGATCATTGGATAGGTTAGATTGTAGACTTGTGTATTATACTCTTAACCCTATAAAGGACTATTACCCATGATATTACATTTCTAGAAAGACGTGGCACAATAATAATTTGCAGTTGGTCTTTATTTTGTTATCCTTTGTCTTTTTGCATGTTTTGACTTCAGGCTGGAGTTTAAACTTAACTTGTTGATAGGGTGTCGACTACCCCAAGCAGCTCAGTCGGCTTGAGTGGTAGATTATTTGTGGCTGTTTAGCTCTTTTATTCAGCTGCTTTCCAGTTTGCAATTTCGGCAGTCTGGTTGCTAGGGTCCAAATTACCCTAGCAATCATGCACTGATTTAAATTAGAGACTGGTATATACAGTAAATAGACGAGGGCCTGACAAGAAAGACGAGTAATAAAAAGTAGCAACAACAATACATTTTTGTAGCCTTACAGAGCATTTGTTTTTTTACATGGGGTCAGTGACCCCCATTGGAAAGCTGGAAAGAGTCAGAATAAAAAAGGCAATTCAAAAACTATCAAAAAAAAAAAAATTATGAAGACCAATTGAAAAGTTGGCCTTTTTATAGCACACTAAAAGTTAACTTAAAGGTGATCCACTCCTTTAAAAGAAGGATTTGAATAGAACTATAACTAATAAATGCATTAGGGATGCACCGAATCCACTATTTTGGATTCAGCCGAATCCTTAACGAAAGATTCGGCTGAAGACTAAACAAAATCCTAATTTGTGTATGCAAATTATTGGTGTGAAGGGGAAAACATTTTATACTTAAAAGTAAAGTAAAAAAATTCACACAATTTCCTTACCCACCCCCTCATTTGCATATGTAAATGTACAATTTCCTAATTTGCATATGTAAATTAGGATTTGATTTGGTTCGGCTGGGCATAAGGATTCAGCCAAATCCGAATCCTGCTGAAAAAGGCTGAATCCTGGATCTGGTACATCCCTAAAATGCATTACTGTTCTTTAAAAGTGACCAACTGCACAGATGAATGTTACTGGGTAAAATCCAGTCAGAGTCTGCTCTCACGCTATACCCTATATGATTTTTTACCCAAGGGGGCATCTTAGCAGGGAATTTAGGTAAGGTTGAGAAAGTATAGATTACATTGTATAATGGGATGTCTCGCCTGCAGCTGTCACTAAACTACAACTCCCAGAATCCCATCAAATGGCAACAAGTAGAATGAGGCCCTAAAAACAAGCTATTTCCAAGGGGTCACATGGCTTTAGAAAATGGGCTGGGATGGTGCTTGGGACCCTGATTCATCCATGGCCACCCCCCTGCAGTATCGAACAAAAAAAAAAAAAAACAAGAATAATGCCCCACATACTGCACAGAAATATCTATAGGAAATTAAATGCAATGGATACAGTAGAAATAAATGTAGGAGACTGTCCCTTTTATGCAGAAGGAAGGTAAAATTATGACAATTAGAGAATATTCCAATAGATTGGTGTTAGGGATGCACCAAATCCAGGATTCGGCCTTTTTTTCAGCAGGATTCGGCCGAATCCTTCTGCCGAGTTGAACAGAATCCTAATTTGCATGTGCAAATTATAAGTGGGGAGGGAAATCGCGTAACTTTTTGTCAAAAAAACAAGGAAGTAAAACATTGTTTCCCATTCCCAACCTTAATTCGCATATGCAAATTATGATTCGGTTCGGTAATGGGCTGAAACTTTCATGAAGGATTCAGGGGGTTAGGCCTAATCCAAAATAGTGGATTCGGTGCATCCCTAGTTGCTGTAGTACGGGGGGGGGGGGAATGACGTACCAACTGTACCAACTTCCCATTTATTGTGCAGATGGTTATGACAATATCCCAACAGGAAATGTATTCTTCAGGAACACTCCTGGTGCTATATAAATATCTGTAGCTGGGACAGGGCATTTGTGCAACTATCCAGTCTATACATAGGGTTGCCACCTTTTTTGGAAAAAAATGCCGGCCTTCCGATATATTTAACTTTTTTCCCTATTAATAACATTGGGATCAGCCATCATTTTTACCGGCCAGGCCGGTAAAATACCAGCCAGGTGGCAACCCTATCTATACAGAAGTTCATGTTGTGTATTTTAGCAACAAGGAGGCCTGTAGCATATTCTTACTCTTTTGTACATAATATTCAATGGGCCCTTCTGCTGCTGGGGGGCCAAAGCCATGGGTTCACCATTAGGGCAGAGAAAGACGAGAAGATTTGGGGAGATTAGTCTTCTTTGGGTGACTAATCTCCCCGAACTGCCTACTCGTCGGCTAGAATCTAAATCACCGGCGGGACGGCACTCGGATCACTTTGTTTTCCGAAGTCGCCCGAAGTTTCCTCGTGAGAAAAACTAAGTGCTCCGAGTGCCTTCCCACCGGCGATTTAGATTCTAGCCGGGTGATTAAATCTCGCCGAATCTCCACGTGTGTCTCTGCCCTTAAGCTGCAAGCTCTTAGTTGTGAGCAGTCCAGTTATAATATTATTGTAAAGTGTTGGGGTTCCGTGCTGGCGCAGTTTAAATAAACAAGAAATGACAGAGGTTGAATATGGGGATCAGCGCCGGCTGAAATGAAAAGGTTGCTTAAAATTGGCCATTCTAGTACATATTCAAAGTTGGCTTAAAGGTGAACCAACACAATTTACATCCCGACTAAATCTGTATAATAAGCAATATCCCCCCCCCCCAAATACTATATTGGGGTACTCCTTATTCCCCCAGCCTGGGCCCATATATTGGTCCAGGCCATTAATTTTCCCTTATTTAATGGAAGTACTCGCTTAGCATCAAACTGGCAGCCAGAGAATAGACTAGTGGGTGATTATTGTCCCTTACAGCAGACAAGCTCCACCCTATACATAATCCCCACATGCCCAACGTTCCATGGCAGGAGCCAATCGCCAGGAGAACTATGGTGCTTCTAAAACTACAACTCCCAGCATGCCCGTCCATCACGGCCGCACGTTCGGTTCAGTGGACTGTGGGAGGTGTATTGGTGTGTTTCTCAGACCCCTTTATGGAGCCTACTCCCCCTCCCTCTCGGTAACCCACAGCGGGCGGCAGACAGGAGTGGCGCCCGGACACCCGCAGCAGCCATTTTGAATTGAGCAGACAAAGAGCGCGCGTTTCTTTGCCGGGACCCTTCTCTCCGCTTTAAACCTCGTCATCTCACCCGGCTTGTCTCCCAGACGCTTCCCCGGCCTCCCCCTATTTTTCTGGATCCCTCCCGTCCAAACGACCCCGCTTGATCCCTTCCAACCCTCCCAATACCGCTCGCAGCCATTTGCCCACTCCTTATGTAGCCATGAGCCAGCCAATGGGAATTCCTCTCCGGTGTGACGTAATTGCCCCGCCGCGCAGGCGCACAGAGCTGCTGCCCTCCTGAGTTGAGCGGCGGAGTAAAGATGGCGGCGGGTTCGGATCTGCTGGATGAGGTTTTCTTCAACACGGACGTGGACGATAAAGTGGTCAGCGAACTGGTGGGATCCCTGGAGTCTCAGCTGGCCGCCGCGGCCCACCAGCACCATCATCATCACCAGCAGCAGCCCCCCGCCGAGGCCCGTAGCCAGGCCCTGGCTAACCATGTCACCAGCCCGGGGGTAGGGGCAGCCAATGCGGGGGGACAGCCTGAGGCCAAGATAGGGCTCTCCCCGGAGGTGCCTAAGACAGGTGAGGCGTGCGGCTGAGTGGGCTCGGGGGCTGAGGGAATGTTTTGGCGGCTAGCCGGGTGACTGGGAGCCTTCAGGGTGTCTGGTGGGTGTGATGGGCCCTGGGAAAGGCTCCGAGGGGCCCCCATGGACTTTTGGAGTTGCCCGTTATGGAAACCTGGATCCTTGGTTACTTGGCGCCTGTGGAGTGACTTGGAGGGAGGAGGCAAAAGATTTTGGGGGCGTATTGGGCGGCGGGAAATAGAATTGGGGCCCCTCATGGACTTGGGGAGCTGCTGATGACTGGATACTTGGGGTCCATGCTAGTTTGGGGTTGGCTTATTGGGGTCTCAGTGCTTTCTGGGGGGCATAGGGGAATCTACTGCTCACTGGACAGCAATCTGCCCTGTCTCACATGGACTCCTGGAGCTGCTGATGCTCACACTCCAGACATTTGTGCCAATTTGCTGTTTTGGGGGGTAACTCTGGAAATGAGTGTTCTTTGGACGATTAGGGGGCAGTTTATGTCCAAGGAAAAGATCTGTGTGCTCACATGAACTCCTGGAGCTGCTGGTGCTTTCTTCTAGATTATTAAATACTTGCCATTTTATGGGGGTTATAATTGAACCCTAGTTTGGGCAGAGAGAGACACTGGGTGACTATTAAACTGAAATCTGTGGACAACTTTGCTTGGAAACAGATTTTGGGTGAAACTGCATTTCATAGGGAATGTTATAGCGGCCATGTGTACTTGGGGAGTTTGCACTGAGCGCACCAGATACATTGGTCATAGCCGCCTGCTCTGGGGGAACTGCTACTGGGGGAAGGCTAGCTGTGTCGGGGGCATGTGGGACCTGTATCATAGGGTCTTTATTTGCTGTGAGGTACATCAAGGCTTTCTGGTGTATCCTAGTAGGATAAGGGCTCTGCTGCTTGGTACATTATGGATTTCTAGTGTGTATGGGTTGGTTAATGGGCCCAGATGGGTTATATACATTCCTAGAATAGCTTTAGTGCATATTGGGTCTCGGGCTATTTGATTCTGATTTTGAGGGGCTCAGGAAGTTAGCAATGGCTGCTACAAGTGAACAGACTGCTGTGGATGCACAGGGGATTGCCAGCTGTGTGTTCTGATTGGTGTGTACACCAATTTCCTTCTCTCCTATATCACATTATCACCTTTTCCCCACAGGAGCCGCTGTCCCTGGAGTTCAAGGAGGTGTCATTAACAGCCGACCACAAACCACAGCCCAGCCTGACGGGACTCAGTCTGCTATACCTGAAGCACCAGGAGCTCTTAGCCAGGCTAAAGCTGGGGTTCTGGGCACCATGGCATCCACTCTGCCCAACCACAGTTCAGGTAATGGTAAAAACGCCACCCTACAGACCATGAATGGGAGTAATGTTGTGATTAATTCACATGGACCCGGGGGTCATGGTACCCCATATCAGGGGAACAGCAACCTGGTGAACAATGGACCTGCTCCTGTCACTAAGGGTGGAGTGAACCCAGGAGCTAACACCGTTATTCAGACTTTTCTTGGGACTACTAATGTGGCATCCTCTGTCATCTCTTCCTCATCCACATCGACCGCTGGAGCAGCTGGGCAACAAACTGTCATGGCGGGTGTACCCACGAGTGTAGCATTGGTGAGACCTCTTTTGCACCAGGGTGTGCCTGCCACTCAGAATGGTAGCAATACTGTGATCAATTCCCCTTTGTCAACCCCTGCCGGAGTATCGCTGCAAATGAACAGTCAGCCCAGTCCTGTAATCAAGTCGGAATCCCCTAAAACGATTATCCAGCCCCCTCAGCAGAGCCAGCCTAACCCTGGCAATATGGTGTTAGGACAGACTATGCAAGCAGGCCATCCTGGTCCTGGAGGAGCTGTGTCTGCCCCGGCTACTCTTACAGGAATGGGCAAAGCTACAGTCGGTGCCGTGCCTCTCAACTTGCCAAGGACTCCTACAGCACCAGTCAGTGGCATCAGGGCTACAATCACTCCACCTATGCTTGCTCCACGCGTGCAACAGCCTCAGCAGAACCCAGCGAGCGTTCAGAATTTTCAGCTTCCACCTGGTAAGTGCACGTTTATTTATCATGAGACCAGTTCATTGAGAGAGAAGTTGCCTGTGAGATCTCTGGCTCTGCCCCTCTGCTTGTTGTGATTGAGCGAGCTGCATGTGGTGCTCAGTCTGGGACCAATCGCGATGTCAGGCTGATGCGAGAAGCCAAACATAACCTCTTTCTGGCTCATTTCACCCATCGCACACCGACTGAGGCAGCTGTCCCTGAGCTCCGTGGTTAGGGGAATCCGTAGTTGTAATAGCTCGGTGCCAAACTGAATTTCAAGTTACCTAGAATGCCCTTGTGTCCCTGTATGCCAGTTTCATTGTGGGCACAAAAAGACGTGAGTAGAAAGCAATTTATTCCATGACATCTCTGGAGAAGCTGTTACTGTCAAACAAAGATCAGCTGTTAGAATTGCTAAGAGCAGGGACAGGTGGACTTGTAAATCTTGTTGGACTACAATTCCCAGCACCCCCCCCAAAAATGTTGCAACAATGCTAATAAACTATAGCTCCCGGGGCAATTCATTCAGTTTGTAGTTGCGTATTGAACTTGACTTTGTCTCCCTGTGACCCTCAGCCTCCCAGACAGTGATTATACAGATCTTTGGAAGCCCCCTTAACCTTCTCAGTAATGTTATCCTTTTCGATTTGCTGCTGGGAGGGGGTCAAGTTTTTTTTTTTTTCTGTGTCCCTGCAGAATATTTTAACCTTTAACTGCCCAGTGAGTTATTCTGAGTAACTATATATTGACCTCATGTTAAAGGGGTTCTTCACCTTTGAGTTAACTTTTAGTATGATGTAGATCATAATTGGTTTTCATTTTTTATTATTTGTGGTTTGTCAGTTATTTAGCTTTTTATTCAGCAGCTCTCCAGTTTGCAATTTCAGCAATCTGGTTGCCAAATTACCATGCAATGATGCGAATAAGACTGGAATATGATTAGGAGAGGGCTTGAATAGAAAGTTGAGTAATAAAAAGTAGCAATAACAATACATTTGTAACCTTGCAGAGCATTTGTTTTTTTAGATGAGGTCAGTGACCCCCATTTGAAAACTGAAAAGAGTTAGAATGAAAAGGCAATTCATTCAAAATCTGTAACAAATAAGTAATGAAGACCAATTGAAAGATTGCTCAGAATAGACAATTCTAAAACATAAAAGTTAACTTAAAGATGAACTATCTCTTTAAGTGTGGTGCCTGGATAGCACTGAAGTCTTGAGTTCTGAGTTCAATGCCAACCAGGGTGCTGTCTGCGAGGAATATGTTACTTCTCCCCATGTCTACATAGGCTTCCTCCTACGCCCTGAAAATATACAGGCTGTTTAATTTATGCCTTATAATATTGAATCTAGTGAGCAATAAGGACCATAAATTGTAAGCTCCAAAGGGTCAGGGTCTGATGTGAAGGACAGACCATCAGTGTCATTGGTACAGAATATGTCTGCATTCTATAAATAGAGTAATTATAATAACCTGTCCCTGGCCCAGTAGAACTTAATCTGATATTCTTACCCCAGGGCTGTGCACATACTAGGGGCAATTCCATCAGTAGTCAGTGTGCCTTACCTGTATATGTTTGGATTGCAAATATAAGGAAACCTAAATACCCCATGGATATTGCACTCTAGCTGCCAGCTGAACTGTGTATCGCAAGCTGCCAGTATGAATGTAGCCATACTTTTCAGTTTGTTATTAGCTTAGTCAAAGGAAAACATATCGGGTACGTTGTCATTTCAGAACTTGGGCTTTCAGTCTATCAAAGGTGTTTACAAAGACATTTTAAATAGTGTCTGTGTTGCCAAATCATACAGATCCCCACACAGCCAGTCAGCTGATTCCTCAGTTGTAGTGATCCTTTGCTTTAACTTCTCTGCCATGGGATGAATATTTCAGTGTGTTCCGGGCAAACTTAGCTTTTTGCTGATTAATGCTGTTATGTTAGAGGGAACATTGCTCTAGATCAGAGGCCCAGCCTGAAGGCCAGTTAAGGTGAGATTTGGGGTGAGTGCTTATTTGTACCCTGGGTACCCCTGGAACTATAGCAGGGTGCCTGTTACCCCAATGTTTCTAGATATATTTAACCTTGTTATGAGCTAAGGGGGCCCAGTCTGAAGGCCAGTTAGGAGGAGATTTGGGGTGAGGGTTTATGTGCCCTGGGTACCCCTGGAACTATAGCAGGGTGACTGTTACCCAATGTTTCTATATATCTGTAACCTTGTTATGAGCTAAGGGGGGCCAGCCTGAAGGCCAGTTAGGGGGAGATTTGGGGTGAGTGTTTATTTGTGCCCTGGATACCCCTGGAACTATAGCAGGGTGACTGTTACCCCAATGTTTCTATGTATCTGTAACCTTGTTATGAGCTTATTGGGCCTAGCTTGAAGGTCAGTTAGGGTGAGATTTGTTGTGAGTGCTTATTTGTGCCCTGGGTACCCCTGGAACTATAGCAGGGTGACTGTTACCCCAATGTTTCTATGTATCTGTAACCTTGTTATGAGCTTATTGGGCCTAGCTTGAAGGTCAGTTAGGGTGAGATTTGTTGTGAGTGCTTATTTGTGCCCTGGGTACCCCTGGAACTATAGCAGGGTGAATGTTACCCCAATGTTTCTATATATCTGTAACCTTGTTATGAGCTAAGGGGGCCCAGCCTGAAGGCCAGTTTAGGGTAAGATTTGGGGTAATGGTTTATTTGTGCCCTGGGTTCCCCTAGGACTAAAACATGGTGACTGTCACCCCAATGTTTCTATATATCTGTAACCTTGTTATGAGCTAAGGGGACCCAGTCTGAAGGCCAGTTAGGGGGAGATTTGGGGTGAGTGCTAATTTGTGTCCTGGATACAGCAGGTTGACTGTTACCCCATATATTACTCCATAGGACTGTTTTTTTAAGCTTGTTTTTTTAACATTGACTATAGTTAGGACATGCAGACACTAAGGAATATTGATCTTGTCTCTGTAATATGAAAGAACATTGCAAATAAAAGAGAAGAAAACAGAAAATGCTTAGAGGTAGCAATAATAAATAACTTCCTGCATGTCCTCCCTGTTGCTGTAGTTTCCCTCCAATTTTAGTCTGACGCTATAAAAGCAATGAGAGGTGTGTTCGAGTTTATCAGCAGAAGAAAATACTTTCTAAAATCCCAGAAGTGTTTGCGAGCGTGTGCTGCTTTAAGAGAGTATTGTCCGTATTTTCATATATCCATTGAAGCATGTGCTGTACTGTGTGCAAGCAGATGCTGACAGTTTGCCAGTGAAACCGGCACTTTTGCAGCAGAAGACAGTCATGGTCTGAGCTCTCTTTCCGACACACCTGTTAGAAGTGAATGTGGAGCAGGCTGAGGTTGGGGGGGGGGGGCACAGAGTCACATTTTTAGTTTGGTTGAGGGGTTCTTGGGCCCCTGATCAGATACCGTAATGTTTGTAGTGCTACATCTTTGCTCTTTGACATTGAAATGGAACACACTATTTGCAGGTTTTCATATGTCTGTAGCTAATTTAACTTCCCCTTTACTATGTGGCTGTGAGTTTAAGAGAAGGTTCTTTTATGATACGAAGGCTGTATTTAACAGGTGGTGTTTATGAAAAGGAATGCCGCTGTGTGTATTACACCAACGGCCGTCCTGCAATTCCCTAAAGTCCTTTTGCTATAAGGTTACCAGATCATATAAGAAGTCTCATAATAATTGTAAGTTTCTGGGTTGCGTTTAACATTAATGCAGTCATTGCAGCCAAGGCATTCCCTTTATACACATGATCTGATGTTGAGCAAGCAGGTCTGCCATTTAACATAAGGTTAACGTTTCTGCTCTTATACGTGCAACACTACATTTCCCAGGATCCCCTGCTAGCAGGACAGGGAATGTGGATGCTTGGAGCTATAATTTTACAACAGTCAAAGATCAGACATTCCTGCCCTGTGAACTTTAGTGTGTAGGTGTGAGTGCTACATGTGTAACCTTTTATTCCATTTATGTCGATTCTAAATAATAGCGGGGTACCTTAAAGGTATACAGTCATGGGGAAAAATTTTTTTTCTTCCAAAAGCATAATTTAATAGTGCTGATCCAGCAGATTTCTGCACTGAAATCCATTTTTCAAAAGAGCAAACAGATTTTTTCATTTTTAAAACTGACATGTGACTTGTGCTCTGATAAACTTCAGTCACTCTTTACTGCTGTACTGCAAGTTGGAGTGATATCACAACCTCTCCCCCCCCCCCCCCCCCAGCAGCCTAACAAGTTACAGAACAATGGGAAGGTAACCAGATAGCAGCTCCCTAATACAAAGTAACAGCTGCATGATAGATTTAAGAACAGCACTCAATAATAAAATCCAGGTCCCACTGTGACACGTTCAGTTACATTGAGTAGGAGAAACAACAGCCTGCCAGAAAGCAGTTCCATTCTAAAGTGCTGGCTCTTTCTGAAAGCACATGCCCAGGCAAAATGACCTGAGATGCACCTACACACCAATATCACAACTAAAAAAAATACACTTGCTGGTTCAGGAATGCAATTTTATATTGTAGAGTGAATTATTTGCAGTGTAAACAGTGTAATTTAAAAATAAAAACTACATCATAAAAATAATCTCTTTAAATATTGGTGTGGGCTACAAGAACAAGCTACCCTCCATATACAATATGTTCCTCCTAAGGCGTCTGCTTGGTCTTTTGACTTGTTGACCATATGGGTTCATGGAAAGGAGTCTTCGCAGGCCTAGAGCAAATTGCAGGTAATTTCTTGATGTTGGTCTTCTTTATTTGAACACTTTGCAACATCCAAGTATAGGTGTGACCTTTCCCAGTTATAATTCTATAACCCTAATAATTATATGCACTGTTGGACATGCCACATATTGGGCACAGTGTTTAATGCCCTTCAAGTAGATCAATGTGTTGGCACTGGAATCTCACGCCTATGTTGCTAGGACTTGAGTGTTGCAAGTTTGTGTCAGATTCATGGGATCCTGAAGTGTTTTGAGAATTGCAGAACCTGAGCCCTTTAGTAAATGTGTAACCTGGGCTGTTGGTAGGCTGCCAGAGGATGCTGAGAGTTGTAGTTCAGCAGCCCACAAGACTTCCAGCTTTATGATGTGCTTTGCTGTTCCAATGGATATGTTTCCGATATATTTGGCGAAGCATTTTTAAGGACAAGTTCAAGGACCAGATTTGTATTTTACTTGGGGTGCCTTAAACTTACAACCTGCCCCTGGACATAACTGCACTGCCTCGTTTTTTTTATTTTTTTTTTATTGTGTCTGCTTGAGCCTTGCTGCCTTACCTGTAAAACACAGGACCCTACAACCTCTAACTTTCTGGCCAGGGTAACATGGGTATCCGCAGGTGAACATTTGAACCTGTTAAGACTCAATATGATGCGGGTGAATGTAGAACTGTCTGTTGAACCTGTCTGCTGCACTCTACTTTCCAATATACATTTGTAAAGCTACAAATGTATTGTTATTCCTACTATTATCTGTCTATTCAGGCCCTCCCCTATTCAAATTCTGGCCTCTAATAAAAATCAATGCATTGTTTCTAGGGTAATTTGGATCCTATCGACCCAGATTGCTGAAATTGCGTCGAGCTGCTGAATATAAAGACAATTAACCACAAATAATAACAGATAAAAACCAACTTGTCTCAGAATATCATTCTCTACAACATTCTAAAAGTGTCTGTTCTCTTTTTTTTTTTATTCTCTGCATTGCTGTTCCTGAATAGGGATGGGTGCTTTTATACCCATTCGATTCGCCTCCTGATTTTTTTTTTCTCCCATTGAAGTCTATGGACGTAATTTCTGCGGCGAAAAAATTTACTCATCCCTAGTCCTGACTTCAATGGACCATTGAATCAATGTAGATGTAGTCTGCTCTACTCCAGCCAAGACTCTAATTCCCACAATACTATTCATTAGTGATGAGCGGGTCGGCCCGCTTCTCACGGGTCAGGCAGGTTCGGGCTGATCTCGATGCTCCTCTCACGGATTCGGGTTCAGCTCTTCTGCCTGCTACCATAAACTGCCTGTTCTGACTTCCTGTTTTGTAGGCTCTCGCCTGCCTCACCCCTTTTGTGACATCATCGGCGGGTTTTCCCGCGGGTCTATAAATGGAAGGGAGAAGTCTGGTGCGGGTCCAGTTTTTCTCAACCCACACATCACTTCTATGCATGTGTATGCGAAGAAGGCCCATCACAGTATATCAAAGGCACTGTGGGAGTAGAAGTCTTGACTGAAGGAGATGTGACTACTGATACATTGTTTTAATTATTGCAAGCATTTTTGATTGTATTGTTTTCATCTTCTGTAGTAGGAAACGGAAATCAGCCGCCATTCATCCCCATGTAATGTTAAACCTTCTCTTGGGTTCAGATGAAGACTTTGCTTTCCTCTATCGAAGATTGGATATAATATGTATTTTGTTTGCAGAAGAGATTTTTCAACCACAGCTGAGGCTTTCCATCCGTCAATGGGAAAGTGATTTTATCAGTCTGTCTCTGGCTCTTTCACTCATATAACAGCTGTAATGTCTGGCCCTAAATATCTGTAGCCTTTTCTCCCTAATACTGAATGTGGTGAGATGAGGCACAGACAAATACACGAGGTCCTCTGCACTCAACACATTATCATTATATATAGGACATTGAGACATTTTGTACCTTAAGCTACTAAAAATGCCTTACCCTTCAAACAAAACAGGGATTGTTTGTCCATATATTGCAATATATTTATGATGCCAACCACGTCAAAGTCTTCCCTGGTCTTGCCAGTCCTACATTTAACTTTCGTCTGATTCATTAAAGGGGTGGTTCACCTTTATCAGTTGGCCTTCATTATTTTTTTTTTAATATATTTTTTGGATTATTTGCCTCCTTCTGACTCTTTCCAGCTTTCAAATGGGGGTCACTGATCCCATCTAAAAACAAAGGCTCTGTAAGGATACAAATGCATTGTTATTATTAATCATCATTCTATTCAGGCCTCTCCTATTCATATTCATGTCTGGTATTCAAATGAATGCATGGTTGCTAAGGTAATTTGGACCCTAGCAATCAGATTGCTGGAATTGCGAACTGGAGAGCTGCTAAATAACGCAAAAACCACAAATAATAAACAATGAAAACCAATTGCAAATTATCTCACAACATCGCACCCTACATCATACTAAAAGTTTATTTAATAAAGGGGTTGTTCACCTTCCAACACGTACTTAGTTTAATTTGGTTTCAGATCGTAAACCAGAAATAAAGACTTTTTCCAATTGCTTTCTGTTTTCAATGTGTGACTGTTTTTCTGATATTCTCTGCGAAAGGGGGGGTCACAGACTCTCTAAACTGTTCTAAATTGATACATTTAGTTGATACATTTCTTATCTTTGTCCCTGCTGAGCAGAATCCCTGAGTTTCATAAAAGGCAGCTGTTAGACTTGATACAATAGTTGCTGATACTGGGAAATGGTGAGAAATGTATCCACTAAATGTTGCAAAATTGTAACCGTTCAGAATCTGCACCTGAATCACTGAGCTGCCAGATTCGAACACCAGACCAGAACATTCAAATTGAAACTTCAATTTTGGAAAAACGTTAATAAAAAAATGGAAAGCAATTTTTGTTTTCATTTCATGGAAAACAACTCAACTGAAAGTGTTTGGAAGGTCATCAACCCCTTTAAGAACTGATAAGATGAGGTAGTCCAGTATTGGAACCCTGCTGTTGCACAGCAGCTTTGCAGTTGGTCTTTTAGCGATGAAACTTGGCATCAGCTGAAGGCCTTTCATTGGCTTTTGGTAGAAGTCATGTCGGACCAAAGTGACAAGGGTAGAACTGAATCTGGTTGGTATGTGTCCCCAGAGACGTGTCCGGATTGCACGGGATCCCTCTGTTAGAACCTGGGAGCAGGGCAGTGTCTGTATGAAGGGTTGCAGCTGGCACTAACTCAGTATTAACTAGTACACATAGCTAAAATGCTTTTGGTTAGCGGGACGAATTGTCACCGTTCCATGGGGGCAGGGCGGGCTTGGCTCCTTTCTATAGGATTCAGTTGATCTGCGGTGGGACGGCTGTATACGCTAATATAAAACTGACTATGAATATATGAAACTGACTGTAACTCTTCTGATTGGCTTAGGGCAGTGATCCCCAACCAGTCGCTCATGAGCAACATGTTGCTCCCCAACCCCATGGCTGTTGCTCTCAGTGGCCTCAAACAGGTGCTTATTTCGAAATTCCTGTCTTGGAGGCAAGTTTTGGTTGCATAAAAACCAGATGTACTGCCAAACAGTCTCCTGTAGGCTTTCAGTCCGCAAAGGGGCTACCAATAGCCAATCACAAACCTTATTTGGCACCACCCAGGAACATTTTTCGTGGTTGTGTTGTTCACTGGTGGGGAGCCCTGGCTTAGGGAGATTACATTGGCACATTTACAACTGCACAAATACAGTAGAACCCCCATTTAACGTTTTTCAGGGGATCATTTGTAAAATACAGGAAAATGTAAAATTAGGGAAATGTATTATGCATAATATTCAGGTGGGAGCACAAAACAACAATGTAAAATAAAGGGAAAACTTGAAATCTGGTGATGTAAAATTGAGTTTTCAATATATATATATATATATATATATATATATATATATATATATATATATATATATATATATATATATATATATATATATATATATATATATATATATATATATATATATATATATATAATTGCAGAAAGGACCAGCACTCCGTTTTCCAAAAAGTTCAATGATTTATTTTAAAACTCACAGTGTCTCCAACGTTTCGGCCCTCTTTGGGGCCTTTATCAAGGATAAAGTGCTGTGTGTTACAAACCTTTAAATACCCATAAACACTCCAAAAAAGACGCCCTAAGATGACATCATCACCAATCAGATAATTCAATTAAACAATTATATCACAGTTGTGAAAACATTTTTTTGAAAAGTCGAGTGAAAGACATCCGTCATTAAGAAATATATAAATATATATATATAAAAAAACACCAGTAGGTGTCACCTCGATGCCAAGAGTGAAATATCCATGTGTCAAATCCATATAAAATCATTTTAAAAGTTCCAATATTGCTCACTGCATTTCCAGATTCCGCAAATACATTGTAACATGTAACATCTGAAAATAAAAAATCATTGTCATGTATCTCTTAGTTATGTTTCAATTTTTGTATCTATAAACATTTGTACTTGCCATTGTGGCACTGTGAGTTTTAAAATAAATCATTGAACTTTTTGGAAAACGGAGTGCTGGTCCTTTCTGCAATTATATATACTTAATTTTGACCAAGCACCCGGTAAAACGAGATGTGAAGGAGTGCAGGTATCATCTGCGATTTCGTTATATATATATATATATATATATATATATATATATATATATATATATATATATATATATATATATATATATTTATTTATATTAAATGCAATATATTCAGGAGTGTTTGCTATGGAGAAAGATCTCCCAATTAGCAGGTGTGACGCACCACTCCTCGCACCCTTTCCTTCACCTGCAACCTTATATAATCTGTCAGTCCCTTGTTATTCTCTGCACAATGTTGTTCCCACGTGAGGGACAATAGCAAATATATTAACACAGAACTGTAGCGAGAATGAGGAATGAAAGGATATCGGCAAGTTGCTTCGAATATTTTCTTACAGGCAACTTTATATTTATTTATTTATCTTCACTTTAAAGGAGACATATAGGATAATATAGGATAAATGAAAACCATCCTAATTTTGAAGGCAATTATGAGTGATATATGGTGTTACTTTTAACATGGTGATAAAAATTAATATTATCTTTAAAAATCGCCCCTTTATTTGAGCTCCTTAGATGTTCTCTGGTGCCTGTCTGTTTCAAATGAGGGGTGGTTGTGTCCTAACAGGCCCTGCCAGAAGCACAGTAGGAGGGGGACAGCCAATCACAGTCCTGCAGTCACACAAGCACAGACAGGTTTCAGTTCCCTATCAGGTCCTGCTAGCTGCTGATTGGTTCCTGTCCTACAGAGCAGTGAGCTGAGAGCCGCCGACTCCCCTGCACAGCCAGGGAGCAGGAAGTGGAAGAGAAGGGAGGGATTATTAGGGGTTTTGCAGAAATTTTCAATAAATCAGCCTGAAACGGTACTTTTTTAAGCACAGTTCTTATATATCTAAATGAGTATAATGCATTAGTACATTCTTATTTGATATCTCCTTTAAAGGGGTTGTTCACATTATGAACTATTCCTAAGATGTAGAGAGTGGAATTCTGATAACAAAACAAAAAATCATGCAGTTCGCATCGGAGCTCACCCGGAAATGCTGTGTCTTCCTAGCCGCAGCCTGTGCGAGACGCCGTTTACTCCACGCCGGCATTGGGTGCAGGACTCACAGTACTCTCACATATTCGGCGCCGATCCAGGATACCATGAGTACAACAGCGTTCGTGCAAAATTTCCGGCTTTATTTCAACGTACACACAAGTGAGTGTTGCAGCGGTGGGTGTACAGGGCTGACAGGCATGGTATCCTGGATCAGCGCCGAATATGCGAGAGTACTGTGAGTCCTGCAGTGGTATTCTGAGACCATTTGCAATCGGCTTTCATTTTTTTAGTTTTTGAGTTATTTAGATTTTTATGTAGCAGCTCTCTGGTTGCTTTTTTTCTAGCAACCTTGCATTGATCTGAATAAGAGACTGGAATATGAATAGGAGAGGCCTGAATAGAAAGATGAGTAATAAAAAGTAGCAATAAAATTGTTTTTAGATGGGGTCAGTGACCTCTGGTTGAAAGCTGGGAAAAGTTAGAAGAAGAAAGTGAATACCTAAAAAAAAAACTATAAAAAAAATAAATAATGAAGACCAATTGAAAAGTTGCCTAGAATTGGCCATTCTATAACTAACTAAAAGGTGACCCTCCACTTTAAGAAATAATTCTGACCATTCTTTAACTATGTGGGGAGAGAAAGGTCCTCCCTTTGAAAAGCAAATTCAGGGTGTCCCATTGCAGCGGCGCCTGCTTATACATGTATCGGGCAGCAGCCCTGCAGTGCTGATTTTAACATGGCCGCCCTTCGGCTCAGTATTCTTCACTCGATGACAGAATGAGAACAGGCGCACAGAGAGGATCAGAGGCTGGCGCATGGAGGCAGCCAGATAACTTTTAGTTGCCATGGTGAGAACTGTGTACATTGACCTATGTGTATGCCACAGCTAACTGATGCACGGAGTACCTACCTGCTGATCTGAGTACCTACATGCTGGTGTGTGTGTGAATGAGCCCCCTTGCCTGGTATAGCAAGTCATATGGAGCTATGGAAGGGATCACAGATGTGAACCAGTACATGTGCTATTAGATTGCAAGCTCTGCAAGACAGTCATTATTTCCCAGAATATCGGATTCTATGAGTTACTCATTTATATCTGAAAGGGATTACACACACACACACACACACACACACTTGATCTAATCTGCACTGTCTTTATTTTTATGGTTTAGGTTGTTTTTAATTATGCTGGCTAAAGGTATAATTGATTGATAAATGTGCCTTTTTTTTAATAATATGTATGTTTAGTTAAGTCTTTGCACCCGTGGGTTTAATAGATTTTTAGAATGCTTTGTATGACCATTCATTTTACAGAACAGTTTTAAAGAGGAACTATTGTGAAAATTGAATATAAGCTTCATCATACTGAAATAAGAAAATTTCTAAATACAATCAATTAAATATTCTGTGCTGTTTCTGAAATAATCAAGTTTATCGTCACTATCCCACTCTCGGCATCTGTTTCTCTTCTTTCTGTCTTCATGCAGGAGTTGGGTGTCATTGACAGTTAGATCCAATATATCTTATAGAGGGGCTCCTTTTGCCTTGAAAATGTATTGGAGCTTACTCTATTAAAATCACAGACATCAGGTCTTTCTATATGCAGAATTTGTACAAAAGGCAGTTATTTTGTTAGATTTTTTTTGTACTGAGCTCTAATATATCTGCTAGGAAAGAAGCCCCCCCTATAAGATATATTGGATCTAACTGTCAATGAATATCTGACACCCAACTCCTGCATGAAGACAGAATGAAGAGAAACAGATGCTGCGAGGGATAGTGAAGATAAACTTAATTATTTTAGATACGATGCAGAATATTTAAAGGGGGTTGTTCTCTTTAGTTTGATGTAGAGAGGGATATTCTGAGACAATTTGTAATTGGTTTTCATTTTTTATTATCTGTGGTATTTGAGTTATTTAGCTTTTTATTCAGCCGCTCTCCAGTTTGCAGTGTCAGCAACCTTGTTGCTAGGGTCCAAAGTATCTTAGAAACCATGCATTGATTTGAATGAGAATATCGAATATTAATAGGGTAGGGTCAGCGCAGAAATACGAGTAAATAAAAGTAGTTTTACAAAGGATTTGTTTTAAGAGGGGGTCAGTGACCCCCTTTTGAAAGCTAGAAAGAGTCAGAAGAAGAAAGCAAATAATTCATAAACTATAAAAAATAATAATAATGAAGACCAATTGAAAAGTTGTTTAGAATTGGCCATTCTATAGCATACTAAAAATTAACCTGAAGGTGAACCACCCCTTTAATTTTACTAAGTATCTTATTTCAGTATGATGAAGCTTGTATTCAATTTTAATTTTCGCGATAGTTCCCCTTTAATATATCAGGTGGGGGGGGGTTAAAGCCATGAGCTGAGTATATGAGGGATTGCATCTCCCAGCAGAGACTTTATTTGCCCTACAGATCTGCTACTCGCTGCAGGCATCAAAGCCAAACCCGTGAGCAGTGCACACAGCCTCCGGGTAAGTCCTCCCGTCTGGGAAACAAGGGCACTGTCTGGAGGGGCCCCGGCATCATGCCGAAATATCACGTATGTCTGAAAAAAGCCCTAAATGACGTAGAGCCGGCTGTGGACCCCTGAACAGATGATTTTAACAGCAGACGGTGTATGTCCTCAGTTCAACCCTTTAGTCTAGTGCTAAGTCAATAGACTTATTATGTAGCGATCACAGGTGTCTGTGTGAGAGAAGAAGCATGTTACAATCCTGGATCTTATGTTTTAGGCTGCCTGCCTCCCCCGTAGCCCACTCGTTGCCCAATACATTCCAGATGTGCCCACCTCCACAACCTAGAATGGCACATTCTATACAAACAGTAGGCTTCTCTAATACTGCTGCTCAAAACTCACTGGCTAATTGGGCATTGCTGTATCTTTCCTCCTTATAATGTATATGTGCCGAAACTGCATTAAGCGGGGATCTTCGTTTTTTGTTTGTTTTAATAAATGACAGTTGTGGCACATTAGTTCTCCTTCTGCACAGATGTCCAAGCTGCCCTCTGGGGGTCTGCACTTTAGTGCCATAAAGCTGTTACTGCTCTCAAGTACATTTAATGAACTTTTATTCCATCGACTTTTCTGCTAAACACGAGCAAGTGATTTGTTGACCTTGTGAACATCCTTATTGTTGCCAAGTTTGGCTCCTCGGTGCCTGGCTGGAAGTGTTCCTGCACTATTGCATTTTAATTGTAAACTGTGATTGTACTCGCCAAGATACCTTTGTTGCTTACAGCAACTTGCACACCCAATGGATATCTGTGCCACTGGTAGAGAATGCTCTGTTATACAGATAGCTAGAATCCAGCCATAAAGCAGGACAGGACTGCTGCTTACAATGGAGATCAGGTAGGGTCTGTGCAGCCACTGTTCTTTTAAAGTCTTCTTTTTAAGTGATGAAGACTCAGGGAATGTACAGACATAATGCACTGGCTTACAGAAATACAAAATTTGCTATATATTTTAATTAGTCTGGGGGTGTTGCCAATAATCCACTACTCTGCTAAACATGACAAATTGTTAGCTAGAATCTCAGCCATAAAGCAGGACAGGACTGCTGCTTACAATGGGGATCAGATAGGATCTGTGCAGCCACTGGGACAGAATGCTCTGTTATACAGATAGCTAGAATCTCAGCTGCCATAAAGCAGGGCAGGACTGCTGCTTCTAATGGGGATCAGATAGGATCTGTGCAGCCACTGGGACAGAATGCTCTGTTATACAGATAGCTAGAATCTCAGCCATAAAGCAGGGCAGGACTGCTGCTTACAATGGGGATCAGATAGGATCTGTGCAGCCACTGGGACAGAATGCTCTGTTATACAGATAGCTAGAATCCAGCCATAAAGCAGGACAGGACTGCTGCTTACAATGGAGATCAGGTAGGGTCTGTGCAGCCACTGTTCTTTTAAAGTCTTCTTTTTAAGTGATGAAGACTCAGGGAATGTACAGACATAAAGCACTGGCTTACAGAAATACAAAATTTGCTATATATTTTAATTAGTCTGGGGTGTTGCCAATAATCCACTACTCTGCTAAACAGGACAAATTGTTTTCTGGGCCAAATACAGTGAGTGATTGCTTGTTAGTTGCACTCCTTCATCTGTTTTATAAACTGAGCCCATGTAATGTGATTTATCAGGGCTGACAATTGCAAAACTGACCAGTGTTTCTGTCCCCTCGACACTCTGTTCCTAATTTTTTTCCTGTTTAACAGAAAACGAGGTTGGGCCCAATGATAAACCCTTTAAGGATCAGTAGTTAAACTTGGCATTGTCCAAGCAGAAATCGTTCTGTGCCAGGTTATTTATTGTGTGACCTGCAGGCAGTCTTGCTGAGGGGTTCTCTGCCCTATATTCTGATCCAGGGGATTCCCATAGCCAGCAATCTGTCTATCCAAGCAATGCATCCTATTGTTTATTTCTGTGTGTGCCATTCACCTTATCCTCTGTCTGGGCAGGGTATATCTGTACTCCTTGTTAATGATGTATGTTCTCATAGGAGAAGGAAATAGTTTTTTAAAAAAAATGATTTGCTCGAAATTGGGAACTGGCCTTCTTGTCGTTTCTGCATATCAGATCCCATACCTGTTGTAGTAAAGCATAATTTACCCAAGGGTTTGCCTGTGCATGCATATCTGTGCATCTGATTGGCTGCTGTTGTAACATGTGTGTGATGATTGGGTGAGATGAGCAGTGCTGCAAAGAGGAATTGTTCTGCAAATCTAATAGTTCTTTTTTTTTTTTCTCTTACAGGAATGGTCCTTGTGAGGAGCGAGAATGGCCAGCTCTTAATGATCCCTCAGCAAGCCTTGGCCCATATGCAGGCGCAAGCTCAAGCCCAAGCCCAAGCACAAGCCCAGTCGCAATCTCAGAACACCATGGTTCCCCGTCCTGCCACTCCAACCAGTGCCCCTCCTGTACAGATTTCTGCAGTGCAGGTGAGTGGAATCAAACTGGCAATGTTACAGTACTATACTCACACCTACACACATTTACTGGTTGTGCTTGATCTCCTATCCCATTGTAATTTTGGAAAGCTGGTCACAACCTTCTTCTATCACCTTCTATTGTTTTATAAATTTACTAATTTAAAAAAATAATTCAATCCAGAAGCTGGCATGGCCTGGCAGCCCAGGGGCATTGCATGTCGGTACTGGTGGCCAAATAAACAGCCCCATAAATGAACCTAACATAGTAAGTAATCCTCCCATGTCTGCTCATAGCCTGTAAAGAGAGATACTATAAACACAATTCAGCAGAAACGGCCCCCAAAGTTTCAAAGTTCATGGCCTGTACAGAGCGATACTATAAAACTCTGGCAGCAAAGGTATTCCCATGTACTAAGCACAACTCAGCAGGAACAGTCCCCTAAGTTTGCTCATCGCCTGTACAGAGAGATACCATAAAACTATGGCAGCATAGGTATTCCCCTGTAGTAAGCACAATTCAGCAGGAACAGTTCCCTAAGTTTGTTCATGGCCTGTACAGAGAGATCTCATAAAACTATGGCAGCATAGGTATTCTCCTGTTCTAAGCACAACTCAGCAGGAACCCCTATCAGCCCACAAAATACTGACTTTCTATGGCACCTTATAGCGGCCCCTCTGGCATTTGCCAGAACCCACAGATTGCCAGTCCGGGCCTGGCAGGAACAGTCCCCTAAATTTGCTCATAGCCTGTACAGAGAGATACCATAAAACTATGGCAGTATAGGTATTCCTCTGTACTGAGCACAATTCAGCAGGAACAACCCCTAAGTTTGTTCATAGTCTGTACAGAGAGATACCATAAAACTATGGCAGCATAGGTATTCCCCTGTACTGAGCACAATTCAGCAGGAACTGCCCCTAAGTTTGCTTATAGTCTGTACAGAGAGATCCCATAAAACTATAGTAGCATAGGTATTCCCCTGTACTAAGCACAATTCAGCAGAAACAGCCCCCTAAGTTTGCCCATAGCCTGTACAAGGAGATCACATAAAACTATGGCAGCTTAGGTATTCCCTTGTACTAAGCACAATTCAGCAGGAACAGTCCCCTAAGTTTTCTCATAGCCTGAAACCTTAAAACTATTTTAGGTAGTTACTCCCTGGACTAAGCACAATTTAGCTGAATAAATCAAGTATTTACTGGCCTTTTAAAGGAGTTATCCACCTTCCAAACATGTTTTCACTTCAGTGAAAGTGTTTTTTTTTTTTTCAATTGCTATCCAATTTTAAAGGAAAACTATACCCTCCAAACAATGTAGGTCTCTATTAAAAGATACTGAATAAAACAGCTCATGTGTAAAACCCTGCTTCATGTAAATGAACCATTATCATAATAATATACTTTTTTAGTAGTATGTGCCATTGGGTAATCATAAATAGAAAATGGCCATTTTAAAAAATAAGGGCCGCCCCCTGAGATCGTAAGATTCACTGTGTACACATACAAACCACATGTAAGGTCACATGAGTCAATTAACAGACAGAGTTCTGCCTTTTGCTTCCTCACTTCTTCCTGTTACAGTTAGTGTTGTAGTATTTCTGGTCAGGTGATCTCTGAGGCAGCACAGATAGAGTCACGAAATGGTGGTTCAAGGCAAGAGATGTAAAAGGGCAATATTTATGTAAATATATATTCCAGTTTGGTAAGATTCTTTAATATGTCATTCAATTTGATATAAAATATCTGTTGCTTAAGTATTCATTTTGGGGGTATAGTTTTCCTTTAATTGTTTTTACAGTTTTTCCAAAATTTAAACGTAAAGTTTAATCTTCCTGTTTCTGGCATTTCAGTCTGGCAGCTCAGTGATCCAGTTGCAGTTTCTGAACTGTTACAATTTGCTCCATTAGTTGATATATTTCAGCATATGTGGAATATCAGCAACTATTGTATCAATTCTAACGGCTGCCTTTAATGAAACGAGGTGATTCTGCTCAGCAGTGACAAAGATAAGAAATGGATCAATCAGTGTATCAATTTAGATCAGTTACACAGCCTGTAACCCCCCAGAGCTGCTTCAGATAGACCTAAGCATTGGGACAGGTTTATAAGAAGCAGAATAAATTTAATATATGGGAAACTGCAGAGTGGGTGGGCTTGTGTGTGAAGTAGGGCAGTGATCATTACTAGCAATAAATGGATAGATTGGGCAAAAGAACAGTCTAATATCTAATGCCTATCAATTGTTGCATTTGTCTTGCTGTCTAATTCCTCTCCTCTTCCTGCTGTTGCCTCCCAGTCTCCAGGAGCCCCGCTCTTAGCCAGACAGGTCACACCAACTATCATCAAGCAAGTAACTCAAACGCCAACGACTGTGCAGCCCACCACGACACTACAGCGCCCTCCCGTTGTACAGGTAAGTTACTCAGTTTAAAAGTAATCCTAGCTGCAGTGCGACTCCAAGCTGTCGCACTGTCAAAAGCACAACTAAAGGTAGCCATAAACGGGCAGATTAAAATTGCTGATATCTGCCGGTGTGTGGGGGCTTCCAACGGGTCCCCCTGATCGATATCAGACCAAAAATTGAGCAGATATTGATTGGGCAGTTTTGATTTTTCCTACAATCGAGGACCGCATGGGTTGATTCGGTCCTACGAGCCATTGGCACCCATCCGCTTCGTTCTAATCTGATCGTTTGGCCCTAGGGCCGAATAGTCAGATTAACCCGATCAATGCCGCCCTGCCGTTAGTGGACATATCTGGTTATGATCCGCTTGTTCGTGACCTCGCCAAACGAGCGGATCTAATAGTGTATAGCCACCTTAAAGGAGAAGGAAAGGCTAAAATTAAGTAAGCTTTATCAGAAAGGTCTATATAAATACACCAGTAAACCCTCAAAGTAATGCTGCTCTGAGTCCTCTGTCAAAAGAAACACCACATTTCTTTGCTTTTATTGTGTACACATGGGCTTCTGTATCAGACTTCCTGTTTTCAGCTTAAACCTCCAGGGTACGGCCTTGAGCATGCTCAGTTTGCTCCTCTCCCCCTCCCTCCTCCCATCCCTACTGTAATCTGAGCTCAGAGCTATTAGTAAGCAGGGAGAGACTCAGGCAGGAAGTGATGTCACACCAAGCATATATGGCAGCTTCTATCCTAAACAAACAGAGACAGTGTCTAGAGCTGTTTACTCAGGTATGGTAAAGCATTCTGCAGAATAAATATAGCGTTCTAGTTTGCACTATTGTGGCTATTCTATTGGCAATAAACTGTCTTGGAGCTTTCCTTCTCCTTTAAGGCAAGCAATGTGGCAGCTCCAAGTCACACTATAACCAACCCATACCCAATAACAGCTGGGGTACAGTCCTAAGGCTAGTTTGTATATTTATTATTTGCATCATTGCTGTGTATTACTAGATGCAAATTGAGGCATTTACATATCTTAAGTGAAGGCTTGAGAGCAAGTAATAATGTTTCCTAATAAAATCATGTTAAAGGACCAGTAACAAATTAAAAAAAAAAAATTATAGTTCATATAGAACGAAAACAAAACAAAACACAAGGACAAATTAAACTTTTACATCGCTAAGTCTTTATTAAGAAATCCGCTTACGCTCCTCTTCAGGAAAGGCGATCCATCGTGCAGCGCTCGATTTCTCCTCCCTGCCTTCCTTATAGGAGATAGCCGGAGAGGAGGAACCGAGCACCACATGATGGATTGCCGCCTTTTCTGAAGAGGAGCACAAGCTGAGGTTCGGTAAGTTATTTCTTAATAAAGACTTAGCGATTTAAAAGTGTAATATGTCTTTGTGCTTTTTTTTTACCTATATTCTATACCAACGATTTTTTAAAAAAAAATTGTTACTGATCCTTTAAATTAGATTTTTTGCCACAGATTTGAAATCTCTGGACTTGTCTGCCACCCTGTGGTGTATGTGTGCAAACGCAACATATGAGAAAATACGTACAGGACCTCTGTTTTAATTAATCCTGGGTGGAATGTCCAAAAATTCCTACTTAATATTTTCAAGTAAATAAACGAGAGGCTGGAGTGCTCCGACAGACTTGTCTGCAATAAAATGTTCTGTGGTCTGTCACCAACAAAGCAAATTTATACAGGCAACATCCTGGAAAATCCAGTAGCATTTTCTCTACCAGTGTAAAGGCTTAAGTGGCTTATTTTAATATTATTTACCTATGGTTTCTGATTTCCTGAAAGCTTGGTGCCATTTATTCTGTTAAAGTATTTTAACCCATGATATCTGTTGCACTGGTAAGATATCTGATTATTTTATGCCTGCCATTTTAGTGCACTTAACATGCAAACGTGAATCTATAAAATGTCTACTGATCCAGCATGATACCAGGGTTTTTGTTCCCCCCACAGAACCAGATAGTGCTGGGCAGCACTGCACAAACTGCCACTTTGGGGACCGCAACTGCCGTACAGACTGGGACACCTCAGAGACCTGTGCAAGGAGCTGCTACCCCTGCCACAGCCACAACGGTACTGCTTCTTCTTGTTGCTATCTGCTACTACTTGTAGCTATCTGGTGCGACTATATCTGCAGCTTGAATGACTGGATAACGGCTTTCCAGCGGACTTTACTATAGTGATCTGTCCAAACGTTTTGGAGGCCCCAGGGGTTTTATTTTTAATGTTGTTGCCAGATTTAGTAGTCCTGTAATTGTTCCCATGTTGTCATAGCAATGTTTTTTATTTGGATACATTAAAGAACATTTTATAGAACATTTTTATATATGTCATGCAGGAAACCATGGAAAATGTGAAGAAATGCAAGAATTTTTTATCCACGCTGATCAAGTTAGCTTCATCGGGTAAACAGTCCTCTGAGACCGCAGCGAATGTGAAAGAACTAGTGCACAACCTCCTGGTAAGCCTTCTTTCTCACACGTGTCTGTCTAATATGCACTGAGCCCGCACAGAGTTTACTAAAGATGTTCTGATATTGAGTATTACAATGCAGTAGCATTTAGTACCCAGTAATCTTAGGGATCCGTATACTGCATCATGATATTCTCAATACAGTAATGTCACAATGGGCAGCTCTCACCATGCTGGGTCATGCCTATTAGTTCAAGGGTAACGTCACAATGGGAGGGCCATACTGCATCATGCTACTAGCATTAGTGTAACGTCAAAGCGGGCAGCCCCACCATATTGCATCTTGCTGTTTACATTGGGGGTGTCCTGCTGGAGATGGACAAGCATTCTTACTAGAAAACCTGAAAATACACTTTGCTCTTCACAGGACGGGAAAATTGAAGCAGAGGATTTCACGAGTAGATTGTACAGAGAACTGAATTCTTCACCTCAACCTTACCTTGTGCCTTTCCTGAAGGTAAGCCCCCTGCCTAAGTAGGGTCTTTTGGGAGCTGTCGTCCTTTGCCCTTTTATTCACTCTCTGTGACTATAATTCTTAATCTGTCTTTTCATTCCCTTTCCAGAGGAGCCTCCCTGCCTTGCGCCAGTTAACGCCGGATGCTGCAGCCTTCATCCAGCAGAGTCAGCAGCAGCAGCCTCACACGCAGGCCACGACGGCCCTCACTGCAGTGATGCTGAGTAGCTCCGTGCAGCGCACTGCTGGCAAAACTACCGCTACTGTCACCAATACATTGCAACAGCCAGTCATAAGCCTCACGCAAACTGCACAGTCCAAGCCGGGGCAGCCCACCCCACTGGTATGTACATCTAATATTCCAATTTAAAATAGTGGTATCCAGATATTTTTAAAAGTATACTGTCATGGGAAAAAGACATCAATTAACAGTGCTGCTCCAGCAGACTTCTGCACTGAAATCCATTTCCCAAAAGGGCAACAGATTGTTTTATATTTAATTTTTAAATCTGACATGGAGCTTGACATGTCAGTTTCCCAGCTGCCCCAAGTCATGTGACTTGTGCTCTGATAAATTTCAGTCACTCTTTACTGCTGTACTGCAAGTTGGAGTGATATCACCCCCCCCCCCCAGCAGCTCATCAGGTAACCAGATAACAGCTGGTAGATATAAGAACAGCACTCAATAGTAAAATCCAGGTCCCACTGCATAAACAGTTACATTGAGTAGGAGAAACAACAGCCTACCAGAAAGCAGTTACATCCTAAAGTGCTGACCCTTTCTGAAAGCACATGACCAGGCAAAATGACCCGAGGTGCACCTACACACCAATATTACAACTAAAAAAAAAAATACACTTGATGTTTTAGGAATCAAATTTTATATTTTAGAGTGAATTATTTGCAGTGTAAACAGTGTAATTTAGAAATAAAAACGACATCATAAAAATCATGACAGAATTCCTTTAACTTAATTTTCCATTTAAGATCCAACATTTGCCATCCATGTTTCATATCCAGGTTACAGGAATTTTTTGCTGTTTGTTTAAAGGAGAACTAGAGCTTAACCAAAGAAGTAGGCTAGAAATGTTTTACATTATGTTTTGATCTTCTGTACCAGCCCAAGACAACCACAGCCCTAGTAAAGATCTGTGTCTCCAAAGATGCCCCAGTAGCTCCCCATCTTCTTTTCTGCTGATTCACTGCACATGCTCTGTGCTACTGTCACTTACTGAGCTTAGGGACCCACTCACAATATACAGTACACATTGAGTAGAAATGTCACAATATAAGGCTGAAATGCCCTTCTTTCTTTACATTAGCCTTACAGTAAGTAGATGCATAAAGCTTCTCTCCTGTATAATCAACTATAGTTAAGACTTGGTAGTTTGCTGTATGTGAACCCAAAAATAAATTCTGGTCTCTGCCTACTGGCCAGTCTATAAATACATTGCAGCAGTTCCTTTCCCTGTCAGGATTAAAATGCCACTATTTCTGCTCATTATTCTAAAGAGCCAGACCCACTTCTATACAACAAGCTGTATTTTTACAGCTCATCCGCTCCCTTATAAAAATAAACCTGCAAATCTAATTTCATCGGGTATTTGATCCCCTCTTACCTGGGGATTAGAGAATTTCAAACCTTAATTGAGAAGATTAGGATGCAGCATATCTTTTTGGGGGGGAGAGATCCTTTTGTGATCAGTCTGCGGCTTCAACGTGAGAGGCAACCGTGAAAATCGACTGCCGCATGGACCCTTGCAGATTTGGACGCCTGTGAATAAAAATTGACAGTAACATGAATACAGTGATTGAAAACAGTCCCTAATCTTCTTACCGTGTCATCCCAAAGAGCTTACTGTTAAATTGGCCTGCTGTGAAACCGTCGCCGTAATACAGAGTGAATTACTTGGACGCACAAAGCTAGTCGCGTTCAACAATGGGAGCCTTCATCCCGCAAGAGCCCATCTTATGTGGTGGCTCTTTTGGGAAATGATTTATGGAGGGAATATAATCCGTTGTCCTTATTTCAACTCTGGCATCACTAGCAAACTAGTATCCCATAATGCCCTGCTTTAGGAGGACAAGTAGAATATTTATTCACTCCCAACATTGTAATTCAACCAGCAGAGTTTGAGGGGTTGCTGGGAGTTGTAGTCTTGTATTATTAATAATATGTATAAAGTATGAGAACAGAAACCTAACAAAGGCCTAACTCCTCTCTTTTCCCTTCTAATAGGTCATTCAGCAGGCACATAAGGCGGGAGCGGTGATACGTCCCCCACATGTGACATTAACTCAGCCCATGGTAGCACTTAGGCAGCCTCCAAATCGGATCATGCTCACCACACAGCAGTTGCAGCTAAACCCACTACAAACAGGTGCGGTACAAACAGGTGAGCTTGGGTGCATGCTGGGGAATCTCAGACAGTCATCCTTTTTGCTGCAGTTATCATAAATAGAAAATTGCCATTTTAAAAAATAAGGGCCTCCCCCTGGGATCCTAGGATTCACGGTGCACACAAACAAACCATACATAAGGCCACATGAGCCAATTAACAGTCAGAGTTGTGTCTTTTGCTTCCACACTTCTTCCTGTTACAGATAGAGTTGTAGTATTTCTGGTCAGGTGATCTCTGAGGCAGCACACAGACCATGATGAAATGGTGGCTCAAGGCAAGAGATGTTAAAAGGCAATATTTACTTAAATATATATATATATATACCAGTTTGGTAAGATTCTTTAATGTGCCACTTAGTTTATATCAAATTATCTGTTGCTTAAGTATTAACTTTGGGGGTATAGTTTTCCTTTAACTATTCAGCTTTGCTTTATAAAGAATTAGCCCCATTCTAGCTGGGGGTTCCGTCACTGTAGATAGTCGAGTAGAGATTAACTTTATGGGGCAGATTTATTAAGGGTCAAATGCATTTCCCATAGTCACCCATGGATTGCATTCACCTAATGGGTTAATTCCCCTGCTGGCCAGTGGACAGGATCTCCTACCAACAGTTCAAATGTTCTGCTTCCTCCCCTTCTTTTTTGTCCTGTCCAGGCCAGCCAGGGAAGGATATATTATTTATTTTTTAAACAAACTACCATGAGGATTATGATTGCGTGAAAGGCCTAATTAGCTCCCCAGTGCAGGGGTCAGCATGGCTAAAAACATACACCGAGGGGATTCTGCTCCCAGTCCTGGGTCAGGAGGGACGCCGAGAAGAGGGGCAGTTGGAGCTCCGGTAAGAAAAGTGAGCTGTATCCTCCCACAGAGCGGGTTAGGTGTTGCCTGTACCCGGGTGGAAGTGCGCCAGAAGGAAGGTAGTTGAAGCGCTGCCGTTCTGAGCGCATGACGCCGTTCAGGACGCAAAGGGATGTGACGTCAGAGCAGACGTTCCCGGGCGGCCATTTTGGTTACTGGCAAATGGTATACTATTGAGCACAGAGGTAAAATGCAGGATTGTGGCGCCAAAACTGGCATTCAGACCTGCAAGCGGATTGTATTACCGGTATGCAGCCGGGGGGATTATATTATTATAGTATCCAGAGGGCTGCCACCTCTATTTAAGCAACTAAGACTTCCTGTTGGTGCCTTTTTGCCATGCAGTTTTTGCTGAGCATTCAAAGCACCAAATACAGGTATGTCTGAGAGAGTCGGCTTAAGTTTCATGTGTATTATAATAGGAGGGAAAGCTGATTTCATTGTATTTATTTATTTCTCTTCATTAGTTCACCTATGGAACCCGGTAAGTCTTGGAAAGCCTCTCACCCTAAGGGGAAAAGGTGAAGTATGAGAGAGAGACTGGCGGGGGCTCAGGTATTAACAGTATGTTATTTTTCTGCAGCCTTCCTGCCGCAGATGCTAAAAAAGACAAGTCTCCCAAGAAAGTGACAGCTTCTGGTGAAAAACAGCAAGAGCCTGGAGCTTCTTTATCACAAGAAAATCAGCTGTTTGCGGAGTCCTTAGCCTCGGTGATAAAGGAGGCAGTCATACAAGGATTTCAAGAAGTATCCAGCGCTAAGAAAAGGCCAAGTCATTGCCATGCAAGGCAATGAGAGTCTGTGTCAGATGTATCAGAAGGTGATTTGTCACCTGATTCAGATGTCCTGTCGCAAGCAGGATCAGAAGAAAGGCAAATTGAGTCAGAGGAGGAATCAACATTTGATCTGGCAGTAATTGATCCTTTGATAAAGGCGGTTAGGCAAACCTTAACTTTTCCGACAGAATCTGCAAAGATGTCATCAGCAGAAAAGTTATTTCCATCCTCAAAAAAAAAAAAATTTGTATGTTTTACAGTACATCAGTTAAGGACGGAATGGAAGAAAACCGAAAAGAGAGCTCAGACAGCTGGAAAAAAATACCCCTTTGATGAGCAGGATTAAAAGTCCTGGGATTCTCCACCGAAGGTAGATGCAGCGGTGGTTAGACTAGCTAAGAAGACTACCCTGCCAGTAGACGATGCGGCGGCCTATGGAGAAAAAAATTTAATTTAAGAAATGCATTTGGAGCAGGAGGAGCAGCCTGTAAGCTAGCGGTGGCATTGACATCAGTGTCTAGGGCGTTGAAAGTGTGGCTGTCTGAGCTAGGCGACGCAATTTCATCTAATGTGAAAAGACAGAAGCTTTTGGAGATGTTATCAGACTGTAAGATGGTAACAGAATTTATATCTGAAGCATCTTTTGGCTAGGTCCATGGTGTTGTCTGTGGCAGCCAGGAGAGTGCTGTGGCTGAAGTCGTGGGCAGCTGATACGGCATCGAAAGCGTCAGTGTCAATTACCTTTCGAAGGAGAAATGTTATTTGGGGAGAAGCTTGATGCTATTATAAAGAAGGTTTCTGGCGGTACGAGGGTGTTCCTGCCTCTGGAAAGTCAGGCCAAGAAGGCTTGCTATGATCCGGGCTACAACAAGGCTGAGGAAAAATCATTTAGAGCTTTAAGACAGTATAAGCCTGGGAGAGAGTACTACAGGCAGTCTACATGGAGATCAGGTTGACCAAGCTCCAGAGGAACATCAAAGAGATCTGGAGTTTTTTCTTCCACCCCATCTACCTCTGGTCAGCAATGAAGGTGGCAAGGCCCAGTACATGGTGGGGAGCAGATTATCCGAGTTTGGACATGTCTGGGCCACAACCATTCGAGACACATGGGTACATGAATGAATCAGTTGTTGGAATCAGGAGCAATAGAAACCGTGACTCCCCAAGAAAGGTACACAGGTTTTTACTCAAGACTCTTTCTGATAAAAAAAAAAGCATTGGGTGCATTAAGGCCGGTGTTGGACATGAGAAGATTGAACGAATTTCTGCAAGTAAGAAAATTCAAGATGAAATCGCTTCCATCAATTATGCAAGCAGTCTCAGTAGGAGATTGGTTAACAAGCATCGATTTAAAGGATGCCTACTTTCATGTGCCAATAGCTCAAGGACACGGAAGGTACCTGAGGTTTGCAGTAGAACAAAAGCATGTACAATTCAAATGCCTACCATTTAGGCTTGCCCAGTCCCCAATAGTGTTCACAAAGGTGTTGGTGGCACTCATTGCCGAATTGAGGAAGAAAGGGTTAGCAGTTTACCATTATTTGGACGACATCCTGGTGGTAGCAAACTCGAGAGAAGAGACTGAAGTGCATTCTGCCAGAACAAGAGTTCTTTTTTTGCTAACCCATGGGTGGATAATAAACCAAGAGAAAAGCAACTTGGTTCCCATTCAAGCCCTGCAATATCTAGGGGTCCTCTTTCAAACAAACCGAAATCTGGTCAGTCTTCCACTAAACAGACAGTTGAAGGTGAGAAACCTAATAAAAGAATTCAAGGGACGGAGAACAGTCTCGGTGCAACAATCCCTGAAAGTACTGGGTTCCACGTCGGCGACTATCCAAATAGTGACATGGGCAAGGTGGCATTTAAGACCTTTACAGTTGTTTCTTCTGAAAAAAGTGAAACGGCCTCATTTACATTTACAAGAAAAAGTAAGAGTACCACAGGAGTTCAAGAGAACCTTATCCTGGTGGTGCAATCAAGGAAATCTGGCAGAGTGGGTGGTAGCGACCGGAGCGCATTCATTTGTCCTTGATGGCCTGGAGGTTGAGAGGGAAAGATTGAAATGCCTTGGTCTAAAAGATGAAGTCATAGAATTGTTACTGAAGTCAAGGAAACGTAGCACTTTCAGACAGTATTACAAAGTGTGGGGAAAGTTTGAGAACCCTTCTCTCCATCGCCCGCACTAGTGGTGGAATTTTTATTCTCAGGGTATGAGAAGAGATTACATTTTAATACACTGAAGGGCCAATTGTCAGCAATTTCAGCCCTAACTGGGAAAACCTGGACAGAAGAGCCATTGGTGAAGAGACTCTTTAATGCTCTGATGAGAGTGAGATCGTGAAGAAAAGCTGTCTTCCACCATTGGATTTGCCCTTTGTATAAAAGGTATTGACAGAGTCTCCATTTGAGCCATTGGAGGAGTCTTCCATATGGAATATGACTTTAAAAGTGCTACTTTTAGTGGCAATAACTTCGGCCTGCAGAGTCGGCGAAATATCAGCTTTGGTGGCATCCGAACCGCATACAGTGATTTTTGAGGATAAAGTGGTGCTAAAACCCGCATTTGCTTTTCTGCCAAAGGTCATCTCAAAATTCCATATGGATTTGGAAGTGGTTCTGCCTTCCTTCTTTCCATCGCCTGCATCTACACAAAAAGCAGTTTGGCCTACTCCTGACTAAGTGAGAGCCATCAAGATTTATTTGGAGAGAATAAAGACTTGTAGGAGCATTTGTTCATAGTTCCAAATGGTTCCAGGAAAGGTCCAGCTCCAGCGAACAGAACTATTAGCTCCTGGATTGTGGCAGCGATTGTGAAGCAAAAAGTGTGGCATGTAGGAAGGTCTCCAAAGGGTTGAAGGCCCATTCTACCAGGTCATTGGCAAGTTCCTGGTCGGCACAAGCCAGGGAGTCGCCAGAGAGTATCTGCAAGTCAGCAAGGTGTTCATCATTTAATACGTTTGTGAAACATAAGTTGGATGTTTTGTCTTCCCAATAAGCAAAATTTGGGAGAAAGATGTTGCAGTCTGTTGTGTATTCTGCTGATTAAAACGTTCTGTTAAATGCATATGGTGTCCTGCCCTCTATAATAAGCTTTGGGAATTCCCATTAGGTGAATGCTGTCCATGGGTGACTATGGGAAAACAGGAAATTGTTTATACGTACCGTAATTTCTGTTTCCTGGTCACTTACATGGCAGCATTCACCAGGGAGTTTCCCACCCGAGAGGGGACAGCTTTTATACAGAGACTAGGGGGAAGGGGAGGAAGCAGAACCTTTGAACTGTTGGTAGGAGGTCCTGTCCGCTGGCCAGCAGCAACCCATTAGGTGAATGCGGCCATGGAAGTGACCAGGAAACATAAATTCGAATTCTGAATTATCTTAACTCGATTCGAGTTTTAACTCAAATTCGAATTTCGAGATTTATCAAATGTTGGCCTTTTAAAAATTCGAATTCGACTATTCGCCACCTAAAACCTGCCGTGGTCATGTATAAGTCAATGGGAGAGGTCCAGGCATCAATTTGGACATGTTGCTAGCCAGCCTGATAATTGAGTTTGTTAGGAGAAATAAAACTTGAATCGAGTTTAGTCGAATTCAATTCGAGCTTCGAGTGGGGAAAATTTGTGCGAGTTTTAGAAATCCGTTTTTTTTATTAAATAACCCCCAATCAAATTTCGAGTATATTAGAATTTAATGTAGTTAAAAAAATTTGCATGAATTCAAAAAATTCGACTTTTAATAAATGTGCCTTTTGGTGTTGTTTCCAATCGCTAGTCCCATGAGGGTTGGGTTGTTGTGCAGATGGTTTTCAGCAGCGGTTTTGATGGTTATATATGGGAGAGGGGGTAGAAAGAGGTAACCGATCCAAAATCCACCCATTTGTGTTTCTTTGCCATTGGGTTTTTTTTTTTTATAGCATCTTAATCCCTAAAGCTGTCTCCAAGGCTAATTATTTATATAAAACTGCCCCAAGTAGGCCCATTCCACTGAATCAAAGGCCTTGGCTGCATCTAGTGTGAACAGTTCCCTGTCCCCAGATTTTTAGTGCCTGCTTTGTTTTAAAGACCCTTCTGATACTTACAGTTGTTGACTCCCCTAATAAAGCCTGTTTAGATTTGTCAGGTGATTTGTCTTGTGTGTAAGGCGAGAAACTGGCCTATGAGTGGCCCACAATCTGTAAGGTATTTTCCCTGGTTTAGTGAGTCAGGAAATTCTCCCTGAAATGTTAATTTTTGCCTTTCTTGTGAGTGCTATATTCAAGAAAAATATTGATTATCTCTCTGTGCAGTTCCAGTGGCAAAGCAAGCGTTGGTACAAGGTGCAAAAACAATGTCTGCAATATCCGCGCAGGCTGCGGCAGCACAGAAAAATAAATTAAAAGAGCCGGGGGGAGGATCGTTCAGGTGAGTGCAACCAACTTGTATTCATTTTGATTGAGTCTTGGCTACAGTTGTTTAAAGGAGAACTAAACCCTAAACATGAATGTGGCTAAAAATGCCTTTTTTTCTATAATGACCTTGCATCAGCCTAAAGTTTCAGCTTCTCAATGGCAGCAATGATCCAGGACTTCAAACTTGTCACCATCTTGGAAAGTGTCTGTGACACTCACATGCTCAGTGGGCTCTGAGCAGCTGTTGAGAAGCTAAGCTTAGGGGTCATCACTAATTATCCAGCAGAAAATGAGGTTGGTCTGTAATATAAGTTGATGCTACATGGCTAATTATTTAATTCTGATGCTAGTTGCACTGGTTTCTGTGCTGCCATGTAGTAATTATCTGGATTAATTACTAATTAGCCTTATATTGTGACTTTTCTATTCTATGTGTACTGTATAATGACTGTATATTGTGAGTGGGTCCCTAAGTTAAGGAAGTGATAGCAGCACAGAGCATGTGCACTGAATGTGCAGTGAATCAGCAGAAAAGAAGATGGAGAGCTACTGGGGCATCTTTGGAGACACAGATCTTTACTGCTAAAGGGCTGTGGTCGCCTTGGGCTTGTACAGAAGCACAAAACATCATGTACAACATTTCTAGCTACTTCTTTAGTTAAGCTTTAGTTCTCCTTTAATCTTATGTATAGCATCAATTTCCACATAGATCATGCAACAAACTGTCTGCCCACTTTAGGAATGGCTACAGACAGCAGTGTAGTAGGGCTGCTAGACGAGGGTGCTGGGTCAGATAGAGCTAATTCTGGGATATGTAGGTTTAACAGTAGCAGGGGCAACCCTTATATAAAGCCAAGCATGCTCTGTCTCCCAAGTATACATTATGTATAATTGAGGTAAAGTTATAATTGGAGGATGATGATGATGATTGTGTCTATATTGGCAGTGTATATATATATATATATATATAAGTTTTCACCCTGGTAACAATATTGCGCCTCCCTCATGCAGAGATGACGACGATATTAATGATGTAGCTTCCATGGCCGGTGTGAACCTCTCTGAAGAAAGTGCAAGGATATTGGCAACGAATTCGGAGTTAGTGGGCACGTTAACACGCTCCTGCAAAGACGAGACGTTTCTTCTGCCTGCACTGCTACAGAGGAGGATATTGGAAATAGGCAAGTGTGTCAGAAGCCACAAATATTTCCTGAGTTGTAAAATAAGCAGGAGCTTCGTGGTATGGTGAGGTGTAGGGCAAATAGGACAATATTCATCTCTGATTAGCATAAGCCAAATAGGAAGGGCTGTATTTGTTAGTTTTATTGTATTACAACTCTCTGTGCCCTTTATCTTGACCGTGCACAGTTGTAATGATAGAGAATTATGCACTCACTCTGCCTTCCAGTGCAATACTGATACAGCTGTTGCAGAACTACAGGATTTATAGCCATGCATTTATAGACCTTATTTGTGAGGCTGATACAGAACCTATGTAGACCGCAAGACTGCTGTTTGGACACTCATGCTATCTCTCTCACTCACTCTATCAGGGCACATTTTTCTTAGCATTCATTAGGATACAATTAGATTAACAGTATACTAAATATAAAGCTGAAAACTTTGATCAGTTGTGTGCGCACGGTAGCCCACCTTTCCTTGTAAGGTATTGGAAGTGGAGATACAAGTTGTCTTGCAAGCAAGAGAGACCTTTGTAATCACTTGTGTAAACATAAAATTGGCCAGGATCTGTGTTTGTGAGAGCAGACATAGCAGTAAGTTTGAGGCTGCCTTAGGGAGCAATGTGATGTTCTGCAGTATAAACCAGCTCATGAGGATTTGGTGAGTTGAATATCTTTCTCTCTATCCGTTTACAGGTAAAAAGCACGGAATCACAGAAATCCATCAGGACGTTGTCAGTTATGTCTCCCACGCAACACAACAGCGGCTACAAAGCATTGTAGAAAAAATCTCTGAAACAGCGCAGCAAAAGAATATTTCGCACAAGGTAAAGCCAGGAAACTGTTTGTAATTGTGGGGCTGGGATCATCTTCATACTCTCATGTTATAGTGTCTAAGGGAAGCAGCATGGCAGCTACTCTATTAGAAAAAGTTCTAGCTCTGGCTAACTGTTCAGCTAAGCTATGTGTTGTAAAATAACAGAACCTCCTGCTATTCAAATACTTTCAAATTTTGGTACACTTTTAAAGGGGACCCGTCTCCCCAAAAAAATATTCAAAATCCTATTTTATCACGAGTCAAGCAAAATGAACTTTAATTACACTATATAAATTATTTGAATCTTGTTTCCTTCAGTCTGGGAATTCATAGTTATAGCAAGCAGGCAGGAGCCATTTTGTGGACACTGTTATTAAGACAAGCCTTGTATCATCTCAGAATCTTGTTTGTGCACCAGAATGGGGGACCTGATGTCCATCCCCATGCCCTGGTTACACAATTAAATGGTGATGAGGACGGGCATAGGCATAGAGGAGGGGCAGACAATATTTGATTGACAGCTGCAATTTTTAAATGAGCTTACAACAGCTATAAAATGCTTTAATGAAAAATAGAAATTGGATTTCATGTTCAATTTGAAAAGGACTTTTATTATAAAGATTTTTGTGTCTGGGTGACAGGTCCACTTTAAGGCCCATTTTGGTACTCCTTCTCCAGTCTTTGCCTCAATGACAATAGAGGAGACCCTTTTCACTTTACAGAAACCTTCTAGCTAGTGTTCCCCCTCTATTCCATACAGCTCAGGCACGATGGAATAAAAAACTTCCCAGGGCTCACCCAGGATGACTGGGATGAGGCTACAGAAACTATGTACAAAAGTTTGATAGCAACGAGGGATAGATTAATACAATAGAAAGTATTCCACCAGCACTATACACCAGCACTATACAATAGATTAATACAATAGAAAGTATTCCACCAGCACTATACAACCTCACTTAAATTTAAGGCAATGGCTAAGAGGGACGATGACACCTGCTTTAGATGTGGTAACCCAGGAGCCAACTTTCTACACATGATCTGGACTTACCCAGTAACCAATGCCTACTATTCGTAAGTAATGGCTTCCTTAGCAACCATCCTGGAATTCCCACAAATACTCTCCCCCACGGTATGTCTCCTAGGAGTAGTAGAACACCTAGTACCCACTACCTATGCAAGATTGATGTTTAGAGTACTGCTGTTCTAAGCTAAAAAATGTGTAATAATTCAGTGGATGGGGCCCACCCCTCCCACAAAGGATTCCTGCATAAACTTAGTCGATTCTTCAATAACCAAGATAAAGCTCACTTATGAGGCATAGCAGATATATTTGAGAAGGTATGGAGTCCTTGGTAGGAAATGGGCCAGAGCGCACATCCAAGAGATGACTATGCAACCCGATATATTCTTTTTGTACCTACAATGTCTTCCATGACTAGTTCAACCTCCAAAAAAGCTGAAACTTTTGAAAGTAACTCATCCAATACCAGTGACATGTTTAACTGCACACATGTTTATTGTTTTATTCATGTTTTTTGTTTTTAATGTTTATTAAAACAAATAAAACATAACCTTTGAAAATAAATAAATAAAATAAATGCCACAAGTTGCATATTCGTTTCCTCTTGTACTTTTACCAGGACGACGATAGGTATGAACAAACCAGCGACGTACGGACGCAGCTCAAATTCTTCGAGCAGCTTGATCATATCGAGAAGCAGAGGAAAGATGAGCAGGAGCGAGAGATTCTTATGCGGGCAGCTAAGGTTAGGGTTTTGCTCTCTTGCATGGAAGTCCATACGTGTGCTGCCTTTGGTATTAAAGGTTTCTTTAAAGGGGGAGAAAAATAAACATGCAGGGACTTGAAAAACATGCCGCAGGGCTTTATAATCCAAAGAAACACTTCATATACTTCTGCCACTAGAGGGCACTGTTTTCTTATTGTAGGTCTACACTTTAAATTCCCACTGATGCCAAAGCTGAATAACTTTATACCATAACATTAATAGGACGATAGTGCTTAACCCCCTCTTTGATAACTGGTGTATTGTTCCTTTAACTCTTTGTATGGTCTGATGGTGCTCAGGTGTGTCATCAAACCTCTGATAATGGCACTGCAACTACTACTGATAGTCTGAAGCCTCTGGCTTGGTTAAAGGAGAACTATAACTTAACTAAAGAAGTAGGGCAGAAATGCAGACTTTTAAGAAGCTTAGGGGAACTCATTGGGTTTCAAGGTTCTATTCAGCACTTTTTGACATCTTGTTCCTTTTATGCCCCTTGCACAGTCTCGGTCAAGGCAGGAGGATCCGGAACAATTACGGCTAAAACAGAAGGCTAAAGAGGTAAGTGTGTTTCTTGGATACAGCTGTAACCAAGATTGTTCCCAAATTCCAAGCCTAATAATGTATATGTCTTCTTCTATAGATGCAACAGCAGGAACTGGCACAAATGAGGCAGAGAGACGCTAACTTAACAGCGCTAGCAGCTATTGGCCCTCGAAAGAAGAGGAAAGTCGAATCACCGGGCCCTGGTTCTGGTTCAGAGGTCAGTGTTTATATAGGGAATAATCTACCCCCTGCTGTGAATGATAAGGATATTAGAAGTCACTGAGGGTTTCTGTAACCATATAAAGGCACAAGGCTACAGGCTGAGTTATACAGGGAACTATTAGTATCACTCATGTATTATAAAGGATAATGTACCCCCTACTGTAAACGATAAGGATATTAGAAGTCACTGAGGGGTTCTGTGACCATATAAAGGCACAAGGATGCAGGCTGAGTTATACAGGGAACTCTGAGTATCACTTGTGTATTATAAGGGATAATATACCCCCTACTGTAAATGATAAGGATATTAGAAGTCACTGAGGGGTTCTGTGACCATATAAAGGCACAAGGCTGCAGGCTGAGTTATATAGAGAACTCTGAGTCTCTTGTATTGCAAGGTACCCCCTTCTGTAAATAACGGATATTAAAAGTTGTTCTGTGAGGTATGCGGCCGAGTGATTTTATACAGATCATGGAACCCGGAATATTTTAAATACAAGTTTCAGTGAGTCTTTCCAGAAATTGCATCACTCTTCACCTATTATTTTAGCAGTCCGTTTATTGTAAATTGGTG